>CM056057.1:149664667-150376372 GCA_029574335.1 Rana kukunoris
GCAGGAAAATAAAACCAAAACTTGTGGGTTCCGATAGACGTTTTTCAGCTGTAAAAACGGTCTATCCCGGATAAACGTCACTTTAATATTTTTGATCCATTGAAAAGAAAAAATCTTCAACAAAGCTAAAAAACGCTAAAGCGGAAAAACGCTATTGCAAAAACTTGCAAAAAACTCACTGCGAGGCTACTGACGTTTTTATAACGTTATTTTAACGTCCAGTGTGTATGAGGCTTAATTGTTTTCTTAGTGACTTTTAAATTCTGGCCCAATTAGTCTCTCTGATCTACCCACATTAGGGCTGTGTTTTAGAATGCCTATTTTACATAGTGATTTTAGTATAATCATTGGTCCTATTTGTCTCAATATGTATTTTTATTTCATCAATCTTTCTTAATATTGTCATTATTTAATATCACCCACATCATTTCCGGAGCATGTTTTTAATCTCATTTTTAGATATATATATATTTATCTTTATAGAACCCATTTAGGGTGAGGCTAATTTCGGTGTCCCCTATGCTACTAAGTTAGTAGACACAGACACAAAAAATGGGAAGAAGAAACGGGCTCATTAATAAATGAATTTGAAATAAGACAGATAATAAATAGGGTTCATGTCACCTCTATAAACAACAAAGTAATGGAACAGAATTATAAATGTTTGGTAAGATGGTATCTTACACCAGATAAATTACACTCATCTCTAGGAAATAATTTGCGCTTCTGTTGGAGAGGTTGTAGAGAGGTAGGCACAATGACACACATCTGGTGGTCTTGCCCAAAAGTAAAACATTTTTGGTCAAAAATTAGACAAAAAAATAAAGAAATAATAAACATAAATATACCGGAGGACTTTTGGGTTTGCGTTTTGCATGGGGCTCGAATGCCAACCAAGAAATACCTAAAGACCCTAATTCCAGATTTTCTTAACGCCGCAAAAAGCCAGATCTCGAGTAACTGGAAACGAGAAGAGAGTCCTACATTAAGAGAATGGGGGAAAAAGGTTGACGAAATTTATTACAATGAATATTTAAGATACAGAGAGGAGGAATCCTGGGCAGAATTTGAAGATAAATGGGATCCCTGGAAAAAATATAAAGTTAAGATGGAATACGCAGAAATGATGGAAGTTTAAGTAACAAAGAGGAGAGAAAATTATCAAATGGAAGAGACGATAGAGGCCTAGTAGGGGGATCGGTGGGAGGTTGGGGAGGAAAGGGGGGGGGGGGGAGATGTGGATGAGGGAGGGGAAGAGGGGGAGGGAGGGGGGGAAAAGAGGGAGAGAAAGGGGAAAAAAATCATTGAATGTAACCATGAGCAGGTCTCAAGTTATGGTTAAGTCTGAAGTGGAAGAAGAAAAAAAAAAGTTAGTAGACACAGAGTCCGTGACACCACTCTAGTTAAGTAGCATTACCTACTATTTGCATCGATGGAGTTTTGTTCCCATCCTTTTGTGAGTTCCATGTGGAAGGTTTTATCCATGGATACTTCAGATTTTAGTAATATCAATATTTTCTTTTTTTTAGCCTCCCCCTTTTTAAAATGTACTTCTTTGCTTACACATACATATGGCTGCTGTCACACTTCCTTCCATTTGGCTACGGGAAAATGGCTGTTCCATTGGTCAATTGGTAAACATATTAAAGGGGTGTTCCAGCCAAAAAATGTGTTTATTAAAAGTCAGCAGCTACAAAAAGTGTAGCTGCTGGCTTTTAATAAACACTCACTTACCTGCTCCTGCGTTCCAGCGATGCGCCGACCGGGGCTCCGCTCCTCTCCCCCCCTCCCCAGTCGGCGTCTCCATCCTGACTGTGGGCACCCAGCCGTGACAGCCTTCGGCTTCACGGCCGGGCACCACTGCGCGCCATGCGCGAGCCGCACTGCGCATTGCATGCGCGCGCGGCGCGTCGCTGATTGGACAGGCGATTGCCTAGGACCTGTCAGTGTCCTAGGCCATCGCCTACAGGGAGGGGCTGAAATAAGGCGATTACGCCTCTCACCTTATCAGCCCCTCGGCGGAAGCAGGAAGTGGGACAGGAAGTCCCACTCCTACTGAAGCCCCCACTCCCCCCCAAAAAAAATTACATGCCAAATGTGGCATGTATGGGGGTGAGGAGTGGATTAAGAGGAAGTTCCATTTTTGGGTGGAACTCCTCTTTAAGGACACTTCCAGTGCCCACACACATCCCCCCCGAGGAAGTCACGTGACCGTGACGACACGCATAGGGACACGGAGGCACCGAAAGTGACGCTGGCGAGCTTGGCGCTCGTGGATTTTTAACCGATTGATACTTTTTAATGTGAGTACCTATATTGCTTTTCCTACTAAATAAAATCAAGTTGTAAAAACATACTACACCATCTTTGGATTCCCTTGTTCTTCCCTTTGCTACCATCCATGCACCTACATTACGGCACAGTGGAAGCCATAGCTGCATTCGATCGTAAAGTAACAGAACCTCACAGCTGTGATGTAAGAAGCCATCTATCACCATAGTGCATGGCACAGAAGAGGCCATCACCCTACACCAGTGATGGCGAACCTTGACACCCCAGATGTTTTGGAACTACATTTCCCATGTTGCTCAACTACACTGCAGAATGCATGAGCATCATGGGAAATGTAGTTCAAACATCTGGGGTGCCAAGGTTCGCCATCACTGCCCTATACCATCATTTTACACGATTGTGCATGCACAAGTATTTTGATTGGCACAAGCACCTTCTGATTTATGTCACTTTACACTTTTATGTGGATCCACTAGGGACTCTTGTACATTCATTGCCCCTAGTTCCTACTGTACCCCAGTAACCAACTCCTAACAGTCCAGCACTATTCTTTATTTTATTTCACGCAGTGATAGCGGGCACCAAGCTGTCTGTAGCAGATCCTTTAGCCCTGGTTTACACGGGTGTGATTTTTTCAAGCAAGTTCAAAAAATATGTATTGACAGTTCAAAAATCGCATGGCATTGGAACCTAGGCGTAGGCGGTATGCGGTGTATTGCGGCGACATGAAATCAGCGTTTTGTCCCCACGATTTGCAGCGACAAGTCACTCCTTGTTTTCCGCTGGAGGGGCGATTTTAGCATTGTCGGCTATGCCTGAACGCCGAAGACGCCGGAAAAAAAGGGCCCGGGACTTGTTTTGAGCTTCAGGCGTTTGGCGTACGGCGTAGAGATGTGAACCATCTCCATAGCCGACAATGTAAATTCACCCCTCCAGCGTATTTTAGGCTGCAATAGCGTCGGGCGTAGGGCGACAAAACGCCTAGGTGTGAATGGAGCCTGGGTCACACCTATGCAAGTTGCAGTTTGCGTTTTTTTATACATGTTTTTGATCCATTGAAGTCTATGGAAACAATAACCAGAAAAATTCCCTGGCCTTTTCCATAAAATGCACAGATGTGAACTACACCCATAGGAAACCATCTTATATGGACTGTAGTGCGTTTCTGCAAAACGAAAAAGGCAATAAAAATGCACTGCTTTTTTTTGCAATTTCACCGCAACTTGCATAGACTCCTGTTAAATAAAGTTGTTAGCCGCAATGAAATCGGATGTCCAAATCGCACTGATCTGTAGCTTTGAAATCACGCTGAAGTAGTGCGATTTCAAAGCCGCGCTGGTGAACCAGAGCTTAAGTTGCGAGGTGGGGCCTCCGTGGATCGGACTTGTTTTTTTCCAGCACATCCCACAGACACTTGATTGAATGGAGATCTGGAGAATTTGGAGGCCAAATCAACACCTCAGGTGTTTGTGTTCCTCAAACCATTCTTGCATTCATTAAAAATGTGTGTATAATACATAATATATATATATATATATATATATATATATATTCATCAAAGCAGGCCACCTTCTTCCATTGCTCTCTGGTCCAGTTCTGATGCCCATGTGCCCATTGTAGGTGGACGAGGGTCAGCATGGGCACCCTGACCGTTCTGAAATTACACAGCAAACTGCAACTGACAATTTTTTTTTCCTTTCAACATATCAACATCAGGGACAACATGTTCACTAGCTGCCTAATATATCCCACCCACTTTCAGATACCATTGGAAGGAGATAATGACGGTCGTGGACATGATATTATGGCTGACCAGTGTATACACTTCATCGGGGTGAAGGAAGCCTGAGCTCGGAGGAAGACACAGGCTGCCATTGCTGATCTACTTCTGAAAATGCCGAGTGCCTGGCTGACATCCTCATCCTGATCCAAAATCTTCACAAAAGTGCACTCCAGATGCGTTTCTGCATGTGGGTTTTTAACGCATTTCAGATGTTTTCCTCTTCTTGTTTCCTGTTTTTTTTCCCCCTCACTGTACATGGGTCCGGTGCATTTTTGATGCGTTCCGGTAAACTCCGGTGCGTTTTTGATGCTTTTTATTGTGTTCGAGTACAGGAAAAATGAAGCATGTTCTACTATTTTTTTCTGGAATGGACAGCACTGGTGTGAATTATGCCCTTGGAAACCCTATAACCTACTTTCCATGCGTTTTCAATGCAGACAAAAACACAAAGGACTGCATGCGATGGGGACTGGCCCTTAGAATGTAATACATATATTTTAGGGCCAGGTCACACCGCATGCAGTCCCTTGTATTTTTGTCAAAAACGCATAGAGAGTAGGTTATAGGGTTTCCAATGGCAGTTGGAATTCCAGTTCCAGAAAAAAAGAAAAAGTAGAACTTGCTGCATTTAACTTGTGTTGAAACTTGGTAAAACCCATGAAAAAACGCATTGGAATGCATCAAAAACGCACCAGAAATCCAGTACAGTGAGGAAAAAATGCATCTGGAATACAACCGGAAATTCATCAAAAACGCACTGTAATGCGTTAAAAAAAAGCGCATTTATAAACGCATCGCGAACAGATCTGGACTGCATTTTGTGGTGTGAACCGGTCCTCAATGTTTTCCTGATATACAGAAGACAGATCTGGAGTTTGGACTTCACTGGCTGCATACTTATCAGAGATCCAGTGATTTCATGCCCCCCCTCAATCTCCTATAACACAGGGACAGGAGGGGGCAGAAGGACATTACTGGTTATCCATCATAGAGAGTCCACACTGGAAATACAAGGTACCATTGCATCATTTAAAGGGCAGCTCCCCACTGCACACATCTGATGACAAGTACAATCTCTGCCCCACTAGTGATCGGATCCCCCAGCACCTCACACAGCCATGTACACTCACCTACCCTCTGCTGCCCGCTCCGTGCCCGCTCTGTGCCCGCTGTCACCTCGGAGCTCTGTACACACACACTGACTCCTACTGACACATCCGCCGGGACAAGCCCCGCCCCCTTTGCTTACTCTTGGGGCGGGGAGAAACATTCTCTTCAATGAAGCCTTGGTGACCGGTCACGCCCACTTCAGCTTTACACACTCCAGGACTTGCAGTCATTGGTCGCTGCAGCGAGGCGTGGACCGCACGGAAGCGGGCTTTTGCGGTCCACAAGGACAAGTCAGGCGCCACGTTGCTGGCCTTGGTCACATGTTTGCAGCAATAGTCGGCTTTTTTACGGCAGGGAGGGAAGTCAGCTGATAGCCCCGTGACTGACAGTCAGCCCGGAAGAAGAGAGTGCTGGGGAAGTGTGTGGGGTGACATTACGGTTCTGGGCTAAAATGTTCGGGCCGGACGAGGACGATGCCGACTTCCTGTCACCCACAGGGGGGTGAGTGAGTGTGTCTGGGGGAGGGGGCTGATCTGACAGCTGTCAATTGGGAGAATTGTGTGTGCAGTTCCACTCACTGGAGTACTACAAGCCTCAGCATTGCCTTCCAGTCACTGAAGTACTACTTGTCCCAGCATTGCTGTCTCCAGTCGCTAAAGTACTACGTGTCCCAGCAGTGTTCTCCAGTCGCTGGAGTACTACATGTTTCAGCAGTGGTGGCTGGGGAACTACATGTCCCAGCAAATGCACATTCATATTCCCCCCCCCCCATAACTATTGACCAAGGAAGCCTATGAGTTAGTTCAGAGATGCCACTTGGGCCATTACAGGTTCTTAATAGAGTGTTATTAATCGTCTGGTGGCTGGGGTACTACATGCCTCAGCAGTGGTGTGTGCTGGCCAGGGTGCTACATGTCTCAGCATTGCTGTTTAGTGGCTGGGGTACTACATGCCTCAGCAGTTGTGTGTGCTGGCCGGGGGGTTACATGTCCCAGTATTGCTGTTTAGTGGCAGGGGTGCTACATGTCCCAGCACTGCTGTCTGGTGGCCGGGGTGCTACATGTCCCAGCACTGCTGTCTAGTGGCCGGGGTGCTACATGCCTCAGCAGTGCTGTCTAGTGGCCGGGGTGCTACATGCCTCAGCAGTGCTGTCTAGTGGCCGGGGTGCTGCATGTCCCTGCAGTGCTGTCTGGTGGCCGGGGGGCTGCGTGTCCCTGCAGTGCTGTCTGGTGGCCGGGGGGCTGCGTGTCCCTGCAGTGCTGTCTGGTGGCCGGGGGGCTGCGTGTCCCAGCAGTGCTGTCTGGTGGCCGGGGGGCTGTGTGTCCCAGCAGTGCTGTCTGGTGGCCGGGGGGCTGCGTGTCCCAGCAGTGCTGTCTGGTGGCCGGGGGGGCTGCGTGTCCCAGCAGTGCTGTCTGGTGGCCGGGGGGGCTGCGTGTCCCAGCAGTGCTGTCTGGTGGCCGGGGGGCTGCGTGTCCCTGCAGTGCTGTCTGGTGGCCGGGGGGCTGCGTGTCCCAGCAGTGCTGTCTGGTGGCCGGGGGGGCTGCGTGTCCCTGCAGTGCTGTCTGGTGGCCGGGGGGCTGCGTGTCCCAGCAGTGCTGTCTGGTGGCCGGGGGGCTGCGTGTCCCTGCAGTGCTGTCTGGTGACCGGGGGGCTGCGTGTCCCTGCAGTGCTGTCTGGTGACCGGGGGGCTGCGTGTCCCTGCAGTGCTGTCTGGTGACCGGGGGGCTGCGTGTCCCTGCAGTGCTGTCTGGTGGCCCGGGGGGCTGCGTGTCCCTGCAGTGCTGTCTGGTGGCCGGGGGGCTGCGTGTCCCAGCAGGGCTGTCTGGTGGCCGGGGGGCTGCGTGTCCCAGCAGGGCTGTCTGGTGGCCGGGGGGCTGCGTGTCCCAGCAGTGGAAGTAGAATCGCCTTACTACGTAATAGGACCAACATTGGAAGGAGTGATCACTCACTATGGACATTCATTATAATCTGTCATTTTTATCTTAATAATTTTCTTGCACTTTTACGGATTCATTGGCATAAGTTGGAAGATACCATATGCACTTATATTGGTGTGTGTTTTATACCTTCTTTTGATTTGCACTTGCACTTTGTTTAATTACTGACAACAATTGATAACATTGCACAGGTTTTTTGCATCTGCACTTTGTTGAGTTAATAATTGATTACTCAGTGGGAATATTGCACATTTGAACCAGAAAAATATTTGTATTGATTTGTAGTACATGTCCCAGCAGGGCTGTGTGGTGGCCAAGGTACTACATGTCCCAGCAGTGCTATTTAGCATCTGTAATGTTGCTGGCCCTGGCATGTGTGCCCGGTGTCTGTGGATTGCACTGCCACATTGAAACTTCAAAGTGGACATGGTCATCTGTCAGTCCTGGGCAGATCTGGGTGATCCGCCCTGCACACTACAATCCTTTATTCATTTCTTATGTGTTCCTTACATCACAGGGGAAAACCTGTTGCCATAGAAGCAGCTTCATCCAGGAGGAAGTGGTCTGAACAGGCTGGGAGGGGAGAATCAGAAGTTTGTAATTGTACCTCTTGAAACTGTCTGTGTGCTTCCGCTTTGTCACCTACCAATCGGCAGATTTACTTTCTTCTGCTTTAGGGACCCAATGAAAATACCCTTCATCACCTTGGTTCTGTCTGGTGGCCGGGGTGCTGCGTGTCCCAGCAGTGCTGTCTGGTGGCCGGGGGGCTGCGTGTCCCAGCAGTGCTGTCTGGTGGCCGGGGTGCTGCGTGTCCCAGCAGTGCTGTCTGGTGGCCGGGGTGCTGCGTGTCCCAGCAGTGCTGTCTGGTGGCCGGGGTGCTGCGTGTCCCAGCAGTGCTGTCTGGTGGCCGGGGTGCTGCGTGTCCCAGCAGTGCTGTCTGGTGGCCGGGGGGCTGCGTGTCCCAGCAGGGCTGTCTGGTGGCCGGGGTGCTGCGTGTCCCAGCAGTGCTGTCTGGTGGCCGGGGTGCTGCGTGTCCCAGCAGTGCTGTCTGGTGGCCGGGTTGCTGCGTGTCCCAGCAGGGCTGTCTGGTGGCCGGGGTGCTGCGTGTCCCAGCAGGGCTGTCTGGTGGCCGGGGTGCTGCGTGTCCCAGCAGGGCTGTCTGGTGGCCGGGGTGCTGCGTGTCCCAGCAGTGCTGTCTGGTGGCCAATAACGGCCAGCAATCAGTTCATATTAATTTAAATTGATGCTATTAATTAAAAAGTCGAATATAATACAATTGTGTGTGTGTATATATATATACAAAAAATTAGGATGCACTTAACCGAAAATTACAGTTAAAAAAAAAAAAAAAAAAAAAATATATATATTTATATATTTATTATTTATTATTTTTTTAACTGTAATTTTCGGTTAAGTGCATCCTAATTTTTCGGTTTCTGCACCAAAATTTCCATTAGTGCACCTCTAATGGAAAGGTTGTATTTAAAGAAATTTATTAGCCTGTTGATAAATGGGGAGAGAAGAAACAGGGAAGGCAAAATTATAAGCAGATTTAACTTCAGCTTTAAAGGATATTGATAGCCAAAACCCCCCTTTTTTTTTTCCCCTCTGTCCAGGAACTTCCTATAATAAAGACCAGTCACTGTTGCTCTCTCTCCTTGTGCACTGTGACAAGTCTTGTCTCCAACCCCTCCCGTAGTTCTACAGACGGCCTGTACTGTCTCCAGTCTCTGCACAGACTACGTGAATCGCAATGATAATGTCACTTCTACTTTTACAATGTAATAAATGGACTTTGTTGCATATAAAGTGGCTTGATACCCTTTGTGGCTATTGAGGAATATTTTTTTCATTTTTTGCGCCTAGCCTAGTTTAGCTTTTTTTTTTTTTTTTTTTACATATATAAAATAAAGCACTTTTACTTCATGTTGCTTTCACACCTCTTACACAATGCTGTTTGAATTTACCCTGCCTGGGAAGCTCAGGTGTTGCATAGAGCCACCAAAGGCAGTTCTCTGATAGATTGTGGCGCTCACATATAGCGTAGGGGTGCATGCATAAAAAATAATTGATCTATTCTGCATATACCCTATGGCAGGGGTGCCCAAACTTTTGAAGAGCAAGGGCCACTTAAGCGACTTGGTAACCGGTCATGGGCCACAATGAGCGGAGCGGGTGGATGGCAGCCCACTTGGCGCTACAGAGCCCGCTCTAGTTTTAGCACATCAAACTCGCAGGTAATAGAAGTCTAGGGCTCAGTGCAGGTAACCTGCAGGTAAACTTCTCTGCACCTCTGGATCAGTTTGAAAGCAGCTCAGTTACCACTACAGAACAGATATGGCCATATATACCCTGTGATTTTAGTAATAAACGTACCTTTAATAACAGTATTCTATTTTATTCCATCCCAGAGCAGGAGGTCGCGGGCCACTGGTTGGGCACACCTGCCCCTCTGGTATTCCTGAGTACAGTAGCGCATGGCCATTCATTTCTAGTGGCGGCTGTATGCACCACCTGGGCATTCTGGGTGGGGGAAATCTGGTGGTTTGTTGTATGGACTCAGGTGCCCGTTTTTGCTAGAGAACTTTAACAGATTTGCCTCCACGCCTGTCGTTGTGGACAACATATTTACTAGACAGGAAGTGGAGAAATCTTCACAATGGAGCCTCTGAGTGCACTAAAACCTCACTGCAGTTCTAATCCATCCCTTCTGTATACAAAGCAAAAACAAAAAGATAGATATACAAATTTTTACTCCGCTTGGTGAAGGACACAATGCTGTTTTGTCTACAGTTTTTCAATTGTGTGCAAACAAAATCCTTTCTTTCTTTCTTTCTTCCTTTTAAGCTTTATCAAACGTATGTAACAATGTTTCCAATGGTATATTTACCAGACAAAGTGAGCAAATAAGCAACATTCCTTGTTGAGGTTTACATAAAATTTGAAGATGCATTTACAAAGCATAGGGCAAATGTTTGCCCTTTCTCAAATCTTCTAAAGGATAAGTTCACCTTTTGAACATGTTAGACCTATTTAGGGTGTAACATGTTCTGTGACAGTGGGAAGGGGATCCTCTCCCCACACCTACTGTCACATTTTCTAAATGGCGTGGCTGTGTGGGACTCATAGTTCATACAGCTCACTTACTGCCTGTACAGAGGTAGGGGCAGAGACCTGTTGGCAGTGTCTTCAGGACCCTGACAGACTGGTGAGCCACTGATCATGGGTGTAATGCTGTGCCTGCTCTAGTGTAAAATAAATAATAAATGCACTTCTTCTTTTTCTTTTTTTTGTACCTGCAAAATCATGTGGCTTTTTTTTTTTTACGAAAGGTGAACTTTATCCTTTTTAAAGGATACGTTGACCCTTTCTGAAATAATGAAAATGTGAATTGACACACTCCCTCCCCACTGTACTGCCCCTCCCCACCGCTACACCTCTAACATGGGTACTGACAGCTCCTTACCCATGGAGCCGTGGGTGAGGAGCTGTCGGTGCCCACGCCGGGGGAGTAGCAGTCGGGGATCTCAAATCCTCCATTCTTTTTCCTCATCTCTCTGTAGAGCCTCCAGGATGGATTGGTTATTTGCTGACACCTGACCCCTTTGATCAATCAGAATTGCTCTAATCTTCCTGGCTGGCATCCCTAGGAAAAGAGGAGGAAAAGCAGTGATTTCTAAACCCCAGACCGTTGCACCCGGAGGAGGAGGTTGTAGGGCAGGGGTGGCAAACACAAGGCCCGCGGGCCGAATCCGGCCCGCCGGACCTTGTAATGTGGCCCGCATCACATGGACTGGCAATCAGGATTCCCGATCGGCTGATGGGAATGTCAGTGGGTGATTCGGATTCAGTATTCAGTATTAACCTCGCTGCAGTACCCGGCGCCGCCAGCCAATAGCCACCCATCACGCTGCGGCAGCCAATGCCATCAATACAGATCGGCCCTGCTCCCCTCCCAGCGGCGTGACGTATCTCAGGGGTCACGGCCGTATGCGGGAGGGGATGGGAGGAGGAGAATGGGAGGAGCACGAGCCCGAGGAGAGAGCCCGCTGTTAAAGTTACAAGAAGAGGCGGTGCCAGCGCCGCCGAGAGGGAAGAAAATCCAGTTACACCATCATTGCCAAAGTAGGTTAACACAAAAACTACTGACTACTACACTGTGATCGCATCTGTTTTTTTTTTTTGCAGCATGGCGGGGGGGTGGGGGGGGGGGGTAAATGTGCTGTCTGCTACCACTGGTCAATCATAGTAACTGATGTGATATGTATGTGTATGAAGATTATGAACAGACAGTACATTTACCCCCACTCCCCCCCGCCATGCTGCATATTAAAAAAATCAGAATGGCATTCACAGTTCATAATCTTCATACACATATCGCATCAGTTACTATGATTGACCAGTGGTGGCAGACAGTACATTTACCCCCCTCCCCCCGCCATGCTGCATATTAAAATAATCATAATGGCAGTCTATTAACTGATGTAATAATGTGATATGTGTATGAAGATTATGAACTGTGACTGCTAGGAATGCGGCCCATTGGTGACGTCGCTAGGAATGCGGCCCATTGGTGACGTCGTTAAGAACGCGGCCCATTGGTGACGTCGCTAAGAACGCGGCCCATTGGTGACGTCGCTAAGAACGCGGCCCATTGGTGACGTCGCTAAGAACGCGGCCCAGCGACTAATGATATCAGGCTTTGTAAGAGTAATTCTTTGCATGAATGGAGACGTATACACTTGCATCGCGCTGATTAAATCTGTTAAAATGGATTTCCTGCTTTAAAAAGAGCGTCTTTGTTCAGCTCCTAACAAGGCTGAGCCTTCAATTATTTCTGCATTTTATTTGCACGTTGCTCCAATGATGGAGTCCCATCTTGAAATATTCTTTTGACTCGAGGGTAATTTTTGTTGTTTGAATGCCCGCAGTGTGGAGACGCAGGACAGGACTGAGGAAGTGGGTAGCCAACCTCTCTCTCTGTCTCTCTCTCTTATGGTGGACTAACAAGTATCAGATGATTTGTATTAATGCAGTTAACATGCTGCTGGAAAGCCAGACATTCTGCCCACTTTACAACCCGCTGTTGCACTGACGGGAGGAGGAGATGCCTTGTTTGCTGTTGGGTTCGTTTCCAGTGTGCAGCTCTCAGAAAAGAGAAGTGATAGATATCACATACCTGTGTCAAGCTCCACGAGTACTTTGTGTCAGCAGAACACTGGAGAGGAGGTAGCAAAGACTTCCAAACAAGATGTCCTGGATGTGGAGGACCGATTACCTCTGGCAGGAGGTCCACGGGTCAGTTTGCTGAAAGTAAAGGTGGAATACTATAGGTTGTAGCAGTAAGAGGTCACTGAAGAGGTGGTTAGTGCATTTAAAAGAATAGGGGGTGATTTATTAAAACTGGAAGGGGCAAAATCTGGTGCAGCTCTGCATAGAAGCCAACCGGCTTCCATTTTTTTTTTTGTTGTCAAAGCTGAACAATCTGAAGTCAGAAGCTGATTGGCTACAATGCATTGCTGCACCAGATTTTGCACTCTCCAATCTGTATTCTACATTTATATATAGCACACGATATGCATATTTTCTTATGTGATTGCACTTCTTTATATTCAATAATGTAGATTTCATGTACAAATGTGTACACTTTTTTTTTTTGGATTGGCTAATAATTAAAGGGGTTGTAAAGGTACATTTATTTATTTATTCCCCCTAAATAGCTTCCTTTACCTTAGTGCAGTCCTCCTTCACTCACCTCATCCTTCGATTTTGCTTTTAAATGTCCTTATTTCTTCTGAGAAATCCTCACTTCCTGTTCTTCTGTCTGTAACTCCACACAGTAATGCGAGGCTTTCTCCCTGGTGTGGAGTGCCGTGCCTTCCCCCTCCCTTGGACTACAGGAGAGTCAGGACACCCACTAACACACAGCTTCTTTCTCTATCTGCAAGGGAGGGGGCGAGCACGACACTCCACACCAGGGAGAAAGCCTTGCATTACTGTGTGTAGTTACAGACAGAGGAACAGGAAGTGAGGATTTCTCAGAAGAAATAAAGACATTTAAAAGCAAAATGGAAGGATGAGGTAAGTGAAGGAAGACTGCACTAAGGTCAAGGACTTTTTTTTTTTTTTTTTTTTTACCTTACCTTAAGCAGTACAGCTGTAGTAACCTGGCTATGAGATAAGATCAATAAGTCATCTAGCAAGTCTGTTGTTTTTCAGCCAGTCTGAGCAGAATGATAGACTTGCTTTTTTTTAAAGGTTTCTAAACCCAGTCGCTGTATGTGATGTTTACATGTATGTGTGCAAATTTTCAAACCTGCTAGACACCGTAATTGGGAGCCTCTCTGAGGCCTCAGGTTGTCACCTGACCCAGCTCAAAACTGGTGGGGACCTTAACAATAATCCTGCAAACGGACTTTTTGTGAAAGTCGATATTTGCAACGGCTTGGGTTCACCTCCCCATGCAAGTGGTTATACTTGGTAATCCGTCACTCAGCCAGAGCAATGCATTGAGGATGCATTGAGGATTGGACCTGCTCTCTCCATATTATAGAGAGTTCTCTGGATTATGGTTACAAAAAACGTATACATATTTAGTACCTTCAGGCTCTTTTTGCCCTCAATGGTGTTGCACTTTTTTGCAGCATAATACTTTGGGAAATGCTTCAAGTCTCCTTTTCTGGGATTGCTACTATAATGTTAATTACCAAAGTGTTATCTTTTTCTGAAATTATTCAGGTGTGGCCCTGAGTAGACGTGGTCACCTTGAAGATCTAGTCTACTGAATTTGGCTGAATATTTAAGTTTGGTTTTTGGATTGAGCCACATTTAGTGCTCATTAAAGGGGGACGCTCCCCCCCCCCCTTAAGAACTTCCGCTTGTTCGTCTTTGCCACCCCCAACACTCCCCCCCCCCCCCCCACTGACATTTTTGGGAGACAGGGCCACGGCACCGTCTCTCAGAATTTAGGCCCCCCCTCCTCCTTCCTCTGCCGCTGGGCCAATTAGAAAGCGCAGCTAGATCGGTTGCTGCGCTGACATTGTGGGCTCCCTGGACGGGTAAGTGTCCATATATTAAAAGTCGGTATTCTAATCTGAGTTTGCCCCGCGACTTTATGTCTGACTTTCATGCGACTTCAATGAATGGGATTTAACCATACAATGCCCTTTGAGTCTTGTATGAATCTTGAAGGGGAAACCCAGGTCAAAAAAAAAAGTGTGGGGTGACTATACCAGACCTTTTGGTCTGGTATGGAATTTAGGGGGAAACCCCACCCAAAAAGGCGTGGGGTCTCTTACAAAATCCGTACCAGACTCTTATCCGAGCATACAGCCTGGCAGGTCTGAACCATACCATGCCACGTGCCCTCAATGTGGGCATGTAAATTAGTATGGGGATGTACACCTACCCATTTACCATAAGTGTAGTGGTAAAAAAAACAAGAGATGGTTTTCACAAAGTCTGTTTATTAAAAATGCTGGCTTCCACTGTTGTCAGGTCCTGTCCCACTTTCTCCTTCTGCCCAAGGACCATCTAGGCGCTGACTCTCGCCTTAGGCGGCCCCTCCCTCTAGGCGATCTCCTGGAACACGTGACGGGTCCCACTCCTAGTGCGCAGCGCAAATTGTGCATGCTCAGTTTGTGCCCGGCCGTGAACCCGAAAGCTGTCATGGCCGGGTGCCCACAGTCTGAATGGAGGCACTGGCGGAGAGGGGAGAGAGAGGAGTGACGCTCTGGGCGGCCACATTGCTGAACCGTGGAACAGGTAAGTATCTGTTTATTAACACTTTTATTTACACTTTTTGTAGCTGCTGACTTTTAATAAACATAGAAAGACTGGAACTCCTCTTTAATATATGGTCTTAAGACAAAGGGGAGACATGACATCAAAGAGGGGGTATAAGGTTTAGTAGGGCAGTATTTTCACACAGGAACTAAGTGGAAGGAGGAAAGTTCAGAACTAACCTTAGAAATTATAATTTACAGTAGTTGACGCTTAGACTTTTAGACCCTCTGCGTTAAGAAAAATGCTAATTTGTTTCAGTTGTAAACAAACGTAATGACGCTACAGTGCTTTAAGAAAAAAAAAAGCGCAAGGTGTTCAAAGAAACCGATCTCCATGCGCAACAATCTAAATGCAGTGGAAGAAGTGTGAATCCTGCCTTTAAAGTATATGTGTTTTAATTTTACTTTATTTTTTTTCAGGGCAAAACTGGCTTCTCTCTTCGGAATGGATCAGACTGGTTCTGCACAGGGAAATGAATCCTTTCAGTACACGGCACCTAAACAGCCTAAGAAGCCTGGGTCAGCCGGTGAGCAGCAATGCCTTTTGGATTTGGGAGGGGTCCCCAAGCAAGGATTTAACAAGTTCCTGAAGTGATTGTGAGGAACAGCAGGGAACGGAGGTGACAGGAAGGGAGGCGACAAGACTGGTTTCCCAAAGCGATATCCGGAAAGTTCTAAGCTCTTCCTTTTTTTTTTTTTTTGACAGGTGTGAAGTCTTCCAAGCCCTCTGGAACAGCTCCTGCAGGCCCGGTACCCTCTGTCCTTTTTGCCACAGCAGTGCATGCTTATAAATAGTAAGTTTTCTTTCATTTTTCTTGGCGACAATCCATCCGTGAGGATCTGGTCTCTCTGCCTGTCATGAAAGATTTAAACCCCAGGTTTTTTTTTTTTTTTTTTTTTCTTAATCAATATCTATTCATGTGTATGTGAATGATGCTGTTGTAAAACTATAATTTTAAACCTGTGTGACACAAGTAAGAAGCTGTAAATGAAAAAGTAATACTAAAACCGTGCACAAGATGGCAGTACAACCAAAATGTCAAATCCAAAAAATCTTCCATGGTGGGGAAAAATGCAAATCTCCATCTTGTGCAACAAAAAGAACAGTGTTACATCAATCGGTGCTCATAAAATAATCCTCAACATGTCAATGCATGTAGTGAAACTATAACGTCTCTAGAATAATCCTGAGATGAGAAGTGAAAGGTGGTGCTCATGGACGTCTGCAGAAATCATTTTAAGGTCACCCATGATTCCCCCCCCCCCCCCCCCCCCCCCCTTTCGACAATGTGATCACGGTGATGGTCAGAGACTGCGGACCAATACATAAACATTACACCCCCTTTCACACACAATCATTAGTATGGAGAATTCCCCCCCAATCAATTTCTATATTGCAAGCTTCCGATGACATTGGAGAGAATTAAATCGATTACTAACCCCAGAAAAGGCAGATATAAGGCTCATGCCAAGCAGCCAAATGAGGCTGGGGCCACATGCAGTGTTTTTTCTTGGGGTCCCTATCTAGAAGGGAGCGCTGGGCCTCTTACACATGCCTAGGCAGAGCACACACAGCTGGTAGTCCGAGACGAGGAGGGGAGATAAATCTTTAGTGATCTGGTCGGGCTGAGCATTGGCAGACGCTGTCTGTGGCATGTGAAAGGTAACGGGCAGCTGTGGGAGAGCTTTGTGTTTCCAGCTACTGTTCGCGCTGCCTTCCCCTAGCTCAGGGGCCGCAAACGCATCACTCCTGACACACTCCATGTTGTGTATGTGACTCCTGGCCCTGGGACATGCAGCACATGCCCCCCATTGATATGCACACTTGCCTATAGGTAGCACCAGTTCTTCCAGGGGGGGGGGGGGCACTTAATCCCCCTTGCCCCTACCTGCTAACACCCATGGTGGTGCTCCTATCTTAACCGTGCAAACTGTGAAGTAAGTGACCATTGTCTCTTCCATGCAGTGACGCCTCTATGTGAAGTGGCCTCTTGCCTTACTTCTGTAAGGTAACAGGATGGGAAAACAACCAATAATTAGGATAACCTTTTGTAGGTCCTTGCATAGATCGCTGGTGGCTTCTATAACCTTTGGGGGTTCTCCTCCCATTAATCCAGTGTTTCTCAATTCCAGTCCTCAGGCCCCCCCCAACAGGTCAGGTTTTCAGGATTTCCATTATTTTGCACAGGTGATTTGATCAGTTTCACTGCCTTAGTAATCACCATAACCTTTTCATCTGAGGGAAATTCTGAAAACATGACCTGTTGGGGGGGGGGGGGGGGGGGGGCGTGAGGACTGGAATTGAGAAACACTGCATTAATCCAAGAATCTGTATTAGGTGATGGATGGTGGCTCCTCTTTACTGAACTTCCACACTCTACCCAAAAGGGATGCAAAGGAAAGAAGGGGCATGCCCAATAGTTGTAGTATGTTGTATAAAAATGTATTATTAAAACCAACACAAGCAAGACACATTAAGCAAGATACATGAGAGAGAGACATGGTATAAAATCAATGAGCGCCAAGCTTGTCTCACACGTCGCTTCCGGTGTGCCTGTCAACGGATTCGATGCATTTCGTCAGGTGACTTCATCAGGGGATGCAGGCTAGCACAGATGGTGTCCTTAAATAGACTGATATGGACATATGGTGCAGTCATTTTTGTTGGGAGTTCACATTGTATGACATAGTTTGCGCCCATTTTCTCAGTGTCTGCCTATTACTACTAGTATGTTGGCCATTTTTATGACGTATTACCTGAATAAAGCGGCCGTTTTCCAAGAGATGGCTCAGAGAATGTCTATAATAAAATAAAGGATTGTAAACGACTATGAACAGGAAAATGTGGCAAAGATAATTATAGGACACACTGCTTAACCCAGTTCCTGACCAGCTGCCGTAGTTTTATGGCGGCAGGTCGGCTGGGCTGCGCGAAATCACGTAATATAACATGATTTCGCATTTTAGCCACTAGTGCGCGATCACCGCTGGGCACCCGCGATCGCTCGTTACAGAGCGAGAAGAAGCGGGAGCTGTGTATGTAAACACACAGCTCTTGGTCCTGTCAGGGGGAGAAATGACTAATTGCATGTTCATACAATGTATGAACAACGATCTGTCATTCCCCCTAATTAGTCCCACCCCCCCCCCCCTTCAGTTAGAACACACACAGGGAACATAATTGACCCCTTCCTCGCCCCCTAGTGTTAACCCTTCCCTGCCAGTGACATTTTCACAGTAATCAATGCATTTTTATAGCACTGATCGCTATAAAAATGCCAATGGTCCCAAAAATGTGTCAGAAGTGTCCGCCATAAGGTCATAGTACCGATAAAAATCACAGATCGCCTCCATTACTAGTAAAAAAAGACATTAATAAAAATGCCATAAAACTATCCCCTATTTTGTAGATAACAATAGATAATATATTTTTTTTTTTTTACGAATATGTAGAAGAATACGTATCGGCCTAAACTGAGGAAAAAAAGTGTGTTTTTTTTTTTTTTTTTTTTTTTAATATATATATTTTTGGGGGATATTTATTATAGCAAAAGGTAAAAAATATTCATTAATTTTTTTTTCCAAAATTGTCGCTTTATTTTTGTTTTTAGTGCAAAAAATAAAAACCACAGAAGTGATCAAATGCCACCAAAAGAAAGCTCCATTTGTGGGAAAAAAAGGACGCCAATCTTGTATGGGAGCCACTGCGTACGACCGCGCAATTGTTAGTTAAATCGACGCAGTGCCGAATCGCAAAAAGTGACCTGGTCATTGACCAGCAAAATGGTCCGGGGCTGAAGTGGTTAATGAAGTTGGGAAAGTGGAATAAAAACAAGGGCTAATAAACCAATAGAGAATATAAAAATAAATTATATAAAATACTGATCAGGGGACACCGGTGATGCACGAATGCATGCAGTTGAACAAAGGAGACATATAATGAGACAAGATAATTGGGGAAGATGGTTAAACTGCACAATGACAAAGTGAGGAATCTTAATCCATCTATGTCATAAAATAAAAGTGTAAATATAAAGTGTACCTCATATGGGGTTATCTAGTAATTATTATATCAGGAAAAATAAAAATTGACTATTGGGCTTGATAAAGATAGATCAGGGCATGCTAAGTGCAGAAAATAAGAAAATATTACTACATGGAAAAGTAAATCAAAAATTGCTAATAAAACGGTTCAAATCAAACTCAATATTGACTCCTTCCGGTGTGTGAGGGTCTCCATAAGAAAATCCATTTTGATTCAAGCTGGCTAAGTGTTCTCACTTTATGACTGCAACGCCAGTGTTTCTTATACGGTTCTGTTTCCCAAGGAGAGAGGGATCTTTATTGTGCACGTCCAATGTACTGTAATCAGCTGCATTCCAGAGCATACACTTCCCCCTCTGTGTTACAGCATATAAAATCGCTTATTTCACGCATAATGCCAGTACTAGTGGATTTAAAACGGAATTGTTGGATTGTTAGGTCTGTGTACAGCTGTGGCCAAAAGTTTTGAGCATGACACAAATATAATTTCACAAAGTCTGCTCCTTCAGTGTTTTTGCATATTTTTGTTAGATGTTACTATAATATACTGAAGTATAATTCCAAGCATTCCAGAAGTGTCAAAAGCTTTTATTGACAATTACATTAAGTTTATGCAATGACTCGATATTTTCAGAGTTGACCCTTTTTTTTTTTCAAGACCTCTGTCATTCACCCTGGCATGCTGGCAATCAACTTGTGGGCCACATCCTGACTGATGGCAGCCCATTATTGCAGAATCAGTGCTTGGAGTTTGTCAGAATTTGTGGGGTTTTTTTTTTGTTCACCCACCTCTTAACCTCCCTGGTGGTATGATTCTTTAAGATTTTAGGTGCTAAAAGCGGTACCATTATTTGCAAGGGAATTTGGCGTTTTATACTGTAGGCTTGTAATTCTTAGGAATAACTCACTGAAATCTATCCAAACAAGAGTCTAATAGGCATCCTGGGTATGATTTTTTTTTTTTTCTTATTAAAAATTATAATATAATAAATAATTATAAAAAATTATAACAAATAATAATATAATTATAGTAAAAATTATTCAATAATGTAATCAAATCAAAATCACTGAAATTTGCTCAGTTGCAGAATTTTTGCTGTCATTATTATTTTTTTTTTATGACGAATTTCCCCACAAATCGCTATCGCTAAATTCTGCAAGTGATTCTGATTTATTATCGCTGTTTTTTAGCTGCTCTAAAACAATTTTTGCCATAAAGGGACACTTTTGGTTGCTATGGGCAATCTACAGTTTGCAGGGAGAAAGAACAGTTTTTATTATATAAAAGAACATGCAGGGCACTGGGCAGACCACTAGGGACATGGGGTGTGTGTATTTTTTACATACAGTACTGTAATCTATAAGATTACAGTGTACTGTATGTATAGTGTTTGTTTACTTTTTTAAATTTGGCGCCGTTCCCCCCCCCCCTACGTCGCGACGCTCGCAGTGAAGGGAATCGGCGGAACACACAGCATCAGGCGGACATCCGCCCGCCGTGTACTGCGGGGATTCATCGCTGGATCGCAGAGAAAAGGTAAGTAAACTTTTTTCTGCATCCAGCGAGGCAAGTCCGTGTGTGGCACGGGGTTACCGATCGTAGCTTTAAAATCTCACCCCGTGCCACACACGGGAAGACCGCCAGGGAGGTTAAGGATTGACCACAAGTTCTCAATGGGATTGAAGTCTGGAGAGTTTCCTGGCCATGGACCCAAAATTTGATATTTTGTTCCCCAAGTCACTTAGCCTTATGGTGAGGTGCTCCATCATGCTGGAAAAGGCATTGTTCCTCACCAGACTGTTCTTGGATGGTTGGAAGAAGTTGCTCTCGGAGGATGTTTTTGTCCCATTCTTTCTTCATGGCTGTGTTCTTGGGAAAATCTGAGTGAGCTCACTCCCTTGGCTGAGAAGCAACCTCACACATGAATGGTCTCAGGATGCTTTACTGTTGGCATGACATATGACTGGTGGTAGTGCTCACCTTTTCTTCTCCGGACAAGGGTTTTTCCAGATGCCCCAAACAATTGGAAAGGGGATTCATCCGAGAAAATTACTTTACCCCAGTCCTCAGCAGTCCAATCCCTGAACCTTTTTCAGAATATCAGTCTGTCCCTGATGTTTCTCCTGGAGAGAAGTGGCTTCTTTGCTGCCCTTCTTGAAACCAAGCCATCCTCCAAAAGTCTTTGCCTCACTGTGCGAGCAGATGCACTCACACCTGCCTGCTGCCATTCCTGAGCAAGCTCTGCATTGGTGGTGCCCCGATCCCGCAGCTGAATGGCAGTGGAGATGGTCCTGGCACTTGCTGGACTTTCTTGGGCGCCCCAAATCCTTCTTCACAAATGCAGTGGAATTTTTTTTTATGAGATTAAGTTCATTTTAATGGCAAAGAGGGACTTTGCAATTAATTGCAATTCATCTAATCACTCTTCATAATATTCTGGAGTATATACAAATTGCCATCATAAACACTGAAGCAGCGGACTTTGTGAAAATTAGAAATTCTCAAAACTTTTGGCCACGGCTGTACATTTTGGCCACGGCTGTACATGCTAAGAAACTTTCCCTGGGGAAAAAAAAAAAATGTGAATTATTTTTTTGGTGGCTCCAGTACATTTCTTGCCACTCTATTCTGAATGGTAGATGCTCTTCTATAACTACATTTTAGGCTTCATAGGAAATCCATTCTGGAGGGGTCTCTCTGCTTGTAGTATATGCCAATGTCTCTTTACAATTTTCAATTTTGTAAAATAGAGAAAATTATAATCGAGAATAATAGGAACTAGATCGGGTTGTTGTTCTGATGGTCTATTATCACTGACTAGTTTTGGTCCTGTCCTTTTCGGACACTTCTGTTTATCTTCTATGAGCTTCCTTTTTATAACCTTTTGACACATTTTATATTCTCTGTTGGTTTATTTATGGGTTTATTAGCCTTTGTTCATGCCACTTTCCTTGGCCACATTTGCCTGTTTATAATGGTTTACGATTCTTTATTTTATCTCTGGGAAAATGGCCGCTGTATTTAGGTAATATTTGCATTGGATACCTATATTATATTATCCCGTGACCAAGTCTTTTGTAAGACGAAACGTTGGGAGGAGACGTTCCCACGTCATCGCAACCACACGAGGGGATATCCGCGTTCCACTAGCCGGCCGGCATCTTTTATATATCGCCTTGAATTTGCATCTGTTTGTAAGTGCGCATTTTTGGTTTTTTTAGAATAAATTTTTTTTAAGGATTTCACACTATTTTTGGTTTCCTTCTGTCTTTATGCTGTGACATATCGAGGACTGGTTTCTGATACATCTTACACATCTTGCTGCCTACATTGATCCTAGAGTGGATCTCATTATCTGGTAAGGGTCAGTGTGTGCGTCCGGTGGTGGTACCAGCACTCCTTTCCCTCACAGTATTCGTTTGTTGTTTTTTTCACGGGTGATTGTATTTATCTCCATGCAATCCACACTATGAAAAGCTTTTTCTTGTTTGTTTCACCTGAGGAAAACATGATGTTATAAAACGAAGCCCATATTGACCATCCTTAAGGCTGCACTTGACCTAGAGAGGGTCTTACGATCTGGTAAGGGTCAGTGTGAACTGTGCCCCATGGTGAAGGGTTGTCATCGTTTTTCTGTCTACTATATAGTTATTTTTCACGGGTGTATATATACTTTTCACAACAGTATTACACTATGAAAGTTTTTTCTTCTCTTTCCGGTGTTGTCACTGCTTATTGAAATTCTACAAGTACAAGATCTACATGAATGTAACGGGACACTGTTTTTCAATTTTTTGGTGTATCAAGATCCAACGTCACTGGCTATATTGATGGACTTTTGACCAATATCAAGAATCTAATCCCTTTTGTTTATGGCTGACTTATTAAGGTTTTTTTGTTCATATATCATCACATTGTGTGGACATCACTAAATAGCAATTGTGGTTTTTTATATCAACATAATTTTTGATATTACACTGTGCTATCATTAAGCACTGTCTCACGTTTAGCGCGACTCCCCCCCCTATTTTTATATTATATTATATTATTTTTTGTATTTTGACGTTGTGGTTCTACTGCCATCTTGTGCGCAGTTTTTTAGTATTACTTTTTCATTTCCAGCTTTTTTTTTTTTTTTCTAACAGAAAGGTGATTTCCAGCTTTTTACTTGTGTCACAGGATAAATTCTAGTTTTACAACAAAGCAGCACCATTAAAGCGGAGGTTCCGCCAATTTATTTTTTTATTTTTTTAAAAGCCAGCAGCTACAAATATTGTAGCTGATGACTTTTAAAATATGGACACTTGCCTGTCCAAGCGCGCCTGCGATGTCGGCAGCCGAGGCCAATCGCTCGTCCCTCGGCCGCACCCGCCAACATCATCCTCGTGAGGGTAATCGGGAAGTGATGCGGCTTCACTGCCCGGTTCCCTACTGTGCATGCGCGAGTGGCGCGGCGCGCTGTCACTGGTCCCCGCTCTCTCTTTGGAACAGTGTGTTTCTCAGAAGACAGCAGGGGGTGCGGGTAAGTGCGTGACTGCCACAGGAGCTTATTACCAGAAGTGGGTACAAATACCTGTCTTAGACGGGTATCTGCACCCCCCTCCTCCCTGTAAGTTGCCAAATGTGACACTGGAGGGGGGAGGGTTCCGAAATGCATATGTTCCATTTTTGAGTTGAGCTCTGCTTTAACATACATGTATTACTTTGGTCACAAATTCACGTATGAGTGTTTGCAGCAGTTGGTTTTTGTTTTATATATTTCTATTCACCTTCAGTGATTGCGCAGGAGTATTCGTTTATTAATATCTATTCATGATGATGTTTTGGGTGTTACTTTATTTTTTATTTTTTTTTATTTAAAGGGTAACTAGACTATCTTCCCATGTAAGGCTAACCAGACTGTCTGACATTCACCAATCAGCCATTTATGATCAGCCTTAATGACCACAGACGGGTTAGGTGAATAACATTGATATTACAATAGCATCTGAAAGTTGGTGGGATATATTGGACAGCAAGTGAGCATGTTGTCTCTGAAGTTGATGTGTTGAAAAGCAGGAAGAAAATGGGCATTGCAGCTTATTGTGTATGGGGCAACGTAGCCACAGACTGGTCGGAGTGCCCAAGCTGACCTGTGTCCACAGCCAAAAACGCCTACAATGGGCATCTGAGCATTAGAACTGGACCATGGAGCAATGGAAAAAGGTGACCTGATGTAATGAATCGCTTCCTCTTTTGACATTTTGTGAATGGCTGGGTGTCCATTGCACACCAGGATCGGAAGACTGGTGGAGCCAGTGTGATGCTCTGCTGGGAAATCTTGTGCCCTGCCAGTTATGTGAATGTTACTTTGATGTACCACCTACCTAAACATTGCTGACCAAGTACACCCCTTCATGGAATTCGTATTTCTGAAGGCAGTGGTCTCTTTCAGCAGGATAATGTGCCCTGCCACACTGCAAACATGATTCAGTAATAGTTTGATGAAAACAAGCGTTTGAGCTGTTGACTTGGCCTCCAAATTCTCTAGATCTTGATCCAATCGAACATCTGTGGGATGTGCTGAAAAAAGTCCCATTCATGGAGACCCCACCTTGCAAGATCTGCTACTGACGGTTTGGTGCCAGATACCACAGTATACCATCATAGGTCTAGTGACATCCATGCCGTGCTGGGTCAGGGCTGTTTTGGTGGCAAAAGGGGGACCTTCTTATAATTAGATGGGTGGTCGTAAAGTAATGTCTTATCGGTGTAAGCACAACATTTTGAGCATCACTTGTGGTTATCATCTCAGAAGGGAGATCATGCATGCATATGACAGTGGTACAAGCTCAGGAAGAATCTCTGTGTAGGACAAGACAGGTGAGGAACCTCGCAGCATTTTCTCAAGATATTATGGGTCATGACAAAGTTCCATGTTGCCTTTTAGATTAAAGATTTGCACTTTGGTTATTTTTGGCTGGATCTAATGAGGGTTTAACATCTATGGGCCACCATAGGTTATTTTTATAACCTCTGCAAGTGTGTGTGTGTGTTGTGTTTTTTTTTTTTTGCTATGAACAAAAAAGACTAACCATTTTGATATAAAAAAATAATTTTTTACTTTCTGCTATAATACATACCCAATAAAAGTAGGAAAAATAATAATTTCTTCATAAATTTAGGACAATATGTATTCTGCTACAGATTTTTTGTAAAAAAAAATCCCAATAAGCATATATTGATTTGCACAAACGTTATAGCGTCTACAAACTATGGGAAATATTTTTTTATTTTTACTAGTAATGGCGGCAATATTGTGAACATTCAGACACTGACACGTTTGACACTTTTTGGGGACCAGTGACACTAATACAGTGATCAGTGCTTGAAAATATGTGCTGTCCCTGTACTAATTGCACTGGCTGGGAAGAGGTTAACATCTGGGATGATCAAAGGGTTAACTATGTGCTTAGCCAGTGTTTATTTTTTTTTTGTTTGTTTTTTACAGTGTGTGAAGTGCTTTTACTAGGGGGAAAACATGGATCCTAGTCCCTGCTTTGCAGTGATCCTTCTCTCCTGTTAGAACAGCTATCTGCCTTGTTTAAAGAGGCAGACCACCGTTCTGTCTTTTTGCAGGATGATCGGCAGGTGCCTGCGGACATCTTGTCTGCAGTACCCACTGATCGTCTTCTGCTGTGTATAATCGCAGTGGGAGCAGGCCGATGGCAGCACGCATATGCGCCCGCTACCCAAAAGAGCCAGATCACGTGTGTGTATGTATATGATCTGGTGTACGGCTGCCGCACTGTAGCAGTAAAACTGCCTTAAGGTGGCCAGCAAGAGGTTAATTTACCCAACATCAAAACATTACAGGATTGGTTTTTCACTCCTTTTTACTGTTTAAAACCGAAAAAACCCTATAAGCTGCAATCCTCAGACGATGATTTCTTGAATTAACTTTTTTTTTTTTTGACTGCTTGTATCCCTCATAGATTAGAGACTGACAGCACAATGTATGTGCTTTGTTTTGTATCTGTAGTGTGAATGGCCAGTATGTCAAACAAGGCAAGTTTGGAGCTGCTGTTTTGGGAAACCACACTGCCAAAGAGGTGAGTCAATTCTAAGATTCTGCCATTCTCTCTGTGTAGTAGGTTAAGTGTTTTAAAGTAAACCTCATCTCCATTTTAAAGCATAAATTTCATCTTTTCGGGCCGAATTTCAGTTTTTATAATAAATAGAAGCGTTTTCCAATGTCATTTCTGGCCAGTCATCCTAATGTGCTTTTCTCTGTTACCTTTCACTTTCAGGCCCCATTTACACCTAGAGTAGTGGGAACGCATTTTTTTTTTTTTTTTTGGATAATTTTTCAAATGGTACATATGGGCAGCCCATTGATTTTGATATATATTATTATTTTTTTACAATAACCGTTTTATTTCGAAGTTTGAAACAAATATACATGCAAGATATCTCACATTTACTTCAAACGATAAGGTTGCAACCTTGGCATATAGAAAAATCTGTATCACTATCTTTCCTACCATGCATTATCTTACAGAGAAGCAGCAGCAATTCTGAGCCTGTACTATTGAGATTGAGTAAGTGCTTAAAAAGGAACAACCGTGAAGTGTACTAACTTACAGCTATAAAAGTAGGAGTCATCAGAGTAATCTTAAAAGAAAGGGGGGGGGGGAGGAAGAAAGATGAGGTCAGCAGCATGGCTCAATTACCGGATTAGGGTGGGTCCTCCCGGTGGTGCCAGCCCATTGATTTTAATGCACACGTGGAGAGATGCCAGGGATGCTGTGAAAACATAGTTGAAGGACAGCGGGTAAACTCCTTCCGGTGTCTTACTGGTTTCTCCATCCTTCATCTAATGTCAGGATGTGATAAAGCTTTCTAAGAAATGCAGCAAGGGCTGAGGTAAAGAAAGCTTGTCATTTTCTGCAACATGGGCACATTAATGTATATTCATACATAAGGAGCTGGATTTTAAAAGGGGAGGGGGAGAAAAAAATAAAAAGTTAAAGAATTTAGCCTTAAAAAGGAACATGCATGCATACAATGTGTTAAAGGAGTGTGACATATTTTCCGATAACCCTCTGCACACTTTTGCATACTTTTAGAAAATATTGCTTCAGCTTTTTCTGACTCTTCTTTTCTTTTTTTTTTTTTTTTCTATTCAGTACAGAATCCTTCTCTACATCAGCCAACAGCAGCCGGTTGCCTCTGTGAGGGTCCATCCTGAATTTTTGTTTGCAGTATGTATGATTTTATTAGTTACAGCTAAATGTTGGAACTTCCTGCAATCTGCTAAATACAGAGTGGAAATACAGGGTGGGCCATTTATATGGATACACCTTAATAAAATGGGAATGGTTGGTGATATTAACTTCCTGTTTGTGGCACATTTAGTATATGTGAGGGGGGAAACTTTTGAAGATGGATGGTGACCCTGGCAGCCATTTTGAAGTCGGTCATTTTGAATCCAACTTTTGTTTTTTCAATAGGAAGAGGGTCATGTGACACATCAAACGTATTGGGAATTTCACAAGAAAAACAATGGTGTGCTTGGTTTTAACGTAACTCTATTCTTTCATGAGTTTTTTACAAGTTTCTGACCACTTATAAAATGTGTTCAATGTGCTGCCCATTGTGTTGGATTGTCAATGCAACCCTCTTCTCCCACTCTTCACACGCTGATAGCATCACCGCATTGAAATCTGCTGCAATGACCCGGTTACTGCTTTCTCTTTGTTTACAGCCATTGACATGTCGCCAAGGTTAACACGTGCGGAGCGGATAGAAATTGTGTTGATGTCTGGTGAACGCAGTAACCGTGTCATTGCAGACCAGCGTGCACTCGCAGGCCAGCAGATTTCAATGTGGTGTTGCTATCAGTGTGTGAAGAGTGGTGAAGAGGGTTGCATTGACAATCCAACACAATGGGCAGATTTGAACACCTTTTATAAGTGGTCAGAAACTTGTAAATAACTCATGAAAGAATAAAGTTGCGTTTAAAACCAAGCACACCATTGTTTTTCTTGTGAAATTCCCAATGAGTTTGATGTGTCACATGACCCTCTTCCGATTGAAAAAACAAAAGTTGGATTCAAAATGGCCGCCATGGTCACCACCCATCTTGAAAAACAGGAAGTTAATATCACCAACCATTCCCATTTTATTAAGGTGTATCCATATAAATGGCCCACCCTGTATATACAGGTTTACTAGTTCACATACAGAAGGATATTATTATTTATATATATATATATATATATATATATATATATATATATATATATTATATTTTATTAATTTTTTTACATTCTGCTTGGTCTTCTTGTTAAAGTACAAATATTTGCCAGCACACCATGTAACGACGTAATTAGCGTTGCATGCCTGACAAAGGGGCCTACGCGGCTCTGAAATGTTGCACTTTCTTTGTGTTGTGATCATGCAATAAAACATCCATTTGGACACTATTTTCGTCGTTCCATGGTGTGCTGGCAAATATTTATACTGTAACGTCTACCAGTATCCAGCTGGTTGTTGCTACAAGCACCCAAACCCAAGATTGGATCCAGGAATGTGTGCGATGGGAATATGAAGTAAGTCTTCTTGTTAACACACCTCGGCTACACTGCATTTTTTTTTTTTTTCGGCATTACTGTTTTTTTCCCCCCCAGTTTTCAACATTCAGCCTGATGGTTGAACCTTCAAATCTTGGGGGTTGTGGGCCTGTGTTTGTGTGTGTGTGTGTGTGTTTTTTTTTTTTGGCATAACATTTGTATATTTAGCCATTTGCCTGAAATTCATTCTCTTTTTAACTCGTTGATTATCTAATGAGTAATTTTTAAACAAGTGGTGAAAGTAGCCAGAATTTAGGAATTTGTACAGTATATAAGTCACCTGGGTTTGATAAGGGGCTCCAGGAGTTTGAGAAAATTTATTTTATTGAAGCTCACCAATTCTTAGATGTGGTGGTGGATATATATATATATATATATATATATATATATATATTTATTATTATATTTAAATTTATATTCCTTTAATAGACCAAGCTGCCTAGCAAAATTAGAAGGTAATGGTTTGTGACAAACCATTTAACACTGACTGGGTACGTGCAATGGTCAGCTTTATTTAATTTTATGTAAAACCTTTACCCCAAAATGAAAATGACCGCTGCTGTGACCTGATTTAAAAAGCGTTCGCAAAGATGTCTCTGTTGCTTCTCTAATCATAGTGGAGTCAACCTAAGGCAGGAAGTGTACTTGTCTGGATCACTATATGGGGGGGGTTTAAACAAAATAATCTATATTTTATATATAAAATATTATATACAATTGCTACACAAGCCAAATTTGGGTCACTGATATTCCCAGAAGTCTACACTAAGATGCAAGTACATTTTGGGCATTCCCTGCAATAGCAAATGTGGTTGCTTAGTTACTCCCTAATTTTTAAATTCGTCAAGAAAGACGGTCGTGTGTAGGCTTTAACGAGGGGGGAAAAAACGTGCAAGTTATGAGACGGGAAATTGGCATAAGCAGCCCAAAGGGTGGTGCCATTCGAATGTAACTTCCCCTTTATAGTGCCATCGTACGTCGCTGTGCTTTGCTCAAGCATTTATTTATTTTTATGATCGTTTGTATTCAAGGCAGGCTTGAGAGGAATCGCGTAGAGAAAACGTTGTTTTTTTTCCATGACATGAATAACAGTCGCGTGTACGCGGCATCAGTGTTCATTACTTCTAAAGTGATGCAGACTCTGCATCTTTCCTCATTGGAATAGTGCAAGTGCATCAGCTAATTAGATTGAACACAGACACTCCTATTCGGGAACCAGACTTCCACAGTTGAACAAACAGCTTTTTCCTAAGGAAAAAAAAAACGGTAGGATTTTGCAACAAAGTTTGTTAAAATGCTTGCTAAGTACATAGATCACCCAGATGGTATTGTGTTTTGTTCTTTTTCCCTCAACAAAAGTGGAGCTGCTCTTTAAGACTCGGTAAAATGCAGTTTATTAATTTTTTTTTTCTTTGGATTTATTACCGCTATAAGTTCTGTTCTGGTTCCTGGAGCCCAGGGGCTGTTAGGTCATCATTGCACCTATTAACAAAGATTATTAGTCTAAGCTGGGGCGCGGCAACCCATCGATCGTGGGCTACCCATGGACAGCGAAGACATCCCACTGTTGCTGACCCCATCTTTGTCCCAGAGCAGTGCATGTGCAAGCTTACACAATCCCTTGCCGCATACGTGTGGCTGTGCCCGATGCTATGTTTAAGGTTATGGACTTGCTGTACAAAGCCCTCTTCTGATTCTGTGGGTCCTGTCTTAGTGTGTAGAAACACATACGCAATATGTGAGGAGATTTAAGCAAATCAGACATGGCCTTATAGTAACATTAAACGATATGCTTATTTTTCAAAAATAATTCATACACAAATAGCTCTGATCTATTGTTCATGAATTTTCTGACTTTGTTTTTCTGCAATTTTTTTTATTTTATTTTTACCTCCTCTAACTCCCAAATCTCCTTTTTGATCCCCCAGTTCTGTTTGTTTGGAATGAGCAGTGCAGCTTAGTTGCTGTCTGGTGTACGGCAAATATCAATTTATTGTCCATCTCAATAGGAAGTTGGGGGGGCATTTTTTTTTTTTTTTCTGCCATTGTAGAGGTAGGGCAGAAAGCGCTCCTGTGCTGGCCAGAACTGTGGTTTAGTAGTAGTAGGACTTTCATTTGTAACCTTTATAGCCTTTTTTTTTATTTAGGCTTTAATCTCAGTCTTGTGTTAGAGATGAACTCCAGGCCGAAACTAAAAACGCTAAAAACTAAAAAAATAAATACGTATTCATTAAAACACATCTCATTTTTAATTAAGCTAGGAGCCTGATTTTGGAGTTGTCATCCTTTTTTCTAATCCTGCTCACAGTGCTCGGAACTCCGATGGAAGCCAATCTGGTACTACTACAGATAAATAAACTAACAGCTTATTGGTTTACAGCTTCTTCTTCACTATATAATTACAGGCTGGGGGCGGGGACTAAGCTGTATTGGTCTAACTGCAGTAGAGAAAGGTTTGGTCTCACTCTCTATGCTGGGCTGTGCTAACTGGCGGGGCCATGTAATGCTCAGCACTGGATATGCAGCTGTACAAATCCAATGAGACTCGATTTGACTCCCATATTTGTATTTCAACTGTGTATTTTAGCTTTATAGAGACCCTAGTGGCTTTCAGGGTGTCCGGTTCTCTTTTAACAGAACCACTGTAAGTACCGTTATTCAAAGTTAAGTGTTCCAGTGCAAAGTATTGCAGTAAGTTTGCTTTTTTTAAGCTACAATGACGTTTTTTTTTTTTTTTATAGTTTATCTGTAACAGGAAGTGTGACTTCTTATCTTCCAGGTCCAGCTCAATAACTATGCTGCCTTTTATGATGATCAGAGACAGAGTTGGTCTGTTATGTTCGAATCCGAGGCATCAGCAGTGGATTTCAGCAAACAGGTATGGATTCCTAGCACAAGCTTCCAGAGAAGATCTGGCCAATTTTTATGTTGTGGTTAGAGAATGACTGTCGGATAATCTGTAAAGAGTGGACCAAAATCCCTCCTGAGATGTGTGAAAACTCGTAACCCACTACAAGAAATGCCTTTTTGTGCTTGCCAACAAGGGTTTCTCCACCAAGTACTAAGTCCATGTTTTGCTTGGGGATCAAATGCTTATTTTAGCCACTGAACTGCGATTCAATTTATAATGTTTGGAACGTGTTTTTTTTTTTTTTTCTCGCTTTTTGCTTTATAGACCCTTCATCTCTTTGTAAGTGGGCAAACTTACAAAATCTGCAGGGGATCAAATAATTTATTGTCCTATCTGGCCACCCTTGAGCCAATTGTCAGAGCTCAGAAATCTGCCGCAATTTGCAAAGGGATTGTAACAATAGTACATGCTCAGTCCATTTCTCCTAAAAAAAGAAAAACTGACTTTTTTTGTTTTTACAAACACATTAAAAGGGATTTCCAAAGCACTATGGCTGAGCTAAGGAGGCAGCTGTCTGCCTTAGGACTTGGCCTGCCTGAATTAAACTATGAACTGAAGCATCTGATAACAATGTGTTACGCCTCTGTGTGTACATTTTAAAGTTAAATATGTATTTTACTGAAGTGTACTTTTCACCAGTCTATAGACATTTTATATATTTACTTATTTAAATGCTCCCCTATCTCTCAATAGTAACTTTGACAGGTATCTAATCTTTAATGGTAACATAGAGCAGGTGCTGTGGACGGGTGTGCAGAGATGGAGCCTGGGGCAACATTGGTCATTGAGGGCTTGTTTAAAGCTAATATACTGCTTGCTAAGGAAAAAAAAAAATCTATATATAGATGTGTGTGTGTGTGTGTGTGTGTGTTTTTTGTTGGTCCATAGCCTGGTCGCAGAGTCGCATTAAAGAGACGCTATCACCACAACAACACTTTCCTGTAAAATGTAGTTATCATATTGATCATGTTTTAAATATTCTTGTTGCTAAAGCAGCAAAAAATCTTATGGGAAGTTGACACTTCTGGGAGTGTAAAATAGATGGTTGCTTTTGGCTCCCCTGTCCCACTTGCCAAGTACATTAGCTGGCCTTGCCCGGTTCACACTGGTGCAACAGGAAAGTCGCATGCCTTAAAATCCAACTTTGCCCTGTGACTTCTTTGGTCCGACTCCCATGATACTTTAATGAACTGGCTCTGATTTTGATCCGACTTTGAAATAAGAGTGACTTTTCTCCTGTGTTGATAGGGACAGGGGCTTCTTCCTCACAACCCTAGGTAACAGGAGGCACCCAGACCCCCCCCCCCCCTCCATGTGAAGGAGTATAGGGTATTCAACCCCCCCCCAAAAAAAAAAAGTGTAATAAAACCATGAGATGGTTTTTGACAAGTTCTTTATTTAAAATGACTGCCTGCCATTCCCCGGTGACATCACAAAGAATCTGGTGACGGTCTCTTTGGATGAAAATGGTATCCTTTTTAAGCATGTCTTCATTATGTCTCCTTCCCCTTTTTTTTTTTTTTTTTACCAGGTTTGCATTGCCAAGTGTAGCAGCGCCTCCTCTCTGGATGCTGTGGTATCCCAGGATCTGACACCTGGCGAAGGGCAAGCGGCTGATACAGGCGATCTATTGGAAGTTGCCTATACAGGATGGCTTTTTCAGAACCATGGCATTGGCCAGGTACATTAGATAGTTTGGACCATTAACAACCTCATTCAGGTACTATCAAGTTGAGAACCGTTAAGTGAAAGTTATTAAACTTTTACTTTGTATACTCCAGACTATGACTGATTTTGTGTAGTACGAGCTGTAAGCTGGTAGTGTGCAAGATTTTGGAAAATTGATCAAAGGGTAATGCAATTTGGCCATAGTGGTAATAAAAATCTAAGCTATACTGTGTGGACTTACTAAGGCCCATTTTTATACTTGCAATTCTGTCACTGGAAACGGATCGCCAGAGACAATGTCTCGCACAGACCTCGCACTTTCTCCGATGCCTTTGCTCTGTCACTGTTTGAACTGACAAAGCATCACTCTGTTAGCAATGTTTGTTAGCATTTGAAATTCTGTAGCAGAGGAGATGAGCGATTTCCATTAGTAAAATTATAATTTGGTGATCCACAAATCACCAAATGAGATGTTAGGCTAACATATCTCACACTTGCAGAGTTCCTGAACAGCGCAAAAAAATAAAAAAAAATAAAAGCTTTATGATACTGCATTTGAATATTGGGTAACTTTTATTTTATTTTGATTTTTTTTCAGATGTTTGACTCCAACTTGCAGAAGGACAAACTATTGCGGCTCAAACTCGGATCTGGAAAAGTGATCAAAGTAACAAACTAAATTTCTGTGCTTATAATAAATGATGATCTGTGCCATTCTTGTAATCCTGATTTTGTTTCCGGGGGAAATTTTTTTGCGCTATGCTAGCGAGAAAGTGCTGTACAAGGGTACAGCAGCCATTTTGATCTTTGCGGTCTCTTTTTGTACTGCAGGTTTGAAAAAGAATGCCAGCATCTGGTTGTTTGCTATTGGAAGGTTTTACATGTGTGGCATTTGTCTTTTATGTTTTGGTTAGGGCTGGGAAGAGGGGATGCTGGGAATGAAGAAAGGCGGGAGAAGGTTTCTGGTGATTCCGCCAGCTCTTGCTTATGGCTCTCAGGGACTGTCGGGCCGAATTCCTCCAAATGCCACCCTGGTCTTTGAGGTGGAAGTAAAAAGAGTGAGTACACTTTCAAGCATTCTGTTTTACTGTGTGCTTTTTTTTATACTTATGTTTCACAGCATGGAATCCGATTGCAATTTGCTGTCATATTGGTGCTTTGATATCCAGGCAATCATTTCTTTCACAGTCATTTTGCAGCAGTTGGAAGAAGTGAAGCAAGGTGTGGAAAAGGTCGTGATACTACCATCTGTGCTTGTCATGTGATCCCTCTATTGCTCCACAAGTTAATGTGAAAAAAAATCTCACAGAGAAAATCGTTACAGTGCCTTAAAGTATTCATACCCCTTGAAATTTTCCACATGTTGTCTGTCGTGTTACGACAAAGTCAATACTTTGTAGAATCACATTTTGCTGTAGTTACAGCTTCAAGTCTTTTTGGGGATGTCTCCTCCAGATTTGCACATCTACAGTGACATTTTTGTCCATTCTTCTTCTTCCTTGCAAACTAGCTCAAGCTCTGTCAGATTGGATGGAGAGTAGGGGTGCAACGGATCAAAAAACTCCACGGTTCGGATCGTTCCTCGAATCGGCAGTCACGGATCAGATCATTTTTCGGATCAGCAAAAAAAAAAAATACAGTGACCCCCCCCCCCCAGTAGTACAGGCACACAGTGACCCCCCCCCCCAGTAGTACAGGCACACAGTGACCCCCTCCCCCCCCCCCCCCCCCCCCCCCCTAGTAGTACAGGCAGACAGTGACCCCCCTCCCCCCGTAGTACAGGCAGACGGTGACCCCCTCCCCCCCCCCCGTAGTACAGGCACACAGTGACCCCCCCCCCAGTAGTACAGGCACACAGTGACCCCCCCCCCAGTAGTACAGGCACACAGTGACCCCCCCCCAGTAGTACAGGCACACAGTGACCCCCCCCCCCAGTAGTACAGGCACACAGTGACCCCAGGCCCCCCAGTAGTACAGGCACACAGTGACCCCCCCCCCAGTAGTACAGGCACACAGTGAACCCCCCCCCAGTAGTACAGGCACACAGTGACCCCCCCCCCCAGTAATACAGGCCAGTAGTACAGTGACCACAGTGAACCCCCCCCAGTAGTACAGGCACACAGTGACCCCCCCCCAGTAGTACAGGCACACAGTGACCCCCCCCAAGTAGTGCAGCAGACAGTGACCCCCCCCCCAGTACAGGCAGACAGTGACCCCCCCCCCCCAGTAGTACAGGCACACAGTGACCCCCCCCCCAGTAGTACAGGCACACAGTGACCCCCCCCCCCAGTAATACAGGCACACCCCCCCCCCCCCAGTAGTACAGGCACACAGTGACCCCCCCCCCCAGTAGTACAGGCAGACAGTGACCCCCCCCAAGTAGTGCAGGCAGACAGTGACCCCCCCCCCAAGTAGTACAGGCAGACAGTGACCCCCCCCCCCCCCCCGTAGTACAGGCAGACAGTGACCCCCCCCCCCCCCCCGTAGTACAGGCAGACAGGTGACCCCCCCCCCCCCCCCCCCGTAGTACAGGCAGACAGGTGACCCCCCCCCCCCCCCCGTAGTACAGGCAGACGGTGACCCCCTCCCCCCCCCCGTAGTACAGGCAGACGTGACCCCCTCCCCCCCCCCGTAGTACAGGCAGACGGTGACCCCCTCCCCCCCCCCCGTAGTACAGGCAGACGGTGACCCCCTCCCCCCCCCCGTAGTACAGGCAGACGGTGACCCCCTCCCCCCCCCGTAGTACAGGCAGACGGTGACCCCCTCCCCCCCTCGTAGTACAGGCAGACGGTGACCCCCTCCCCCCCCCCGTAGTACAGGCAGACCCCCTCCCCCCCCGTAGTACTGACCCCCCCCCGTAGTACTGGCAAGACAGTGACCCCCTCCCCCCCGTAGTACAGGCAGACAGTGACCCCCCCCCCCCCCCCCCCGTAGTACAGGCAGACAGTGACCCCCTCCCCCCCCGTAGTACAGGCAGACAGTGACCCCCCCCCCCCCCGTAGTACAGGCAGACAGTGACCCCCCCCCCCCGTAGTACAGGCAGACAGTGACCCCCCCCCCGTAGTACAGGCAGACCCGTAGTACAGGCAGACAGTGACCCCCCCCCCCCGTAGTACCCCCCCCCGTAGTACAGGCAGACAGTGACCCCCCCCCCCCGTAGTACAGGCAGACAGTGACCCCCCCCCCCCCCGTAGTACAGGCAGACAGTGACCCCCCCCCCCCCCCCCCAGTAGTACAGGCAGACAGTGACCCCCCCCCCCCCGTAGTACAGGCAGACAGTGACCCCCCCCCCCCCCGTAGTACCCCAGACAGTGACCCCCCCCCCCCCCCGTAGTACAGGCCCCCCCCCCCCCCCGTAGTACAGGCAGACAGTGACCCCCCCCCCCCCGTAGTACAGGCAGACAGTGACCCCCCCCCCCCCCCCCCCCGTAGTACAGGCAGACAGTGACCCCCCCCCGTAGTACAGGCAGACAGTGACCCCCCCCCGTAGTACCAGGCAGTAGTACAGGCCCCCCCCCCCAATAGTGCCACACAGTGACCCCCCCCCCGTAGTACAGGCAGACAGTGACCCCCCCCCCCCCGTAGTACAGGCAGACAGTGACCCCCCCCCCCCCGTAGTACAGGCAGACAGTGACCCCCCCCCCCCCGTAGTACAGGCAGACAGTGACCCCCCCCCCCCCCGTAGTACAGGCAGACAGTGACCCCCCCCCCCCAGTGACAGGCAGACCCCCCCCCGTAGTACAGGCAGACAGTGACCCCCCCCCCCGTAGTACAGGCAGACAGTGACCCCCCCCCCGTAGTACAGGCAGACAGTGACCCCCCCCCCCCGTAGTACAGGCAGACAGTGACCCCCCCCCGTAGTACAGGCAGACAGTGACCCCCCCCCCCAGTAGTACAGGCAGACAGTGCAGGCACACAGTGACCCCCCCCCCCCCCCCCCCCCCCCCCGTAGTACAGGCAGACAGGTGACCCCCCCCCAGGCACCCCCCCCCCCCAAGTAGTACAGGCAGACAGGTGACCCCCCCCCCCCCCCCCCCCCCCCCCCCGTAGTACAGGCAGACGGTGACCCCCTCCCCCCCCCCCCCCGTAGTACAGGCAGACGGTGACCCCCCTCCCCCCCCCCCCCCCGTAGTACAGGCAGACGGTGACCCCCTCCCCCCCCCCCCCGTAGTACAGGCAGACAGGTGACCCCCCCCCCCCCCGTAGTACAGGCAGACAGTGACCCCCCCCCCCCGTAGTACCCCCCCCCCCCGTAGTACAGGCAGACAGTGACCCCCCCCCCCGTAGTACAGGCAGACCCCCCCCGTAGTACAGGCAGACAGTGACCCCCCCCCAGGCAGACAGGCAGACAGTGACCCCCCCCCCAAGTAATACAGGCAGACAGTGACCCCCCCCCCCCCCGTAGTACAGGCAGACTGTGACCCCCTCCCCCCCCCCCCCCCCCCCCCCCCGTAGTACAGGCAGACGGTGACCCCCTCCCCCCCCCCCCCCCCCGTAGTACAGGCAGACGGTGACCCCCCCCCCCCCCCCCCCAGGCAGACCCCCCTCCCCCCCCCCCCGTAGTACAGGCAGACGGTGACCCCCTCCCCCCCCCCCCCCGTAGTACAGGCAGACGGTGACCCCCTCCCCCCCCCCCGTAGTACAGGCAGACAGTGACCCCCCCTCCCCCCCCCCCGTAGTACAGGCAGACAGTGACCCCCCTCCCCCCCCCCGTAGTACAGGCAGACAGTGACCCCCCCCCCCCCCCCGTAGTACAGGCAGACAGTGACCCCCCCCCCCCCCCGTAGTACAGGCAGACAGTGACCCCCCCCCCCCCCCGTAGTACAGGCAGACAGTGACCCCCCCCCCGTAGTACAGGCAGACAGTGACCCCCCCCCCCCCCCCGTAGTACAGGCAGACAGTGAACCCCCCCGTGCAGACCTCAGATCAGATAGCGGCGTGTGTGTCCCTTGAGCGCGGGCTCCCCCTCCTCTGTAGATGTAAACAGAGAGGAGTGGCCGCCGCCGGGTGTACCAAGATGGCCGCGGCTCCGGAGCTAGGCCAAAGCCGCGGCCTTTCCTAATGCTATGGCCACGGCGTTTTTTTTGGTAACCTAACCCTGCTTTAAAACTTCTCCACAACTTTATCCCTGACCTAAGGTTCTCTAACAAACATATGAGGGCTTCACAGAACAGGTGTATTTATACTGAAATTACATTACATACAGGTGGACTCTATTTACTGCAGGGCTTGACTAATTTACTTTGAAACTAGGAGCCAGATAAAAAAGTAAGGAGCCAGTTTTATATATATATATATTTTTAAATGAACAACACCTTCTTCTTTTTTCTTCCTACGACAAAAATAACTGATCTTAAATTTACACATCTTTGTGGGGGAGGGGGTGTGTAAATGGAACTAAAGCTGTTCCAACCAGCTTCCCCACAGTCCCTGTCCACTCATTGTTATGGGCACCAGATTAAGCCCGCAACTCCTTCAACCAGTTGGCAGATAGAGCAGGCAGGGGAAGCCCTCGGCACGACCAATGACTGCTTGTAGCAGCCCCTGCCACTAGAAGAGGGTGCCAGTTCCACTGCAGTGTGAGCAATGTAAGGGCAATCCCCTTAGTCAACAGAGTAAGCGGTGCACCTCGCTCCAGCAGCCCGCCATGCCTCAGCCTCAATTTGCCTGGAGTGGCATCTTAGTCCACGCACCTGCGAGGTGGGGGGGGGGGGGGGGGGGGGGGTCTTGCATGGGGACAAGACACCTCCCGCAGTCTAGCCCGGGCCATTAATTCTAGGCGCCAATGCGACCTGGCGCCTGGGGTTTGTCGAGCCCTGATTTACTGTATTAAGAGTGCTAATGTCGCCCTCCCTATAGCACTGCTCAGCGCTCAGGAGTAAGCAATTGGGAGATATGTATCAATCTGTCTCAATCACTGTAATCATAAGTCAGCAGCTGTTTAAAAAAATGTAAACATCAAATGACCATAGAAACACTCAAGTCCCAAAGTTCAGTCTATACTGCAGCAGCGCTAGTTTTTAAAAACCTGCGCTTGAAAAAAGTTCTATATTTGATATAGGTATCAATAATGGTGCAGATGAGAGAAAGCTGTCATATGGCAGTGTCTTCCTATTTATTATGTGCTCCTTATCACCAATGGGGGTGTTTCACCACGTAGGGGGATACTCTCCCCTTTTGGGGATGTTTAGGTCCCACTTGTGAACATATAAAGGTAATAAACTTATATAGTGTGATACCATTTAAACCCCACAGGTCCCCTTTACAATATGTGTACCACAAAGTAAAATCGACAAGCATGTGAAATGTTACTGTGCCTGTTTCCTCTCTCTGATCCTCGTAACAGTGAAGACGCTCTAGCTGGCTTCCCTGTTCCTGATCCTGGAGATTGCACAGTGGTTCTGGTCATCCGATTAATGATCACTCTCTGACACGTTTCGTCATTGGCTGACTTCGTCTGAGGGTATCTTTTTACTAATTAGGTGACTTCTGAAGGAAATTGGTTCCATTAGATTTTAGTTGGGGGTATCAGAGTAAAGTGGGCTGAATACAAATGCATGCCACACTTCATCTATCTATTTGTAAAAAAAAAAATTGAAAAATATTTATGATTTTGCTTCCACTTTACAATTATGTGCCCTTTTGTGTTCTATCACATAAAATCCCAATAAAATACATTTTACGTGTTTGTTCCATGACAAAATGTGAAAGATTTAAAGGCGTATAAACACTTTTTCAAAGCACTGTATATATTTCCATCTTGCTTACAAATTAAGTTATCCTTCTTATTTGGTTTCCTGTGTATTTTGCCGCCTCTTCTTAATTTTTTTTTTTTTCTCCTCTCTTGCTTCAGATGAAGCAGAAGGCTGCAGGGACTGATCGACAGAGCGTTGGCTCCCGTGACTCCCCCGTATCAATTACAGAAAGTATTCCCGTGGAGACCCTTTCTCAGCCACCAACCTCTGTGCCACCCAAACCTGGGTAAGTTCAATTTCCTATGTGCTTGCAGACTGGGGGTCTCTTTATCAAATGTAAATTTTCTACATTTCCAGTGAGTTAGAAGAAAAAGTTAAAGAGTAACTCCACTTTCACAGGAAAAAAACAAATATAGCGTATACAATTGCGACTCGAGTCATATATTGTAAATGAATGTTATTTAAAATTATATTTTCCTTTTCAGTCTGCAGCTCTGTCATTTTCTGTAAAATGCAATATGGCTACCTGGAGGTGTTCTGTATACAGAGAATAAATATAAGGTCTGGTGTCATCCCTATAACGCCTCTATCCCTAATATAATACATAAAAACAGATATCACCCTGGGACTTTGAGTGAGATAAGAGAGGTTTAGCCAATATTCACAACAAGAGTAAAAGAGTCTTAATTTATTGCATAATGTCATGCATAAGTAAGCAATAGCAATAAATGTGAATTGCCAAGTGGATCGATATGCATGCACAATAAAAGAATAACAATGCATATACAGTTATACAGGGATGTAGAAAGGAATAGTAAAAGCATCAATGATGCAGATGGTATACAGAACGAACCCCCAGAAACTTAATTTCCTTCTTGTGGGATTAGCTCACTGATTTTCCCAGGAGTCTGCACTAAGATACAAGTCGGCTATCGGCCATCACCTGTAACAAAAATGTAATTGTTGGTGAGATTCTTCCAATAGGAAATCACGTCTAAAGGGATGCAGGTCTAGCATTTTTCCTCATTGGAGCCCTGCAGGTGCAGCATGTGTTTTGATAATTGACACCACTCCCATTAGATTCACTTACCACATTGACACATACGCCAATTTTCAGGAAAAAATATAATAACGTTTAGTGCAAAACCACAACATATAATACCCATGTTTGGCTAATTTATTAAAATATAAAAGATGAGGTTGAATCAAGGAAATGGATACCAAACATCCCATGTCTTATATATGTGTGCGCACCCATAATATTGCCAAAAACTACGTAGCCAAAAATCTCCACTGTAAAAGCCTTTACAGCTCATCAGTTTGGAGTTGGTAGCTTTTGTGCTAGAATTCTTGTTCTCACTCTGACATCCGTGGAGCTATGTCACATGTGCGGTGTGACCACGGTTTAAATGGATTGTGTTTCGTAAATTTTTATTTTAATTATAGTTTTTATTTTATTCAATAGACCGCATCTAATAGACCCCAAAGTCTCCCCTGCCATTTACACTATCTAGTCAAGCACAGATCGGCTTCTTTAAAGTGGTTGTAAACCCCACTTTTTGACTTTTACCTACAGGTAAGTAATAAGGCTTACCTGTAGGTATAAAGAATATCTCCTAAACCTGTACAGTTTAGGAGATATTCCCCTCGCAATGCGCCGCTGATTGCAGCGGCGCATGCGCAGGGTGGAATCCGCGGCGAAAGGACCAGCAGCTGCCGGACCTTGCCGATTTGAAATCTCCCGCGCGCATGCGCGGGAGTGACGTCATCGCCGCTCCAGCCAGTCACAGCGCTGGAGCGGCGATACCCGGAAGACACGCTGAGTCAAGATGATATCTCCCTCGGCGTGGACCAGGTAAGTTCTCTTCTCCTCGTCCTGAGGTAAGTGTTTCATAATGAGCTAGTATGCGGTGCATGCTAGCTCATTATGGCTTTTGTCTTGCAGGTTTAAAAAAAAAAATGTATATGCGGTTTACAACCACTTTAAAAGTGCCACCTGTGTTTGCTGGCCAGGAAAGCGAGCATCTGAAACCAGAAGTGACATCACTTCCCACTTCGCACTTGACTGTTTGCAAGTAAGATCAAGGCCTGTATTTGCCTCGGTCTCGCTGCATTCTCTCTCCCCCAGCTGGAGGATGTGTTCACGGGCATCGGTGAGTGCAGGTTAGCCAGATAAATCATTTGGCTGGCTATGTGAACGTGGTCGGCAGCTATGGAGCAGCCGCATTATTTTTTACTTTGTAGTCGGTCGCGTCTGTACAAAACCCACAGGCTGCTGGCGGCCATCAGCTTTTGTGATTTAAGGGTTCACTCTGTGGACGTACATAGTACATCCAAAAAGCTCAATTGGTTATTGCCTCTTTGGTTGGCCAGTGCTCTGCACATGTGGAGAAACGTTAGGGCTATGGTGAGGGGGGCTAAAAAGTCAGTCTTTTATGCATAAGCTGATATTTTTCTGTATTAATCATAGTAAGTAGGTTACCTATGTGTCCTTTTCATAGGCAAACTTTCTTTAACCACTTCAGCTCCAGAAGGTTTTACCCCCTTAATGACCAGGTAATTTTTTGCGATACTGGACTGCGGTACTTTAACCGACAATTACTCTGTCGTGTGAAGCTGTACCCAAATAAAATTGATGTCCTTGTTTCCCACACGTGATCGCCAAGCGCCGCCCTGAAATGAGGTGTATTTTCCTTCTCTTATTAAAAAAAAATAATAATAAATTGCAGACGGGGGACACGGGATTAGGAGACAGAGATGATAGTATGTCAACCACTTTTAAAGGAATGGTACAGGCAGAATTTTTTTTATCTTACTATGCATCAAGGTAAAAAGCCTTCTGTGTAGCAGCTTCCCCCAACCCCCTAATTCTTACCTGAGCCTCATCTCTGTCTAGCGCTGTCCACGAGTCTCCCTCGACAATCCGGGACTCTTCTCTTGATTGGCTGAGACACAGCAGCGGCGTCTTTGGCTCCCACTTCTGTCAGTCAGTTGGCCAATCGGGAGAGAAAGGGGTGGGGCCAAACACCAGCTCCATGTCTAAATGGGCTCTGGTGCCCCCATGGCAACTTTTTTTTCTTTTTTCCTTTTTTAAGAAGCCTTGCACCCATGATCAGCAGATGGTGGGTGTAATTTCAGGCTCTAGCATTTTGTCACTGTAGCTGTCTGCCTGTACCCCTGATAAGGGCAGACAGTTGCTGAATGACAGGAAGCTCAATGAACTACAAACCATCAGCCGCAAAGGCTGACAGTAGTACATTGATTCACAGGGATCTGTGGAGCACCTCACGGAATTGTGACAGCGGGTGTGAGGAGTAGATCCCCCCCCACCCCGCTGTCACTAGGGAGGGGGGATCGGGGAAGGAGCAGCCAGATGCTGAACATGTTGCACCCTAAATATGGGTGTAGCACATTTAGAAAGGTGAACTTATATTTTAATGCATTAAGGTAAAAAAACGTTCTACCTTTTACAACCACTTTAACATGGCTTTGAAAATGCACTTTAAAGTTTATCCAAACCCAAATACAAAAATGTATTATATTGCAGCTTGAAAATTGAAAAAGAAAATGCAGCCACTGCATCTAAGAACATTTTCTGTAGGTAGGGAAAATAGCTGTTGATTTGGCTAGACTCGCAGTGTCCTTTTTTAATTTTCTGTGTGCTTAAAGGAAGGCATAAATCTTTTCAACTTTTGTGTAAACTACTACACACATCAATCCATTATGTATTAAACAAAGGCAGGCAGTCCAACCTATGTGACAGCCATGGCTGCCCCCATATATACAATGGAGAAAAAATAACCTAGACCTGAAGGAAGGGCGAATGATTTTTTTCACGGGATCATCAGATAAAAATAAAGGAGTAATAAAGTCTGAAAATAAAAATAAAGCAGCTACTACAGCTAAGTAATCCATGAGCTGCAATTATATATTTATTTAAATGTTTTAAGGGTAGGCTACACATTAAAGGAGAAATACAGCCAAAGCTTGTTTGGCTGTACTTCTCCTATGGATCACAGGAATGCATTCGTTCTGCACTCCTGTGAACCGTTTTCAGCCAACAACGGGTTAAAGCCCACTGTCCAGCTGACATTACAGAGGTGATTCAGGTTATGATTAAGCATGTGATCTAAATGTAAAACGCATCCACAGCTTGTCCTGCTTTTGATTCTCTGTCTTTGAGGACAATAAACTATTTTATATGCATCAGTCCTGTGGTGGCGTGCAACCAATTATTTTATTTTAGAGCCGATCCAGGCTGGGTCAAGATGGCGACCATGTGGTCGGGACCCACCCAGGAACCTGGCTAAGCCTCTTAGTGATTCAAAGAGAGTCTGAGCCAGCTGCGCCTGCCCCCTCCACAGCCCAGCACTCCAGTAAGCACTGGAGGGGGGAGGAGCTTAAAGTGGTGACTGACAGTCACAGCTCTCTGCTCAGAGCAGCAGGGAGAATTGAGCACTCAATGGTGTTTGATTGCTCAGTTCTTAGCCTTCAAGACAGCCAGGGGACAGATGCAGCATCGCTTCAATGGTGCATCCACCTAGGTAAGTATGATTAAAAAAAAAATCCCATACTTTTCCTTTTTAATAGTGGCCCCACCAGGTGCACATACTTCCAACCATTCACACCATAATTCAGTTGCCTGGTTTTAAAAGAAGATGCCCTAAGTAAGCGCTAAATTGCATCTTTAAAGTGGATGTAAACCTGCTTTTTTTTCTGTCGCAATGTAGAGTATAAGACTGGACTGTTGGTGATCATAGCAGAATTTAGTGTAAGGAATACACAGGAGAAAATGAATGTCTACAAGGGGAGTGTAGAGGAGGGTGGGGAGCCTACTGACATCATGACTCCACCCACTGAGCTCCAGACAACGTACCCACCCACAGAATCTGCAGTTTTTCAGTTCTTATAATAGAAAGAGGGGAGACATTTGACAGGTAAGGATACATGCTGGAGGCATCTATATCCTTATAGATCAGCACTATGGCAGTAGTTTAGAAAGGATGAGAGGTTTACATCCACTTTAAGCCTGATTCCTTGGCTTGAATATGAAAGGAGGTTAGAGGTAACCTGCAATCTGATAGTTCTTGTCCTGCTGCTGATTAGATTGTTATAATTCCATTCAAATGAGGTTTTGCTCCAAATCCTTTATCAATCCATTTGGTTATGACTTTCTTTGACTCAGTTCAAGTCCTGATTCTGTTCTTCTAAGCCCTGATCAAGGGGGAGTTTTGTTGCCCCAAAACACATTTGCTCTTTTTATGTGATGCTTTTACGAACAAAAATCCACTTTGAACTCTTTAATTTAGTGGTTTAGTGCCCATTTTTATCTGTATATATTTGGAGTTCTTGGTTTGTTGACTTGCTGACCTCTCTCTATCTCCCAGCTCTTGAGCAAGCATATCTGTGCCTGCTAACATAATCCTATGGTGGTATAGAAAGTTTATTCTAGAGCTGACAACAAATATAGTACAAATTGAGTAAATCCATGTGCATCTGAATCCTTCAATAAATATGGGTTAGAAGGATTTCCCAAAGAGAAATGGGATAATGGTTAAGGATTCTTAATGGTGCATCAGGGATAGATGTTAAACATATTTATGAGTCTGATCAAGCCTCAAAAGATAATCGGGTCTTAAACACGTTCAATGTTTTTTGAAAAAATAAAAAAGATTTATTGATACACAAAAAGCATAAACATTATACATAGCATTAAAAGCATTCATATTAGAAGCGAGGGTGTTACAAGTGCAGATGTCTGCAAACCGTCTTCGTTGTTCCAATCGTGTTTCGGGTTCGACTAGTTTCGCCCTAAAAAGGGCTTCGTCGGGAACCCACGGTTGAATATATTCTCTATGTGAATACAAAAAGATACAATAAGCTATCATATCGGGATAGTAGAAAAGCATTAAATTACAAATCATCAATGACCTCTAATGAAGAGCATGAGGAATAGTACATTTGATCTTTATAAAAGTTTTAAAACAAAATGAAGTTCAGGCGCAGATCTTGTGGAACAGAGGAGAACGCATACCTGGGACAAGTGAGAGGAAGATCTCTGGAAGGGGCGTCCGCGAAGGCGTAATCTCTGAGGATAGAGAAAACCACCGGTATGGCGGGATGGATTGTGATGGCCCCAATGGGGGTCACAGAACTGGTGTGTTGCTATATGCTGATGATCTAATGGAGAGAGAGTGTGTTGTATCAAAACAAAATAGTAGAGACGGTTCCCCAGGCGCTACCAATAGGTTAATGTAAAAATAGGGTTAATACACTTACTACTGCGTGATGGTGAAGAGACATGCCTAGTCAGAATAAATACTAAATCCGATATAGTAGATGAACTGGTACTGGCAAATTGATATGGCTGCAAGATTGCTATCATAAGACCCTATGTATGAAGGAGAATCAATAAAAGCTTATTAGTAGCTATAAAACGATAAAATATAAAGCACAGCTATCTGTGCATACTCCTACTACAACTTCTGATGCAGGGGCATGGACAGAAAGCCTCAAATTTGCATATTACTGACCTTGCTAATAGGTAGCCAATTTCTGGTTATGTGGGTCAACAGCGGTGTCAGACAAGCTAGTGATGCTCTCTAGCATATGTGGGCGGGTAGGGGCCTGTTCCGATGCACATTCTTGTAGCATCGAATCTGGGCGGAGGCTCTGATGCTGGCCAGGTCCGTATTTTGACAAATCCCATTGGCGGAGCGGCATGTCCGTCCCGCCCATGGGATGTCCCCGGTCTCCTCTATTGCAGTGAGCTGAGCCACTCGCTCTGCGTGCTATCACGCACGAGCGGCTGTTTCTAACTCACAGGGGGAATCCCTGAGACACGTCACTCCTCCGCCCACTATTAACTAGATCACCGCCCTTCTTACCAGCTGAGGCGAGGCTGATCTAATGGAGAGAGCTATATAAATAGCCCTGTGAGCTGTCACCATTCAGTGTGGCGCTCACGAAGAGACTGGTTGTATATTCCCCTGCTGCTAACATCACTGCCTACAGGTATTGTTTGAGATACTTTTGAAGTACTATTTCTTATAGATCCATGCAAGTCTATTGCATATAGAAACCTTATTGATAAGAATTCAAAGAATTCCCTATTTCTCCTTTTCTCCTCCTTTTCCCTGCTGTGCAGTGCCGAATTGATTAGGTGCAGTGATAGCTACATATGGACTTATCTTTAAAGGCACCTTTGGCTACCTATTAGCAAGGTCAGTAATATGCAAATTTGAGGCTTTCTGTCCATGCCCCTGCATCAGAAGTTGTAGTAGGAGTATGCACAGATAGCTGTGCTTTATATTTTATCGTTTTATAGCTACTAATAAGCTTTTATTGATTCTCCTTCATACATAGGGTCTTATGATAGCAATCTTGCAGCCATATCAATTTGCCAGTACCAGTTTATCTACTATATCGGATTTAGTATTTATTCTGACTAGGCACGTCTCTTCACCATCACGCAGTAGTAAGTGTGTTAACCCTATTTTTACATTAACCCATTGGTAGCGCCTGGGGAACCGTCTCTACTATTTTGTTTTGATACAACACACTCTCTCTCCATTAGATCATCAGCATATAGCAACACACCAGTTCTGTGACCCCCATTGGGGCCATCACAATCCATCCCGCCATACCGGTGGTTTTCTCTATCCTCAGAGATTACGCCTTCGCGGACGCCCCTTCCAGAGATCTTCCTCTCACTTGTCCCAGGTATGCGTTCTCCTCTGTTCCACAAGATCTGCGCCTGAACTTCATTTTGTTTTAAAACTTTTATAAAGATCAAATGTACTATTCCTCATGCTCTTCATTAGAGGTCATTGATGATTTGTAATTTAATGCTTTTCTACTATCCCGATATGATAGCTTATTGTATCTTTTTTTGTATTCACATAGAGAATATATTCAACCGTGGGTTCCCGACGAAGCCCTTTTTAGGGCGAAACTAGTCGAACCCGAAACACGATTGGAACAACGAAGACGGTTTGCAGACATCTGCACTTGTAACACCCTCGCTTCTAATATGAATGCTTTTAATGCTATGTATAATGTTTATGCTTTTTGTGTATCAATAAATCTTTTTTATTTTTTCAAAAAACATTGAACGTGTTTAAGACCCGATTATCTTTTGAGGCTTGATCAGACTCATAAATATGTTTAACATCTATCCCTGATGCACCATTAAGAATCCTTAACCATTATCCCATTTCTCTTTGGGAAATCCTTCTAACCCATAATCCTATGGTGGTTTACATACTTCTGACTCCAAGGCTACTATTTTGGTGGAAAGGATAAATCTTAAATGAACAAAGTATCTAAAGATTAAAAATAGAAGTTTTTGCTTTATCTCAGTGGTGACTGGTTCTTTAATGAACAATGTGTAGTCCTGTGCAGAACTGCTGTAATATACATTGATTTCAGGCATTGCAAACATGGACGCCATGGTTTGTACAGCAGTCATGGAGTCCTTCTGATTCTGTGATAGGAAATTGCAAACCTGAAAGAGCCTTGGACATGTTTGAGGAAAAATGAGTCCATATTCAAGGTTGAATTTTTTTCTAGAAATTTTGTACTTTTTACGTTTTAGCTACTAGGGGGGCATAAAGGTCCAATTTGCTGATGATGTTATTATTCATTTATTTTTCTGCAGGGAACCAGCAGTTCGAGCCAAGTCCAACTCCATCAGCGAACAGCTAGCTGTAAGTTCTTATGGTGTGTCAGAACCAGTATCTCAGCATAGTGCCTACAAATATGTCAGAATGTTTATACTGAAATATAAAAATATTATTGTATTTATGGAAATTTGTAAATCTGTGCTTTGGGAGAATTACAACTTCCTACAATATCAAACAAGAAATCCAAAGTTCTTTTTATCCGTGCTAGTTTGAAGACAAATAACGCAAACTAATATTTAAAATATATATATTTAGTTATTAACTAAAGATATAGTGCAAAATTAAAATCGGGTATAAGTTGTGATAATACAATATGATCTACTTCTACACCAGGGATGGCCAACCAGTGTCCCGGGGGCCACATGTGGCCCACAGAGTCCTCTGATGTGGCCCGCGACCTCCTGCTCTGGAATGGTGGGTTGAAAGCCCAGATCGCAGGTTGCTGACCCGCCATACCACAGCATAAGTGTTGAGAATGAAGCTGGTGGTAGAGGAAGAAAGTGGCTGCGGAGCAGAGCCCCATAAGCTAATGCTTGCTCTACAGCGCTGGATTTTGCCACAGGCGGAGTCTATGGCAAAGTTCAGCTAACCCACAGGATACACAGGTGCACTACCCTGCACCTGCGGTGTGGGTAAACAGCAGCACATCAGTGTGAAAGCAGTCTTGGGCCCTTTTCACATGACCAGCCTGACCAAATGGGACCCTCAATTTACCTCTAAAGACTGACTGATGTCCGTTTAAGCCCACCTACCTCCAATCTGAAATACAGACGGGACTTCGTCCCCTTCCATCAGGGTGGATCAGAGGGCCGTGACCAGTTATCTGCCCGCTCTGCGCATTGTGGCCCACGACTGGTTACCAAGTTGCTTAAGTGGCCCTCACTCTTCAAAAGGTTGGGCACCCCTGTTCTACACTCAGAGATAAATGATTGTTAAATGTTCAGATAATATTTACATTATATGACAGTGTTCTTACTTAAATCATGCTTGTATATTTAAAACCTGGTTAACTCTTAGGCCACGTACACACGATTAGACCGGTCCAATGAGACTGGTCCGACGGACCGTTTTCATCGGACCATGCTGAAGTGGTCTGATGTGTGTACACACCATCGGGCCAAAAATCCGATCAGGCCAGAACGCGGTGACATAGAACACAACGACATGCTGAAAAAACGAAGTTCAATGCTTCCAAGCATGCGTTGACTTGATTCTGAGCATGCGCGGGTTTTTGGTCCGATGCTTTTGTGTACTAACCATCCTTTTGGTCTGACGGACAGGTGTCCTTTGGACAGATTTTAAAGCAAGTTTTCAAACTTTGGTCCGATGGACAACGATCCGATAGGCCATACACACCATCGATTTGGTCCGATGAAACTGGTCTTAAGACCAGTTTCATCGGACCGGTCTGATCGTGTGTACGTGGCATTGGTGAATAGCCTTCCCGTGATTTCCACAGACTTTAGTAAATAGCTTTTGTTCACATTGACACTATGTTATCTCTTCTCAACACAAACAGATCTCTTATTTCTTAAATGCATAAACAAAAGGTTATATTATGCAATAGGTTGATAATTTGATCAAGGCTTATGTTAAATTTAGAATGACTCTATGGTTTAACATATCCTATAACTAATCCAATTCTAAAACTCTGAAGTTAGTATTAGGGCATATGACAATATATATATCTCCCTCGTTTAGAAGTGACACCAATTCATACTGCAGTTAGAATTCACATCACTCCCAAACTGTTCTAACAATGGATTGGATTAGTCAAGCATATGCTCAACCAGACTTCAATTACCTAACAGGTAAATAAACAAAATAAAACATTACCAGGATCTGTCTTTTTGAGAAGCAAAGTCCCAAGAGGAACCTCTTTCACCATTGCTACATGTTTGCGTTTTAAGATCTCCCCCTTCCAGCTTCCTTCAGAGATCCTTTCAGAGAGAGAGTTCCCCAGACATCTTTTTAGAGCGAGCTTTCTCCCAGAGATAGAGAGTTCTCGATCAGCAACCTTTCCCCGAGATCCCCCCCCCTCAGCTCTGTGTAATAACTTTTACTACGTAACTGACGACGTCAAATTATGCTATGTTTAGGTAGGCTGCCATAGCAACCAAGTATGCGGCCATCTTGAGTAATAACACTTTTAACCTGTAGGGGCGGTGTTGTATCAGGTATAATTCCTAATGTTAGGCTCACCAAGGCCTAATAATAATTTATGACCCCTTTTGACCTAAGCCTTGAAAAACACAATTAATTGTCAAAATCTGTGAAAAAATGTCAAGTTTCATCCAGACAACCTGGCTATTTCTCAATTTATGGTTGAGATCATGTTTATGATCAACACTACCCCGCACCATTAGCTAATGGTTTGTGAAATTCCTTGAAACTAATCACTGGAATTGAAGTTAAGCAGTTTCTAATACTTTTAAACTATTATAGGATCTTATACTTATAGACCCTTGTTACGATAATGTCTATGTATTAAATGGGTTTATTAATGGATATATTATTAATACATGAATATACCGTAAAGATATTTAAAATAGACAATTCCACAGGAATTGTAAATCAGCCCCCTGGCATCATTATACAAAGACAATACTATGTGGTTTTGTGTTAGTCTGTACCAATATCCTTTTATCTTGCTACGTGTCCAAAACCTTTGAGTTATAACCTGGGGAGTTTGGTTTAACCAGACATCCATAGTCTCTTGTTAAGACATAAAATCCTAGTCTATTCATGCTCCTGAACTTAATTTCAACCCTTAAAGAGAATATGGCTGCCCTTCTGCTCATAATATATATCAATAGGGACAATATGAAAAATATACAATATGCAACTTAATGTATTTTTTTTTTTTTTTTTTTTTTTGTTTACAAACTTGTATTGTAAAAGGTAGATGGTGGTACATATCCAGGAAATTAAAGCATATAAATATAAAGGAATGTAATGCATATACAGAGTCAGTCTGTGTACAAGGCCTAAGATAACTTGTGAGGACCATAGATAGTTATACATGATAGGAAAAAACTTAGGGGCAGGAGTAACAAAAACACAATGGAGGAATAAAACAGTGACAGCTGGGGTATGAGATGATTAAAAAGATTAGAAAGGGTTAAAGAACTGTGAGGAATGTTCCAACCAAGGAGACCATTTATTGACGTATATATGGCTGGTATTTTGTAGGTTAATTTAACCCCAAATGTTCCGACAGGTGTATGTATGCTGCATAACATTTAAAAAGTTGGTGCAGTGTACTTTAATTCATAGTTGGTTAGAAATCAAAAGTACAGTGGAACCTTGGATTATGAGCAAAATCTATTCAGGAGAATGCTTGACATTCCAACGCACTCGCTTATCGATGCAAGTTTCCCCATAGAGGTCAATGGAAACTAAGATAATTTGTTCCACATTGACTTCTATTGTATGCAGTACAACATGTGGCCAAAGGTGGGGGTTAGAGGAGACTTGGAAATACTCGCGGAGTGTTTCCGAGTGCATCCAAGTGGCTCTGAGTGTCATCTGCGCCCATGCACCTCTGGCCATATGCCGTATGGCACACAGCCGAGGCCTGAATCCTGCTCTCTTGCAAACCGAGTCAGGATTTATAAAAAAATTATTACTCTAAACACTCGTTAACACTGTTGCTCGCAATCCAAGGTATGACTGTAGTCTTGGGAAGAATAAACATTTTTTTTGAAGGTTACTCTTCCTTTAAATCAAGATAAGGAACAAGGGGAGACAGGGAGGCTGACAGTAATAAGCCTTCTCTATTTCACCGCAAATTGTTTTATAACAATCTGTGTCTCTATTCGACCCCTTTCACACTGGGATGCTTTACAGGCGCTATAACACTAATAATAGCGCCTGCGAAACGCCCTGAAACAGCCGCTGCTGTCTCTCCAGTGTGAAAGCCCCAAGGGCTTTCATACTGGATGGGTGCGCTAGCATGACAGTAAAAAAAAGTCCTGCTAGCAACATCTTTGAAGTGGCAAAGTAGCGATGTGTATACTGCTTCTGCCCATTGAAATCAATGGGGTGCCTCTGCAGCAGAAGCGCTTTGCGGTGGTTTTGACCCTTTCTTGGGGGTAAAAGTGCCCCACTAGCGGCCGAATAGCTACGCAAAATGTATGGTAAAGCGCTGCTAAAAATAGCGGCGCTTTACCGTTGACGCACCCACCTCCCCAGTGTGAAAGGGGCCTTAGAGGGCTTTCTGGATAAATATGTGAAAGTGGTTTAGTGTTCAGACTTCTCCATGTCTGTCAATGTATATTAGCCTTGTTTCCTCGATTATAACTGTATTGGCTGTTTACATGTGCAAGCTCTGCATCTTTACCCAGGGGTTTTCTTGTCTCAGGGCATGTTTTATGACCTTACTGTTTTTATGATTCTGTGAACCTTGTAAATATTAACTGTCAGCTGGGTTTTCCTATCCTGTAGAACCCTGACATGGCGAAAGCAAAACTTATCTCCAGGATGGCAAAGATGGGTCAGCCCATGTTACCTTTTATTACTGGAAGCACTACCCCTCAACCGGATTCCAGCGACTCTGAAATTGAGGTAAAACTTTAACAGTTCAAACATATAAAATGTTATCCCCAAATGTCTGAGTGTCATTTAGTCCTCCTAAAAGTGAAATTTTTATTATTTTTAGTATGTCATGTTTTCTTCATGGATGAACCTAAAACACAGATGCCCTTTAATGTCCCCCCTCCATAACTGCCCAGACTTAGCTGTGCTGCCAATCCATCCAGCTGCCAATACCAAAGAGAAGGATAAGCTCCAAGTTCCCAACCTAAACCCTACAAAGGGCTGAGGACTCTCCCCACCTCCATATGATAGCACTGGCAGCCTAAATGGCAAATTGCCCCACATAGGCAAAGCGATTGTTTGCTTTACAGGACTGTTAAATGAGATTAAAAGAAAATCAATCAGGTGGGGCGGGGTTCAGAATATAAATTCAACAGTTAACCACTTGCTGACTTCCATATAGCAGTTTTACGGCTACAGGGTCGCTGCACTACACAGGATCACATATATACCGTATTTTTCGGACTATAAGACGCAGTTTTTTTCCCCAGAAACATGGGGGAAAATGTCCCTGCGTCTTATCGTCCGAATAGATGACAGGCTCCGCCCCCCGCCGCCAATTGCAACACCCCCCGCCTCCAATGGCATGGCCCCCATACCACTCGCATTGCCTCCCGCCGCCACTGGAAACGCCCCCCGCCGCCGATGGCACCGCCCCCTACACCACTCACATTGCCCCAAGCCGCGGCTGGCAACGCCCCCCGCCGCCAATAGCACTGCCCCCCACACCACTCGCATCGCCTCCTGCCGCCACTGAAAACTCCCCCTGCCGCCGATGCTAACACCCCCCCACCGCCTCTCGCATCGCCTCCTGCCGCCTCCACCGGAAGAGAGGCAGGAGAGCGGATTACATACTCCCAAACCCCCGTCAGTGCCCGGTGATCTTCCGGCTGTTTCCTGAGGTAGAGGAGGGTGGAAGTGACAGCATGAGGTAAAGGCTCTGTTTAAGCAATGGGCACTCTGCATTTGTTTTGGCAATGGGCACTGCATTTTCTATGGGCAATGGGTACTCTGTATTTTCTATGGGCAATGGGTACTCTGTATTTTCTATGGGCAATGGGCACTCTGTATTTTCTATGGGCAATGGGCACTCTGCATTTGTGTTGGCAATGGTCACTCTGCATTTTCTATGGCCGTGGTCACTCTGCATTTTCTATGGCCGTGGTCACTCTGCATATCATGGGCACTGCAAAATATTTTAGTACACCATTTGGTACAGAATATTTTTTTTCTTGTTTTTCCTCCCCTAAAATCTAGGTGCGTCTTATGGTCAGGTGCGTCTTATGGTGCGAAAAATACGGTAAATGTGATCCTGCACTTCCCGGTATCGGCCTCCAGTGCACAGTGATTCTACACAGCGGGTCCCGTGGACATAGATCTATGTCTTTCTCTAGTAAAAGCACCTCCTCCACAGTAGTAAAACCCCAGATAGGCACACAGTTAACTCTTTGATTGCCCCTGATGTAACCCCTTCCCAGCTAATACCAATACAGTGACTGTGCATATTTTTAGCGCTGGTCACTGTATTATAGCAGAAATTTAAAATTATTAATACAAATAGTATTTTTTTTATATATATATATATATATATATATATATATATATATATATATATATATATATATATATATATATATATATATATATATATATATATATATATATATATATATATATATATAAATTTTAATCAAAATTTTCTTCTTAAAAAAAAAAAACGCAGAGGTGATCCAATATCACAAAAAGAAAGCTCTATTTGTGGGGGGAAAAACAGGACATACATTTTATTTGGGTACATCATGGCATGGCCACACAATTGTATTAAAGTATTGCAGTGCCGTATCGCAAAAAATGCCACTATTTGTTTAAGCACTTTAGCCCCGGAAGATTTTATCCCATTCTATGTGATATGCGTTACTTTACCTGACAATTGCACGGTCGTGTGACGCTGTACCCAAATAAAATTTCTTTATCGTACATCACGGGACACAGAGCGCATAGTCATTACACTTGGGTTATATGGGTACCTTCAGGTGTGGACACTGGTGTAATCAATTTCACAGGAAGTTTCCTCCCTATATAACCCCCTCCCACTGGGAGTGCTTCAGTTTTTTCGCCAGTGTCTTAGGTGTTGGTCACGTCTAGCTGTCCCTCGGAGGTCTCGGGACCCAGGATAGCTAGCCGGATCCGTCCGAAGTGCTTCAAAGCCAAGGTGTACGGTACCCGGGCCCTGCTGGAGTGGGGTTTTGCCTATAATGCCTCTCCTTGGAGGGCTGGATTCTGGGCTCCAGTGCCTTAGTCTCTTCCAAGAACTAAACGCTACTGATGCCAGGATGCTATATAGGTCCAGGGGTGTGGGTTCCTTAACACAGGACCCCGGTCCCTGAAGGTCCAAGACAATACCCACGGAGATGGGGGAAGGCTGGGCCTCTTGCATTTTGCAATACCCTGCGGCGTGGAGCAGGTAAGAGGGAACCTGCGGGACTTGGTTCGACAGTAGGTATCCCCCTGGGGCTTCTGGGTTGGCTAATGGTATGCTTGTGCATCAGCCACTATCTCCACTATGTCTTTTGAGGCAGGATGGGATGTACTAATGTTTACCCAGATAACATGTAGATATATATATATATATATGCTTTTAAAGATATGTATTTTGCTACTCCCCCCAGATTTGCCTGTTAGCATGATACTGCAGCCCCACGTGTATAGAGAGGAAGTGCTGACAAAACTCCTGTTTCCTAGGAAGCCTAGGGGGACAGCTTCCTCTATGTGTGCACTACAAAGATTAGTGGCTTACCGGGTGTCTGTGTTACTAGCGCTGGTCCAGGCTTCTCCTCTGCTCTCTGCTTCCTCCATGTTGGTTTCAGCGTGGGGGGGGCGGGGGCGCGCGGGCGCGCCGCCTTTTACAGCGTCAGCGTGCGTGGGGGGGGGGGGCCAGCAGCGTCAGGTCTCAGATAAAGCAAAAAAGCATTTCCTGGCTGGTCATTCCCTTCTGAGAGCAGTGGAGAGTGAAGGACATAGAGCGCGCAGCTGAGCCAGTTCTGGCTAACAGTGACACCCAGTGGTGGTTTGTGGATCTTCAGGTCTGGACTTAAGTCCACACTGACCAGAAAAAAAAAAAAAAGATTTTTTTCTTAAAGGGACTCAGCCTTAGATCTGGCAGTATCTCAGTCGGTGCAACCTTGGACTCCAGCTAACGGGCATTGGTGTGGCAATACTCACAGGACTTTCCTCGGTATTGCCGCCTTCTCAGGCGTATGAAAATTTAGAATTTTTTTTACCATAGCCTGTCATTATTAATGTTTCACTTCTAGCTACAACAGTTGGGTGTTGGCTGTAGGGGTGTCTCAAGGTTGTGCAATGGCTCCCAAGGGATCAGGACCAGCTAAGGCTGCAAAAGGTGCCAAAAAAGTAAAGGGGTCTCCAACGGGGTCAGAGGATTTGGGCCAGGCTCCAGTGGTCCCACCCTCACCAGATAGACCACCGAACAGCATCGTGCAGGAGCCATTGAGGGTGCTAGGGGCAGAGGCGGCCCCCAATCAACCCATTCCCGTTTAGTTACGGAAGAAATGCTAGAATCCACCCTGGGTGGGCTAGAGAAAAGGTTAACTGCTTTAATTGCCCGCTCTTTGCCGGGTGGCAAACGGGCTAGATCCCCGTCACCTAGAACAGTGTGTTCGGATGCAGAGGTCCTCTCTTCGGAGGAATTGGACCCACAGGGGGATCAAGCGGACCTGAGTCCTGACGGGTCAGACATTGAAGATTCCACTATAGATGACATTTTTTCGGCTTCTCAAGCAGAGAGTCTGTGGATCCAGTCTCTGACGGATATGGTTCGCACTGCTTTTAAACTTCCAGTGTCAGAACAATTAGCCCCCGCGGTATCCTCTTTAGGTTCCTTGAAGGCACCATTGAGTGGTGCGTCTTTCCCGGTTCACCCCCTTCTGGAGAGCGTGATTTTTCAGGATTGGGCTCGACCTGATAGGATTTTTATCCCTCCTAAAAGGTTCACCATTCTCTATCCTATGGAAGAAGAATTTGCAAAGAAATGGGCACTCCCTACCGTGGACGCAGCCATTTCCTGCGTAAATAAATCCCTGACCTGTCCGGTGGAAAATGTCCAGGTGTTTAAAGATCCAGTCGACAAAAAATTGGAGACCCTACTGAAGGCTTCTTTTACCACAGTAGGTGCCGTGGTTCAGCCAGCAGTGGCAGCCATTGGCGTTTGTCAGGCTTTAAAGGATCAGACTAAACAGATATTAAGGGACATACCGGCTCAGCAAGCTCGTGAATTGGCTGACCTCCCAAGAGCTCTCTGCTTTGCAGTAGATGCTATTAAGGACTCCGTTCAACAGGCGTCCCGTTTATCTCTGCTGTTGGTTCATATGCGTCGCCTTTTGTGGCTAAAAAACTGGTCAGCAGAGGCACCCTGCAAAAAGCTTTTAGCAGGATTTCCCTTTCATGGTGGGAGACTATTCGGTGAAGACCTAGATAAATATATCCAGACCATATCAAGTGGTAAAAGTTCTTTCTTGCCTGTCAAGAAAAGATCGCGTGGGCCCGCATTTAAGCGACAGGCCTTCGTAGGCTCGGCCCCTTCAACTTCCCGTCAGTATCGACGGCCTCCCGGGCGTTCAGCATTTAATAGCCGCCCACAAGGACAAGCCACAACAGGCAAGAGGCCATGGTCTCGCAAGCCGGTTAAACCAGTCCTCAAGTCAGATTCATGAAGGGGCGCCCCCACTCTCTTGGGTGGGGGGAAGGCTTCGGTTTTTCTCCGAAGTGTGGAAGGCCAGAATTCCCGACTCTTGGGTAAGATCCGTGGTAACCACGGGCTACAAGCTAGAGTTTCGGGAAGTCCCCCCCTCCTCATTTTCAGGGGTCAAGTCTTCCAAGCGACCCATTAAAGAGGGCCTCTCTTGTAAAAGCATTGGATCGTCTCTTGCTCCAAGGGGTAATTGTAGAAGTACCAACCCAGGAATGGGGTCTGGGATTCTACTCCAACCTTTTCATAATACCAAAGCCCAATGGCGACGTCAGGCCTATCCTAGACCTCAAACGCCTAAATCGCTTTCTAAACATTCAGACCTTTCGTATGGAGTCCATACGTTCGGTGGAAGCCAGCCTACATCAAGACGACTTGCTAGCATCTATAGACATAAAAGATGCGTATCTGCACGTGCCGATCTACCCGGCACATCACAGGTTTCTTCGTTTTATGATAGATCACCGCCATTACCAGTTCGTAGCCCTCCCTTTCGGGTTGGCAACAGCTCCGCGGGTATTCACAAAGGTGTTGGCCCCGGTGCTAGCCGTCCTAAGGACAGAAGGCATTTTAGTCTTGGCATACTTGGACGATCTTCTGGTTATCGACAGCTCAGCTTCCAACCTCAATCAGGCAGTAGGTCGCACAGTTCAGCATCTAGAGGAATTCGGGTGGATTGTAAACCTAGAAAAATCGGTATTGAAACCCACAAAGCAGTTGGAATATCTAGGCCTTCGGCTAGATACAGACTGCCAGAGGATAATTTTACCTCAAGCAAAGATCAGATCAATAGCTCAAGCAGTTCAAGTGATCTTAGGCAAGAAGAGGCCGACTATTCGCCTATGTATGCGACTGCTGGGGAAGATGGTGGCCGCCTTCGAGGCTGTGCCCTACGCCCAGATCCATACCAGATATCTTCAGGCAGCCATTCTCTCTGCTTGGAACAAGTCCATTCAGGCGTTAGATCGTCCGTTAGTGCTCTCCCCGAAGGTCCGGCGCAGCCTGTCTTGGTGGCTTGTCTCTCAAAATTTGTCAAAAGGGAAATCCTTTTGCCCCATCACGTGGAAGATAGTATCCACGGATGCCAGCCTGTCAGGTTGGGGGGCAGTTCTAGAAGAACAGACCCAGCAAGGGCAGTGGTCGGAGGCAGAAAAACTGCTTCCCATCAATATCTTGGAGATCAGAGCTGCTCGGCTGGCCCTGATCGCCTGGACTCTCCCCCTTCAGGGTCTGCCAGTAAGGATACAGTCCGACAACGCCACTGCGGTGGCATACATAAACCACCAGGGGGGCACGAAGAGCCCAGCAGCCCAAAGAGAAGTAAACCTGATTTTCTCATGGGCCGAAGCCCATGTACCCTGCATCTCGGCGGTGTTCATCCCAGGGATAGACAATTCTCTAGCAGATTTTTTGAGTCGTCAACAGTTGCTCCCGGGGGAATGGTCTCTTCACCCCCAGGTATTCCAAGAGATTTGCCAAAGATTCGGAGTCCCAGATGTGGACATTATGGCAACGAGATCCAACAAAAAGTTGGACAAATTCATATCCCGAGCCAGGGATCCCTCGGCCTACGGGACCGATGCCTTGGTTTGTCCTTGGCACCAGTTTTCTCTTCTGTATGCGTTCCCTCCACTGCAGATGATTCCCCGCCTTCTACGGAGGATCCGGGTGGAGCGCAGGCCTGTGATCCTGGTGGGCTTGGTACGCACTCATCGTGAAGATGTCAGTCGGGGCGCCGTGGCCGCTCCCCCTGCGCCCATATCTGCTGTCTCAGGGCCCAATCTGCCATCCTGCTTCACAGCAGCTAAATTTGACGGCTTGGCGGCTGAATCCCTAATTCTTAAGGGCAGAGGCCTCTCAGATCAGGTCATATCTACGTTGATTCAGGCTAGGAAACCGGTCTCCAGAAATATTTATTACAGAGTCTGGAGAACCTATGTGGAGTGGTGCGAGTCTCAAAAATGGCATCCTCGAAAGTTTTTTTATTGACAGGATCTTGCGATTCCTCCAGGTTGGCGTTGACAAAGGGTTGGCTCTTAGTACTCTAAAGGGGCAGGTGTCGGCTTTATCAATATGGTTTCAAAGACCCTTGGCCACCCATTCGCTTATGAAAACCTTCTTGCAGGGGGTCTTGCATGTGAATCCCCCTATTAGAGCTCCCCTCTGCCCCTGGAATTTAAATCTGGTCTTGTCAGCTTTACAAAGGCAGCCGTTTGAACCTCTGACAGAAATCTCTTTTGTGCTACTAACCCGAAAGTTGGTTTTCTTGGTGGCTATGGCATCAGCCAGAAGGGTTTCCGAGCTGGCAGCCTTGTCATGCAGGGAGCCATACCTTATTCTGCATAAGGACAGAGTGGTTCTGCGGCCTCAACCTTCTTTCCTTCCTAAGGTCATATCCAGTTTTCACTTGAATCAGGACCTAGTCCTACCATCCTTCTTTCCTACTCCCCAGTCCAGAGAGGAAAGACGGCTTCATACTTTGGACGTGGTTCGAGCCATGAGGGTCTATCTCAAGGCTACAGAGAAGATTCGGAAAACAGATGTGCTTTTTGTTCTTCCGGATGGCCCCAAGAAGGGTCAGCCGGCTGCCAAGTCTTCCTTGGCTAGGTGGATTAAGCAGCTGATTTTTCAGGCATATGGTCTGAAGCGCGTTCCACCTCCCTTATCAGTTAAAGCCCATTCTACGAGGGCCTCCTGGGCGGCACACCATCAGATCTCTATGGCACAGGTTTGCAGGGCGGCAACCTGGTCTTCCGTACATACGTTTACTAAATTTTATAAGTTGGACGTTGCAAAGGGTACGGACGCAGCTTTTGGGTAGGCGGTCCTACGGGCAGCAGTATAGAATCCTCTGGCCCGGTTCACGCCCCCTTGTTTTTCTGTTGGTGGAGCCATGTTTTCTCCTGACAATGTTTTTATTTGGCTATTCTTGGCCTTACGGTCTCCCTCCCTTCATAGAGCATTGCTTTAGGACATCCCAAGTGTAATGGCTATGCGCTCTGTGTCCCGTGATGTACGATAAAGAAAAAAGGATTTTTAATAAACAGCTTACCTGTAAAATCCTTTTCTTGAAGTACATCACGGGACACAGAGCTCCCACCCCTCTTTTGGGGAACATTGTGTAACCTCGGGAGAATTGCTTGCTACAAAACTGAAGCACTCCCAGTGGGAGGGGGTTATATAGGGAGGAAACTTCCTGTGAAATTGATTACACCAGTGTCCACACCTGAAGGTACCCATATAACCCAAGTGTAATGGCTATGCGCTCTGTGTCCCGTGATGTACTTCAAGAAAAGGATTTTACAGGTAAGCTGTTTATTAAAAATCCTTTTTTACATACTTTTCCCACAAATGGAGCTTTCTTTTGGTGTTGTTTGATCACCTTTGCGTTTTTTTTTTTTTTTTTTTTTTTGGCGTTGTAAACAACAAAAGAGCACCACTTTTGTAAAAAAACACTTTTACATTCTGCTCTAAAACACATACAAATACACATACATGCACCCCAAGAGGCTATTGCACGAAATTGCGTACAGGTATGCGATTTTGCGCAATAGAGACACTTTGTCGCAGTACATTTGTTACTCGGTGGAAAAGCGGTTAAACTTGTATGCTTTAACCAGAAGCTGGAAGATTGTTTAAGGAGACTTGAATACCTTTTCTGAAGACGCCTCCTTTGACAGAGACCACAAAAGCCTTGGGATTGGTTATATGACTAGCTGCTGGAAAAACCTGGAGCTACATAATAATAATAATTTATTATTATTATTATTAAATATTTTTTTAGAAATGGAAAGCATTTCAGCCCTTCCCAATATTTTTTATCTAAACATTGGTGCCAACGTGTTTTGTTAATCTATAAGCTTACATTTCAATGTAGCTTTGGTTTGGCAAATGTATTATCTCCCTGGACTTTCCAAAGTAAAAGGCTCATTTAGTTGCAAGCAGAACTTGATGTAACTTCCACATACTATTCCCAATGCTTCAGTTCGCTGCCAGGTACTTTTTATGGTTTAGAGGAACTATCGATACTTCCCCCAACTTCTCAATGTGTTGCTCTGGGTGCCTAAACGTCTAATGCCAGTCTGTCATATGGTAAAGGTGTGAGTTCAGAGAAGGTAAATATTACCTCTATCTCTATTACCACTATCAAATTAACCCATTACTCTTTTTTTAGGCTATGTAAAGTACAGGTTTGCTTTATTGGTAAGCGGTAAAACATCTGCCCAGGAAGTTTTGTGTTGACCATCTGCTTCTTTAAAATCTCTGACTTGGTTAATAATTTTGCTTTAGCATACTAGTTTGGTTGCATTTTTTATTTTTTATTTTTTTTCCTGTTTCAGAATAGTGAATGCTATAACCTTCATTAGGATTGCTCCTCCTTCCTGTCTGACCCCTCTATGTTCACAAACCTTGATCTGATTATTGTATAGCCACTGAACAACCGTCACATGTAGCTTTACTGCTACAGGTTGGCCACTCTGCACAGAATCACGTTTATCTGCGTTTCCAGGTAGGGGGCGCACGAGATTCACGTCACCGCACATGCCAATCACCGGGTCCCAGACAATAATTGACCACGGGCAATCTGCTCTGAGTCTCGTGGAATACAGCTCTGGGAGTGTTAACAACTAGATACCCAGTAAAAGCAGCACCCAGTACACACATAAACACTTGTTAGGTGCCCATTTAACCCCTTGCTTGCCCTGGATGTTAACCCCTTCCTGCCCAGTGTTAGTACATTGAAAGTGCAAATTATTCACACTGATCACTATAATAATGGCACTGGTGATGTCAGTGTCAGTTCCCATTGATTGCCACACTATCGTAGTCCCATTTTATCATTTGCCAATCGCTACCATCACTAGTATTAAAAATGCATAAATATTCTAGTATATATCCCATAGTTTGTAGATGCTATAACTTTCACACAAACCAACAACATGTAGCAGAATACATTTGGACTAAAACGTATTAAGAGTTGCCGCATTTCTTCCACATTTTCTTATAGGACATGTCTTATAGCAGAAAGCAAACCCCCCCCCGACATGTTCTGTATGTGTGTATCTATCTATTTTTTTATCTATCGAGAGATATTACAAAATAACAAAAAACCTAGTTGCCTACAAATAGCACCAAAAGAAAGCTCTATTTGTGTAATAAAAAAAAAAGTAATACATCTTGTTTGGGTACAGCGCTGCATGACCATGCAATTGTCAGTTAAAATAGCACGGTGCCGCGTAGTAAAAAAATGCCTAGTAATGAAGGGGGTAAATTTTCTGGAGGACAAAAGAATATTACTGCTGGTATTCTTTTTGCAGGATCCACACATTCAGAGGATTTCTCCACATCCTGCTGCCCCTCTGCTTGTCCGGCCCACCCCACAGATCAGCCAGACTCCTCCTACAGCTCACATCCATGCTCCAGGTAGGTAATTCTTCTCTACATATCTACATTCATGTCCTCGACATTACAGAATAAGATCATTTTGAATGTGATGAACAGTATTGTCATCTGTGTGTTTTTTTTTTTGTTGTTGTTTTTGTTTTGTTTTTACTTTTATTGACTTTTTACATTGACAGTCCCTCAGCAACAGACATTGCCCGGTTTGCCATCCTCATCAGCTGCTCTGTTACCTGTAGCACCCATCACCTCTCAGGCCTTCCCTCCTGGCCAGGCACATGGCTTTCAGGTATTGTACAACAGATAATCCTCTCTACTCACTGTCCTCTTAATTCAATTTAGCTCACATCCAGTTACATTCAATAAGGCTCTATTTGAAGGACCAAATACACATTATCATTGCCAAAGTAAATGAGGAGTTTTTATGGGTCAGATGAGGAAGATTAAGGAATAACTGCTAGAACGCTGTTAGAGGTAAAACAAATAATCTAAAGGGAGTAGCAAACAAGTCCAGGATTGTTGTTTTGGTCAAGGCATAATATATAAAGGAAGATATGGGGGTGAGTCCTGGTAGGGGATGTATAAGCCCATAGTTTTTTTTTTTTAATTGTTTATTTATAACAGGAAACCGGTCCCAACGAACCGAAAACAGGGTAACAGAACATCACTGTGTTGTGCCACGCAGGGCACATAATCATTAAATACAGGAAACTTTGAGATACTGTTACCGGATAACATTCCAGAGTGCACTAAACTGTGGGTATGTGATCTAGTGATAAGCGAAATAAAATGTCTCATCTCCCACTTTCTGAAGTTCACTTCTATAATTGCTAAACTGGTGGGGGCCCGTGCCGCCCCCTCCGAGGGATCAGGGGCCGCAACGGCCGGATGGGCTCGGCATCCTGTGTTTTCCTTTTTTATACAAGAAATAAAGAGTAGGTATTAGGTGGGGGGATAGGATAGAAAGAGAAAAGGATACCCCTTTTTGGGATGAGGGGTATTAGGAGGGGAGTCTAGAGTTGGGCCTCCAGGAGAGGGAGGGTTAGGAGGTGGAGTTTAGGACTTAGTGTGTTGGGGGTGGGGACCCGCGACCATGTCAAAGCCCACATTTGTTCTATAATGAGCCATGTCTGATTGGAGAGAGGGGGTGTCAAGGGTGCCCCCAATTCCCCGTCCACTGAGGTCGTGCGACGTGGTTAGGCTTCTCCTCTGAGGGCTCTGCCTTCTGGTGAATATTTAAAGTGATTCCAGAGTTGCCATGTCTCTGTGTAGGTCTCATTCCTGTCTTGGCTCGAAAGGACAAGGTCTTCCATTAGGTTCATTTCCTCGACCTTCCTTAGCCACATGGCAACGGTTGGGGGTTGCTGGGACTTCCACAAAAGTGGAATGCAGGCCTTGGCTGCGTCCAGTAGGTGTCTGATGACCGACTTTTTGTATGCGCGGGTCGGGATGTTTGTGGCGTGTAGTAAAAAATATTCTGGTTTGTCAGGTACCTGGCGGTCTGTGAATTTCTGCACTATGTCACGGACTTCTCCCCAGTATTTCTGTAGTGCCGGGCAGGCCCAGAAAATGTGAAGTAGTGTGCCTTTCTCTTTTTGGCATCTCCAGCAAGTGTCAGTAGTGTCGGGGAAGAATTTATGTAGGAGGTCCGGAGTCCTGTACCATCGCATAAGAATTTTGTAATTAGTTTCCTGTGTCTTGGAGCATAAGGAAGACTTGTGTGTGAATGTGATGATAGATTGTCGTTGGCTGGCGTTAAGGTGGCAGTCTAGGTCTCTTTCCCATTTAACAAAGTTTGGGGGGTGGAAGTCACCAGTCGGAGTAACAAGCATATTGTAGGGGCGTGGCTTAGCTGGGAATGTAGACGGACGTGTTCCTGTGAAGCTCCGCCGACTATCCGTACGTTTATCCTGACATCGGGTCCCCGCTGGTTCCGTTCCGGTCTCGTGGAGTGTGTCCTCGTCCCCCACTGCTTCGGCTGTAATCTGGGGGTCGGATTCTGCCTGTAAGAGATGTCCCGGCGGAATTCTGCAGCCCGTGCTGCTCCAGACCATGTGAGCCAAGATGGCGCCGCAGCCTCGCAGGCGGCTAAGGAACGATACAGGGCGGCTGCTACTAAGCTCTTCTCCCCGCTTGGCACCCGTGATATACCGGAGGTTGCTGGGGACAGTGAGGGGACTCACAGCGGCTCTCACTCGGAGGCAGATGACACCATGCCTCTGGAGGATCCCTCGGCGCCTGTACTACCATGGGACGCAGTAAGTACTATCCTAAGGCCTTCTGAACAAGGGGTGGATGGGGCCTCGGGCTCGGACGACCCTGAACCCACCTTAAGAGACATATTTAGAGCCATCACAACTTGCAATGCCTCTGTGACACACCTGACAGCAGAGATTAAGGGAGTAAAGGCAGAAATGACATTTATGCGTCAGGATATGCAGAAGCTGCGGGACCGCACTTCTGCTGTGGAGGGGCGAGTTAGCGTGTTGGAGGATGAAATGGGCCCCATGCAACGAGAATCTCACGCACAGCAATTGTTGGTCGCTAAACATGCCGCAAAACTCGATGAACTCGAAAATAGAATGCGCCGCAATAACGTTAGAGCTATTGGTATCCCAGAGAGGATGGAGGGAAAGAATCCTGTCGCTTTCATTGAGCAGTGGCTGACAGAGAAGTTTGGTAAAGACTCCTTTTCGCCTATGTTTGCAGTAGAGCGCGCACATCGTGTTCCTTTAAGGCCCTTGCCGCCGGGTAATCCCCCTAGAGCGTTTCTGTTTAAGATGCTCAACTATAAGGACAGAGACGCTATTTTGTTCAAGGCACGGTCCCTGGGAGATGTTCTGGTGATGGATAATTCGAGAATCTCTTTGTTCCCTGATTTTTCCGCGGATGTGCAGAAACAGCGTGCGCAATTTAATGATGTTAAGAAAAGGCTACGCTCTCTGGAATTACAATATGCTATGCTTTATCCTGCCCGTCTGAGGGTGGTGGCCAGGGATGAGGTTCATTTCTTTGATAAACCTACGCAGGCCATGCAATGGCTGGACAGAGAGGAACGCTCCTTGCGCGAAGATCTGGGAAGAAGGCGAAGAAATGAGTAACTGATGCGGTTCCAATTGGTCCTATACTATGTTGCAGGTCTGTGGGATCGGAGGGCCTGATTGTCCCAGAATCCTTTATAGGCGGAAGACTATTACCGCAGGAACTGTCTACACTGACTTTTGTTGCTCCCCTTTTTTCTTTTCTGTTCTCTACTCTATAAAGGACCTGCTACCTACTGGTTCTCTGATGCCGGCTAGTGTTTCTGGCCCCCCGGAGATGAGTCCCTCGTGGATAGTACGGTGTTCTCCGTACAGTTTTTCCTTTTTTTTCTTTTTTTCTTGTTTTTGTTGTTTTGTTTTGGTTCTGTTTGTCAGACAATTGTCCTGCTGGACCGTCCACCTGCAGTCTACTTACCTTTTACTTTTACAGGGTCCGCCCATACCATCCGGACTTTGACATTAAGGAATGCTTCCCATTTACACTGTACCCTTTTAGTCACTGCTGGCTTGGGGAAATTGCTCTGGCTCCCTTTTATTTTCAACTGTGTATATTTGTTATGTTTGCAAAGAATTTTTACTTTTTGGCATTATGGCTACAAGACGTGTGGTATCTAGCTGGAATGTAAGGGGTTTAGGAGACAGAGTGAAACGCTTGGCGGTGGGACATATGCTCCGGCGACTAGATTCTTCTGTGGTATGCCTACAGGAGACACATATGTTACCTGGTCAGGTATCACCGTTCTCTACCAGACTATACAGTGCTCAGTTTCACTCTGCCTTCTCGTCCTATGCCAGGGGAGTTAGTATACTTATTAATACTAATGTTGCATTTACACTTACCTCCTCCCTTATTGATCCGGGGGGGCGTTATATTTTTCTAGTTTGTACTCTGGACGATTTGCACTGTGTTCTAGTTAATATATATATTCCGCCTCCTTTTTCTGTGGAAGTACTTAAGACTTTGGCCACCTTCCTATCTCATCACCCGGGTGTCCCTGCCCTTATTGTGGGAGATTTTAATAATTTCTTGTGTGCAAATTTAGATAAATTTTCTCCTGGGGTGTCGGCGGGTACCCGAACAGGGAGCCCGACGTCCTTTGCTCGTATTTTACAGGAGCTGGGGCTCAGGGATGTTTGGAGGATCAGCCACCCACAGGAGAAATGTTACTCATGCCATTCGGCTTCTCATAGGGGCCTTTCTAGGATCGACCTTGGGTTGGGCAATAATGAGATGCTCCCTTTAATATCTTCCTCACGGTATGAAGCGAGAACTGTATCAGACCATTCCCCCTTATGTATTGAAATAATGACCTCCAGACTTACTAAGCGAACCTGCTGGAGACTTAATCCGTTCTGGCTGTTACTGTTCCCCACTCCTGACCCCATTCATATTGACCTGGTTAATTTTATTAGAATCAATAAGCACTCTACAGGGAAAGGAATCTTTTGGGATGCTCTTAAAGCTTATTTGAGGGGTCAGTTCATTAGATCTATTAATTCAATTAAATCTGGAACGAAGTCCTGGGAGCGGTTTGTGTTGCAGGAGGTAGAGAAGGCGGAGTCGGCGTTTGTCGAGTCTCCTTCTGTACAGACTGAGAGGGCATGGACTGAAGCTCAAACTATCGCTAAGCAGGTTGTTATGGCTAAAGCAGAAAATAAACGTTTTTTTCTTCAACAAAAATACTTTGAGGAAGGGGAAGCTACGGGCCATCTGCTAGCTATGATGGTGCGTTCACAAAGGGGCTCTACTCATATTGAAGCGATCGTTACTCCCTCTGGAGCTTTGGCGACATCTCATGCAGACATTTTATCCACATTCAGGGATTTTTATGCTGACGTATACTCTTCTAAAGTGTCACCTGCGGCGGGTGAGATCTCCTCCTTCTTGGACCAATGTCAGCTCCCGCGTCTGTCGGCGGCGGATGTGGAGCAGTTGAATGCCCCGCTCACAGCAGATGAGATGTTGGACGCGCTGGCGCTCTCCTCTCCCGGTAAGTCTCCGGGCTCGGATGGCTTACCGGTGGAGGTATACAGGCGATACTCTGGAGTACTCCTACCTCTTTTGAGGGAGGTGTTTCTGGACGCATTTGAGAAAGGTACTTTGCCTGGGTCCATGAACGAGGCAGTAATAGTGTTATTGTTAAAGCCAGGTAAGGAAGCACACTCCCCAGACTCTTATAGGCCAATATCTTTATTGACAACCGACGTTAAGATACTGGCGAGGGTATTGGCCACTAGGCTGGCTAAGGTTATACAAAAGCTAGTCCACAGGGATCAGTCTGGGTTTATCCCCTCCCGGTCGACAGCACTCAATATCAGACGTCTCTTTTTAAACCTTCAGCTACCGGCGGATAATGAGGGCCAGAGGGCGATTCTTTCATTGGACGCCGCCAAGGCCTTCGACAGTGTCGAGTGGCCCTATTTATGGGAGGTTCTGGGTCGTTTCGGTCTTGGGGACACTTTTATCAGATGGGTGCGCTTATTATATGCTGCCCCCACGGGCAGGCTCCGGGTTAATGGGGATCTCACGGATCCCTTTCCTCTGTTTAGGGGTACGAGGCAGGGGTGCCCTTTGTCGCCCCTGCTTTTTGCCCTGGCCCTTGAGCCATTAGCGGCTGCCATTAGATTGTCCCCTTCGGTTATTGGCTTTAACAGAGGCACATGTGCGGAGAAGATTTCCCTTTACGCGGACGATACATTGTTATATCTGGGGGATGTCGATAAGTCTCTTCCGGCTGCTATGGGGCTGATTAAACTTTTCGGTTCCTTGTCAGGCTTCTCAATAAACTGGAACAAATCTGTCCTCCTACCTGTGGGTGGCTCATTTGTTTCGTTGCCGCATGCCACCGGATCTTTAAAAGTGGTCTCATCCTTTAAGTATTTGGGAATTCAAGTAGCAGCTAACCCGCGGACGTACTTAGAGGACAATCTCTTACCCCTTTTTCATAGATTGCAAACAACCTGTAACACCTGGTGTAAACTCCCATTGTCCGTTATAGGTAGGATGAATTTAATTAAGATGGTGTGGGGCCCCCAACTGTTATACATTATGCATAATTCTCCTCAATGGATCCCCCGTAGATGGTTTGTTCGGATAGATACTCTGTTCAGATCATTAATTTGGAAGAAGAAATCTGCTCGTATCCGACTCTCCACATTACAGTATAGCAAGGATCAGGGAGGAGCGGCAGTTCCTAACCCTAAATTCTATTTTTTAGCCTCTCAATTGCAGCATCTGTGCGGGATGGGGCAAATCGAAGAACGTGATTCCATTGATACTTTATTACGTATGGGAGCTCAGGATGCGTCGGTTTTGGCATGTCTGGAGGCGGGATTTCCACACCTGCCACGGACAGCGCCTACTGTGATTCTCCTTAAAAAACTCTGGTCCCTGGTGAGGTCAACTCTAAATATTGCAGGTTTTCTGGCAGAAACCCCTCTATGGGACAATCCTAATTTGGCGGAAGTATATAAACTAGATGGTTTTCTGCTCTGGAGACAGGCTGGTATTCACCGTATTGCTCAACTTTATCAGCAAAACGTACTCAAATCTTTTCAGAATTTACAGGATGAATTTGATCTCCCTAGGTCTCAGTTCTATAGGTACCTGCAGCTCCGACACGCTTTACAGGCCCAGGGCCGGATTTCTGTGCTCCACTTGTCTAGCCACCGCTTGGTCAGGGATATATTCTTTGGCAAGGACAGGAAAGGCCTGATCTCTTATGCATACTCCACCCTTCTGCTGTCCATCCAAGACTCAGCAACTTTACCGTGTAGGAGAGGATGGATGGAGGACCTAGGTGATATTAATGGGGAAACTTGGGACATATGTCTACAGGCAGGACCTCTTACGTCAGTCTCACAGTCTCACAGGCTGTCTCATTTATTTTTGCTACATAGAGCATATCGCACGCCTATCCAGTTATTCCGTTGGGGTAGGAGGGATTCTTCCTTATGTCCAAAACGTTGTGGGGAGGAGGGTTCACTTGTTCACCTCATGTGGCGCTGTCCAAAACTACATCGGTTCTGGGGTACTGTTACAGAGATTATTTCCTCTGTTTTCCAAGTTCGGGTCCCGTTGGACCCCCTAATATGTGTACTGGGTGCAGTGGAGGAAGAGGTCTACCCCCCTCCAGCTAATATTGCGGTGATTAGACTTCTATATATAGCCAGAAAACTCATAGCTAGATTTTGGTTGTCTCCACATGCCCCGACCAGGAAACAGTGGATTGAACAAGTCAATTTTATCCTTATCAGAGAGTACTATACCTATCAACATAGAAATGCTGCCCGGAAATTTGATTCTATTTGGGGACCCTGGTTGGGCACCCCGGGACTAGCACCCCCACAACTGGTGATGTCTAGGCTATTGCAGGTATAGGAAGCACCTCCGCGTTAAGAATAGTCTGTGCGGGTTCCAGATATTAACTGCAACGTGTATCTTAGGCCCTGTATGTTGGTGGGTAGGAACGGGTTTGGATTCTCTAGGTAGACTGTGGGTGGTAAAGTTTTGGTTGAGGCCCGTTGGCCACATAGGTAGTTGTGCTGGGGGGTGGGGTTACGCCTACTTACCCGGTAAAGTTTAATCCTAGTTGATGTATGTAAGTGCCTTGATTGTCATACCGCTTCCTATGATATACCATATGGACTGTATATATTTCATTTTGTCTTCTTTTGAACCTTTATAATGTGTCTGTATGTCATGTTTCATTGTCTTGGTACAATAAATTATTTTTCTGATTTAAAAAAAAACAAGCATATTGTATACCTGCGAAAGAGCGTGTGGTAGTGTCCCTGTGCATAGTGCCTCTAGAGGCGTTGTGAGGCCAGAGTCCGTTGTCGGGGGAGTCTGTTGTGTGAGGTAGTGTCTCAGTTGTGCAGCCCTCAGAAAGTCCAGTTGATATAGTCCGTCGGGGTCTAACAATTCGTCATTCGTTCTCCACCCTCTCCCACTGCTGAAATGGATGGCCAGGCATAGTCCCTTCTCTCTGAGTGTCTGAAATCGTTTGTCGCTAATGCCCGGATCGAATCGAGGGTTTCCTAATATGGGGCGTAGGCCCGAGTGTCGGGAGAAGAGGGGGCCTTTAGATGTCAATTGCGCGCAGGTCTTGGCAGTCGTCCCTATCGGGGTGTCGTTTTAGGTCCGGGGGGAGGTCCGCATAGCACCATGGAGTCCCTTGAAGCAGTATCCCAGTCTGACCCTGCTCCAAGTTTGGCCATAGCTTGGTGTCCTTGTGTCTACACCAATCCAGGAGTCTGTTGAGATGTACCGAATAGTGATAGGAACGGATGTCCGGCATTGCCAGGCCCCTGTAACGTTTTGGGAGTGAGAGAATTTTCTTTTGTATGCGGGGCCTCTTCCCCGCCCAGAGAAATCTTATGAAGGTCGTCTGGATTTGTTTAAAGTAGTCAGATGGGATCTGTATTGGGAGGGCCTGGAGTAGGTAGAGGAATTTGGGCAACACTGACATTTTGAGTATGTTGCAGCGGCCGAACCACGAATGGAGACCTCTGCCCCAGTGGTCTAGGAGTTTTTGTACCTCCTTCAACAGAGGGGGGAAATTAAGTTGGAAAAGATGAGTGAGTTTAGGAGGGATCATTGTGCCGAGGTACTTCAAGGCTGTGTCGGTCCATTTTAAGTTAAAATTGTCCCGAAGTTGGTCGAGTCTGGGCTGTGGTATTTTCACACCCATTGCTACCGATTTAGTGAAATTTATTTTAAGGTTGGACAGTTGTCCATATTTACCAAATTCTCGCATCAGGTTGGGAAGTGACACTGTGGGGTTGGTGAGGGAGAATAGGAGGTCATCCGCGTATGCAGACACTTTATGTTGTGAGCTACCGATCCGTACACCGGCGATATCTGGGTTTTGCCCGACATGACACAAGAAGGGTTCCAGGGAGAGGGCAAAGAGTAAAGGTGACAGTGGGCAGCCCTGTCTGGTTCCGTTGGATATCTGGAACGGGTCGGAAAGTACCCCGTTCGCCCTGACTCTCGCCGAGGGAGCATGGTAAGCCGCCGAGATCCAATGGAGCATGTTGCGGCCCACCCCTATGTGTTCTAGAGTGGCGTACATAAATTTCCAGCTCACTCGGTCGAACGCTTTCTCAGCGTCGGTCCCGAGGAATACGCATGGCCTTCGTTCACTGTTAACCACATGGAGGAGGTTCAACACCTTAATGGTGTTGTCCCTGGCCTCTCTGGTTGGGACAAATCCCACCTGGTCCCAGTGGACCAAGTGTGTCATGTGTGTTTGCAATCTCGCGGCTATTATTTTGGTGAAGATTTTCAGGTCGACATTTAGGAGGGAAATAGGGCGGTAGCTTCCACACTGGGAGGGGTCTTTGTCTGCCTTTGGGATTACTGAAATGTGAGCTTGTGTGGTGGAGGGGTGAAAAGTCTTCCCTGTGCCAAGGTTGTTGTATAGATTGGCCATATGGTTGCCCAGATTCGGTAATAGGGTTCTATAATAGAAAATGGTAAGCCCGTCCGGTCCCGGGGCCTTCCCGGGTTTAGAGCTACTGAGAGCTGACTGGATTTCCGGGATCGTTATAGGTTCATCCAGTATTGCTCTGGCTCCGGGAGGGAGCACAGGCATAGAAGAGGAGGCAATATAGTCCGTCGCAGTGTCCCGGTTCGGCCGCGTTTCGGGCAGGTTGTAGAGGGAGGTGTAGAATGATTGGAATTCTCGGGCTATGTGTTGTGGGAGGGAGATCTTTTGGCCTGTGTGTGAGGTGATATGCGGAATGTACGTTGCATGTCTCTGTTCCCTCAGTGTCTGGGCCAGCCATCTGCCGCACTTGTTCCCTGACTCATAAATTTTCCTGCGACACATCTGCAAGGCCGCCTTGGCTTTGAATTGCATGAGTTCCGTCACGCGGACCCGGGTCTCTTCGAGTTCTATCCCTATCTGCCTAGTGGGTGCCAATTTGTGGGCTGCTTCCAGCGTCTGCAACTTCTGTAGGCAGAGATTTAGTCTTTCAGTTCTCAGTTTTTTTAATCGAGAACCGTGCTTGATTAGCACTCCGCGGATCACTGCTTTATGAGCCTCCCACACAGTGCCGGGATCGCTGTCAGGGGTGCTGTTGGTGGCGAAATAGTGTCCCAGTTCTGTGTTTACATCTGCCAGGACCTCTGGGTCTCTTAACAGGCTTTCATTCAGTCTCCAGGGTGTGCGTGGTACTGTGTGAATGTCTGAGAGAGCGTAGCGCAAGGTGATCGGGGCATGGTCGGACCAAGTGATGGATCCGATGGTGGTATCCTCCACTGCCTGTAAGCATCTGTGGGGAATCAGGAAGTAGTCAATGCGCGAGTAGGCTTGATGTGGTTTCGAGAAAAAGGTGTAGTCTCTCTCTCCCGAATGGAAGAGCCGCCAAACATCAATCACCTGTGCTGTGTGTAGTGCCGCGCATATCCGTTTTCGCATGTCTCGTGAGGACGAGGACGTACCTGTGGAGGTGTCCTCATTGGGCGCAAGGGGGATGTTTAGATCGCCGCCTATTATCAATTGGCCCTCTGAAAATCGTGAAATTTGAGTAAGTTGTCGTTGTATGAACACGTCTTGGCGTTCGTTGGGTGCGTAGAGGTTGGCAAAAGTCACCTTCTCCCCCCCGATGTTACCCTTCAAAAAAAGAAACCGTCCCCCCGTGTCTGTCCGAGAGTCAATGTGTGTCCAGGGAACCCTGGCTGATATGAGAATAGAGACCCCCCTGGATTTCGCCTCCGTGTACTTTGAGTGGTAAACAGTCGGGTAGTACTTGTTTTTCAGCAGTGGGAGATTATTTTCTTTAAAGTGAGTTTCCTGGAGATATATTACGTCTGCCTTCATACGGCGCATGTCATTCAGTAACATCCTCCTCTTTTCAGGGGTATTTAGGCCTTTCACATTTAAGGAAATTACTGTAAGAGTGTCCATGGTCGCGAGTCCCGGAGGGGGGGGGGGGGGGGCGGGAGAAGTGTTAGGAGGGCGTGGGGGGGGGGCGGGGGAAGTGTTAGGAGGGCGTGGGGGGGGGCGGGGGAAGTGTTAGGAGGGTGGGGAGGGGGCGGTGTGAGAGTAGCTAGATAGTAAGGAGGGGGGTTAGGGATTGAGAGAGTAAAGTAGTCCGCACTAGAGTGTGCGGTTTAGAAAAAAGCTAACAGAAGCCAAATCTGGCTGAGGCGCTCTCCGGGTTAATCCCGGGTACTGAGCGCAGGCCTAGGTGGGTTGGTGTCTGGGCAGGACCGGGGAGAGAGCCCCCGAACCTCCCCATCCACCCCCGCAATCAAATAGTGCTGTAGTCCGAACGGTAGCACCGGAGCAATGATGCTATTCGCCCCCCTGGGGGGCTGTTAGCAAACCATTAGCAGCAACACATTTCAAACAATGAAAACATTTCTTACAGTCCATAAGTTTAACATAAGTGCATATCAGGGCATGGAACAGGGTTACAAAAGTATAGCTAACACTACCTCATCCTCCGTAGTCGGAGCAGTAATCTCCATGTCTTTCTTCCCGCAGGTGATCAGAAAATCCCTATATGTAGGTGTAATGCCCCACACTCCCCCCCCCCCCCCCCCCCCCCCCCCCCCCCCCCCCCCCCCCATCGAGCCGGCCAGGGCCCGCCCCCCCTGACCCCCGTCCCCCCCAACCCCCCAGGCCAAACCCCAGGGGCAGAGTGGCTGCCCCCCCAGCCCCGGCCCGGCACCGCGGCACCCCCCTAAAACCTCGCCGCGAAGCAGCATCCAGCCCGGGAATCTGAACACTTATAGAGCGGGGGGTCCTCGGGTGTACCATTGGGATTCCCACCCTCGCTTCCCGGGTCCCCCCCGATATACCCCCATCAGCCCAGCGTCACCGCAACCTTCCCAAAGCAGTTCAATTACAAGTGATATCTGGTCCCAGGTATCTGGAAGAGTCTGCCTGCAAGTCTAGAAAGGTCTACGGTGGAGTCGGGAACAGCTGTTGGTCTCATCTTGCCATATCTCCGGGTATAGTTCCTTTTAGTCTGCAGGGGGAGGGGAGAGAGGTTGGCTCTCAGTGTCTCAGCCGGTCCGGGTCCCCAATCAATGCTCCGTAAGTAGGTCCTTAACAATAGGTCGCGGGGCCGCGACCGGGTCGGGGTGCGGGGGGGAGGGGGTCAGGTGTCTCAAAAAAAAAAAAAGGGTGGCAGCTGGGATCACCCCCCCGAGTTTCAACGGGCGCCATGTCGCAGGGGGGGTCTCCTCGCGCGGGGACGGGGGGGGGGGGGGGGGGGGGACAGTGAGCGGAACATGTCCCGGGGTGAGAGAAGGCTGCCAGTGTTGTGGTCATCCGAGGGGGGACGTGACATCCCCATAAGCAGGCGGACCCGGGGGTCCCGCGCCCCCAGGCGGCCGGCGCGCGGGGGGGGGGGGGATCGGTAGAGTCAAGTGGGGCAGCATACGGGTAGAAGGGTGGCAAGGGGCACATCATTGGTGGCGGGTAGTGCAGCTACAGGTGGATGGCCCCAGGGGCCTACTCACGGTGTTCTCCTCCGGAAGCGGCTCTGCGTCTCCGTCTGCCTCTCTGTTGGCGCGGCGGGGGGAGACCCCGCAGGGTGGCTCGACCCGAACGTCCCATCTGGCGTGGCAGGACTTGTAGCCAGTCTGGCACCTGTATCGGGGGGACTCCCAGAAAGCGAAACAGGGCTGGTAGATCGTTGGCGGTCTGGAGGGTGAAAGCTTCGGCATCCCTGCGGAATGTAACCGAAAGTGGATAGCCCCATCGGTATGTGAGGCCCTGTTGCTTGGCGAGGTCCAGTACCGGCCTCAGCATCGCCCTCCGACGCAGCGTTGCCCTCGACAGGTCCGGAAGGATCCGCACGGCCTTCCCCGCAAACGTCACGTCACCGTGGTCCCATGCTCGGCGGAGAACGTTTTCCTTCTGCGTGTAGCGGTGGAAGCGAACCACGACGTCCCGGGGCCTGTCTGGGTCTTCTGAGCGCGGTCCCAAAGCCCTGTGGACTCTGTCAAGCAGGATGTCCGCGTCTCCGTCCTCCAACACCGCGCGGAATATTTCACGGACCGCGTCTCCTAGTGCCTCCGTCTCTGTGTCCTCGGGGAGTCCACGAAGCCGCAAGTTCTGCCTGCGGCTCCTGTCCTCAATGTCCTCCAGGTGTAGTTGCAGTGCAATGGCAGTGTCCCTGTGTTGATCCCGGGAGTGTTCGAGCGCCGTCACTCGTTGTTCCAGGGTGGTGACTGCTTCTTCACCCGAAGTAACCCTGTCGGCTAGGCCGGAGACTTCGCCTCTCACCTCCTGAATGTCTCTCCTGTGTGTCTCCTCTAGGCGAAGGATCAGCGCTTCAATGTCCATCCTGGTAGGTAAGGCCTGTAACAGGGCCCGGATGTCTTGATCCTGAGAGGACGACATGGTGTCCAGGTCTGGGTGTTGTGGGGTATCCCCCGGGATGTCTTCCCAGGCTAGGTGGTCCTCGGGGAGGAGGTCACTGTTTTCTGGTGTGTGGGCCCTCTGAGCTGCACGTGGGGAGCTCCGCGGTGCCGCGGCCTTGGCGCCGGGGGAAGCCTCCTGTAATTGGCGAAAATAGCGGTGAAGAGCCCCCTGGTTCTGTCCGGAGGGGGTACCTCGGGTTGCTGCTCTGGTTCTGTGTCTTTTTGCGGATTGCATACCGGTTAGAGATGAAGTTTTGCGGGGTATTGGACGGGAAGGCCGGGAGCCCTGAAAGAAAGCTGCCTCACTCGGCCATGTCCAAGCCACGCCCCAGCCCATAGTTTTTCATATCCCTCTGTCTGTGACATGCTGTAATATATTGTGCAGCGATTTTTCACTGTTGGCTCCTCTTCTCCCAGTAGAATGTATAGAAGGAACAAGGGAAAAGTACCCCCCGGTGGGACTTAAAGGGCAAACTTGTATAGGCAAATTGTAGTAAAAACTAGAAATATATAGTAAAGTATTGAAAGCATGTTGCAAAACATCACCATAATCGTATACAATACATCATACACATTAAGTGCAATGCTCAAGAAGAGCTGCAAAAACTTTGAGAGACAGCGTTTCGTTTGACCCGCTGTGTTTCAGGAGTCTTTAAGTATATCCTTTCTTCAGGGACATAGAGAAAATGAAAAGTTTTTTAAAACAACTCGGTACAGTGTCATAGAATGCATCATTCTTTAAGAAAACGGTATGAAGCTGAAGAAGAAATGAATAAAGTTTGTTTCCTGTTGAAGAAACAACTAAATCGGCCCAGGGCCCAGAATGTTCCACGCAAGGATCCCCAACGAGGGTTTTTTGCAGCCAACCCAGTGATCACGGTGTCAGACAGTGCCAGTGGTCTGATAGAGAGTCTAGCGGGCACACTGATGGAGTAATTAGGCCTTTTGGCTGTTGGCTGTTTGCAAGAAATGTATTTAGAATATTTTTTAGCATTGTAGAATTTTGAAGTGGTTTTGAAGGCAGAAGGTTTTTATCATTTTAATGCATTAAAGTGATTGTACAGTCTCCTTTTTTTCTTTGCTTTTTAAATAAGTTATGTTATACTTGCTTACTCTGTGCAGTTGGTTTTGCACAGAGCAGCCTGCATCCTCCGCCTTAGGTCCTGCTTTGCTGCTTTAGCAGCCCCCTTAATACTTACCTGAACCCTATCTCAGGGATGTGCACGATGCCTCGGCCATCTGGGACTTTCCACCCTGATTGGCTGGCTGAGAGGCAGCAGCGCTGCCCTTGGCTCCCACTGCTGTCAGTCAGTTAGCCAATCGAGAGAGAGGGAGTGTGGCCAAACCGCGGCTCTGTGTCTGAATAGACAGAGTTTTTCCAGCACTTCCGCTGGCTAAAGAGAGACTGGAATGAAGCTGGAAACGGCCTTGTTCCAGTCTCCTAAGTAAACAGAAGCAACGTCGCTTCCAGTTTACTCGGCTGCCAATGGTGCTGAGTTGCAAAAAAAACGACAGTATTCGGAATCACCGTTTTTGGCAATCTGAATACTTTTAAGTGCAAAGGAGAAATGTGGGGTATTTTAGAGCCCCGATCCCTCCATAAAGCATACCTTTCACAAGGGATGTTTACATTCCTTGTGACAGCAATAAAGAGATTAGATTACATAAAAAAAAAAAAAGAAAGAAAAAAGAAAAAAAAAAATATTAAAGTGCCCCCGTGCTCGTGCAGCTAAGATAACGCATATGTAAGTCGTGCCCTGCAAATGTAAACCGTGTTCAAATCACACATGTGAGGTATCGCAGCGATCGTCGGAGTGAGAGAAATTATTCCAGCAAAAGACCTCCTCTGTAACTTTAATCTGGTAACCGTTAAAAAAAAAAATAAGCGTCCCCTATGGAGATTTTTCAGGTACCGTAGTTTGTCACCATTCCACGAGTGTGCGCAATTATATGTTAGGTATCTTACCTACCTACCTTATTAAACACATTTTTGTATTGGCCATGAATATATATATATATATATATATATAATATTAAATATGGTAACCGCATTGCCTCGAAGCCTTATTTTCTTCTAATTAAGCATGTCTAGAAAAAATTCAATCTCTCACTGTATGTAAGATTTTCAGTCCTATGATTTATTTGCCTGACTCTGCACTTTCTCTAAACCTCCTATGCCCCTTTACAATGTCTTAGGCTGCGTACACACGAGACCAGTTTCATCGGACAGATTCGATGCTTAGTACACAAAAGCATCGGACCAAAACCCGTGCATGCTCAGAATCAAGTCGACGCATGCTTGGAAGCATTGAACTTTGTTTTTTCAGCATGTCGTTGTGTTCTACGTCACCACGTTCTGGTCTGATCGGATTTTTGGCCCGATGGTGTGTACGCACATCAGACCATCAGACCACTACAGCGTGGTCTGATGAAAACGGTCCGTCGGACCAGTTTCAATGGGACCCGTCTGATCGTGTGTACGTGGCCTTAGTCGAAACTGGAACCCATACTGTAGGTATAGATTTCTGTATATGGCGGTTTTCCATTTATTTTTTCTATAGGTTAAACTAGATGCACTTTTTTGTATTTTTTTTTCTTCAACCTAACTATATAGCCGTGGGGGTGCTTCTTCAGCCCAGTCCTTGTGCCCGTTTACATGAATTCAGTGAAATGTTTTTTTTCAGCCATACTCTGGAATCCAGTATGCATACACTCAGAACCCCACCACCGGAACCCAGCTGCAGCCAGTTGGCCATGTCTACCCTGCCCCTGTGCAGCAGCCAGCTCCATATCAAGGTACAAAGGACTGTTCTTAACATTTAGACTTTTGGGATAAAGAAATAAATCTTAATTGTACAACTCCAACTGAAACCATTCTGTTTATTTGGGTGGTGTGTTGCAGATTTGGCTTTCTAGCCTGGTTTTTGCTTTCTTTTCTGATGGCCCCTGGCAGTATCACTAATGTTGTTTGCCCATATTACACAAGACAGAGGAGTTGACTCTCAGGAATGCTACATGTAGAGATTTTTTTGGGGAACAGAATATTCTTCTACCTCCTCTTTAGTGGAAAAGAGTTTCCCATTTAGACTTGCCAAGAAAGTCTTGTGTTACCAATCTGACATAGTCCTCAACTAATCTTCTTTATCCAGCCTCAGGTGACGTCACCTCCTTCTTGATGACAGAAGCCCGACAGCAGAACACAGAGATCCGCATGGCCATAAGCAAAGTTGTCGACAAGATTGACAACTTGGCCTCTAAAGTATGGAGTATTTCCTTCTTATTATTTTATGCTTTTTTTTTTTTTTTTCTGAGCCCCTGCCATCTTCTCATGTCCTTGTCCATCTGTGCAGGTGGATGGTCTGCAGAAGGAGAGCTCAGCTGGAGCTTCCCATCTCCTCCCTGGAATTTCATCCATCACTATGGAGAGCGCTATGATCATGAACAACATTCAACGCATCATCAAGGTAACCAAGCTAGCATCTTCTGGTAGCATCAATCAGTTCTGCTGTTAGAAATCTGTTAGAAATCACAGGACCCTGTACAACCTACCTACACAATAGAACAGCAGGGGAGATCACTGTACTGACATTGTATTGTTAGTACAGGGGCTCTGACCTGAGGTTTCATTCAACCCAGCCCGCTGGGTTAAATGAAAAAAAACTAGCAGTGTATACTAGGCATTAGGCCGTATTCACATTTGACATTTCCTAGATGTGTAACAGTGCATAAAGAAAGGTTCCTCAGGTTGGGATTTTAAATGGACCACAAGCAGTAATAGATAAAAAAATGTACAAGTTTATTCAAAGGTATATATGACGTACAACATGAAAGACAAAAATTGCTGATAATAAAAACAAACGCATGAATAGAGGACAGATCTAAAACTAGCTGAAAAAGAAGCCCGCGAGCTGTCAACTGACGGAGTGTCCAATGCGTTTCAAAAACACATACATTGTAGATCTTCTTCAGGGACTATACAGGCTTGAAAACTTCAAAAGCTGTGACTTAAATCCTAAGTGTCAACATTCCACCGACAATGGACAAACACTCATGGGATGAAGAATAAATGATCCGTCAGGGCCACACAAGAGGATGCTGGTCAAAGTATTATGGACCAGGATTGTTCCATAAATTATACTCACTTACTTAATGGATTAAGCCATTACATTTAGCTGCAGCATATTCCAGCTTTTGCACAAACTTGTAGCCTATGGAGGGTGTAGCCAACCAAAGCCATAGTTTCTTTAATACTCTATAGATTCAGTTGTTGGAGACAGCATTTTCAGAGTTGACCATGGGAAGGTCTGTCCTATGGTTCAGATCCTTATAGCCTCTTGTATAAAGTGTGGAGGTAAATGGTTTCCTGCAGCTGTCCAGTGCAAGTGCATTTTTGAAATGCAAATGCAATTAGCAGACCTGTGTTATGTGGCAAAGTTGCATGCCTTAAAAGGTTAAAAGGTTTTAGAACCTTTGTGATTGTCACACATGTGGCTGCCTATTCAAGTGTATGGGTTCCCCTATGTATGAAATGTTTTATTTATTTTTTGTATGAAAATAAGCAAAATACAAATGTGTGTTCACACTGCACAAAGTATAAAGGGGGCTTTAGGGGTGGTTTATAGAAATGGTTGGGAAGAGATTTGTTTTCACTGACTCCTAGCTCCAGCACTGCAGTTCCAGGTTAGTTCCATATTCACCCCTCTCCAAAATCCTGACATTTCTGTCCCTTCACTTTAGCAGCAACCCCCACTTACCCTCTCCAGAAGAAGCACTGCTCAATTCAAACCCTGGAGTTAACAGAGCAGATCTGGAGGGAGCGGGAGCATGTTTCCTGTTCATTCATCACTGCCGACTGTGGTCCAGGTGGAGACAGATGGGGAGTTTCTGTACCCCGCAGATGCACAGGCAGAGACTCTGCAGTTGTCTCCTGCTGCTCGAAATCAGGACACTTTGCAAGTATATAGAACTGATCCCTTAGCAGAGCTGCTGGATGGAAAAAGCCATCTGCGCTGCAGGGGATTCACAGTTGTCACAAGGCAGTACAGCTGGCTCTCCTCTCCTGCAGGTGCCCGGGTCCCTCTTCTGAAGTGACAGAGCTCGAGTCCGGGAAAGGAGGTCTGGCTGTACTACCCTATCGGCGGCCCTTCCACCAATACAAGCCCTCATATGAGTTTTCTCTAGAAAATAATACAATTGCAAATGAAGCAGAGCTGTGTAGTCATTCTTTTATCTCCACTTATTAAATCATATTTCGTAGCTAGATAAGCTTTTAAAAAGCCCAGCCTGCATAGAATAAGGGTTAATGCTTGCTTACTTGTGCTGCCGCTTGCCCTTCTACTAGTCGCTCAAGCTTTTTTTTTAAAGCCAAGATTTTTGAAAAAAATCTTCAGCAGCCTGTAAGATGTGTTGGATGCCTGGTCTCCCATTGTGCACTGTCCTTTTATCCACTGGAATGTTATGGCACTACAGGATACAGTGGGGGTTATTTTCTACAACTGGAGAGTGCGTACGTTTTTAGCTTCCAGTTTTATTTTTGTCGAAGCTTCATTGATCAAGCTGAAGTTTGAAGCTGATTGGCTACCATGCACAGCTGCACCAGTCTTAGTAAATCTACCGCAGTGTGACATATGTACCAGCAGATGGAACCACGTGAGCAATGAGGCAGCGGGCATCTGAATCTCCTACAAGCATGTCGGATGTCGAAGGTTTTACAGCCAGGCTGAACAGTAGGGTGACCAGACTTCCCTGGTTTCAGGGGACAGTCCCCGGACAAATGCCGCGTACACACGGTCGTTTTTTGCGATGAAAAAAACGAAGTTTTCTGTGAAGTAAAAAACGCCGTTTTTGAAACGTCACTTTTCAAAGACAATTTTGCATACACACCATAGTTTTTTTCACAAAAAGCAAGGTTACATTCACCACTCTTTTCCATTGAAGCTCGCTTCATAACTAGCTTCTGGGCATGCGCGGGTTGAAAAACGTCGTTTTGAACGACGTTTTTGCTACACACGGTGACTTTTTGTGAAACAAAAAACGACGTTTTGAAAAACGACAAAAAACGACGTTTTGCCCACACACGATCAATTTAAATGACGTTTTAAAAAACGTCGTTTTTTTTCATCGCAAAAAAACGATCGTGTGTACGCGGCATATGTCTGTCTCCGGGTTGGGTTTGAACAGGGGCAATTTCAAAGACAGTGCATAATAAATATATATTATATTGCTCCACTGCTCCTACTAGCTTAGGGCTGTGTGTTTTTTTTTTTTTTTGCCATTATCTGTGCCCCTTTCCGATGATCATGTGCTGGTCAGAGCAGAGAGAATATTTCTTCAGTTTCAGGTGCCTATTCAGCTCCGCTCTCATGTTCTTCTGCCTTGGCTCAAGTCCCGGCCAGCCGCCTGCCTGCTTATTTCTTTGCCTTCCCTGGCGGAGTGATCTTCCTCCGCTTCCCACCCCGTAGTATCCGAGGCCCGGAGAGTAAGACTTGACAGGCTGTGAGGCGGGCGGCGACGGGCAGGGAGTCGCTGATTGCCGCCAAAAAATTTGTCCCGGATTTCATTTTAAAAATCTGGTCATCTTAGTGAACAGGCTAGTAGTTTTATCACGACGAAGAGGTTGTGTTACTAGACCTGGAGAGTGCAAAATCTGTGGCTGCCATGCATAGCTGCAAATCTGCTTCTAATTTCAGCTTGTTCAATTAAGCTATGACAATAAGCCCATGTTCACATTGGGGCGATTTGGCATGTCAAATCGCATGCCAAATTAGTGGCTTTTGCCGGCAATGGCACTGTCCCAATCAGTTTTGCGCCGCACCGATTCCCAAAAGTAGTTTCTGTACAACTTTTGGTGACTTTGGGGGGCGATTTGAATAGACATCTGTACATGAACCCACACAGATATCTGTCAAATCGAAGTCGGACTGCATTGCTGGTTTGAAATGTGTCAGCTGAACTCACATGATTTCTGAGTGAATTGTGTGTGTGTGTGTGTGTGTGTGTGTGTGTGTGTGTGAATAACTTGTATAGCGCTTCAAATGCAAGCTGAATCGCCTCAAGGTGCTTTGTATCCAATTTCCTTCTATTTTGCCTTCAGAATAGGTGGGTCTTGAGTTTTTTCCTGAAGGCCTGGTGATTCACTTCCGTTCGGATATTAGTTGCTAAGGCGTTCCACAGTCGAGGTCCTTGGACTGCAAATCTTCGTTCTCCTTTTGTCTTGTAGCCGGCCTTGGGAATTTGTAGTAGATTTTGGTTAGTTGAGCGAAGAACGCGATTGGGTTGTGGAACTTTTTCTCACATAAATATTGGGGGGCGATTCGTTGTACACATTTGTGTGTCAGGCAGAGGGCCTAATTATTAATTATTCAGTCTTTTACTGCCAGCCATTGGAGGGACCTCAGGGAGGGTGTGATTGACTCCCAGGTTTTTTTTCTTTTCCTGTTACCAATCATGCGGCTGTGTTCTGGGCGACTTGTAGACAGATACAACCGGCCCTTTTGAGGGCAATCATAATGCTGATGCGGCCCACTATGAAAATTAGTTTGACACCCCTGTTCTAGATAATAGACGTTTGAGGAAAAAATAATGGATTTTTTTTTTTTTTTTTTGGTCTGCTTTTAGGAAAATGAGCGGCTCAAGCAGGAGGTTCTGGACAAAAGCAGTCGCATAGAGGAGCAAAATGTAAAGATTGGGGAACTTCTAACTCGTAACCAAAGGTAAAATGGCATCTTTTCTGTATTCTTTTGTGCCAGCTGACTTTGCTGTACGTGGAGCTCCACTAATTTTAAAGACAAGCGGATATCCGCAGCCAACGCATCAGCATGTTTTGCAGGTGTTACTCTCAAAAAATACTACACTCATTTAAAGGCTTACAATTACAAACAACTATCAAACACTTTGGGGGTTATTTACAAAAGGCAAATCCAATTTGCACTACAAGTGCAAAGTGCACTTGAAAGTTGCACTCGGAAGTGCAGTCGCTGTAGATCCGAGGGGAACAAGTAAGGAACAAAAAAAAAACACATTTTATCTTGCACATGATTGGATAATAAAATCCGCAGAGCTTCCCCTCATTTCAAATATACCCCTCAGATTTACAGCTTCCAAGTGCACTTTTAATGCAATTTCAAGTACAAAGTCGATTTGCCTTTCGTAAACCACCCCCTTTATATCCATCCCTGTATATAGCCTATTTAAATGTCTGTCGGGAAGCCTGGAGATACCCCGAACACATACACAGGGAATATATACGTAATACAGATAGGATGGAATCCTTTCTCTTGCAGGTATGTAGAGCAAAGCAACATGTTAATGGAGCAGAGAAATGACTCTTTGAAGACATCAACTGAGGGCACACAAGCCAGACTACTGACTGCTATGCAGGAAAAGGTATGTCAGCACTGTAGGTGTCACTCGTAGAACCCGTTTCCAGAAACTAAAGTTGCTAACTGGTATAAAATGAAAATGTTGGCAGCTGGAGTGCATGCACAGACCTTTTGGCAGCTTACATTGCTCCCTCTATGCCCAAATGCTTGTCTGTTCTGAACAGCCAAAGTTCTGGGACTGCTGGATGGCTTTCTGCTTTCCCATCTTTACATTTTGTTGCAGAAAGACTGCCCAGTAGTGGGGTAATAGTGGGGTGGGAGGGTTAGGATAGCTCCTTCACTATAAGTAAGTGGCAGCGTTTTGTCCAGAGTGGCCTGTCAAGTAGAGAAGGGACAATGAAAGATGCTGTATGTGCAGGCATCTTCTAGGTGATAGTCGCTTTTTAACCACTTGCTTACTGTGCACCTACACCCCCTTCCTGCCCAGACAAAATTTTAGCTTCCGGCACTGCGTCGCTTTAACTGACAATTGCGCGGTCGTGTGACATGGCTCCCAAACAAAATTGACTTCCTTTTTTTCCCCACAAATAGAGCTTTATTTTGATGGTATTTAATCGCCCGTGCGTGTTTTTATTTTTTTGCCCTATAAACAAAAAAAGAGCGACAATTTTGAAAAAAGACACAATATTTTTTGCTTTTTGCTATAATAAATATCCCATTTAAAAAAAAAAAAAACTTTTTTTTATCTCCGTTTAGACCGATACGTATTCTTCTACATATTTTTGGTAAAAAAAATTAAAAAATAAAATCGCAATAACCGTATAGTGACTGGTTTGCGCAAAAGTTATATTGCCTACAAAATACGGGACATAATTATGATTTTTTTTTATTTATTTTTTTTACTAGGAATGGCGGCGATCTGCGATTTTTTTTTTTTTTTTTTTTCGGGACTGGGACATTATAGCGGACACATCGGACACTTTTGACACATTTTTGGGACCATTTACATTTATACCGTGAACAATGCTATAAATATGCATTGATTACTGTATAAATGTAACTGGCAGGGAAGGGGTTAACCACTAGGGGGCGGGGAAGGGGTTAAATGTGTATCCTAGGTGTGTTCTAAATGTAGGGGGAGGGGGGTGACTGGGGGAGGTGACCGATTGTGTCCCTATGTACAAGGGACACAATCTGTCTCCTCTCTCCCTGACAGGGACGTGGAGCTCTGTGTTTACACACAGAGCTCCACGTCCCAGCTCAGTTACTCGGCAATCGCGTGTGCTCGGCGGCCATCGCGACCGCCGGGCACACGCATGGGGTCTTCAGTGATGCGACGGGTGCGCGCGTGCCGCCGGCAGCGCGCGCGCCCCTAGCAGCTTTCTATGACTGCACGTCATATGACGTGCAGTCAGGACAATGGTGTTAGCCGCCCGCCGTCATATGACGGTGGGCGGGTAACAAGTGGTTAAACAAAACCAGTACAGAGAGAAATATGAACACTGCCATCACTAGAATTCTTCTGAGAATGCTAGTTGTCTGTCTGCCACTGGCTGCAGTACTTGGAAACATTGATGTGGAACAGGCATGCAAATAGAAAAAGACAGCGTTAAGCCAGAACTCCAGTTTTCTTGGGACTCATGCAACTCATGCAATTATTTGTTCTTAAAAACAAAAACAAAAAAACATTAACCACTTCCCGCCCGGTCAATAGGAGATTGACGTCCGGGAAGTGGTTATGAAATCGTGACTGGACGTTCTCCGGATGTGCTCGCTACCACGTGATCAGTTGTGTTCAATCACGGCTGATGTAAACAGGAAGAGCCGTCAGCCGTCAGCCGTCTGACAGACGCGAGTACAGGAGAGCCGATCGGCGGCTCTCCTGACAGGGGGGGTTCTCGCTGATTATCAGCGCAGCCCCCCCTCGGATGCCCACACTAGACCACCAGGGAGTGCCCACACTGGAAGGGCAAAAGTAAAAAGTCAGGATTTTTTTTTTTTAAATAAAAACATGCCAGTAAAAAAAGGGTGCCAGTCAGTGCCCACACATGGGCACTGACTGGCAACATAAATTCATCAGTGCCACCCCTCAGTTCCAATCCATGCCAAGTGCCACCCATAAGTGCCCCCTATGAGTGCCCATAAGTGCCCCCTATGAGTGCCCATAAGTGCCCCCTATGAGTGCCCATAAGTGCCCCCTATGAGTGCCCATAAGTGCCCCCTACCAGCGCTGCCTATGAGTGCCCATCAGTGCCGCATACCAGCGCCGCCTATGAGTGCCCATCAGTGCCACCTCATCGGTGCCCATCAGTACTACCTCATCAGTGCCGCCATATCAGTGCCAGCAATTGAAAGAGAAAACGTACTTATTTACAAAAAGTTAACAGAAAATAAAATGTTCAAATTTTTTAGTCTTTTATTAGTTGTTGCGCAAAAAATAAAAACCGCAGAGGTGATCAAATACCACCAAAAGAAAGCTCTATTTGTGGGGGAAAAAAGGACGCCAATTTTGTTTGGGTACAGTGCAGCATGACCGCGCAATTGTCATTCAAAGTGCGACAGTGCTGAAAGCTGAAAATTGGCTTGGGCGGGAAGGTGCGTAAGTGCCTGGTATGAAAGTGGTTAAAGTGATTGTAAAGGCTCGCTTAAAAAATAACAAACATGTCATACTTGCCTCCTCTGTGCAGTTGGTTTTGCGCAGAGCAGCCCAGATCCTCTTCTCTGGTCCCTCTTTGCTGCTCTAGTCCCTCCCTCCTTTTGAGTGGCCCTCAGCCAGCAGCATGCTACAGGTTGTCACCCAAACGTGTCTGGGACACTCCTGATTTGCAGAGACATAGCAGTGGTGCCATTGGCTCCCGCGGCTGTCAATCAAAGTCAGTCAGCCAATCGAGAGGGGGGGGGGGCAGTTCAGTGCTCAGTGTCTGAATGGACACATGGAGCTGTGACTTGGCTCAAGGAAGGGAGGATCCAAAAGCAGCAAAGAGGGACCCCAGAAAAGGGGGCTCTGGGCTGCTCTGTGCAAAACCAACTGCACAGAGGTGCCTGGCAAGTACAACATGTTTGTTATTTTTTTCTAAATGAGACTTGACAATAACCTTAAGCAATTCATTCATTCAATTTCCAGACAGGCATGCCTATATTTTTATAGGTCAAATCGGTGCCTGCATCCTATCGCATACAGTCTGGGTTTTATTTACTAATGCTGGCCATACACAACGAAAAATCGTCCGAACCAACTTTCGAAAAACGAACGTTCTGTTGTGAGCGCAAACGATAGTGCCATCATGTAATGACCGATAAATCGTTCAGTGGACATAAATAAATAAAAATTTGGTTCGTTTTTTTTTTTGTTTTTTTTTTACATATACCTAGTGCAGAAAGCACTGGGTTTACACTGGTAGGACAAACGACGTTGGGAGCCCATGTTGCATGATGTGTGAAAATCAATGTTTGCTAATGGGAGCCGTCTTAAATGGTCCGACACAAGTCGGTCTGACTTTGAACATGCTCCCTGTACTACTTTGGTCCGACTTTGATCCTTTTTCATTACATTGAATATCATTGAAGTCTGATCAAATTCGGATAGCCGCCTTGCCTGATCTGGCTTTGGCATGCAACTTGTGCTCTGATGATTTTGAGGGGGAACTTCATGCCAATTAAAAAAAAAAGGCATGGGTTCCCTCTCCAAGAGCATGCCAGGCCTTTCGGTTTGGTATGGATTTTAAGGGGAACGCCCCCTACGCCGGAAAAACGGCGTGGGGGTCCCCCCCATAATCCATACCAGACTCTCTTATCCAAACACACAGACCGGCCAGTCAGAAAAGGGGGGTGGGCACGGGCGAGCTCCCCCAAACCCCCCCCCTCCTGAACCTTACCAGGCCGCATGCCCTCAACATTGGGGGGGTGGGTGCTTTGGGGCAGGGGGGCCCTGTGACCCCCCCCCCCCCCACCCCAAAGCACCTTGTCCCAATGTTGATGAGAACAAGGGCCTCTTCCTGCCAATCCTGGCTGTTGGTTGTTCGGGGTATGTGGGCGGGGAGGGGCTTATCGGAATTTGCGAGCCCCCTTTAACCATTTCCATACCGGGCATTTTCACCCCCTTCCTGCCCAGGCCAATTTTCAGCTTTCAGCGCCGTCACACTTTGAATGAGAATTGAATGAAATGCATAAGATGAAACAGACATGATGATCAGTGTCCAAACAAAAGGACTGACAATTTTTTTTAATTCTTTTTTTATTTTTTTGTCAGTCCTTTTGTTTGGACACTGATCATCATGTCTGTTTCATCTTATGCATTTCATGCAGATTACTGAGGCCTGAATGTTCCTGAAGAAGCCCCGTATTAGGGCGAAACATGTAGAACTAAGAACACTGGCCCCATGAGGAATCAATTTTTCATATTCTTGGAAAAGTAGTATTTCTCTCATTTTTAAAGATTTGGATATTGAATTGTAATATAAAGATTTTTTGTACTAATAAATGTAAACTTTAAAAAAAAAAAATATTTGATTATTCCATGATGTCTCGTGGGTTTGGCAAAAGGTATCTGTTATTCATTTGATATAATTCCTATACACCCCTCTGCATCTATAAAGTCCTATATTTTACCCCGATTGGGGTTTCTGTCGAAATATAATTCCCACGAGGATACAGATGCATTTGGACACCATTATCTAGGGGTGCTTGCTCTTCATTTGACCTATATTTGTGTTTTATTTTTGACATTTTTTTTTTCCAGGTGAATGGGTAGGGATACGTTGTACCCTATACTTATTCACATGGGGGGCTGGGATCTTTAGTAAGGGGGTCCCTAGATTCCAAAAAGCCCCCCGCCTGCAGACTCTGACAACCAACGGTAAGGGTTGTCGGGATGAGGTCCTTGTCCTCATCAACATGGGGACAAGGTGCCCCCTTGCCCCAAAGCATGCACCCCCATGTTAAGGGCACTTGCCTGGTATGGTTCAGGAAGGGGGGCGCTCACTCGTTCCCACCCCCTTTCCTGACTGGCCAGGCTGTGTGCTCGGATAAGGGTTTGGTGTAGGGGGGTTCCTCTTAAAATCCATACCAGACCGAAGGGCTTGGTATGCTTTTAGTGGGAGAACCCAATAAATTTGACGTGGAGTTCCCCTCAAGATTTATACCAGACACAATGCCTGGTATTGTCGGGGATCGAAGTCTGATCCCTGTTCATTTAAGTTGGACGCATGTCAGACTTCAAGTCACAGGGCAAAGTCGGATCCAATGTAGTCTGACTGTCATGTCGTACCAGTGTGAATCCAGCCTAAGAGGTTGTGCAGTTAGATTGCATTAGTGCATGGCTTTCTTCTGAAACTTTATTTTTTATTCTGTTTTGGCTTTGTATTTTTTTTTATTTTTTTTTAATCTCTCAGTGTTTGGTGGCTAGATGCAAACTAACATTCTCTTCTCTTTATAATCTATGTATATATAATGGCAATAATAATCTGCTTGTATTGGATCCTTAATGGTGGTTTCCAAACTCATGAACTTTTTGTCTGGTCCAGGGTACTATTCTATTTCTAGAAAAAGCTGCTCTTGTCTTTCTTTAACTTTAATTGGCTGGCTTGTTCTCACCGATGCTGCTTTCTCTTTCCCAGCATGCTTTGCACATAGATGAGGGCACATACCAGGTGAGGATTTTGGGGGCTTCTCTCTTTTTCTCTGCATTTAGCTTTTCTGCTTATTTTATGTAATATCTCAGCTATTCTGTCTTTTTCACATCACGCAAATCAAAACCTTTATTGTGTGTGATGATCAAAAAGGGGATCCGGGGCTTTACAGTACCAAATAATAGAGGAAATTGACAAGAATAGTGTAGTCGTGTATAAAAAAGTTTTACAATTCTTTATTAATGTTCAACATTAAAATGCTCTATCAGCTGAAACATAATATGAAAGCATAAAAAGCTTTTCATGAAAACCTATATGGGTAATGTACGCTATATATACATTATTGCAACCATATCCTATATTCTTTCGACCCATCAAAGTGTTTGAGAAAACTCCAACACGTTTCAACTTGTAAGTCTTCCTCAGGGGGTTTTTGTTCTTTGATTATTTTTGTTTCTGCAATGAATTTGTTAGATAGATAGAGAGGAGATATATCTAATGTCTCCTATCTATCTATCTAAGCATATCTCCTATCATAGTCTACAAAACATAAAGCAATCCTTCAGAAAAACACATATTCAAGCATTCATGTCGCTTACATCCAATATTAAACATATAGAACCTTAGGTGAGGCTGAATGTATTTAAAGGGGCACTCCTTCAAAAGTCTGCAGTAAGCAAAGTGGCATATACCATGGGTATTCCCCATAGGAGAACAAGATACAGTTTCCCTAGGGAATTAAGGATGGCTACTAACGGTATTATTGGGTAATGGGTCAAATATTGTAAAAGTATAAATTATTTATTAAAGTATCAAAAGATTTTATACAAATACAACATATTAAAACAAATTTTATTGCTCACATTTGAGTTTTTGATACTTTAATAAATAATCTTAACGTTTACAATATTTGACCCATTATTGCCCAATGATACCATTACTAGCCGTCCTTAATTCCCTAGGGAAACTGTATCTTGGTCTCCTATGGGGAATACCCATGGTATATGCAGCTGTGTTGGCTATGGTATTAACCCTATTGAGAGGCAAAGGATCGTCTGTTATTTACCATATGAATAACAGAAGGTGCATGTAAGTGTTGTTCTTTATAAATAGTAATCAATGTGAACAGGGAGTTATTTACGAAAGGCAAATCCACTTTGCACTATAAGTGCAAAGTGCATTTGTACTTGCAGTGAAAATGCACTTGGAAGTGCAGTCGCTGTAGATCTGAAATCGGGGGAAGCTCTGCTGATTTTATTGTGCAAGCTAAAATGCTGTTTTTTATTTTCCTTGCATGTCCCTCTCGGCTCTACAGCGACTACAATTTTTAAGTGCACTTTGCACTTGTAGTTTTCACTTCTAGTGCAAAGAGGATTTGCCTTTCGTAAATAACCCCCATTGTGTTTCTAGTGTTAATGGAACGATTTGTGATCATGGTGGGGCATGGACAGAAATGCATTCCTCACAGAGAACAAAAACTGAGGAAGACTTACAATTTGAAACACGTTGGCGTTTTCTTCCTCGTATACTTTGATGGTTCAAAAGAATATCATATGGTTTTAATAGTGTGTGTAATATATAATTTTGTATAACATTACCCATATATGTTTTTATGAAAGACTTTTTTTTCACAATGTGTACTCTGTTGATGGAGCTTTTTTATGTTCAATATTATTAATAAAGAATTGTAAAACTTGTTTTTTTATATATATATATAATGTATGTGTGTGTGTGTTTGTTTCAGGTAGCGGATGCCAATGTGCAGTGCTGGCAGCTTGCTCCCACTGTGATTATCCACAGCGGAAGCCAATCAACGGGTACAGTGGATCCGCCCACACGCGCTGATCATTCGTTGCATAGGCAGAATAGCAGTCTTGCTGTGTAAACAAGGCAGCTTGCCGTCCGGTCAGTAGGGAAGGATTAGATCCGGTCTTCCTACAAAGGGACATGTATCCATGCCTTCCCTAACCCCCCTTCAGTACAAGAACACTAGGCACCAGTGGCCGCTGGTGCTCAACATTTTTTGGGGGGGGGGGAAGGTAAAAAATAAAAAAGCAGTCTCACTGTGCCATGCTATCAAACGCAGCCACTGTGCCATCAATTTGCACCACTGTGCCATGCCATCAAATGCAACCACTGTGCCATCAATTGTCACCACTGTGCCATGCCATTAAACCAGCTACTGTGCCATCAATTGTCACCACTGTGCCATGCCATTAAACCAGCCACTGTGCCATCAATTGTCACCACTGTGCCCTTTAATGGTCCCCACTGTGCCCTGTAAATTGCGCTCCCCCCGCCCGGCACTTACCTTTACTGGAGTCGGGCATCCACGTCCCACGATGTCTTCTCCCGCCCTCAATGACTGACCGGCGTCTCAGCCAATCGGGTTACCGGTAGCCAGAACCGGCCAACCTGATTCTGTCTGCCAACTGTCATCTTATTCAAGGGGCGTACAGTCTGTGCACTCCGAGAATAAGCTTCCGGGACCCGAGGGCTGTACTGGGAAAGCCTATCAGAGCTGTTGGCTCTGATTGACATTTCCGTACAGCCAACCAGCTGGCGTTATTCAGATGGCCGGACATGAGCGCCGACCATCTGAATAGCAGCGGCGATAATAACATAGATTTGTGCAATGCATGAATCTGTTATTGGACTCAGTGGCGGTGAGAGCCAGAGGGGGCGGCGCTCCAGCACCCTCTATGGACTAACCGCCACTGCTAGGCACACAGTAAACCCTTAGATTCCCTATGATAACGCATTCTCAGTGTCTTTAGAACCGTGACGGTGCATATTTTTAGCACTGATCACTGTATTGGTGTCACTGGTTCCCAAAGAAGTGTCCAAAGTGTCAGTGTGTAATTTTGTCTGCTGCAATATCACAGTCCCGCCATTACTAGTAAAAAAAAATGTATAAATAAATAGAAATTCCATAAATGTATGCCATAGTTTTGTAGACTATGCACACACCAATCAATGTACGTTCATTGGAACTTTTTACCAAAAATATGTAGCAGAATACATATTGGCCTAAAATTAATGACAAAATCCTTTTTATTTTTTTTCAAAATTGACATTTTTTTCAAAATGATTAGCACACAAAAATAAAAAATGCAGAGGTGATCAAGTTCCACCAAAAGAAAGCTCTATTTGTGGGGGGAAAAGCACATACATTTTATATGGGTAATGAAATAAAGAAAAGGGGTGATGGCGCTGGTTAAAATGCTAGTGCGATCCAATCCTACCTGGGTGAGGTTTCCTGGAGCAATAGAACACACTGCCCTGTGTGCTGTGGGTGTGATATGTGCTCTGATGGGATGCTCATGTATAGATAAGAGCTACCTTATATGCCATCAGAAGTAAACCCTTATATTGGTTGGCCAGGAATGGAAATGATGATGAGGTCTTGTGCTACAATTACCGGTAATTAATAAAAGCTACCCGGGGGGGGGGGGGGTGTAAAATATAGTGATACAATCCCTCTTAGTGCTTGACAAATTGAATATGTTACTCATAGGATCCAAAACATGGGGAAAATGAGTCTGTGCTGCAAATAAAGTTCAAATGCATTATGGAAACTGCAAAATACAAAATATAATGTAATTAAAGTTCCTTAATAAACAGTGATCCTTATTGACAAGTGTGTAAAAAGTCCTAAAATAGCCTGTATTCCTGGATCAATAGGCTGGTGCTTATTGGAAATCAAAATAAAACCAAATAACGGTGAGTTCATTGACAGATATAATGTGACTTGGTGAAGTAATTATTTCCTGGTCTTCAATCTTCAATTTGTTTTTGTGACTTCCGTGCTCCCCCCTTATGGGATCCCCACTTACCAGATTAATGTCCCCCGGCAGTGGGTGTTAGGCTCAGATCAGTGGGGTGATGGTGTACCTTGGATTGTGTGCGATCCACCGCCAGTCAGCATCCACCAAGGGTATGTATTCCGGTGCAGGAGTCAAATTGATATGTGGCCAATCGGGGGGGGGGAAAAAAGAAAAAAGGAGGCCTGCATAGTGTGGTAAATTAGACCAACTAATTTTAATAAAAATGATTAGCTAAAAACTTGCCTGCAAGCAAGATGGGGATATAAATAAAAGCTGGATGTGTACATCGTTGCACGACCGCGCAATTGTCAGTAAAGCAACGTAGTGCCGTATTGCAAAAAAAAAGGGCTGGTCGTGAAGGAGAGCAAGTCTTCCATACCTGAAGTGGTTAATGACGGTAAAGTGAAACTTGCACTATAGGGTGTAAAACTTCAGGAAGCTAAATGCACTGCTGAAAACATATGTTTACTGTTTTACATGCCAAAGGTGCTGCAAGTCTAGCCAGGCAATTGTATGTACTCGCCATGAGATGTCGCTCCACCCTTTTCATTGGGTGATGAATCGGCCTCCTCATTTCTGTCCAATGAGTAGGAACCTAACCCAGGAAGCAGTAGTGCTAAACCAGGAAGTGATCAACCGGGAAGAGGGGTGTGCATCGCAAAATGACAAGGGTTTTTTGCAGGCAAAACAATAAACATGTATTTGAACTGTATATTGATTAGTTTTCCTGGAGGTACTTACTTGCTATGTCTCCAAAAGCCACTGCTCAAGTCTATCTGGTATTTCCTAGCTAAGGTGCAGAGGGACCCATTCTTTATCATCCCCAGCCCAGAAAAGATACTGCATCCCTGTAGCTCAGTGATTAATTAATCTGTTACACTGAAGAGTTGCATGGAGTAACTTTTTTTTTTTTTTACCTAAATAAAAAATCTTCTGGGTGTGGCTCCCCCCACCACACTTATACTTACCTGAGCCCCATCTCGATTCTGCGATGTGCATGGGAGCAGTAGCTCTCCTGGGTCTCTCTCCTTATTTGCTCACACACCTGCGTAAGCCATTGGCCCCTGCTGCTGTCAATTGGTGCCAGTAAGGAGAGAGCGGGGGGCGGGGCTGAGCTACGCTCTGTGTGTGTGAATGGACAATGTTCATTTACAGAAGCATGGCTTGGGAGTTAGCAAGCGAGCCTGCTCGAGTGCCCTTGTAGCAAGGGGCGGGGGGGCACTCGGCAAAGAGAAAGCAGCAAGGACCACCAATGGGTCACCCAAAAAAGCACAAGTATGTTTTTTTTATTTTGTGTTTGTGTGTTTTTTTTAACTCCAAACTTTTGGAATCACTTTAGCTATCACCAGAAGTTGAGTCTCGGTTCTGCCTCTCTAACACTGCCATCATTGTGTGGTATCTTTTTGACTGCTAGATAAGTAACCTGTCTATAGAGAAACAGGACTGTCATTAATGAGTCTGGTGATCCTGGACAAGTATGTGTATAGTTTCCTGATCTCCATATTTGTTCCAGGTTGGAGACTTTGTATTGGAGCTACAGCTTACCCACTAGGCATCTAACACTTAAAAAATGGTTATTAATGCACCCCCCTGTATTTCTTCCAGCATCGAAAGTGAGTCTTCTCATCGGACAGAAATGAGACTAACAAAGTTGAGACTTCATTGCCTTGGTGCCAGAGATTTAAAAAAAAAAAATAATTGGCGAGTGATTTAGTCCACCAGTTTCCATCCAGGACTAAACATTAATTTTAACAGACTAACCCTTTACGTCTGGTTGCTATAGACAACCACACTGTGTTAGATTTTATATATCGGTGGTTGAACCCTTATTTATCACAGGCCAAGGTGGCAGAGGAGTTGTCAGCTGCGACTGGCCAGGTATCCCGTCTGCAGCTGGAGGTCACAGCTTATCAGAAGAGGGAGATGGAGCAGCGGACACAGCTAGTGGCGGCCCAGCAGGAGGCAGAGAAGTGTCAGGCTGAGCTCTCCTCTCTACGGGCACAGCTCATAGGTCAGTGACCTCTTCACACTGGGTGAAAGTAGTAGTGTATGCCTTTCATCCCTGGGTATACGTTAACAAATCTTACATATCAACCTCTCTTTCAGAGGTGAAAGAAACATCAGAGCAGACCAAGGGCCAAGCCAAAAATGAGAAGGAGAGCCGGCGGAACCTGGAGCTGCGACTGACGGCTCTTGAAGATGAGATCTCTGACTTAAAGGTGGAGAAGAAAAACTTGGAAAAGGTGACCTCAATTATGTCCTAAACACTTTATCAATACATTCATGTGGATATAATATTAGCTGCCTGCATCCCAGGTCAGATTTAAATCCTAACTCTGACCATAACTTTGCTTTTAGATTTGGTGGGGTGGGGAAAGGTTAGAACTTTAGTGCTTTTATTGCTGTCCAAATTGTTTTTTACAGAAAAAAGTGAGATTTGGGGTAAAATGTAATTTGCCTGTCTGTGGATCTACTGATTGATTTGATATGCAGTTTTCACTGAAGGTTACCTCTGCTAATGTACCATTCTACCATATGCTCAATTTGACTTGCCCATGTTTTTTGTGTAGTGTTTCTGAAGGTGCAGGTAATATACACTATATATAGTTCTGCATCTAATGCTGATGGCATTCATTTTAGGAAATTTAGCGTATATAAGCTGTGTTTGTTTGTATCTATAATAACCTCCAGTTTTGTGACACAGGGCCTAGCAGAGCGGAAGAAGAAGTCTCAGCAGGAGCGGCAGCAAGCAGAAGAAGAGCAGGAAGAGTTGCGGAAAAGTTTTCAAGAAGAGACTGAAAACTTAAGGCAGCTGCTGAAAAAAGCTCGAGAGCAGGCAGCTGCAAAACAGGTCAGTAGAAACAATACTGTTTTTCAAGTGCAACTTCAACAAAATTGTTTTTTTCTAGTGACTCTAAGGCTGCGTACACACGATCGGTTAAACCGATGAGAACAGTCTGATGGACTGTTTTCATGGGCCCAAACCGATCGTGTGTGGGCGCCATTGGTTTTTTATCCATCGGTTAAAAAAAAGCAAACTTGTTTTAAATTTAACCGATGGATACCTAACCGATAGCAAAAAAACAATCGTTTGTAGGCACGTCCATCGGTTAAAAATCCACGCATGCTCAGAATCAAGTCGACGCATGCTTGGAAGCATTGAACTTCATTTTTTTTCTGCACGTTGTTGTGTTTTACGTCACCGCGTTCTGACGCGATCGTTTTTTTTTTTAACCGATGGTGTGTAGGCACGTCTGACCATCAGTCAGCTTCATCGGTTAACCGATAAAAACAGTCCATCAGACCGTTCTCATCCGATGGACCGATCGTGTGTACAGGGCTTTATGCTACTAATTTTCATGTCATAAATTCAGGAAGTGGTGTCACAGATGGCTCTGGCATCAAAGTAAATTGCAGTTTAGGCATTCTGTTTTAATGTATCGAGTTTGAGTTTCTTTTTAACATGTTCACATGTGTCACGTTTTAACCTGCCTATTGCTTGTCAAGATGGCTGGGTATTTCTTCTAAATAATTGACGACCTAACCTGAAATTGGAGGATAAAAGAAGTTCTTGGTTTTGATTTGTGTGAAAGGCTTTTTGTCCCCTGAAAACCCATTTCATGCATCAGATTCCAATGTTTTTCTTTTATTTTTTAAAGCTATTATCTTCCCGTGATCGTGATGAGCAAAGACTCTTGGAGCTTGAGGAACAGGCCACACAACTACAGCCACTGAAAGATAAGGTGATCCATATACTAGGATGAATGATTTTAATTAATGTTTTTACTTAGAGCAAACCTGTGCAAGAGCTATGAATTATATACACTTTAATGACAGTCCTAGTGCCCAGGTATTGGGAGCATGCCATCCACACTCTTTTACAGTGACAGATTATCTGGTTAGATTTCCAGTGCTGGTACATGAGGACAAGAACAGAGTTCTGTACAAGCTCTTAATTGCAACTCAGAACTTACTTGATTCTTCCTCTCTTTGCTACCAGTAGATGAATGGATGAAATAAGGAAACGTAGAGCTGACATTGAACCTGCTGCTTTGGCAAATGCTATATTATAGGATTACTGGAAACTAGTTTTAGCTATTTGCAGTAAATTTACCCTAAAATGTTATCAGTTCTGTTAAACTGTTACACATTTTAGATGTTGTTGTAACGGTCACCACCGTTTACGACCTTCCATCCACCCACGACAAGCTTATCCGACACTCCACAATCCAGCAGACATGATCCATTCCATTTCCCAGAATAAAGACGAGACACAAGCTCCGTTCTCTCTGGTTTCAAAATGTATGAATACTTTATTGGTTTCTTAGCTTGCTTATATATCCAGTACAGCATATTAAAGTTAATCACAGGACAATGCAATCTCCACCCCCCTCATCACACACTATGGCTAATTACTATGCAGACATTTCGGCACCGATACTGACGAGGCACATCACATTCCTTTATCAATAGAATTCAAACAAAATACAATCACACAATGAGTTGCCCTTCAATCCACATCTAGAGACAGACGTACTGTCTCCGGCAGAAGGGTCTTAACACCTGGGCATCAATAGGCTATCACACAGTGTTATCACACAATGAAGAGGTCTTGGAGCAGACCTGAATTAACACCTTTACTAAACATAATTGACATGCTAATTCAATACATCTGAAGAGACGTATGATCTTGAATACCCAATCTTTTAAGTGTAAACACAGAGGAATGAGTCGCTGTCTTGTTGACCTGGTCAGGTCAACCTTAACCAACACTTGTAATATCTCAAGACATCCTGCAATATGAAGTATCAATAATGTCCCATCTCATGTAATACATGAAGTATGATTTTATTAGCCACCCTACGCCCAAAAGGGTACAGGGTGGACTTAGACCCAGGAGTTATTAGTGCCGCTGGCACAGGAGTATCTCTCATCCTTCCAAAGTCTCTGGTTGTCACAGGCTTTCATTTTGGAACAAGTACAGAGCGGAGTCTCGTCTTGTATATGGGAAATGGAATGGATCATGTCTGCTGGATTGTGGAGTGTCGGATAAGCTTGTCGTGGGTGGATGGAAGGTCGTAAACGGTGGTGGCCGTTAAAGTTGTGCTCACTGCAAAAGTTAAAAAGAATTGGCCAACTTCTGTTAAAAAGTGAACTAGCATTTCAGTTTGTGTGTGTGTGTGTGTGTGTGTGTGTGTGTGTATTAACAGTCATGTAAAAAATTGGGTACACAATGGAAATTGTGGACTTTTTTTCAAAATACGTGAACAGGCAAACATTTGATCTTTATTCAAACGGTGCCTACAGATAAAGGTTACAGATAAAGGTGTAGGAAAAAAGGAGAAAATGCATTTTCAATTATTTACCCAACAAATATATCAGTTGGTGTAATGGTGTACTATGAAAATACACTGTTAGCATGAAGAACTGGTATTGCCCCCTGTGAACAAATTACATTTTGTATAACCTCCCACTATTCTCTAATATCGGCTTCTGTGAAATTCTTGACCACTACTCCATGCAAATTTAATTCAGCTGCAAGATGTTTGTGGTTTTCCTTGCATGAACACCTGTTTGAAAATTCCGCTACAAAATTTCAGTATGTGCTGTCACTGACTCCAGCACATGCCGATTACAAATGATTTATGGCCAGGACCTGCCGATCAGCAAAGCGAGTGGCAGGAGAGATCTCTGTGTAGGTAAACAACACGGAGCTCTCTACTGACAGCGGCAATTTGACAGTTTTTGTTTCCCTGCAACATGGGAATAAAAAACGCCATATTCCTTAGCACCACATAGTAAACACTTTACACTTGTTAGGCACACAGTTAACGCTTTTTTTTTTTTCAAATAACAATTTTTATTATCATAAAAGGTCGGTACAAAACATAGCAGCAGTTCAAATGCATTAGATAAGAGGGTATACGAAATTCCAGCTAGTTAGGCTTACACAGTGGTTTCGTATCTATTCATGCTACCAGTAACTTGTAACACAGTTGGGGTTTCAAGAGATACAGAAGGTAGAGAGGAAAAAAAGAGGAGGAGAGATAGGAAAAAAAAAAAAAAAAAAAGGGGGGGTGGGGTGAAGAGAGGGGGGTAGGGAGGGGGGGCGTGCGGGGGAGGAAGGGAGAGGTCAGGAGAGAGGGGGGAGGGGGGGGCAGGCAGGATTATCGGGGAGAGTAGTGTACCTTGGTGATCTGTTGTCGACTCACGGCGGGTCTTCCTCCACGTGCCACCTCTCCCAGACCAGGTCGTGGTCCTCCAACCTATCCCGGATCCTAGCTGTCATTTTTTCCATGAGTTCTACATCTTTGACCCTAGCATAAAGGGCTTCTTGGGATGGGGGGATTGGTTTCTTCCAGTGAAGCGCTATCAGGCACCTCGCAGCCGTGGTTATGTGTCTCAGCAGTTTCTTGTAAGGTTTAGCTATGCGAGGTTGGGATAGGCCCAGCAAGAACAGCTTCGGGGAGAGGGGTATGGGTGCCTCCAGGAGGCGGGATAGGAGCTCTCGTGTCTGAGTCCAGAATGGGACAATCAGGGGGCATGTCCAGTAGAGGTGGAACAATGTGCCCTTGGCTTGGTTGCAACGCCAGCATCGGTCAGAGGTGGAGGGGTAAATCTTGTGGAGGACGTCTGGGGTCAGGTACCAAAAGAACAGTATTTTATACGTGTTTTCCTTATAAAGGGTGCAGATCGAACTCTTGGCCGCCTGCCTCCAAACCGCCCTCCACTCATCCTCCGAGAGCACCTCCCCCAGCTCCCTCTCCCATCGGAGCATATATGCATGTTTGCCTTTGGTTTGTAAGGGGCGTTCATTGAGAATTTGGTAAATATCAGATATGAGGCCCCTTCGGGCTGTGCCCTCGAGTATGATTCGCTCAAATGGGGTCGGTTTTGAGAAAAGGAGCCGGGGGGCGATTGTGTGGGCATAGTGCCTGATCTGTAGGTAGCTGAAAAAGGCTTGTCGTGGGATATCATGTTTGGCTTGGAGATCAGTGAAGGAGTGTAGAGTGCGGGATCTGGGGTCTATTAGATGGCCAAAGTGGAATAGGTTTCGCGAGGCCCAGGGCCAGGACATCTGGTGGGTGAGACTGGTCGGCACTTTAGGGTTGTAGAGGAAGGAGGTCAGCGGGGAGCTATCGGACTGAAGTTGACCGTCTCGGACTAGCCTCCTCCAGGTACTTTGAAGTTGCCGCATGGAGCCCAGTAAACGTCCGGGCTCCACTGCCGCATTCGCGTTCCACAGGAGGTTGTTGGGGTGTATTGGTGCCAACCAGATCTTTTCCACCTCCGTCCATCTATTGTAGGACTTCTGGGGGAACCATGATGCCACTGCCCGGAGTTGCGAGGCCTGGTAGTATTTGACCAGGTCTGGGAAGGCCAGGCCTCCCTCGGTTCGTGACGCCGTCATGACCGAACGTGGGATCCTGTGGCGCTTGTAGTTCCACACGTACCGGAGGAGGTCGGCTTGTAGGGCCCGTAGATGAGCATAGGGGACCGGGATAGGGAGGGTCTGGAATAGGTATAATAGTTTTGGGAGGACAACCATCTTTATGGCCGCTATCCGGCCCAATAGGGATATCTGGTAGGACTTCCATTTATGGATCAGCGCCCTTATTGAGCTGTATAGGGGGGGGAAGTTGGCTTGATATAGGGATGCATAGCTTGGGGTCAGGTGGACCCCCAGGTATTTCAGGGAGGTCCGCTCCCAGTGGTATGGGAAAACGGACTGCAAGTGTAAGGCTTCTGGTTCGGGCATATTAATCGGCATGGCCATGGACTTGGACGTATTAGTCTTGTATCCCGAGAGGGCCCCGTAGCGTTCTAATTCCCTGTGTAAGTTGGGCAGGGAAATGCGGGGGCGCGTCAGCGTCAGAATAATATCATCGGCAAAGAGGGAGATCTTAAATTCCCTCCCCCTTACCGGGATACCTCGAATGTCCGGATTGTCTCGGATCGTCGCTGCTAAGGGCTCGACGCAGAGGGCAAAGAGGAGGGGGGAGAGGGGGCACCCCTGACGGGTTCCATTGGTAACGGGGAAGGTGGATGAGGTGGCGAAGGGCGTTTTCACCTGTGAGATCGGGTCGGTATAGAGGTGTCGGACCGCCTGTAGGAAGGGTCCCCTAAAACCCATATGCTTTAACGTGGCGAACATGAAGGGCCAGCCAAGGCGGTCAAACGCCTTTTCTGCGTCCAGGCTCAGGAGCAGAGACTCCGGGCCCTCCCTGCTCGCCACGTCAATTAGGTCAATCACCTTTCTCGTGTTGTCCCCCGCTTGGCGGAGGGGGACAAAGCCCACTTGGTCTTTATGGGCCAAAGAGGGTAAAACTTCATTTAGGCGGAGGGAGAGGACCTTCGTGAAGATCTTGAGATCAGAGTTCAGTAGGGCTATCGGCCTGTAGCTCGCGCATAGTGAAGGGTCCTTGTCTGGTTTGGGGATGAGGGTGATGAATGAGCGCTGCATGTCTTGCGGGATGGGGGTCTGCTGTAGGAAGGCGTTGAAGAGCTTCGTCATGTGGGGGAGGAATGTGGGGAGGAAGGTCTTGTAATATTCATATGGGAATCCGTCAGGGCCCGGAGATTTATGGGCGGGTAGGGACTTAATGGCCATGGTCAACTCCTCGCCTGTAATAGGGACGTTGAGGGAGGCTAGGTCGGCCGGTTGTAGTCGGGGAATGCCCGCCCGTGTTGGGTATTGTGTCATCCTATCTAGCAGGTTGGGGGGGGGTGGGTCATGGGGGATTTCCGGCCTGTTATACAAGTCAGCGTAAAATGCTGCGAAGGCGTCTGCAATACTCTGAGGGTGTGAAAGAATATTGCCCGAGCTATCCTGGACCTGGTGTGGGGTGGACGCGAGCGAGCGGTCCGCTAGTTTCCTCGCCAATAGAGCTTGCGCCTTGTTGCCCTTGTCATAATATACCTGGCGGAGGCGTACTAGAGCTTTCTCGACTCGGCCCAGCGCAAGGTCCCGGAGCGTTGACCGTACCAGGGCGATACGTTTAAGGAGCGTCAGGGAGGGGGAAGTCTGTAGGCGAGTTTCTAGGGCTCGGAGCTGCGCTTCCGCCTGTTTCCTAGCCGAGTCGGCATTTCTCTTGAGGGCCGAGGAGATGGCCATACACCGTCCCCTGATTACCGCCTTGTGAGCGGCCCACAGTGTGGTGGTGGAGATGTCCTGCGTGTCGTTTTCGCTAAAGTAGAGTTGCAGGGCAGAGTCTATTTCCATTTTGGAGGGGGTGTGTTTCAGGAGAAAGTCATTCAGGCGCCAGTTATAGGGCCTGCGGGTGGGAGTGTTGAGGTCAAGGGTCAGAGTAATGGGGGCATGGTCGGACCAGGAGATGGGCAGGATCTGTGCGGAATCAGTGACGCGTAGTGTAGTATTGTTGACTAAAAAGTAATCTATACGTGAGTGCGTGTGTTGGGGGGATGAGTAGAAGGTGAACTGGCGATCCCCTGGGTGAAGCGCCCTCCATGCGTCGAATAGAGCATGTTTCCTTGTAAGCTGACGGAAGAGTTTAGAGTCCCGCAGGGCTTTTGTCTGAGAGGCCCGGGAATTCACCACCATGCGGTCCCAGGTCACCGAATGGGGGAGGTTAAAGTCCCCCCCCACCACCAGTAGGTCGCGGGGAGATCTGGCCAGGCGGGTTAGAACCCGGCTTAGAAATCTGTGCTGATGTGCATTGGGAGCATACAGGGTGCATAGAGTGACGTCTCGTGAGTGCCATGTTCCCCTCAAGATGATGAAGTGGCCCAGAGGGTCGATGTAGGAGTCTGTGCATGTGAAGGGGGTGCCGTGTTTAACCAGGATTGCGACCCCTGCCCGTTTACGTGAACTAAAGGCCTGGTATACTAAGGGAAAATACCTGGATGCAAACGTAAAGGAATCGCCCTTGGAGAAGTGCGATTCCTGTACCATTATAATCTCCGCCCCTGATTGCCTGAATTCCCTAAGTGCTAGATGACGTTTCCTATTGGAGTTAAGTCCGTGTACGCTTAAAGATAGCAACTTAGCCATACTGTAGGTGGAGAGATCGTGGGTTGTACTTAGCTGGAGTCAGGCGCGCTGCATCAGGTTCTGGGAGGGTGAGTGGGAAGACCGCCGAGGCGACAGTCACCAGGGTGCGTTGTCGGGTGCTACCTGCACAGGAGAGGAGAGAGGGATATCTGAAAAGAAAGAAAAGGGTGAGAGCAAAAACAAAACATAAGGAGAACACATTAAGATTCAACAGTGAGGGCCCAAGCGGCCCGGGGGCCCTCAGGTCCCAACAGTTCCTTAAGGACCACCCGACCAGAAAATCCAAAAACATAGGTCGGGGGGGCAGGGGGGTGGTGTGGAGAGACTCCACTGTGGGGGTTAGGGGAGAAGGAACTCTCAGGCTATGAGCCATGGGGGGGTCCGTGATCAAAAGGGCAGCCTCTTCGGTGTCTCATCCGAGACAGGCCCGATATGTGGCGTAGGGGTAAGGCTGGGGCAACCGGGGGTAAGGTGATGGAGTGGAATCAAAAACAAAAGCAAAACAGGAGGGCTTCATGGAGTGCTCAGGGCGACTCTCGTGGCCAGGGCCACCATCCTAGGTGTGCCCGTGCCTGGGGGAGTTGCGGGCAGGGTTTCGGCCCCTGGGGCGTTTGGTCGGTGGGACTCTCTGCCAGACTACTGGCGGGGGGGGTGGTGTGGCCACAAGGTCCCAATCCGGCAGCCGGGGAACAGGGATGTCCAGGGTTCTGCAGAAGTCGTCCAAGTCCTCTGGGTAGCGTAGAGTGGCCGAGGTCCCCTGGTGGTTGGCGGACAGGCTGAAGGGGAAGCCCCATCGATACACAATGTCCTTGTCCTGTAAGGCGCGGAGCAGGGGTTGTAGTAGGCGTCGTTTCTGCAATGTAATCCAAGAAAGATCTGGGTAGAGCTGCAGAGGGTTGTTGTCGAAGGTCAGGTTGCGCATAGGGCGGGCTTTGCGCATTATGTTTTCCTTCAACTTGTAGGAGTTTATGCGACATATGACGTCACGTGGGTTGGAGGCTGGGCTCTTTGGTTTAAGGGCTCGGTGGGCTCTGTCCATCTCTATGGTCTTGTCTGGTGGTTCACCCAGTATTTCATTAAATAAATTCTGAAGGGTGAGCTGCAGGTCTTCAGCCCCGTCTGCTTCAGGGAGACCGCGTATGCGGATGTTGTTGCGGCGCCCCCTGTTGTCCAGGTCCTCGATGTGCCGCTGCATGTCTCTTAGCATGAGACGGTGGTCCGAAGCCTGAGTCTGGGTGCGGTGCACCGCCAGTTTGGTCTCTTGGATCTCCTCCTCTGCCATTTCCATTCTGTCAGTTAAGTGTTTGAGGCCCGTTTGGAGAACTTGAATTTCAGCGCGGCAGGTTGCCTTAACGTCCTCAACAAGCTGTTTAAAATCATCTTTCGTGGGCATGGCCTGCAAGTAAGACTGCCATGGTGGGGGGGGTGGTGGGGGGGTCCCCTGACATCATAGGTGGGCTGTAGTGGATCCGTGGGGTATGGATGGCGGAAGGGAGCTGATTCCCTATGCTGTCTGGCCTCGAGGGGGGGTTGCTGGGGTAAGTCCCATGGGTTGGAACAGGCCTCAGCCTGATCCACAGGTGGAGTGGGGGCCCTCCCGTGCCAGGGCGCACTGGTGCTGGCCATAGAGGCATATGAGGGGGGAGAGCTCCCCTGCTGATCCCCGGTGCTCGGATGGATGGTTGGGTGGGTCTGTCCCTGAGCTGCGGGGGAGGTAGAGCCAGGCCTGGCCTCAGCAGAGGAGCTGCTGCGCTCTGGGAGTCCCATGAAGGTCTGGGAGCGTGAGGAGGCCTGCAGGACCGGGAAATCCTCCTCAAACGTGGGTGAGGGAGAGATCTGCGGACCGCTGTGCTGTCCAGGGTCCGGGGCCGTGTGTAGCAGGAGGGGGAAGGCCCCCGTGCATGGGGTGTCCCGTTCCGGAGGGGTGAGGAGGGCCGCGGCCTGTGCCTCGTGGTCCGCTGCGGGGGGGTGGGGGTGCTGAGGTTCACTCACCCACGGCTGTGAGCCATCCGGGCTCAAGGATGGAGCAGTGGTCCGCGCTCGGGTCGGGGATGACTCCGGATGGTCAGGTAAGGGGGAGCGAGGAGGAGAAGTCTCTGTCCTAAGGGTGGCTGCGTCTGGCGCCATCTTGTCCCCTCCGCCCGGCGGCATGTCGGGCAGTTTAAAATAATCTTTAAGCGTCGTAGCGGAGCCTGGCGGGGGTTGGGATGAGCCCCTTGCTTTGCTGGATCTGGTGGTCCGCGAACCGCCCATGGATGGCGGCGTATACCCCCGGTTTTTTGCCTGTAAGCTGCGGGCTGGAGAGGAGCTCTCAAGGGATGCTTCCTTCCAGGCTGGCTTCCGGTCACGCCCCCACAGTTAACGCTTTTATTGCTCCTAGATGTTAACCATTCCCAGTCAGTGTCATTGGTACAGTGTATATTCCTAGCACTGATCACTGTATTGGTGTCACTGGAGATTTCAGTGGCAGTTTAATCCCACAAAGTGTCAGATTGCCCGTTGTACCATCACAGTTCCGCTATAAGTCGCTGATCACTGCCAAGACTAGTATAAAAGAAAAATAATTCAAATATCTATCCATAGTATTGTATAAACTATAAATTTCATGGAAACCAAATATACACTTATTGGGATTTTTTACCAGAAATATGTAGCACAATATATTTTCACCCAAATTTGATGAAGAAATCCGATTTTTGAAATTTATTAGATATGTTTTATAGCAGAAAGTAAAAAATAGAATATATATATAGATAGATAGATATAGATATATAGATATATAGATATATAGATATATATATATATATATATATAGATATAGATATATATGTATATATAGATATAGATATATATATATATATATATATATAGATAGATATATATATATATATTTTTTTTTTTTTATATATATTATTATTGTATAAAGACTATAAATAAAAAAAAAAAAAAATATATATATATATATATATTGTGACAGGAATTCAGGTAAATCTGTATGTGTTGTCACAGACGGGAGTTAAATTTCTGCCTTGTTTAGACAATTCACCAATTACTATCAGTTGTCGGCTGCAGAGGCAGCCAGAAAGGTTTAAGGACGTTGGAAAGCTTCAGCTGTTCAGAATGAGGCAATTAAGGCTTCTATAATTTATCCAGAGGATTACTACTGATTGCTGCATCCTGAGGCTTTTTGAGTTGAGGAGAGCAGTGAGCTGAGAGACTTCTGAAGGTGAGGTGGTGTTGATTTTTCTGTGTGATATAAAAAAATCAAAAAGACTATTGTTTTTCTGCTTTATGACCAGCAGTGTCTTCCCAGCAGTAGGCTGTGCCAATCTCCATAGGTAGGTTCCTGTGTTGTGAAGGTAGGCGCCCCAAGTGGCCAGGGTTTATTTTATGTTATGTTTTGTTTATGCTGTTTGGATCCTTGCACTTGTTTCCAGCAATATGGAAGAATAAACCATAACCTTTGTTTTCAACCGTCCTCGGCTGCCTCTCTGTATAGTTCAGTGTGTAGTGAACCCACCCAGGGGGTCACACACGCTGCTGAGCTAACCCCTTACACAAAATATATATATACAAATGATTTATGGCCAGGACCTGCCGATTAGCAAAGCGAGTGACAGAGATCTCTGTGTAGGTAAACAACACAGAGCCCTCTACTGACAGCGGCAATGTGCCAGTTTTTGTTTCCCTGCAACCTGGGAATAAAAAACGCCATATTCCTTAGCACCACATAGTAAACACTTTACACCTGTTAGGCACACAGTTATAATATATTTTGTTATAGTCTTTATATAATAGTAATAAAAAAAAAAAACAGCGGTGATCAAATACCACCAAAAGAAAGCTATCTGTAGGAAAAAAACTGATATAAAGTTTGTTCTGAGTACAGAATTGTATGACCTGGCAATTTAGTTAAAGTAGTGCATAGCAAAAAATGGCCTGGTCATGAAGGGGGGTAAAATTTTAAGGAGGTGAAGTGCTTTTAAAGAATAAGTTCCCTTTTAATAAAATAATAAATGCACATTTTTTTGCAGGTAATTTTTTTTTACATTTTTATTATTTTTTTGTTGAAGGAGCCTGTGAAGCATTTCACCAGTGATCAGCACATCGCTGGTGCCACGCAGGTCTCCTGCAGATCTGTCGGTGTATTGGCTTGCTTGTACCTTGTACGAGGAAGTCGATGCATGCTGACGAGAAGAATTAATGAACTAACCTAGAGCTCCCAGCTCCGCGGTAGTTAATTGAGAACTACAAACCGACAGCCATAAAGGACACTGTGAATGAGTGACGCGTTTTTTAAATTGCCACAGCTAGCTGATCCCTGCTAGCTGTTAGATCGGGGAGCTTGGGGGGGCAGACCAGTCTGTTTGCAACATGTTACTGGTTATACCCTGACTATGGGTGTACTAGTAACATGTTATGAAAGGTGAACTTTTACTTTAAGCGCACTTTGATGCAGAATGTATAGTAACTTTGACTGTAAGCTGTCAAGGCTCTGAAGTAGAAAAGCAACCCCAAACTATAACATTTCCATCACCATGCTTCACAGTTGTTATGAGACTTTTTTCTTCTGAAATACTGTCTGTGGCAAACATTGTCTACTGTTACCAAATGACAATTATCTTTGATTCATCTTCAGCACATTGTTTTGGAAAGCCTGTTCTTTGCTTTATATGATCAATAGCAAATTTTATTCTTTTGAATAGCAAATGCTTTTTCTATATGGGTGTACTTACTTTTTTACATGATTACATGTATGTATGTATGTATGTATGTATGTTTGTATAAATGTTTATTAAGCTGTTGTCAGGGCAGAAACAAAAATTCAAGCAAGTATTTCAGCTTAATTATTAGGCAATTTTTAAAGAAACCTCTGGCACCTTTGACTCCTAATTTAATAAGAGTGCTGCCTGCTAAGTGTTCTAGAGATAGCGCTATCTGTTCAGGGGACCAGTCGGCTCTTCTACCTTGGTGACATCTCTCCTCAACACGTCTTGCCTAATTCTGCAGGGCATTCTATGTGATGTAACCCCACAGATTCCTTCATGTGCCGCTGGAAGAAGTAGAACCTAAAGCTGGGTAATGTTGCCTGAACCTCGCAGATAACTAAAAAAAGGGGGCAGGGGCTGTAGAGGGTTAAGTATAAATCGTTTTACAGTAGCCAGCTTGTCTTTTCTTCATATTGGCCTTCCTTTGTCCCCTTCAGTGTGCACTTCTCCAGAGCCAGATCACATCTCTCAATGAGAAGCTTAGAGAATCGCGTGCAAAAGAAAATGACATTGATCTGGCAAAAGAACATGCAGAAGAGGTGAGTGAAATCTTTATATGCACATCTTTTTTTTAAGTGTGGGCTGTGAGCCACAGAAAGTTCAGAGTGAATCGACAGTCCTGGTAAGCAATTGCAAGTGATACCTTCATGTGTAATGACCTCTATAGGACACCACTTCCCAGCGGATCCTTTTTTTTATTTTTTTTATATGTATTTAATAAAAAAATTATAGCTGTCGTTTTGATATATTATTAGATGGTGTCTCGGCTCCAGGAGAAAGTAGTTCAGCTTCAGCCTCTGAGACAGCAGGTGAGTCTTTCTCCTACTCAATTCAGTCATTTGACAGAACATTACCTACACCTGTACAGTTGCCTCACATGTGCAACGGTCTGTGTAAAACCTAGGAAAAATGATTTGTAATGTCTGAAGCAGGGAAGAGTTATAATTTGTCATGTTTTTGTTTGTCTGTGACACCCCATTGGGGAGATTTTCCTTGCTTCCTGTGACACCCGTACAAATAATGGGGGAAATGGTTGTCCCAAGACAGGAAGACATTCCCTAACCCTACTTTGTGTCTCTGACTCCCATTAGAGATTTCCCGTCACATTCTCTTGTGATAAGAAGTGAGAGAAATCTCCCAAACAGGGACACAGATTGCAAAAAAAATCTCCACTTTATACAAATAATTTTAGCTGGAGTATAAGGGCTCTTTCACACAGGCTTGTCCATGTACGCAGGAATCGATCTGCTGTGCAGGCGGATGACAGGTCTGTCTCCGCTCACTCTGCGGAGATGGACCTGTCAAAACCCTGCTGTCGTCTATGTAGATCGGATGAAAACAGACCGCCTGTCTATTTTTCATCTGAGTCGATTCTCCAGACGGGTGGAAAATAGATTTTCGAACCGTCTGGATTTCATGGACAGGATCGGAGTGGATGTCAGCGGACATGTCACCACTGACATCCGCTGCTCCATAGAGGTGCATAGAGAGTCTGATCAGGTCTGCCTGAAAAACTGACGTTTGGGCCTAAATGAAGCGCTTGTGTAAAAGGGGCTTCTAACATAAATGGAAGAAATTGTGTTGGACCTCCATGACTGCATACACAAGGATTTCTTTACAGCTCTTGATACATTATACTACTTGATTTGTGGTCAGCTTGAATGGCTAAAGTTATGCTTCAGCTTTTAAAAAACGTAATACATGCACATCTTTTTGCAGGTAAAAAAATTCTGCATTTATTTAAATTTTTATATATGTGTTTTTTGTTTTTGTTTTGTTTTTTACTAAGAGCCTGGAAAGCATTGCACATGTGATCAGCAGATTGTGGATGCTATGCAGAAATCCTGCAGACTTGTCAGTGTATCTGTCTGCTCGTAACGGGTTGGTGGGCAGATACACACAGACAGGAAGAATCAAAGGACTACCAGAGCACTTAATGGCACCATGGTAGTTCATTGAGAACTACAAGAAGTTGTGAACGAGCAGGCTTCTCGAACTGGCTTTTTGGCTCATTCATTGGATGATTGACAGCAGCGGGAGCCAATAGCTGCCATCGATCATCCAGTGAATGAGCCGAAAATCCTGTTCGAGAAGCCTGCTCGTTCACAACGCGGGACTTTCGAGGGCTCAGGTAAGTAAACGGGGGGCTGGGGGGCCGGCAAACATCAGATGTTTTTTCACCTTAATACATAAAATGCATTAAGGTGAAAAAACATGAACCTTTACAACCCCTGCTTTAAGAGAGATATTCTTCTTGCAAAGTTAAGGTTTGTGATTCTATCTACTCGCATGTCATTCTTGTGTCTCCTGTCAGTGCGCCCAGCTCCAGGCTCAGGTCGTTACCCTAACAGAGCAACTTGAAGACACGCAGACGAGGGATGGTGAGAGAAATCTGGCTACGGACCCCACGGAAGAGGTGAGCTTTTGGGTCTGACACCCAACAGGCACGTTGGCAGTCTAGCTCATAATTGCAGTATAACTTAAAGGGGTTGTAAAGGTAAAAAATCCTAAATAGCTTCCTTCACCTTAGTGCAGTCGTCCTTCACTTACCTCCTCCTTAGATTTTGCTTTTAAATGTCCTTATTTCTTCTGAGAAAACTTCACTTCCTGTTCTTCTTCTGTCTGTAACTTCACACAGTAATGCAAGGCTTTCTCCCTGGTGTGGAGTGTCCTGCTCGCCCCCCTCCCTATTTTGTGAGATATCGGGAAATATAACCGACTCCTGACATCTTCCCTTTGAGACAGGGAAAGGAACTGAGGACACACATTCCCCGGTGCCTTTCTCTGTATCCTCAGCTGCACTGGAGATTAATGGAGAGGCGACAGAGGCTCCTTTCCTTTCATAAATGGAAGCATCGTAAACTATGTTTACGTTGCTCAGTTATGAATGGACAAAGTCAGTACTCGCCGACTCTGTTCATTCACAATAGCAAGGAGCCGGTAAATTATATATTTACCAGCTCCTTCCTCCGCTCTCCATCCTGACATATTAAGGACAAAGGGGGTGGATGAGCCCCAAGGGGGACCACAGGGGGGACACCAGCACGTGGAGGACACAGAGGGGGACTGGGGGAGGCTATAGGGACAGTCGGGGATGATTGGTGCGGTGGTGGGGGGAGTTGCAAACACTGATCCCCCAGTATAGATTTCAATAAAGTATCTGACAGCCGCAAGAGGGAGAGGAGAAGCGGCTGTTGGATGATTTATTGAAATCCTTACAGGGGGATTGTGCTTGTTACTCCCTACCCCCCACCCCCCACCAATCACCCCTGACTGCCCAGGTATCTGATCAACATCCGGAGCATTTGCAAATGCTCGGTATTGGGACAACCCTAGCTATAACCCTCCCTGACTCAATGTACTCTCCTACTTCATTGAATGTAGCTATTAAATGTTGTTTGTTTAGGATGTAAGTGTTTTCCGGTGCAGCCATGTGGGACCAGTCTACATGGGGGATTTTTGATATATATATTTCAGCTGGGGAGGTGCATTGTGGATGAAGAGGAGACCCACTGTAGTGTAAGAGGACTGAAAAGCACAGACAGCTTTGCTTGTGTGGCGGCTAAATGGCATTTCTCCTCTTCATCCACATAGCACCTTCCTGGCTGAACTCTGCACATGCTAGCCACTTGCCTGCCGATCTATGCATTCCTCCAGATGACCACTCTCCCATTGTTGACAGGCTCTGTTTCTTCATTACAATTTGTGAGTGCATTATTATTTTTCTTGTGTTCAGATGGAGGCGCCCTCTCCCGCTTATGTATTTCTTGCCAACTTTTGCTCCTGACATGGGGGTCCTGGAGAATGTAACATGGCTTGCCTGTATCTGTGTGTTTTTAACTTGAAAAACCCAATAAAAATGATTTGATAAAAAAAAGGGGATGGCATGAGGGTGGGTCTTGGGTCTGAAGTCAGGAAAGTTTTGGCAACAAAGTAAACCCAGATTTAGAGGGGCACCATTAAGGGTATTCTGGCTAACAGAACAGGAACTAATAGCAGGAAACTTGGGATTCATGTATACGTGACGTTTTTACAACCTCTCCTGAACGATTTAAATTGACAGATGGTAACAGACGTTTAAAACATCCGCTTTGCCACGTTTACAAGCTGCTTTTAGCCACGTTTGCATTAAAAAAATTCAAAATGGGCAAAAATGAAAAAATCCTGCAAACGAAACGCAAATACTGCGTTTAGAAGCATTTTTGGTTCTTGAAATGCTTCTTAACTCGGCTTCTGAACCCATTTTTTTTGTGTTCCAAAAAATGCCTCTAAACTCAACTGCCTAGAAACTCCTATAAACGACTCTGTGTACATGTACTGGTAAGCTAACATGGAGGAGAGTTCAGGGGCAGGTGAAAAAAAACTCCCAACTGCTCCTAAACATCTGTTTACCAGCAGTATAATGAGGCCTAAGACTGTTATGTTTAAATGGCCGATGGCTTCACTTTTACAAAGGATTTTTCTTTTTAGGACTATGTATGAAAAACTTGCATATGCATATACAACTGTTCTTTTATGCAGCTGATTTAATTGGAAAACAATTTTTTAAATAATATAGACCTCCAGGGAATATCTAACCCTTGGCGGGTTGGCACCCCCATCCCTAACAAAAAATACACCAACATGGGACGTTTTCAGGTACCAGTACAATACAAAGTTCTATCATAAAATTCATATGTTTATATCCATAAAGAGTTTTCTTTTAAAATCTGTAGGTCTGGCACAGTAGTGTATTTAGGTTTTGTGCTGCCCTAGGCCTGACTAAACTTGTGCATTCCCTGATTTAAATATGACCCACCCCTTCCTGTCAAGGCCATACCCCTTGCTGTTTAAGACCCGCCCTGGACATTTAGAGTTCTGAGGGCCGTGGGGGGGGCAATGTAGTCCCTTAATTTGCATAGATTTCCTCTCATTTCCTGCATGAGGCAGGAAGTGAAGGGAAATCTATGCAATGGGACAGGGATGGTAAAAAATAAATAAACTGACCGGGGCTATGAAAAAGGTGTCCCTATAGTTCTACTTTAGGCACACATTTCTGATAATTTTATGGAGAGGACTAGGAAGATATAACCATGCCAATGGTACAGCAGAAAATACATAGCACAGTGAGGAAGGTTTGTGGTCCAGGATGGGACAGTACACATTGTTTTTCATTAGAAACTTCACAATTAAGTGGTTTTAACATTCTGATTGTGAACAGTTCTTATGTTACCGGTGCTCATAGCTGTTTTACTTTTCTTAGGCACAGTGCAGTTCAGCCTTGGAAACCAGTCTGTAGCGATGGGCTCGGGCATGTTTTAATTGAGCCCGCCAGGAAGCCAGCACTGCACACCGGCAGTCATAGGCAGCGTGTGTATGTGCAGCTGCTGATCGGGAAATGTCTTACTGCCTATTATTGGCGTGGTGTGCAGTGACTGCTTCCTGGCGGACTTGATCCAAACACGTCCGAGCTCATAAGTGGGCTTTATGTGTGAGATTTAGCCCTCATTGAGTTATAGTGTTGTTTTTTTCTAGGCCAGCCTGGTTCATGCCAAGCAAAATTAAAGGGGCATTCCAGCCTGGGGAAAAATAATTAAAAGTCAGCAGCTACAAATGCTGTAGCTGCTGACTTTTAATATGACACCTACCTGTTCAGGGAGCCCACAATGTCGACACCCCAAGCCAAATCCGTCCATCAGCTCTGGGTGTAGGCACTGGCATCTTCGTTAAGGGAAACAGGAAGTAAAGCCTTGCAGCTTCACAGCCTATTTCCTACTGCGAATGCTCAAGTCGCGCTGCGCTTTCTGACTGGTCCTGCTGTCTTCTGAGACATGTGGGGGGGAGGAGGACGAGACAGAAGTTTCTTAGCTCGACACACAACTATGCAGTGATCTTGCACAGTAGTGGGAGCGGATACCTAGCTTTGAGGAAGCAAACAAACGGAGCTTCCCCTTTTGTGTGGAGCTCCACTTTAAATGATTTGCCAAGCTTTGGTAATCTTGGTAACTGCTACTGTTTTAACAGCTAGGCGCATGGGACTGACACCAGTAAATGGCACAAAAACGTGTCGACAGGTATTTTTTTTTTTTGCGTGAGCGTGCGCAGTTGTCAATCCCACAACAGAGGGACTAAAACTGCCCATAGTGTCTGTGTTCTCTTCTCCTGTTATCCACATGGTAGATCTTTACATGTGTGTGTTGGATTTCTCTATCAGGTGAAGAAGATTATGAATGGAGTCTTTCAGTCTCTCAGAAAAGAGTTTGATCTGGAGGAGATGTACAGTGGGCGAGTTGTATTGGGCACCATTATGAATACTATAAAGGTAAGTGGTTTAATAAGCAATACGTACACAGTGTGTATTTGATTTTAAGAAGCAGTACATATATAGTTATTGTTGATTCATTTTTTAACACCGCTTTCCAGTGGTCTGGAAAATAAATGCGTCCCTTAAACCTGTAGGTAGGCTCATAGACTGATATGAATGATCTTCTTGCTAACAGCTGACTAGGAAATGTATAGAGAAAGTTTGCCTTGCTTTAAACAAAATTGACCACATCCACATCCCCCCCCCCCCCAGCTTATCCGTGTTAATTTTACCCATGCAGCTGATTAACAAAGCATTGCTAAAGGCTGCACCATCCAGTGGCCAGCAGAGAGGAATATGCTTGTCTATAGGGATGCCAAGTGAATGAATGAATGAAAACTTATATAGCGCGGCACATGCGAACTGAATCGCCTCTGGGCTTTAGGGCTTAGGGCTCTTTCACCCAGCTTCATCACTTGTCGTCACTAGTCTCTGCTGTCAGTACATCTGAATGGATGGCTACATAGGGAGAAGATGATGGGGCAACATGAATTGTAGACACATAAATAAAGAAAATGTATAAGGTATTTATTAGGGATTGAATGTGCACAGAATTTTAAACTATTTTGCTGTGGACGGAAGGTATATGGACCTGCAGAAACTTTTCCAGCTGACCGGATCAGTATGCCTTACGTCGGCTGCATTCCCACTTTGCTTTAAGCTCATGGTTACTTCAGTGACCATTAATCTATATCAGAGTAATTCTCCAGACTCCGCTGCATAATTAAGCCACTGATCATAGCAAATCATTCATTCAAATTCAATAATTTGTAGCAATTCATTCAAAAAGGACAGTGAGCCTTCCTGCATAAAAAATATGCTTTATCCCCTGCACAGCCCATATACCCCACATGTCTTTCAAGGCCTGCAGCAGAGAAGAAAGCGGCAGGGGAGAAGCGGCCTGCACCCAAGGGTGACAAGAGGGCACCAGAAAATGTTAAATCCCCCCCCCCCCTCCCCATACTCATCTGGCTGTTTCCCCTGTGCTTGCGGTTCATTCCCAAATCCTGAGATGGTAACATGAACAGTCGTGTATCCTTACTATGTCTGTCTTGGTGAATGAACAGGAAGCGCTGTAAACCGAGCATGCCTTGTTCAATGTGTAAGTGTCCTAAAATCTCTTCCTGTATTTTAAAAGTGAAAAATCAACGTAATAAAATATATTTATTTTTTTAAAAGGAACAAATCCATATCTACATCAGCGTGATGCAGGAACAAGCATTGCCCTTGTGGCAGCATACAAACACAGGTAGTGTTCTAGTTGGTGCACTGGGGTGTCATTCATTGTTAATAGCACCCCAACGCACATTACGAACACGTGTGTTGGAGGGCACCACAACACATGGTAACTTATCACTATGCATTTTGCTTTTTTTATTTAGAGGATTGCAATAGATAACAAACAAAACATTGACTCTATTTCCATGCAATTGTCGAGTATACATTACAAGGCATGGTTAAGAAAGTATCCACAGAGGTATACAGCATCACCTATATAGACCACATTGATTAGTAACAGTCTATCCAACCTCAAATGACCTGGTTAATTGGGTATCAAATGGGCCTCTGTGATTCAGAGAATGGTCAGAGGGTAGAAATGAATGCTCAGAAAACCTCAAAGTACAGTATACAAAAATGTGTAGAAGTCAAATATACCTATGCTTTCCCAAATCTGCGTGCATCCAAAGGCGTTTTTTATGTATTAAAGAGAGCAGGACAAAAAGGAGAAAAGGCGAGAGAGAAAGACGGGAGAAAAAAAAACATCACTGGGGAAATTGGGATTGGTGACTCAATAGGAAGCTGAAACAAAGGAACTTTGTGAGCCGCACTTATTGTAGGTATTCATCAGAGATTGAAAGAGATTCCAGTAGAATTGCCTGGTCTTATGTTCCTCAGTTTTATCTCAAAGGGCCGCTGTCGAGTCCTCCAGTTCCATATCATTCATTTTTGCAAGCCATTGTGCAACCGTTTGGGGCAGATTGTTTCCACATACTAGGGATACAAGCTTGTGCTGTGTTTAATAGGTGCTTAAGCAGATATTTGTAATATAATGCTGGATCAGAAAAACTCAGTCCGCCCTTTTAGTTTGGGTCGAAGCAACAGATTTCTGCCAATGTGGTGGTATTTGCTGTTCCAAATAAACTTGAAAGAAACTGAACACACGGAATGAAAGAGAGCCTGAGTTATGTTGACCAATAAAGCCTGCAGGAAGTACAATAACCTGGGCATAGCATTCATTTTTCAATGCATTGCAACAGCCAAAAAATGTGAATCCCATTTTACTGCTATTTAAAAATGTATATGCACCCTTTTTATAGTGATTTTATGAATAAGCTTCCCTAATGCATGTTATTGCACATGGAAATACCAATCGGTGCACACATGCAATGCAGCAGTGTGTTGTTACAACACATAGCAGTGCTTTTTTTTACTTTGCTCGTTGCTGCACACAAAATGTTATGTTCCCTCACAGCATTAAAAACCTTTAACAATTGTTGGAATAGTGAGTTTTGTTAATACATTTCCATGAGGAGTGTATGACTCTGCCCCACCCCACGGTGCCTGTGTCATTAGATTTGATTGACGGCAGAGTGAGCCAATGGCTGCGCTGCTATTAATTTATCCAATGAAGACCCGAGAAGCCCGGGCAAATGTCGAGCGTGTTCGCAAAGCAGGACTTTCCGGGGCTCAATTAAGTAAAATGGGGGCTGGGAGGCCGGTAAATGTCATAAGATGCATTAAGGTGAAAACACATGAACCTTTATGTGACGGTAGTCGAACATATCCCCGTCAAGCCTTCCCTTCTTCTCCCATAAAAGAAATCACCCAATATTCCCCGACTAGGAATATCCCTGGAATCGCCGAATAATCCACACATGAGCCAAGGCTTAATGCTGGATGTAACAGGACACACTTTATTGAAGTACACAGCACACTTTATACAGGTTTTGGAACATCCCGCCCCCAACAACCGCTTTCCTATTGGTCCATTGTAAAGTATGCAGTCTTCATTCTGGTCCTCTTAAACCATGCAAATGAGGACTTGAAAATGTCTCCGCAGAGATTGGTCCCAATGCTTGAATAGCCTGAATATGTGTGGCTAAAAGCCTGTGATGTGTTTTCAGACAAAAGCCCCAGGGGGTCAATCAATGTACACAATAGCCAGCCACAGAACAATGGAGCCGTCTGGAGAATTGAGACAGGGCAGAAGTCATTTACACCTGATAATAGAAAGGCTTTAGATAGGGTTATCACACAATGGACAATGAGTATTTCTTCTGAGTCTATTGACCTGGCTGAGGTTCAGAATTAAATCTTCTGTAATACATGAATTAGGATTTCAGTATTTCATGGTCCATGACACTTTATAACCCAGCTCCTGGTGTCCACAGTCAAGTGAGTTTCCTGAAAGCACAAAATGGCAGGGTGAAACTTTAAGGCAAGTATGGATCATCGTTCGTTTCTGATGGTTGCTTAGGCCTCTTTTTTTTTTTTTTTTCTGAAATCACAGGGATCTCCGTCATGGTGGGCATGTAGTCATTAATAAAGGCAGGCACATCATTTTCAAAATAGTATAGTAGGCATTATAAGCGTACAGAGCAGTGTGGCGGCAACTTAAGCACATAGCGTTCTGGCATAGTAAATCTTTAAAAGCCCTACATATATTGCTCAGCCACGGACATTGGGCCATAAAACAGATTAGCAACCAATGCGGCACAATGGTGCCAACTCTTGTATCCAGGTCTGTAATGAGGCTCAAATAATCCAGGTAAGTATCAAAACGGTAAATAAAAAAAATATAAAAGGAGAAAAAAAATAAACAGTTCCCATCAGCTAACAGCGCAGATTGGAAGACATTGAAGCAACAGAAAATTAAGCAGTCGATCTGCCGTCTCTTCGTAAAGTCGCATTGGAGATCCTAGCTCTTGTGGAAATATTATGTCCCCCATAAAAAAAGAAAGTACTTGGAGAGTGAGCAAATGGGTCAGGAAAATGCTCCAGATAACTATAAACCAGCTAAGCATGGCACCAAGGGATTTCATACAGCTCATTCGCCAGCGTCACCAGCTTGGCGGTGATGCAGAGCTTGCTCGTTGCAATCCAACCACGCAGAGGCCTCCCTGGCCAATTCAAAAAAGTGTGCCTGCCCGCCAGCCGTAACGAATGAATGAAAAACTTATACAGTGCTACACATGCAAACTGAATTGCCTCAAGGCGCTTGGTATCTATTTCCTTCTTATTTGGCCTTCAGAATAGGTGGGTCTTGAGTTTTTTTTCCTGAAGGCCTGGTGATTCGTTTCTGTCCGGATATTGGTTGGTAATGCGTTCCATAGTCTGGGTTTTTGGACTGCAAATCTTCGCTCTCCTGTAACACGCAGTTTTGCAGGATATAACATAGCATAGGTAAGTTGCAAATTACGCAGGTGTTTTCTTTTCCTCCACAAACTTGGCACAGCTTTTCTGCACTTCCGCAGAGAAATCAGGATTGAAAGATGCTCTGGTGTCATATTGAATGGCAGTACATTCTCTTGCACACTTTAAAATTACTTCTCATTCACGATAGTGGAGACATCGAACCAATATTGGTCTTGAGGCGGCCCCAGAGGAAGTGGTCGGCCTGTAGTGGATGAGCTCTTTCAACAGTAAAAAAAAAGGTGAGAGACACTCCATCCCGAACACTTCTATAAGCCAGCCTTCTACTAAGGTTTTTTTCTGGCAGCCCCACAATGCGGACATTATTTCGTCGCAGACAGTTCTCCATGTCCTCCACCCTGTTATTGGTGTCTTGTGCCAGTTGGTGAGCCCGGGCCCCCCTAGCCATAGGTGGCAGCTAGTCTTCAGTATCACTGACTCTACTCTCTACCGCAGTCGTCCTCTCCCAGATATTTTTGAGGTCCTGGCGCAGCAGTGACACCTCCTCCCACAGACCCCCAAATGGATCTTTTAATGTGTTGACCGATGCTGTGCACATGCATTGCGCGCAGTATTTCTGCCAGAGTAGACTGTTCCAGTTCATCCTGTACAGTGTCAGCAAGCAGGGGAATAGGAGAGGCTGTGTTATCAGTATCACCAGGGCTGCTAAACAGATCTTCTGCATCCTGTCCCCTCTCTGCAGGGCTGCGGTGGCACCATCTTGGAAGTTCAGGCCCACGACTCTTCCTGGCCTTTGCAAGTCATTGCACTTGTGCAGAGGGCTGGTGGTGAGACCAGGTGATACCACAGAGCGCTCGCCAGCTCTAGAGCCCAAAACGGCAGTGGTATTGTTGCTGCGGGAGGATCACAGAGCAGGATCAAACACTGAGCTGTAAGAGACTCTGAAGCTACCCTGGTTCCATAAATTACGGAGATGATAAATAGCTCCTTCCTGACTGGATGCGTCCCAGTCGATCTGGAAAAGCCAGTGGATATTCCACTGCTGAAGAAGGTCGGCCTCAACGCGGTCCAGCCAGAGAACAACCAACCTATTTCCACCTTGGTGTTTCTTGCCAAGATCGTTGAAAGAGGAGTCGTCCAGCAGATTCAGAGTCATCTGGAGTCCAACTCTATTCTAGGTGACCTCCAGTCAAGTTTTCGACCTGGATTTAGGACTGAGACAGCCCTAGTCAATGTCCAGGATGATATAGTTCGTACCCTGGACAACGGTGAAACCGTAGCTCTGATACTTCTGGACTTGTCAGCTGCCTTTGATGCAATGGATCATACACGGCTACTGCATAGACTTAAAAATACGGCCAAGATCGAGGGGATGTCATTGGCATGGATGGTTTTGTTCCTCCAAGATAGGTCACAACGGGTGAGGCTGGGAGCCTATCGCTCTAATTACAGCTCCCTGTCCTGTGGGGTACCACAGGGATCGGCGTTGTCGCCAATCCTGTTTCTCATCTATATGAGACCACTGACCAACCTGATCAGACGCCATGGTCTGCAGTTCCATGTGTATGCAGATGACACCCAGTTCTATCTGAGCATGTCAAGGGAAAATAGATTCCAGTCTCCACTAGCAGCCTGTTTAGTAGAGATCAAGCTGTGGATGAGTGCCAACTTTCTTAATTTCAGTTTTTGTGCCATTTAACTTATCATCTTCAGTGACAGGGAGGAAGACCATCCTATTCCCGCATTGGCCTTCTTCATTTGGTGCTCCGCCTGAGGTAGCCAATCAGGTGAGGGACTTGGGGGTCATCTTGGATTCCAGCTTGTCTCTGGACCCTCAGGTGAGTGAAGTAGTGAGTTCATGCCACCTCCACCTAAAGCTCCTGCGGGCTCTTTTCTGTTATCTGGATTATGACTCCGATAAGATAGCTCTGATCCATGCAACAATTACCAGTCAGTTGGACTACTGTAATGCTTTGTACCTTGGCCTACCTAAAATGATCATGCATAGACTCCAACTAATTCAGAACGTTGCAGCAAGGTTACTTACGGATGCTGGTAGGAGAGATAATATCGCCCCAATTTTGAATACCTTGCATTGGTTGCCTGTCGGTTTTATGCATAGGATAGTCCATGGAGGTGGGCCAGAGTACCTCCATAAAAAAAAATCACACAATATGCTCCTAGTAGAGCACTACGTTGTCATCCCTAGGGTCAAGAAACAGAGACAAGGAGGCCGTGCTTTCTCAGTGCAGGGGGGGTAAGGTATGGAATGATATGCCGTTGGTCCTAAAAAAACACCAACAATTTGCTCTTCCAGAAGTGTTATGGGGGCTTATAGGTCACTGCATCCTGGCTAGTAAGGGGAACTTAATTAAGAAGATCAGAATCTTCCTGCTCATTATAGTCATACGAATCGAGGCCCATGGGTAAGACTGCGTTTTATAAGCATTTTTTAATAACGATAAAATAATGATGCCCCCCACAAAATGTGTTGTGATAAAATGTATTCCTTGATCATTTTATCACAATGCACACCAACATAGTGCACATACCAAGTGCAGGCCCTGATGGCAAAAGGCTTAAACAGGATGAAACAATCGAGACGTAAAATTTTAAAGCATATGTGTGTTTTTTTTTTTGTTTGTTTTTTTTTTTCATGTTTTAGACTTTAATAATAAATTGCAACTTTTTTTATGACCATTTTTAAATGCATAAATGTAACAAAACACGGTTATGATATGTGTGGCTGTTATTTATTTGTACTAATGTAGTCCTTTCATTTTCTGCCAGGTAACAACACTACAGCTAATAAGTAAGCCACAGAATGAGGAGACAGTAGCAGCAAGCAGCAGTGGTGAAGAGGAGGAGGAAGATGAAAGTGCAGAAACTGAAGTTGTAGTTCAGCCTGCACTACAGAGGGAACAAGTATTAAATCAAGGTGAGGTGCATGCAGATGTCGAGGAAAACCAAACTTCCACTTTGGAGCAAGTCCCCGGTGTTCTAGAGGAGAATCACAAAGAGGTCAAAGAGCCAACAGAAATTGTAAGCAATCAGGAAACTGGTTCTACATCTACAGAGCTACAGGAAGCAGTTGAAAATGTACCTGTCAAGGTCATCCAGGAAGATCTGGACGCCCCATCGGCTCTTGTTCACATGATATCCAGTGATACGCCTGAATCGGGCCTGGCGGAGGACCAAGTAACATTGGCTGAAAAAGATGTTCTTCAAGAGCAACCTCCCCCAATCTCCGGTTCTCAATCATCCAACTTTCCCAATAAGAATATTATTGAGAATGAGGTGTCGCAGCAAACAAATGACTTCACAGCTACAGAGGAGAAGCAAGGGGTTCCGCCACCTTTAAGAAATGAAGACTATAGCAGCCCAGTCCCGCCTAAAGAGGAGACCCTTACTCTTGGATTAACTGGAATCCATGTAACTCCTAGTCCTGTTAAGCCAGAGGGGAGGACAGACCTCAGGTTAGATTACTATACGGCAAAATACAACATTTCACACCAAAGATTTGTGAAACACTTCATGTATGCCCACTATTAACACTGTTAGATGCCATGGCAAAAAGTTTCATAAAAACCAAAAAGGAGAAAAAAATATCCAACCTCTTAGGGACTGAGCTAAAACTCAGACCTCACTTCCTTTATGATGCAGCTTACCTGTTTGCTTTTGTTCAGTGTCCCTCCTCTTAAAGGGGTGTTCCAGCCAATATTTTTGTTTATTAAAAGTCAGCAGCTACAAAAAGTGTAGCTGCTGGCTTTTAATAAACAATCACTTACCTGCTCCAGCATTCCAGCAACGTGCCGACCGTGGCTCCGCGACGGGCCGCGCCGCTTCGCATGCGCGATCGGCGCGGCCCGCCACTGATTGGACAGGCGATCGCATGGGACCTGTCATGTGTCCCATGCTATCGCCTACAGGGAGGGGCTGCTGTAGGCGATTAAGCTTAATCGCCTAACCAGCCCCTCGGCGGAAGCAGGAAGTGGGACAGGACGTCCCACTCCTCCTGAAGCCCCCACTCCCCCCCCAAAAAAATTGCATGCCAAATGTGGCATGTAAGGGGGAGGGGAGTGGGTTCAGCGGAAGTTCCAATTTTGGGTGGAACTCCGCTTTAAGGGCAGAGTTTATACCGCATATGTCTGCACTGTTACCCAAAGAATGCTTTGAGAACAAGCAAAATTGTGTTTGCTTCATTTGAGTGTTTAGGTAGATTTATTATTAAAGCCTTCACATGTTACCAGTTTAGAGTTACTCAGGAGGTCTGGTGCGAGAATTATTTCCCTCACTCTGACGTTCGCAGCAAAACCAAATGTGTGGTGTGATCACCTGTGACAGGTCCTCTTTATTGAGAGATCTGAGGTCTTTTAGACCCCAGATCTTTCCTCCGGCTTCCGAACATCTGATCAAATGCTGAGATCGGTTTGATTAAATGCTGTACATGCCAATAACGGTCATGCTTCCCCTTCTTAATGTCACAGAAGGGGGGCTGTTCCTTCCACCTTCCTAGGGAATATGTCCTGAAGCTGTTTAAATCATTACTGGGCTCCACGATTGGATGAAAGAGCCTGGTAAAGGGAGGGGACCCCTTTCCACCGCCTGTAGAAGTGATCACATGACTGTATAGTCATTCAAATCTCTCGTACATTCATTACAGGGAATTGTGGGCTGAAAATGTTGGTACTGAGATGATGCCTGTAGCTGCAGGCAACATCCCAGTATAACAATTTGAAATCAAGGATATCCTATGGTCTCCTACGGACAGGAAGTGTTTAACAAGTAAAAATCCTGACTGGTTTCCTTTAGCAACCTAAAGTCTAAGATGAATAAACTGCCTATTGGTTGCATACAAATCTGAATAGAGGGGTTTCAGCAGTCTGTTTCTACAAATTTAGCAGCTTTTTTAAACCAGTTGCCTACCGAGCACTTTCACCCTCTTCCTGCCCAGGCCAATTTTCCTCTTTCAATGCTGTCATACTTTGAATGACAATTGTGTGTTTATGCAACACTTCTACCATTATGACATTTTTATCATTTTTTTTGAGACAGGTAGAGTTTTTTTCTTTTGGTGGTATTTAACCACTTGCCAACCAGCGCACAACGATATACATTGGCACAATGGCTTGGCTGGGTGTATTGCCGTACAGGTACGTCCCCTTTTAAGACCCGGCATTGTGGGCACACGCACGCCGCCGTGAGTGTGACCGTGGGCCCCAAGGACTTGATGTCCGCCGGAAGTTCCGCGATCGTCTCACGGAGAAGAATGGGGAAATGCTGATGTAAACAAGCATTTCCCTGTCCTGTCTAGTGACAGGACACTGACCTCAGCTCCCTGTGATCGGGAGCAGTGATCAGTGTCGTGTCACACGTAGCCCATCCCCCCTACGATTAAAACACATCCCTAGGACACAACCCCTTCAGCGCCCCCTACTGGTTAACCCCTTTACTGCCAGTGTCATTTACACAGTAATCAATGCATTTTTATAGCACTGATCGCTGTATAAATGACAATGGTCCCAAAATGGCTTCAAAAGTGTCTGATGTGTCCACCATAATGTCGCAGTCACAATAAAAATCGCTGATCGCCGCCATTACTAGTAAAAAAAAATAAAAAAATGCCATAAAACTATCCCCTATTTTATAGACGCTATAACTTTTTGCGCAAACCAATCAATAAAGGCTTATTGCAAGTTTTTTTTTTTTTTTTTTTTCTTTATCGTACATCACGGGACACAGAGCGCATAGCCATTACACTTGGGTTATATGGGTACCTTCAGGTGTGGACACTGGTGTAATCAATTTCACAGGAAGTTTCCTCCCTATATAACCCCCTCCCACTGGGAGTGCTTCAGTTTTTTCGCCAGTGTCTTAGGTGTTGGTCACGTCTAGCTGTCCCTCGGAGGTCTCGGGACCCAGGATAGCTAGCCGGATCCGTCCGAAGTGCTTCAAAGCCAAGGTGTACGGTACCCGGGCCCTGCTGGAGTGGGGTTTTGCCTATAATGCCTCTCCTTGGAGGGCTGGATTCTGGGCTCCAGTGCCTTAGTCTCTTCCAAGAACTAAACGCTACGGATGCCAGGATGCTATATAGGTCCAGGGGTGTGGGTTCCTTAACACAGGACCCCGGTCCCTGAAGGTCCAAGACAATACCCACGGAGATGGGGGAAGGCTGGGCCTTTTGCATTTTGCAATACCCTGTGGCGTGGAGCAGGTAAGAGGGAACCTGCGGGACTTGGTTCGACAGTAGGTATCCCCCTGGGGGTTCTGGGTTGGCTAATGGTATGCTTGTGCATCAGCCACTATCTCCACTATGTCTTTTGAGGCAGGATGGGATGTACTAATGTTTACCCAGATAACATGTAGATATATATATGCTTTTAAAGATATGTATTTTGCTACTCCCCCCAGATTTGCCTGTTGGCATGATACTGCAGCCCCACGTGTATAGAGAGGAAGTGCTGACAAAACTCCTGTTTCCTAGGAAGCCTAGGGGGACAGCTTCCTCTATGTGTGCACTACAAAGATTAGTGGCTTACCGGGTGTCTGTGTTACTAGCGCTGGTCCAGGCTTCTCCTCTGCTCTCTGCTTCCTCCATGTTGGTTTCAGCGTGGGGGGGGGGCGGGCCAGCAGCGTCAGGTCTCAGATAAAGCAAAAAAAGCATTTCCTGGCTGGTCATTCCCTCCTGAGAGCAGTGGAGAGTGAGGACACAGAGCGCGCAGCTGAGCCATTTCTGGCTAACAGTGACACCCAGTGGTGGTTTGTGGATCTTCAGGTCTGGACTTAGTCCACACTGACCAGAAAAAAAAAAAGATTTTTTTCTTAAAGGGACTCAGCCTTAGATCTGGCAGTATCCGAGTCGGTGCAACCTTGGACTCCAGCTAACGGGCATTGGTGTGGCAATACTCACAGGACTCTCCTCGGTATTGCCGCCTTCTCAGGCGTATGAAAATTAAAAAAAAAAAAAAAAACATAAATAACATAGCCTGTCCTTATTAATGTTTCACTTCTAGCTACAACAGTTGGGTGTTGGCTGTAGGGGTGTCTCAAGGTTGTGCAATGGCTCCCAAGGGATCAGGACCAGCTAAGGCTGCAAAAGGTGCCAAAAAAGTAAAGGGGTCTCCAACGGGGTCAGAGGATTTGGGCCAGGCTCCAGTGGTCCCACCCTCACCAGATAGACCACCGAACAGCATCATGCAGGAGCCATTGAGGGTGCTAGGGGCAGAGGCGGCCCCCAATCAACCCATTCCCGTTTATGTAACGGAAGAAATGCTAGAATCCACCCTGGGTGGGCTAGAGAAAAGGTTAACTGCTTTAATTGCCCGCTCTTTGCCGGGTGGCAAACGGCCTAGATCCCCGTCACCTAGAACGGTGTGTTCGGATGCAGAGGTCCTCTCTTCGGAGGAATTGGACCCACAGGGGGATCAAGCGGACCTGAGTCCTGACGGGTCAGACATTGAAGATTCCACTATAAATGACATTTTTTCGGCTTCTCAAGCAGAGAGTCTGTGGATCCAGTCTCTGACGGATATGGTTCGCACTGCTTTTAAACTTCCAGTGTCAGAACAAGTAGCCCCCGCGGTATCCTCTTTAGGTTCCTTGAAGGCACCATTGAGTGGTGCATCTTTCCCGGTTCACCCCCTTCTGGAGAGCGTGATTTTTCAGGATTGGGCTCGACCTGATAGGATTTTTATCCCTCCTAAAAGGTTTACCATTCTCTATCCTATGGAAGAAGAATTTGCAAAGAAATGGGCACTCCCCACCGTGGACGCAGCCATTTCCTGCGTAAATAAATCCCTGACCTGTCCGGTGGAAAATGTCCAGGTGTTTAAAGTTCCAGTCGACAAAAAATTGGAGACCCTACTGAAGGCTTCTTTTACCACAGTAGGTGCCGTGGTTCAGCCAGCAGTGGCAGCCATTGGCGTTTGTCAGGCTTTAAAGGATCAGACTAAACAGATATTAAGGGACATACCGGCTCAGCAAGCTCGTGAATTGGCTGACCTCCCAAGAGCTCTCTGCTTTGCAGTAGATGCTATTAAGGACTCCGTTCAACAGGCGTCCCGTTTATCTCTGCTGTTGGTTCATATGCGTCGCCTTTTGTGGCTAAAAAACTGGTCAGCAGAGGCACCCTGCAAAAAGCTTTTAGCAGGATTTCCCTTTCATGGTGGGAGACTATTCGGTGAAGACCTAGATAAATATATCCAGACCATATCAAGTGGTAAAAGTTCTTTCTTGCCTGTCAAGAAAAGATCGCGTGGGCCCGCGTTTAAGCGACAGGCCTTCGCAGGCTCGGCCCCTTCAACTTCCCGTCAGTATCGACGGCCTCCCGGGCGTTCAGCATTTAATAGCCGCCCACAAGGACAAGCCACGACAGGCAAGAGGCCATGGTCTCGCAAGCCGGTTAAACCAGTCCTTAAGTCAGATTCATGAAGGGGCACCCCCACTCTCTTGGGTGGGGGGAAGGCTTTGTTTTTTCTCCGAAGTGTGGAAGGCCAGAATTCCCGACTCTTGGGTAAGATCCGTGGTAACCACGGGCTACAAGCTAGAGTTTCGGGAAGTCCCCCCTCCTCATTTTCAGGGGTCAAGTCTTCCAAGCGACCCATTAAAGAGGGCCTCTCTTGTAAAAGCATTGGATCGTCTCTTGCTCCAAGGAGTAATCGTAGAAGTACCAACCCAGGAATGGGGTCTGGGATTCTACTCCAACCTTTTCATAATACCAAAGCCCAATGGCGACGTCAGGCCTATCTTAGACCTCAAACGCCTAAATCGCTTTCTAAACATTCAGACCTTTCGTATGGAGTCCATACGTTCGGTGGCAGCCAGCCTACATCAAGACGACTTTCTAGCATCTATAGACATAAAAGATGCGTATCTGCACGTGCCGATCTACCCGGCACATCACAGGTTTCTTCGCTTTATGATGGATCACCGCCATTACCAGTTCGTAGCCCTCCCTTTCGGGTTGGCAACAGCTCCGCGGGTATTCACAAAGGTGTTAGCCCCGGTGCTAGCCGTCCTAAGGACAGAAGGCATTTTAGTCTTGGCATACTTGGACGATCTTCTGGTTATCGACAGCTCAGTTTCCAACCTCAATCAGGCAGTAGGTCGCACAGTTCAGCATCTAGAGGAATTCGGATGGATTGTAAATCTAGAAAAATCGGTATTGAAACCCACAAAGCAGTTGGAATATCTAGGCCTTCGGCTAGATACAGACTGCCAGAGGATAATTTTACCTCAAGCAAAGATCAGATCAATAGCTCAAGCAGTTCAAGTGATCTTAGGCAAGAAGAGGCCGACTATTCGCCTATGTATGCGACTGCTGGGGAAGATGGTGGCCGCCTTCGAGGCTGTGCCCTACGCCCAGATCCATACCAGATATCTTCAGGCAGCCATTCTCTCTGCTTGGAACAAGTCCATTCAGGCGTTAGATCGTCCGTTAGTGCTCTCCCCGAAGGTCCGGCGCAGCCTGTCTTGGTGGCTGGTCTCTCAAAATTTGTCAAAAGGGAAATCCTTTTGCCCCATCACGTGGAAGATAGTATCCACGGATGCCAGCCTGTTAGGTTGGGGGGCAGTTCTAGAAGAACAAACCCAGCAAGGGCAGTGGTCGGAGGCAGAAAAACTGCTTCCCATCAATATCTTGGAGATCAGAGCTGCTCGGCTGGCCCTGATCGCCTGGACTCTCCCCCTTCAGGGTCTGCCAGTAAGGATACAGTCCGACAACGCCACTGCGGTGGCATACATAAACCACCAGGGGGGCACGAAGAGCCCAGCAGCCCAAAGAGAAGTAAGCCTGATTTTCTCATGGGCCGACGCCCATGTACCCTGCATCTCGGCGGTGTTCATCCCAGGGATAGACAATTCTCAAGCAGATTTTTTGAGTCGTCAACAGTTGCTCCCGGGGGAATGGTCTCTTCACCCCCAGGTATTCCAAGAGATTTGCCAAAGATTCGGAGTCCCAGATGTGGACATTATGGCAACGAGATCCAACAAAAAGTTGGACAAATTCATATCCCGAGCCAGGGATCCCTCGGCCTACGGGACCGATGCGTTGGTTTGCCCCTGGCACCAATTTTCTCTTCTGTATGCGTTCCCTCCACTGCAGATGATTCCCCGCCTTCTACGGAGGATCCGGGTGGAGCGCAGGCCTGTGATCCTGGTGGCCCCAGCCTGGCCCAGGAGGGCTTGGTACGCACTCATCGTGAAGATGTCAGTCGGGGCGCCGTGGCCGCTCCCCCTGCGCCCAGATCTGCTGTCTCAGGGCCCAATCTGCCATCCTGCTTCACAGCAGCTAAATTTGACGGCTTGGCAGCTGAATCCCTAATTCTTAAGGGCAGAGGCCTCTCAGATCAGGTCATATCTACGTTGATTCAGGCTAGGAAACCGGTCTCCAGAAATATTTATTACAGAGTCTGGAGAACCTATGTGGAGTGGTGCGAGTCTCAAAAATGGCATCCTCGAAAGTTTTTTTATTGACAGGATCTTGCGATTCCTCCAGGTTGGCGTTGACAAAGGGTTGGCTCTTAGTACTCTAAAGGGGCAGGTGTCGGCTTTATCAATATGGTTTCAAAGACCCTTGGCCACCCATTCGCTTATGAAAACCTTCTTGCAGGGGGTCTTGCATGTGTATCCCCCTATTAGAGCTCCCCTCTGCCCCTGGAATTTAAATCTGGTCTTGTCAGCTTTACAAAGGCAGCCGTTTGAACCTCTGACAGAAATCCCTCTTGTGCTACTAACCCGAAAGTTGGTTTTCTTGGTGGCTATGGCTTCAGCCAGAAGGGTTTCCGAGCTGGCAGCCTTGTCATGCAGGGAGCCATACCTTATTCTGCATAAGGACAGAGTGGTTCTGCGGCCTCAACCTTCTTTCCTTCCTAAGGTCATATCCAGTTTTCACTTGAATCAGGACCTAGTCCTACCATCCTTCTTTCTTACTCCCCAGTCCAGAGAGGAAAGACGGCTTCATACTTTGGACGTGGTTCGAGCCATGAGGGTCTATCTCAAGGCTACAGAGAAGATTCGGAAAACAGATGTGCTTTTTGTTCTTCCGGATGGCCCCAAGAAGTGTGAGCCGGCAGCCAAGTCTTCCTTGGCTAGGTGGATTAAGCAGCTGATTTTTCAGGCCTATGGTCTGAAGCGCGTTCCACCTCCCTTATCAGTTAAAGCCCATTCTACGAGGGCCATGAGTGCCTCCTGGGCGGCACACCATCAGATTTCTATGGCACAGGTTTGCAAGGCGGCAACCTGGTCTTCCGTACATACGTTTACTAAATTTTATAAGTTGGACGTTGCAAAGGGTACGGACGCAGCTTTTGGGCAGGCGGTCCTACGGGCAGCAGTATAGAATCCTCTGGCCCGGTTCACGCCCCCTTGTTTTTCTGTTGGTGGAGCCATGTTTTCTCCTGACAATGTTTTATTTGGCTATTCTTGGCCTTACGGTCTCCCTCCCTTCATAGAGCATTGCTTTAGGACATCCCAAGTGTAATGGCTATGCGCTCTGTGTCCCGTGATGTACGATAAAGAAAAAAGGATTTTTAATAAACAGCTTACCTGTAAAATCCTTTTCTTGAAGTAAATCACGGGACACAGAGCTCCCACCCCTCTTTTGGGGAACATTGTGTAACCTCGGGAGAATTGCTTGCTACAAAACTGAAGCACTCTCAGTGGGAGGGGGTTATATAGGGAGGAAACTTCCTGTGAAATTGATTACACCAGTGTCCACACCTGAAGGTACCCATATAACCCAAGTGTAATGGCTATGCGCTCTGTGTCCCGTGATGTACTTCAAGAAAAGGATTTTACAGGTAAGCTGTTTATTAAAAATCCTTTTTTTTTCATATATACATTTTATTACCAAAAAGATGTAGAAGAATACATTCCGGCCTAAACTAAGGAAAAAATTGTTTTTTATATTTTTTTGGGGGGGATATGTACTATAGTAAAAAATATTGCTTTTTTTTTTTCAAAATTGTCACACTATTATTGTTTATAGCGCAAAAAATAAAATAAAAACCGCAGAGGTGATCAAATACCACCAAAAGAAAGCTCTATTTGTGGGGAAAAAAAAGATGTAAATTTTGCTTGGGAGGCACATCGCCAAATCAATGTCTTCTGGGACCTGTGTGTCTCCCAGAAGGCAGCGTGGGGAGGAGTGGCCGAATAAGCTGAAGTTCCATTTTTGGGTAGAACTCCGCTTTAATTAATTTAAAAAAAAACGAAAATTCAATTGCATTTAAAAAAAATGCTTTTATTTCTTTGTTTGTTGTAATATTGTACAAATGTATTTTTCTCTTCACTGATGTGCGGTGATGAGGGGGTACTGATGGGCACTTATGGGGCTGCACTGCTAATCAGGGCACTATTAGTAAAAGCCAATATGGACTTTTTTTTTGTGTGTGTAAATTAGGCACTAAATTTCCTGTTTCATTTTAGTCTAGAAGAGTCTGATGATGATTTGTTTAAAGAATCCCCTCCAAAACAGAAGACAAAGCAAGAAGAGGAAGAGGAGGAGGAAGTGGTAAGCTTAAAATCGCTTTGCAGTACCCATCTTATCCTGTGGGGGGAAATAATGTAACTATCTCTGTAATTGGCTTCCTTGAGGCCAGAATTTACATTCACTTCAGCCAGAGCCAGTACATTGAGCTGCACTTATCTGCCCGACTTCCCCATCCCCATGAAAAGGCAGCGCTTACTTGTTTTTATACTTCCGCCGCCTCGCTTGCAGCGGTGCCAATGCTGTCCACACTCCTTTCCTACCAGCCTCTCGGGCCAGCCTCTGGATAACGTCATGCCACCCGGGACAACAAAGGGAGGAGTGCACTCAGCCTCGGCACACTAGTACAAAGGCTATTCAACACAGCGTTCTCTGCAAGGCAATCTATGTAGAAGCAGGGCTTTTTTTCAAGGGGAACTTGGGGGAACTCAGTTCCACCAACTTTGGCTCAGACCCTTTGGTGCCTGCTCACTACAAACACTTGTAAACACAGAAGTCTGGTTTCTGTGTTTACAAGCGGCAGCTCTGCACTCCGTGTTCAACCCTCCTGAACTCTGCACTCTGTATGTAACCTAATCCTTGTATTTAGTGCCCCTTTAAGACCCTCCTACTGTTTGTGAAATCTGAACGGGGTCGTGGTTGAGTTCCTGCACCTATTTTCTGAGAAAAAAAGCTCTGTGTAGAAGCAACTACCGCCGCCGTGGGCTGGCTCACTGTTTTGGGCCTATAATTCAGCTGTCTGGCGAGACTGCAAGGCAATGTAGTGGTTGGCGGGCAGCCGGTAATTGTGTGTTGAATCTATAATCCAGGCCTGGGAAGTAGAGCCACTCACGAGCGCCCCTTAAAATGCTGCCCATGGCACTTTCCATATGTGCCATACCCTGGATACCCTACTGTCCAAGAGGCCCTGAGATTTTGATTTGAGTTTGTACAAAGTAGTGTGAGGGCAAAAACATTTGGTTAGCTTACTGGCTCAGGTCAGGCTGATCACAACAGACAAGGCTATCTTTCAATAGGTACCACCAGCAGGTGGTGGTGGTGGTGGTTGTTGTTATCAAAGATTTTTGTAGTGCCAACAGTTTGCACAATATAAAGGGAAGACAATATAGTTACAATACAGGCGGGTTAAGAGGGCCTTGCTCATAAAAGCTTACAGTCTAATAGGGTGGGGCAAGTGGTACGAAAGTTAATAACCGTGGTTACCAGAAAACAACATGCACTAAAGAATGAGTGCCAATTAATTTATTAGGTTATACTAAAAAAAAACAGCCAACATGTTTCAGGGGTCAGAAAAAAAAAAAACACCCCTTTTATTAGTGGTTGTAAACTTGAGACATGAAACTTGAACAAAGCATATCTCTCTATAGTGTCCAACCTTTTGACCTTCCTGGGCCACATTGGAAGAAGAGGGATTGTCTTGGGCCACAAATAAAATACAATCATGATAGCCGATGGGCAGATCACAGGTTAACGATCATCTACACATATAATGTACCTATCTGAGTAATAAAACTTCATTTATTTTTGTAAAATTGTATTTATAAAAGTAAAAGAGGGCATTATAAAACGAGTGGAATATTTCACACTGTATTTGGTAAACTAACACATCGATATCTGGTTGGTTGGTTGGATGGAGTAGCAATTCTCAATGAATTCCCAAGGTGCTCATCAGATATTTTGCCCTTTGTGTGATTCATCCTGGAAAATAATTGGTGTTGCCAAAAATTGAAGATATGAATAAGGTGCAATTGGGAGAGTTGTTTATTAGGAAGATTGAATTTCTAAAAGTCCAATAAAGAGACGCACTCAAATTTTTCTTCGGCGCCATGTGTTCTCTATGTGTAACACCCCTGCTGTATAGTGTGTACTTGTCTCAACTTGTCAACCCAGCAGGCTGAATGGGGAAAAAACTGACAGTTTAGGAGGAGCCACTGTACTAACTATGCAATGTTAGTATAGTGATCTCCCTCGCTGAGTTATTTTGTTCTGAAAATGGGGGGCCCCTGATTCCACAGCCCCCCCCCCCCCCTCTTAGAACACACCACGCAGCTCTTGCAGCCATTGGCTGTCAGTGCTGATCAGATGCCGATTGGATGCTGCTTTCCAGCATGCCCATTTGACAGAAGCCAGCTTCTGTCAGACAGGCTGATGTACAAGCTGGCCGAATGTCGGCTGGTTTCTGTTGAACTGGCCGATATCCAGCTAGAGTGTACCAGACTTTAGGGTTTACAACCACTTTAAGATGTGAACCTTGATTGAACTCCATATAGAGATTTCCTGTTGGACTCTGTGTACGAAAGCTTATTGCTAGATCAGGAGAATTGCTGGTCACCAGTATCCACGTGAGCAAGTAGGATAATCATGATCTTGGCCTGATACTGCCGACCAGTAGTTATCCTGATCCAGAGATTGGCTTCCCTACACAGATTTCTCGCACCTGGTTCACACTTGTGCAGTGCAGGACACTGCATGTGATTTTCACAGGAATCGCACCGCTTTCCTGTACAAATCACATGCAATGTTTGTTCGGTGCGATTTGAGCTATTCATTTTGTATGCTCAAATCACATTGCACGCGCACCAAAAGGGTGCAGGACCTTTTTTTTCCTTTTCAATTTCAGTGCAGATTCGCTGTGTTTCCCGCATCGCTTTAGTGTTGACCAAGGCTTAAAATGGACTTCTGGACAAAGTAGGTGACAATATTTTATGACCTAAGCTGGAGAGGCAGAGTCAACTGAATGAGTTACACATGGGTTGAATATCGGGCAGCATTGGCCGGTTTAGGAAAACCAGCCGACATTCGTCCCGTATGTACAGCAGCCAGTCTGAAGGGACATGCCTGAAAAAGTTCTGCCGAAAAGAATCCAATCTGCACTCTCAGCCAATGGCTGACTGGTGTGTTTTGGCAGGGGAAGGGGAGGGGGTGGGCGATCAGGGGGCACCCCCCCCTTTCAGAACACAATAACTCAGCAAGGGAGATCACTATACTAACATTGCATAGTTAGTACAGTGGCTCCTCCTAAACTGTCAGTTTTTTTCCCATTCAGCCTGCTGGGTTGAACAAAAAATAAACTAGTAGTGTGTACCAGGCTTTAGTCTGCCCAAGCAAACTCGAGAACAGATCTTTTACACATATGCACTTTATAGAAACAAGGTTTTAAATAATAATTGCATTCACTGATCACATTTCCATATGTACTGAGGTATCTTTATACTATTCTTACCGTTCATCCAGCTTCAAGAAATGAGAAAAAAGTCAAACGCAACTTTTACAACCTACCTGTGCAAGGCTAGTCCCCAGAAATCAACCTATACAATACACACAAATACAAATGGGGAGATATAATGGGGCTGATTTACTAAAGCTGGAGAGTGCAAAATCTGGTGCAGCTCTGCATAGAAACCAATCGGCTTCCACGTTTTATTAATCAAAGCTTAACGGAACGAGCTGAAGGCTGGGTTCACCCTATCTTCACATGCGGCTCACAGCAGGGGTCCGGTGCGTCCCCGTTCACCGATTTCATGTTTGATTTTAGCCCAAATTTTGAGATGAATTCGGACCTGAAACGGACCAAAAGACACAGAGCTGCTGTGCAAATTTGCACCGGAGCTGCGACAGATATATGTGAACTGTCTTAGAGAGCGGTTCAAAATCTCCTGCCATTGCGAATTGGATGCCTGGAACTGCCGCATCCAATTCGCAATAGTGTGAACCCAGCCAAAGTTATAAGCTGGCTAACATGCACAGCTGCACCAGATTTTGTACTCTCCAGTTTGAGTAGATCAACCCCAATGTGTCCATCTGCTGTTTCTGGCTATTTTAGCTGTACTTCTATGGACCATTCTGCACTCCTGTGACCCATTTTCAGTTGACCGCAGACTAAAGTCCACTGTTGGCCTATGTCACTCTGCCAGTCCAGGCACTGAATTGATCTTGACTTTACAGTTGGCATCCACCCACATGCCTGGACTAGCAGCTGGCTCAGCCTCTCAGCGATCTGCTGGTAGACTGAGGTAGCCCCTCCCATCCCCTCCACAGCCCAGTGCTAGAGGGGCAGAGCACAGTCACCATCTCTCTGCTGAGAGCAGAGGGTGAGAACCGAGTGATCAGCGGTCTTTAATCTCTCAGTGTAGAGCCAGCAGATGCAGCATTTGATCAATGCTGCATCCACCTTGGTGAGGTTAAATGTTTTTTTTGTTTTGTTTTTTTTAATACAAACTTTGCTTTTACATTTTTGTATTTTTTTTTTTTAGATTCTTTGCTCATAATTTTGCATGTGGTTTGTTGTTTTTCCAGAGTATGAAGGGTTGTCCGCCTCCGGCTCCTCTCTTTGGCGACGATGATGACGAAGATGATGACTTGGATTGGTTAGGATAAGAATGACATAGGTGTCCATCTTGGAGACGACACTTCTAGACTGAACCTCAATACCTAAGCACAGAAGTTTGCGGCAAACAGTAGTATGGACAGAGTGGGTCCTAATGTGCCCTCTGCCCTCTGGAACCTGCAAAGCCATCTTTGTGTTGCTTGACCGTGCTAGAGCCAAGAATGCAAAGCCAATTTCTGTCTTATGTACTCATTGTAGTGACCATCCTGGAAACTGGATTAAACTACTGGATATTTGCAAAGGCCAGTGTGAAGACCCACAATGCTTTGCAGGAAAACCAGAAGGCTATTGCAGTGCCAAGCTACCGGAACCCTCAGCACATTGCAGGAAGGACAAAGTGGCTCATAATGTTCTACTAAAAAAGATGGCCAGAAGCAGACGGAAGCGAAAATGCACTGCAGTGGTTAGGTGGGGACTCTTCTAAAGTGCAATGTGTGGCTGAAAGCAGGCCTTGGCAGCAACGCAGCAAAGAAAAAGGTTCCTCTTTTTGTGTCCTGTTTGGTGCAATCCGATCTCGGCATCAATCAATATTGGAAATTACTGTTTCTGATCATATCTGTATTACTATTATCTACTAATTCCTCTTTTTAATAGTCAGAAGCACATTATGCTAAAATAAAAAAAATTAACATGACTCTTATTTCCATCTGGGATAAATGTCACTAGACTGTTTGTAATCTCTAGTATTGTCCAAAGCCTAAAGTATACCTAAAGGTAAAACCTTTTTTTTGTTTAGTTTTGATAGTGGAGAGGGATTAGAACACCTGTCGGGTTTTTATCGCTGTGTTCCCCTTAGGGCACGTGTGTCAAACGCAAGGTCCACCAGGCCGAATGCTGCCTGCCTGCCAGACCATTTCATGTTTCCCTCGCACCCAGGGTTTTATTTTATTTTTTCCAAGTCTTTCTGCCCCCTCCGACTGTCACTTGTAAACACAGAAGCCTTCCGTGTTTATAAGGACAGCTTTCCTTGCAGTAAGTCTCACAGATGCCTGCCTGCCCGCCCTGCACTTAATGGCATGGACAAGGGAAATGCAAGTGCAGTGTGGGATGGGGGGCATCAATTGGTAAGCTGCACTTTAATAACCATCGGTGCCTGTGTGTACAGATGAAGAACAATGATCTCCCTGCACGTGAGAGAGAGAGAGGCGGAGCCACCTACACTTCCAGGAGATGCTAGAGCTGAGCCAGGCTGGGGAGATGGGGGAGAGGGCATAGGTCTTGGATGAGAAAGGGTGGAAATGAAATGTGGGCAAGCCTGTAAACGACAACTGAACCTGCAATTCCAAAACCCTGCACTCTATATGTAGCACACTCCTTGACTCTGCACTATGTGCACAGTGGCCCCCTGAACTTTGTAAATGTGCTACGTACATAGGGGGTTATTTACTAAAGGAAAATCCACTTTGCACTACAGGTGCACTTGGAAGTGCAATCGCTGTAGATCTGAGGGGAATAGCTGCTGATTTTATCATCCAATCATGTGCAAGCTAAAATGCTTTTTTTTTTATTTTCCTTGCATGTTCCCTTCGGATCTACAGTGACTGCACTTTCAAGTGCCCTTGTGGTGCAAGGTGGATTTAGTAAATAACCCCCATAGTGCAGCGTTCAGGATTGTGTTTCGTACAAAATGCAGAGTTCAGGGGTGCACTATGTACAGAGTTCAGGAGTGTGTTTCGTACAAAGTGTGCTCCTGAACTCTGTACATGGGAACATTTCCCATATGGCACCCAGCAAAAAAAACTGATTGAGGTTATAACACTCTTAGCTATCCAAAATAAAAGGCAACATTTTACCCTAAAGTGATTATTTATAAACCTTTGTTTTTTTACTAAAATAACACGCATGTCATGCTTGCCTGCTCTGTCCAATGGGTTTTGCACAGAGCAGCCCTGATCCTCCCTTTCTTGGGTCCCCGCAGGCGATCCAGGCCCCTACTATACAGCTATTGCCACTGGGCACACTTTCCCTGGGGGTACCCATGCATGCTCGCTCCCAAGCCCCCCAGTCTGCGTCCAGTCACACAGACCAGGTGTCACTACTCCCTTTCTACCCACTTTTATGTGCTCTAACCTGTCCTATTACCTTTCTCAATATTATAAAAAAGACCTAGGTCTTTTGTCTCGGGGGCATGAACATAAAGCAGTAAATGTCACTTGCATTCGTTGGTGGTAGATTAATGGCTCATTTAAAACCTATGCACCAGGAAGATTTATTTGTAGTGAATGTCAGATTCTCTGCTTTATAAAACTTACCTCTAGTGTTTTATTCCTAGAACACCGCTTTCCAAATTCATGTTCCAGGACAGAACATGAGAGGCTTGGCCTGTCCGAAACAGGAAACTCCATAAGAAGAGCAAAGTCATCTACTCCTCAACCATTTGTTTCCTCAACATTTTACTGGAACATCAAAATGGTTTTATTTTCCCTCTGGCCGTCTTGCTAGTTCCAGAGGCCTCCTGGTATATGGCACCCCATGATTTCGGGAACTATGCACTTTGAGGGGATGCATATCTAGGCACTTTATTTTGGGGGGGGGCGAGAGACTAACTTTTGTTACTATTCCCATTACCTTCTTTATTAACAGGTTGTCAGGCTTGGAGGTCCATGCTCTTTCTCTCTGGGTGTTGGCGAGATGGGAGCAGATCTCTGGAGTGCCCTACTCTCCTGTCAGGACTAAGCCTTGTGGAACAGGTCCTGTATGTAGTAGCCCTCACCCCAAGAGCCTATTTCTTGCTTGTCCTCTCATGTGCTATCCTGGAAGATAATTGGGGAGAACAGAGTTGGTTACCTGGTAACTCTCTCTTCCTAGAAATCTTCCAGGACAGCAGGAATTCTCACCCATTGTTCTGTGTTGGATGTTTATTATGTCGGTTCTTGCTTAGGGACTATACTATTTGGATTTCTGATAGATGATGTGTTTCCTGGTTTAGGTAGGTAAAGCCTTTTTCATGTGCTGTTTTTGAAGTTTTGGTACTAATTTCCTACTCCCCTGTTTTTTTTTTTTTTTTTTGTTTTTTTTTGTTGTTTTTTTACCCCTAATGCACTGCAAAATAAGTGCTGCTCCATAAGCCATAAGAGCTTATCACATTCTACTTCTGAGTGGAGCAGCCACACCTAGACCATTGTTCTGTACTATAAAGGATAAGTCCACCCGACACTAAAATCACTACATCTACAGACATCCACAATCTAACACTAACAGATCTAGCCCTGTTAAAGGAGTTGTAAAGGAATTGTTTTTTTTGCTGAAATGACTATTTACAGGGTATAGAGACATAATAGTTAACTGATTCCTTTTTTAAAACTATTAAAAATAGATAAAAATCAATCATATAATGTACCTGTAGTTTCGAGTTTCTTTTTTGCATGTTATTTCCTGCCTCTGTGCTATACAGAGCATACAGAGCCATAAAGCAGTGATGGTTTGGAAAACAAAACTAGACACACAGTAATCACACCTCCTTGATTAGTGACCACAGTGAGAAAGCTCCCAGCACGGTGGTTATCGGTAAACAGACAACCAGGAAGTGTGGAGATCAGCGAAGAATTACAGCAACTTGAGAGCAAAAACGAACAATGAGGAAATGAAAACAGCACTGCATTAAGGTAAAGGAAGCTATTAAGATAAAAAAAAAAAAAAAATTCCCTTACAAACCATTTAAGAAGAAATTGATATACATACTTTTTTTTTTTTTTTTTTTTTAAGAGGGTCTGGACAGAAGCTCTGCAGAGGACACAGATGACAACAGCTGTGAAATTAATGGGAAGTGACCTCATCCATATTGTTACTTTGGGGCTTCCGTTGTCGGACATGTCCTCTGCACCCGTCACCCCAGCGGAGAGCTTAGTGTGGGATCGGGTCAGATCGGCTTCAAAAAAGTTATTTATACTGATGTCTTCTTTACAGTTCTAGATAGGTTAGTGTTAGATTGTGGATGTAGTGATTTTCGCGTTTGGGTGCACTTATCCTTTAAATGATCCAATATGATGTGCAGCCAATCATTTATCAAGTCAGAACAATGAAACATTACTTTTTTTTTCTGTTCCTGACTTCTGTGTGTTTTAAATAGGGATAAATCATTTGTAAAGAAATATAATAGCAAGGTGTTATATCAGTAGACTGTGTACAGTGTAATATCACAATTTATGCAGTGACACAGCAATACAGGAAAATGGTACCAGATCGTTTATTTAGCCCAACAGGCTACCATAGTGACATGACAGACCGTAAATAGAACATGGATCTAGAATGTCCGAAAGAAAAGCATAGGTGTTGCCTATAGCAATCACATACTTTTAATTATTTAGACTACGTATGAAAAAGCCAAGCTCAGCACACACCTATTACGACTAGAACTCGGCCAAACATTACAGCCACAACTAAATATACATATAGCTCCATTCACAAAGCTAACGCCAGGATAACGAGACTTATTTTTAAAATGGCGACAATTATTTTCAGATTAGTCCAGCGAGTCATATGGCTGAATCAGAGTTTTATCCTTATGTTTAAAGCTTTGTAAATTGAGCCTTTTTTTTATTGAGATATATAATCTTAATCTGTCACAATGAAATACAGTTTGACCTAGCATTAAAGTGTGATGGGAGAAGACTGTGATTATTGCTAAAAGCTATAACGGCCACTTGCAATAATTGCAGGTAAAATCCATCAGGCAGGCTGGCTGTGCTGTGCCCAAGTCGATCAATCGATCAACTTGAGTACGTTTATCCTGCTTATGGTTTGAACTGTCTATAGCTGGCAATACATTGTAGAATATTCTTCTTTAATTTTCTTTTAGATTTATCCTTTAACTATATAGTACAAAGGCCTGACTGATTGCATACAATTCGAAAGTGTTTAGATTGAGCAAAACCATATAATATGAAGTAAAACCTAAAGGAAAATTCTATAATGTATGGCCAGTCTTAAGCTGGCTACTCACCATACCATTATATTTGTACAATTTTCCTTTAGATTTAACAAAACCATATAATATGAGATCAACTCTGATACCCTCCTGAACATGTTGTAAGACCTTTAACTGAAACACCCTGCAGCGTTGCCTGACATTGGAGTGGTTTGGGATACACACTCCCTGGTCCCCACATCCCCTGTCTACTATGTGCTTTCCTACGACTCCCTCTTTTTTTTTTTCTTTTTTTTTTTTTCCCCGTTTCCTCTTCACCTGGGCAGCCCCCCCTTCTGATTTCTTTCTGATCTAGATTTTTTTTTTTTTTTTTGTTCTTAATCATATATTTTGGAATTTTTCTTCTTGATGAACAACAGGTTCCCTTGGCCAAAATTGCTTTTGTGACTAAATGACAATCACCAATTTTAGTACTATGTTGTATAAGAGGAATCTAGCTATGGGCGATAACCATATACGGTGATTCAGCCCTGTCTTTGGACTGTAACTCCCTATGTTGTTCAATGTAATATCTGTTAAAAATGACAATAAAAAAAGTTTTCAACCCTAATATGAGGTCAAACCCAAACGTTCAAATTATATGCAATCAGGCAGGCCCTTACACTACATAGTTAAAGGTAAATCTTAGGGGAATTGAATAAGAAGATTGTGTAATAAGTATCAACAATGCAGCTTACACTCCATTCACATCTGAGCTTTGCGCAGCGACACCTGCTGCAGCTTGGGTTTTGTTTTTAGCTTCTTTGTGGTTTTTTAGTGGAGTGGCACCGTTCATTCGAATGGACCTTCCTCTTCTCCAAAGAAGCTGGTATAAGAAATAATGTCATGGCAAAAGTGTCCCACCACGATTTTGGAATCAGAAGCAGAATAGTGGAGATTCTGTGGCCATGATTCAAATTGCCTAGGTGTGAACGGAACCTCTCGGCCAGTAACTGTGGGATGTGGTCTCTCTTTTCTGAGTTTATTTTGGAGCCTGAAATATATTGCATATTTTGCACCCAAGCTGTGCTAGAGAAATAGTATGTTTCTGCCTATCATGGTGGTTTACATACTGTAGTTTATTCAAAGCATTTGGAAGGTATCAAACCATTAAGGTTTTAAATTCAATCTTATTTTATTAAAGAAAAGAGAAGCAGAAAGACAAATATCGTCTCCAACATCACAAACAGCGAAATCAAATACACCAACAATAGGCATCATGTATGACAGAACATAGACCTGTCGATGTTACATAGAAATGAGAGTATAAGCATGAATACGAGGACCACCATAAGGCTGTTAGTGGTAGCAATCCCTATAAACTAAAAAAAAAAAAAAAAAAAAGGAAGGAAGGTCTATCTAGCTATTGTAGCCATCAACCACACCACACTACAGGTGTAAGGTAGCAGTGCTGTCCCGCATACGGTGCAGCATACGGGAGTGCATACCAATCTGTATGGGAAAAAAAAAAAAACACATGGGGTCAGATAGCGAATCGGCAACATTCGGCAGATTAAAGCCATGGTATGTGGACTAAATGAAATCCTAAGGATGTATTCAGATAACGAGAAAAGAAGCAGGGGCAAACAGAAGGGGGAGAGATATTGGGGGCAAGTACCATTAAGGTTTTTGTCCAGAAGCCAGGACAGCTAAGCCATCCTGTCTTCTACCCAGAATGTGAAAAACACTGACTAGAGCTGAGCTTGGCTGTCTTGAAGTCTCCTGCTGGTGCTTTGGGGTAAGATTGTAGAAGATTAACCAACACAAAACTGTAATTGCCAAGTAATCACTCAGAGAAGGGGGAGAATACAACGATAGTATAGGTAAATTAATAAAGGTGGATTTTTTTTTTTTTTTTACATTTTTAAATTAATGCAGTTTGTCTCATCCAAACCAACTTTAAGGTGACCATAATAATTGTGAAATGTTCAACGTAAAAAATGTAGACTCCTGTGCATTTTGGTGAATGTAAATAGTACAGAGCAGTGTATATCAATGTAAATGCATTTATGTGTCAACACATCAAACATGTCATGGCCATTTATAGACCTTGTTTTATGTATCCAGGTGCGAAAGCAAGCTTTGCAGCCATTATTGTCAGGAAGGTGCTTCCATAGTACAGCCACCATACACACCAGCTCTGAATCGAATGTGCAGCTTATACAAACTACTTAAAGAATCAAGAACTGAAACTGAATGGCACCACTTTGGCTAGTGGCGTATGCTTGTGTTACCTGATGTGGCATGGTTAGAACAGTCTTTAGTTCAGAGAAGTTTGAAAAGCTTTCAGTTTTATCATTGGTATTTGGTTGACAAGATGGCACAACTTCCTTTTTGATGTCTTGTTTGTGGAGACTTTCTGCTTATTTGAAAAAAATGAGAATGAAGAAGATACAACCAAGACCTATGATCAGTCCCAAAGCTAAGCAAAGTCTCAAGCTGTGTGCAGAGAAAGAATTTGATGCTGGAGAAGGATGGGCTTCGGACAATGCTACTCGACGGCTGATCCCTAGGAGATAAGTGCTCCGAATGTCATGCATGTACCTTCCTCCCCATATCTGGCCCTGGTCAGGGACCAGGACGTCACTGACTGTAAAGATTGACAGTCGAGGTGATGAAGTATGGCCTTCAGAAAAAGACACTCTTGGGCTGGAAAACTCTGAATTTTGAGATAAGGCATCATCAGAGGTGGTACTGAACATGGTAGCCACAGGGGACCTGTGTAAGGTCTCCTCATCCGTCTTTAAGCCCTGGACCCCTTCCTCTGGTATCATGGTGACACTGCGGCAGAATGGGCACACTACGAAGGTCATCAGCAAGCTGTGGCAAACCAGCTTTATTAGACAGTGCAGACACAGCGTGTGGCCACACTGCAAAGTTTTGGGTGCTCTCAACTGTAAAGTGGTCTTATAAGCTTCATAACAGATAGGACATTCTCCCGGGCTGACTCCAATATCGGCTTCTACAGATGGCAAGTCCATGATGCCCAGGGATTCCTCAGAATTCTTGTTGACCAGAATATAGATGCCAGTACATTTAATGTACGTCCCAATCGTTGCTTGTACTTGTTGCCTCTTGTACATCCACTACCATCACTTGTAAGATTTGCTTATGTATTGAGTGTATTGGCTTTAGTTAGCTGGCTGCCCCAAAACCTTTTGGTCACTTTTTCATATCTCGTAGCGAAGTGCAGAAATTATTTTAGCTTTGGTTTTTATCTTATGTAATTGGAAATATGTTAATGATGACATAGAGAATAACTTTGTCCCAAACCAAAAAGGGACAGCAAAAGTTCTTAAATTGGAGTCTCTAAAAAATAATATCAGGCTGCAAGCCACCCTCTGGCCATTGTGCACATCCACTTGTTTTCAGCACTTTTCCTAGAAATGCGGAGGAAATTAATTATTACAGTCTGTGGAATCTGCAGGCTGATACAAAGCATTAACAAGACTTTTTTTCCAGCCAAATGATCAATGTCCAGAACTTCATGCAAGAAATTCGTAGAAAGGTACAAATGCTCAAATGTTGGATCTTTTTTTCTTGTCTGCAGCTTCTTCTTGGTGTGTTGCCGCTTTGAGTAGTTCTTTCTTTAGAAGAGCCAACTGCTATAGAGTAAAATGGAAAACCTGCAATACCTTCAGCACTTCTGACCATCAGGCTGCAAAGGGTTCAGCTGAAAGGAAGCTTGACAGCGTTGCAGGGATCCTTATGTCTGGTGTATTGTGGACTTCGAGTCCATGGTTAGAACACGGTCAGTGGATTTATCACTAACTAACATGTTTATGCTTTAGGGCCAAGGAAATGTATAAGCGAGTGGTGCCTGATGTCGGACTTTGTTCAAACTCCTATCGCCTGATGTTGTCCTGGAGTTAGTTGGGAGCACAAGTTCAAGCCTGTTAGGATTTCTCTGCTCCATGGAGTATAAACTGTATTAACCTTTGTCCTAAAGTGCTGTTCCATCATCAGATGCGTTTAAAGTGCAACTCCTCCTCCGGTGTGTAAGTGTCTATTTATAACAGTTTTTCATTCCAGCTTTATATACATTTAAAAGGGGGTGTGTGTCACTTCTGGGGATCAGAGATGGCTGCGTTGAGCTAGTTTATAATGCAATTGGTGCAGACGCCGCCTAAGCACCCATCCCTTCTGAAGGTAGGCATAGCCTAGGAAATGTGGGGCTCTCCCCTGTACAGACTAGGCACTGAGAATTGGGGATCCAGCTGTGGAAGTAACAATGACGTTACGGCTCTTATATACTGTGGCAATTTGTGTGCAATCTCATGCCTTATTCCAGGAGTCTCGAGAACACACACCCGAGAAGAAGATACTTTTGTAACTATGCATTGTACAGCACACGTGTTGCCATTTTGTTTATTGCTGGGTGTCTATTTTAAGTTTCTTTTTCTAGAAACCCACAAAGGCAGTCCCCAAACTATGTGGCCATTGGTACTGCTTGACCTTTACTAAAGAAGTACAAAGTGGGACTTATTTACAAAAGGCAAATCCACTTTGCACAATAAGTGCAAACTGCATATGAAATTGCACTGAAAGTGTAGATCAGAGAAGGATATGCAAGGAAAAAAAAAAAAAAAAGCATTTTAGCTTGCACATGATTAAATCAGCAGAGCTTCCCCTCGTTTCAGATTTACAGCGACTGCACTTCGCCTTAGTAAATAACCCCCACTGTGTCTGAAAAATTGAGTATTTTCCCTTAAGCCCCTTTAATGCAGGGCTATTGGGTTGGATCAGCAGAGAATCAATGAACAGAGAGCCCCTGCTGAATTTTTCTTCTTCCTACATCCTTTACATACCAAGCTTTCCAGACCCATGTCAGATCTATGGGTGGCCACATGAAAACAGACTTGGGTCTGTTTACATCAGACCACCTCAGATGTGCCATGTTTAGGTTGAGAAAAAAAATGGAAAAGGATGCAGACCTTTTTTTATTTTTGTTTCACCTGGGTGCACATACTTATTTTAGGCCCCTATTACATGGGTGGTACAATGAGGTCCACCTGTTGATTTTTCAGATGGCCCCGATTTGGAAGCTTAACCACTAAAGGACCACTTCCTGCACAGAATGGCACGGCTGGGCACAGGCACGTACCTGTATGTCCCCTTTAAGAGCCCAGCCGTGGGTCGCAGGCACGCACCCGCAAGCCGGTCCGAAGCTTCGTGACCGCGGCACCCGCGGACCCGATCGCCGCCAGTGTCCAGCGATCGGTCACAGGAGCTGAAGAACGGGGAGAGGCGTGTGAAAACACACCTTCCCTGTTCTTCACAGTGGCAATGTGATATAGGGAAATGCGATCAGTGATGTCACATGTCCAGCCCCGCCCCCTACAGTTAAACACATATGAGGTCACACATAACCCCTATAGCATCCCCTAGTGGTTAGCTCTAGGGTTGTCCCGATACCAGTATCGGGACCGATACCGAGTATTTGCGGGAGTACTTGTACTCCCGCAAATACCCCCGATACCTAAATAGAATACTTCCCTCCCCCCGCCGACCCCCCCCCCGTCGCATACCGCAAAGCCGCCGCATTAACCCCATGCATTACAGCGCCGCACTATACAGGCACCTTCCGTTTGAATACTCCTAATCCCCGCCGCGCCATGCATAGACACTCCCCTTCTCTGGGATTGGACAGATCTGTCCAATCCCGAGCAAGGGGGAGTGTCTATGCACGGATCCGTCCAATCCCGAGAAGGGGAGTGTCTATGCATGGCGCGGATTAGGAGTATTCAAACGGAAGATGCCTGTATAGTGCGGCGCTGTAATGCACAGGGTTAACGCAGCAGCAGCGGTGGTATCGGCACTATCTGCTACTAGGTATGGGGGACATGACATGGCTGCATTTGGGGACACATTTAAAAAAAGTATCGGTATTCGGTATCGGCGACTACTTGAAAAAAAGTATCGGTACTTGTACTCGGTCCTAAAAAAGTGGTATCGGGACAACCCTAGTTAACTCCTAAAATGCAATTGTCATTTTCACAGTAATCAATGCATTTTTATAGCACTTTTTTCTGTGAAAATGACAATGGTCCCGAAAATGTGTCAAAATTGTCCGATGTGTCCGCCATAATGCTGCAGTCACAAAAAAAATAAAAAAAAATCGCTGATCGCCGCCATTAGTAGTAAAAATATATATATATATATATATAATAAAAATGCCATAAAACTATTCCCTATTTTGTAAACGCTATAAATTATGCGCAAACCAATCGTTAAACGCTTATTGCAATTTTTTTTACCAAAAATATGTAGAAGAATACGTATCGGTCTAAACGGAGGGAAAAAAAATGTTTTTTGGGGGTATTTATTTTAGCAAAAAGTAAACATTTTTTTTTTCAAAATTGTCACTCTATTTTTGTTTATAGCGCAAAAAATAAAAACCGCAGAGGTGATACCACCAAAAGAAATCTCTACTTGTGGGGAAAAAAAAGAACGCCAATTTTGTTTGGGAGCCACGTTGCACGACCGCGCAATTGTCAGTTAAAACGACGCAGTGCCGAATCACAAAAACTGGCCAGGTCCTTTACCTGCATAATGGTCCGGGTCTTAAGTGGTTAAAGTAAACCTATGGGCAGATGGATGTAAAAGGACATCTCCTTTTTTTTTTAGTAAGGCTGGCTATAGACCAGTGTTCTGCAATTGGCATACCTCCAGCTGTTACAGAACTACACGTCCCATGAGGTATTAACAAGACTGGTGGCAGTAGCTGTAGCCTATAGCAGCCACTTGCAATAATCGCAAACGAATCGGCAGGCTACAACACCCAAGTTGATGGGCCATTTAGCCTGCCTATAATGGTTCGAATCTCAGGTGGTTCCTGGTGAATGGGACAAGATTCGAACCGTGTATGACCAGCCTAAGTTGACTTATCTGAACACTAGCAGTTGCACTTTGATTCCTCCTTAGAGATAATAACTGTAGCACCAGGGGAACATAAAGACTCCCGCCTCGTGTTTAACGGATTACCAGAACTCTGCACAATAACAATTCAAAGAACTTCAGTCATCCATGCAAAGGCACTTTATTTTATTACAAGAACAAGATGAAGTAGGGAGGGAATGTCCCCATGCAATGGATCAGTGATACAGCACACACAATATACAACTTTCAGGAAGATGCATGGAGTTTATAGCACAATGTTGCACTCAAAACCTGTGGGTCACAGACACAATGTAAGATTTAAAAAATAAGTGCATTTGAAATAGACACATTAAAGCAGTTTTGGCCAATAAGGTATTTATCAACTCTTTTTGTTCTTGCAACAGCAGTGTAGTTCTGGTAATTCATCCTAATACAATTTGCCCCCCTTGTTTATCATTACCAAATATGTTTGCAAAAACTCTTACAGCAAAGACTCCTGTCAAGTGCTGTGGCTTCCTTTGTCCTGCTCCAGGAAGCAGTGCCAGGGCCGTGTGTAATCTTCCCTAAATCTACCACCGAAATATGCCAACGGGGGCTCCTGATCCTGGATGACAGTCTGAGATGTCACAATCATCATCTCCATAATAAACTAGAGAAGGTTAACACCACTGTAAAGTTATTTTTGCCGCCTGTGTTCCATTGGGAAGATTTTCCTTCACTTTCAGTCCTGGAGTCTCAAAAGGAAATTCATACCTTAGAGAAGGGATCTTCAAACCATGGCCTTCCAGCTGTTCCAGAACTACACATCCCATGAGGCATTGTAAAACTCTGACATTCACAGACATGACTAGGCATGATGGGAATTGTAGTTCCTGAACAACTGGAGGGCCATAGTTTGAGGACCCATGCCTTAGAGATTTGTCCTAAGAGTGGGTAGTCCCAATAAGGCTAGGTTCAACATGTGCGGCTCTGCGAGACAAATTTTGCATGGGCATGGCGGCCAAACTCATTTTAATAGGCTGCCAGGCTTCCAAAATGCAGAGAAGAGGTTCCCTGCAGCATTATATAAATCGTAGCCCGCACGGGAACTGCGCGTGTAGTGCGGTTCCCAGTGCGCACAGTGTGCGATTAGGATTAATCCAGTGTGTTTTCTTGTGTGGGGACACACAGCAGGAACCACATGCACAGATGTGAATCCATCCTAAAAAATTTCCATAACTTGCTCTAACAACTCAGAATGTGGAGATTTTTAATCACTTTCTCTCGCTGTGACAAGGGACAGAGGACAAATACAGAAGGTAAATCTCCTTAAAGCGGGGGTTCACCCTAAAAAAGATTCTAACATTACATGGAGCCGACCTAGGAGAGCGACAGTATGCTGTTTTTTTTTTTTCGTACAAACCATTTTAGGGCCATTTCCACCCCCATCTTCCGGGTAGGTAATCCCGCGGGACTGGGCGTTCCTCATCACAGGCTGTGATTGACGTGCTTCCGACTGGCGCATACTGCGCGTCACGAGTTGCCGAAAGAAGCGCGAACATCACACGTCAATCACAGCCAGTGATTAGGAAGCCCAGTCCCGCGCGATTACCTACCCGGAAGCCGGGGGTGAAAATGGCCCTAAAATGGTATGTACGCAAAAAAAAAAAACAGCATTCTGTCGCTCTCCTAGGTCGGCTCCATGTAATGTTAGAATTCCTGAGATTTCCCCACACTTCCTCTTTTGTCCGACATCACCTGGACAGGAAGTGAAGATATAGATGAGCAAATGAGACAACAATAAAATAATTAGAGGGGTTCAAAACCTTTCTTACTTTACTAGTAGTAAGCTGATTGTGTCTTTCTGGGGGTCTCCTCCTTCATTTGAGGAGAAATGGAGGCAAAATCTGTCCAGTGAGGACACAGAACCAGACAGAGGTGCTAACACTTCCCTACCCTATTCAAAGCTAAAACTAAAAATCCCTTTGTATACACTTTAAAGTAAATGTCATCACTTGAGGGCATACAAAGTGCCTATTACCTTTATTGGCCAGAAGTCTAGAATGTTAAAATCCATGATGTCATGGTCAATCAAGCCCTGGCTCCTACCATCACTGCCCTGTGGCCTATAAAGGTATTGCCACTGGATAGCAGTTTGGGGGGCTTATTTATTATTTTTGTGTCTGTTCGTAAGCCTGGTTTCTGTTTGAATAATGTACAGAAAGCTTTGGCAAACCTTTAGAATAGATCTAAGCAGCCGTATTGAAGTCTTTAGGCCTTGTTTATACAGTATGTGTAGTCAAGGACAGTAAACACAGGTAGGCAATCTGTATTTTTACCACCCCCAGACATTGCTCCAGCAAAGTCTGGGGGTGACCTATTCAATTGAATGAGAATGTGCCACAACCATGTGTAATGCACAAGGATGCGATGCAGTGGGCTTTCAATGGGTAGACCTGGCATACAGGAGACAACACTGCCTTTGAGCCACCCACCATCTACTCCTGAAAAGTGATCCACCATAGCCTGTTTTTATTTTATTTTATGTAGAGGGACAGTAAAATCTTATATAAATAAGGGCTTAAATAAAACTAGTTCCAGTTTTGGGAGGTTTAATACAGATCTTAATGGGAGTGCTGACTATCACTTTATACAAGCAGGTATCAGACTTTTAACAAGTTCCAAGTACTGCTGAAGTCTACAAGAAGCTTGTTTAAAGTGACAGTCGGCACTCCCATTAAGATTTATGTTTAACACGCCCAAACTGGAGCTAAATACTACTTTAAAGTAATTATAAAGACAACGTTTTTTTTTTGTTTTTTTTTAACTTAATGCATCTCTGTGTTAAAAAATAAAATAAATAATAATTCAAAAGCTGTGCCTTCTCTTAAACACTGAGTGCGAACTCAATCCAGCGCTGTGCCCATCTAAAGCGCCTCTTCTCCCATCTCGGTCTTCTCACAGGAGTTGCTGTTGTCAACCAAACTCCTGGGAGGAAAGAGCGGGCTTAGCCACGCTGTGTGTGTCTATGAACGCAAACAGCCCAGCTCAGGATTGAGCCCACATGAGTTCCTGGCTTGCTTGGAGAAGAGGAGGAGCCAAGATCGCCTGTGGGGGGACCCCAAACGAGGAGGTTCGGGGATGCTCTGTGCAAAACTATTGCACAGATCAGGCAAGTATAACATGTTGTTTATTCTCAGATTTTTTTTTTTTTTTTTTTACAACCACTTTAAAGGCTGAAACCTTTGCAAATGCTTTACAAAAACTTCCTATACACACCACTTCTGTACAAGCTTAAGGCAGGATGGGTCTATATTAAGGCCAAAGTTAAACTGGGTGCTGCATCTGGGGTGTTCATTTTTACAATTGTTGCAATATAACATCATTTTTTTTTAGCAAAGTCCAGTAATAAAGTGGTTGTAAACCATGGATGTTACAAAAAAATAAATAAAAAAATACAAGGCAATGGCATAATGTTCTAGTATGCAAAGCATACTATCAAATTATGAAATACTTACTTTGGAACGAAGCCCTCCAGCCCTGTAATGTCACCGCTGAGAGGGCAGACATGTTCCCCCTCGTCTTTCTTCTGGGTTCACGTGCTCCTGCAATGCGATTGGCCGGAGCCACGATTACGTCCCACTCCAGTGCATGTGTGCGGTAGCCCTCAGCTCCGTACAAAGCTCTGCCAATGTATGTATGGATGCCGGAGCTTCAGCACGTATGTGCCAGTGATGTCACTGGCTGCATGCAGGTTGACCATCTCCTAAACGGTACAGGTTTAGGAGATATTTATTTTACCTACAGGTGAGCTTTATTATAGGCTTACCTGAGGGGGGGGGGGGGGTGTTTACTACCACTTATAAGGCAACATTTTTTGTAGCAATGCCAGCATGTGGTAGTGACGGTTTCTCTAAACAGCCTTTCCAAATAACTTTGACTAAAACACGAAAAGTCACCTGGAAATTCTGAAGGTGTAATCTTGTTTACAAGCTCCCTTACTGCCCCCACTGGTACAGTAATGGCTCTGGCAGTAAAAGGGTTACCGTGATTGCCAATGCCGACATCCCTCTGCAAAACTTTCTAGTCTCTGATTTATAACAACATTACAGACTGGCAGTGGCGTAGCAGAGGTTTGGGCGCCCGGGGCAGAATTTTTTTTCGCCCCCCCCCGTATAATCATCCATCATCATAATCATACACTACTCTGACCACTGCAATACAGACTACACTACACTAGCCACTGCAACATACACTGCACTACACTGACCACTGCGACATACACTACACTGACCAGTGACCACTGCAACACACCCTGCAACTAACATAGCAATATTCCAAGTTTTATCTCCATAGGCTACCATAATTACCATGCTGCATAACGCAGGTACAAACTAAAAATATAGAAGCATTATGAGATGTTAGTGAATATCAGATCAGAGAAAAAAAATTATATTAAATATGGGTTCCTTGTCTACAAAAAAAATAATCATTTACTGAAAGCTTCTAATGTTTTACAGCACACTTTCTTTTTACAACAGATTTAGAAATGTCAGAAATAACATGCATAACTTATGCATGTTGTTTCTGACATTTCTAAATCTGTTGTAAAAAGAAAGTGTGCTGTAAAACGTTAGAAGCTTTCAGTAAACGATTTACAGAAGCAGTAGGGCAGAATTGCACTTACTTAAATCTCATCCTGACATTCTTGGAGATGAAGGATTCTCAGGCAGCAAACAAGCTCAGGCTACACAGGAGCCTTGTCTCACGGGAGCCAAGAATCGTCCGTTCATCGCCGAGACCTGCCTGATTTTCTTGAGCCATTGGATCCATGGGATGGAGGAGGAGGAGGAGGAGGCGAGGGACACAGAGTAGTGAGAACAGCGGCGGCATTCGGCTCCTCATCCGACCATTCATCCACCTTGCTGTGAGTGCTCAGCAAGGGATTGCAGGGTTCGTTGCGGTCGGGCCCGGGCAGTTGCCGTACATCAAAGGTGGTGAGAGAACAGCGGAGCAGCTGTATGTGCGGTTGGAGGTGCTTTGGCTTGCCGCGGCGCTCACCATTCATATTTACCGCCACCGCTAAAACCGCCAACACTCTAGAAGGAACAGGAAAGCCACACAGGCACATGACCTCATTCGCCCAATCACAGGGCAGGCAGAGTCTAAACTCGGCCGTACTCGGCAACCTTCGGCATCAGCCGCACCTGTCTTCCCCACTAGCCGGGACTAGGTCATATTTCACTGTCAGTGTAGAAGATGGATTCGCCCCCCACAATTTTTCGCCCGGTGCGACAGCCCCCCCCCCCCGCTACGCCAGTGCAGACTGGTCTCCTGATCTGCATCGCTGCTCCAGGTCAGTGACTCTTGGTACTAAAGATAGAGGGTCACCATGACAGCCAGGTACTCAGCATTTTCAGAAGTTCAGCAGTGGCCGCCCCCCATAAATTTCTCATTACAGGTTCCCGGTAAGCTAAAGCTGTACTATTCTGAAACAAGCGTGCAGCTCCATGACTGGATAGGCACTATTACCAGGCCTGCATTTGATTGGTCAGGCTTTGGGACAAAGATCCACCCACAAGAAGAAGACCCCTGACATCTCACCTTTTGGTAAAGAATTGAGAAGTTCTTTTCTCTGTAGCCTCAGCTGCACTGAACATGAATGAACAGGAGACAGGCTCCTTTTCATTCGTAAATGGAAGCATCGTATACACAGTTTATTATGCTTAGTTAGTACTGATCACTCACTGTGTATAGTTCACAAAAGGAAGAGACCTGTAAATGACATTTACTGGTTCCCCCCACCCCACCCTCCATCTGCAGGAGAGGAAAGCCAGCAGTGAGTGCTGGGGGGAAGACAGACAGGAGGATTTAGATAGCACAGGAAGGGGGATCAGTGCGGGAGGACGATTCCCGAACAATGCACTGTCTCTCCCCTTCCAGCAGCTGAAAGCAGGCGCAAGGGAGAGGGGGAAAACCAGCTTTCAGCTGCTGGAGGGAGAGACACAGACACAGTGCATCGTTCTGTAATTGTCTTCCGGTTCCGTTGCACTAATCCCCCTTCCGGTGCTGCCCATATCTAAATCCTCCCTTGTAGACACCATGAAAGGTTGATTTTCATCACAGTTACATGATTATGCACTTAGCAGAGGCCTCCTACAGAACTTCTCTTGTTAAATGTCAACTTTTAGCATGTAACTGATCTCATCATATATTCCTGTACAAATAACCAGCCAGTCAATGATTTGCCTGGAGTCTGGGAAGAGAGACAGAGCAATGCTGGAACTGCACTTTTCTGCCTTGTTCTAAAATGCTGAAATAGATCATAGGGGAAAAAAACAGCTCAGGGGACTAGCTGGGGGGCAAAAAAAAGCAAACCTGCTGTTCCACTTCTCCTTCTCCTACCCCCCCCCCCCCCCCGCTAGGTATCCAAAGCGCTACAGGCAGGGTAACCTTCCACCATCCAGACGCGGATCACGTAAGGTCAATCAACCCATAAATTCCTATAGATAGTCCACCATACAGTATGTAATGCAATATTTGTTTCCTGCCCCCTGAAGCGGGTACTCTATAGAAAAATCTTGGGAAAACCGAACCTCAGCCTATTACAGCTGTGCTGACGGTGGGAAGAGACCTTTACTTGGTCCTATCCCATTCAAAATAAAAAGAGAGTTTGCAAAGGGAGTGAAGTTAGGAAAATCTGTTAAAAGGTCCTCTCATAAAACGGTAAATCCTTTGCCTGTACCCACTGTTCATCTCCAAGGCTGTCATTTTACAGAGCCAGGGAATACATTTCATTTTCAAACCAGCGCTGAAAAAAATGTCAAGTGGAATGGACTTGCTGCTGGTTCTGTGTGATGTGGTGGGTGGGTGGCTTGTTCAGGAAAATTGGCTCAGTGGACGAAATGGCTGCTTTGGAAGCTCTAGTACATGATGCCAGCCTGCAGCAACTGTGGGTCACTCTACATCTTCATACACTGAATAAATAAAACTATATATATATGTACACTAACATAAGCAAAATAACTTTTTCACATCCCACTAAATATTCCTGCTTTGGATCTCTATATAAACAAACTGGGATATAGGTAAATGGATTTACTGTATTTATTGGTGTATAACACTCACTTTTTACCCTGAAAATAGCGGGTAAACTGTACCTGCGTGTTATATGCAGGGGGCGGTGGAAAGTTATTTTCCTGAAACTTCCCTCTTAAAGCTAGGGTGCGTGTTTTATGCTGATAAATACGGTAGTTAACGGTTCCATCCACATAAAAATGAAAATAGACATAAATAAATAGGGTTTCCTTTAATAATGTAAAAGCTAGATCAGGGGTAGGCAACCTCGGCACGCCAGCTGTGGTGAAACTACAAATATAGAACCAAGGTTGCCTACCCCTGTGCTAGATGGGGTGTTGCCACCTGACCATTTGCCTCTGTTAGTGAGATGGATATGCAGAGTTTCCAGGTCCACAGACTTTATGCCCACTCTAAGGGGCTCCCACCATCCCTGCTGGATTCTTATTTATATTGCATTACAGAAAATGTAACAGGAGGCACTGGAGCACACAAAGGTGGGTAAGAACACACAAAAAAATATCCCAAGTGGACAGGAACAGAGTTGGGAATTTTGTTGGGAAGCTCTCACTGATGGGGTGGCCAAGACTATATAAAAAGCCAGGGGCTGCCTCTGTCTATCAAGCTGCACCAGAAACTAAAATATCACATTCAGGAGTCTTGACACACAAAAGACTCAGCACAGCATAGGTGCAATGAATGTGGACGCACAGTGTTGTGATACAGCAGACCTCCACTGAGGTAAGCATAGAGTAAAAACTAACGGACATATTATGAATGAACTGATAGTTGTACACAGTACTGGTCTATAGCGTATATAATTCACAGAGTAAGCAGGAAATATCACAGATAAATACTCAGCAGCTTCAATTTTTCCCAGTCTTGCTCCTTCATGGCTTTCATTTCCAGCAGTCATCGCTTCCTCACCCTCTGGAGACTTCTCTTAGGTGCTGTGGTAGATCCTGATGCGCTGGGCAATATCTCCTCGGCACAGTGGGCAGGCATGGAGGGCATCCCCACAGTTGGTGCAGCAACAAACATGACCACAGGGAATGAATATTGACTGGGCCTGAAACAGGAACATCATTCATGGTTACAACATTACATTAGCACATAAAGAAACAATTTTATGGACCTTGTCCCTGTACAATTTACGGATTGTTTTGGGCTTATTTAAAACCCGATTCCTTATCATGTATTTTTTTAATTTTACATAAGCTAGGGAAGGGTTAAACGTCAGTCACATTTTTAATGCTGCCCGTGTCCAGTCTTAATTTCCTGTTTTGACCGACACCTGTCATCTGGACAGGAAGTGAAAGCAAATCTAAGTACACAGCAATAATTCTTGAGAGGGGTTCTAAACCTCTCTCGCACTACTAGAAATGTACACTATTGGAGTCAGTAAACCAAAATAAATATGCACATAAGGACTAAGGCCTCACGCCCAAGGATGTTTTTACAGCCACTTTTATGAGCGTTTTATGCAGCTTAAAAAAACACCTCTCCATATTAGCCTATGGCCTCATGTCCACCAGGACGTATTTGAGCTGTAAATGGGAAAAAAAAAACAGGACCAGTGATGATCCGACTTGCGGTGCGACTTCTGTGCTGAGAATCTTGAAGGGGAAAAACATTTGCATGAGGTTACCCCCCCAAGGCGATACCAAACCCTTCGGTCTGGTATGGATCTTAAGGGGAAACCCACACCAAAAAAAATGGCGTAATCCGAACATGCAGCACGGCAGGTCAGGAAAGGGGGGCGAGCGCCCCCTCCTAGACCATACCAAGCCACATGCCCTCAATATGGTGGGGTTTGGTGCTTTGGGGCACCTTGTCCCCATGTAGATGAGGACAAGGGCTTCTTCCCGACAACCCTGCGCATTGGTTGTCAGGGGCTGCAAGTGGGGGGCTTATCGGGATCCGGGAGCCCCCTTTAATAAGGGAGCCCCCAGATCCCAGCCCCCCCCCCCACCCTATGTGAATGAGTATGGGGAACGTCGTACTTCTACCCATTCACCCGGGGAAAGAAAGTCTCAATGAAAATAAAAAAAACACACTAGACTTCTCCCGCTCTCTGGAATCTTCTGTCAGGCTCCTCCGCTATCTGCTGCTCTTTTACTAGCAGGGTCCCGGTCTTCTTCCGATGTTGACTCAACGCTCTCTCCCGCTGTAATGCCATGTGCGCGGTGTGCAACAACTTATATAGGCATGGGGCGGAGTCGCCGGGTGATGTCACCCAGCGACCCCGCCCCTTATGACGTCACAGTCCCATCATGCCTGGACTGTGACGTCAAAAGGGGCAGGGTCACAGCCATCCTGCACAGCCAGGTACACAAATCTTCACAGGCACACAGAGTCAAGGAACAGGTAGCTTTGTTTTTGTTGTTTATTAGGGAGTTAACAACTTGATTGGGGGTGAGAAGTTATACACTCCTCTTTACTTTCCTCCTGCACACCCTTTGTCTCTTTCTTGTTCAGCCTCTGCTGGTACACTCCTGGGGGAACTTGACAGTCTTCTTGTCATTAACAGCCCATTACAGACAGGAACTCACAGTCCCTTAACAGTAGCATACGTGGAGTGACACAATATGTAACTTTGCCTCCTGTTTCAATTGTTGTCACTTATCCCAACACCAGCTCTACAGGCTCTGGCAGCCCACCTGGCCTTTTTCACTAGCCCTCCTGGCTTCCTCTTAACACCAGTCTACCCAACTGACTCTTGACCAGCACACCCGGCTGACTCTCAGGAGATCCCAGGAAAAAGGACTGAACACTTAACCCCACGGCTGTCTTTGAGGGAGACTGGCAGTCTTTTCCCTTTTTTAGTTCCAACCAGTGTTTAACTACTCTGTCTTCTCCTTGCTCCCGTGCCTCCAGGAAAGATTCCTCCCATGTGTCTTTGGCAAGATCTCTCTAGCACCCAAGGCAGGTCAACCCCCCCCCCCCCCCAGACTGAGGAGTACCCCTCAGGGCCACCAACAGCCTTTCTAACACTGCATCTCCATCTGCCACCTAACTGCCCTACTGGCATGGACCATGTCCATTTATGAGGTGGACTCAGTCCCCTGCCAGCCCACTACTTGGGACTGGCTGAGGCCTCATAAATACGCATGGCAGTTCCTTCCAACCCCGTCCACTAATTCTAGGAGGTTTTCCAACCTTCAAAACACCAAGGGGAGACATCAAAGGGCTGCCAGAATGAGTCATCCGGCCATTAACTCTAATAGCTCTGACTAGGGATGAGCCGAACAACCCCCCCGGCTCGGTTCACACCAGAACCTGCGAACGGACCGAAAGTTTGCGCGAACTTTAGAACCCCATTAAAGTCTATGGGACTCGAACGTTCAAAATCAAAAGTACTAATCTTAAAGGCTAATATGCAAGTTATTGTCCAAAATAGGGTTTGGGGAACCAGGTCCTGCCCCAGGGAACACGTATCAGTGCAAAAAAAAAAGTTTTAAAAATGGCCGTTTTTTTGGGAGCAGTGATTTTAATGATGCTTAAAGTGAAAAAAAAGTGAAAAATGCCTTTAAATATTGTACCTGCTGGGTGTCTATAGTATGCCTGTGAAGTGGCACGTGTTTCCCGTGTTTAGAACCGTGCCTGCACAACATGACATTTCTATAGGAAAAAAAGTAATCTAAAACTGCTTGCGACTTTAATGTAAAGACATTACATTAAAGTCGCAAGCAGTTTTAGATTAATATGGATGAAGCCCCTTTGGGTCTTGTATGGATATTAGGGGAACCCCGCAGCCCAAATTAAAAAAAAGGAAAGGCGCGGGGCCCCCAAGCCCTATATACTGTGAACAGCAGTATACAGGTGGTGCAAACAAGACAGGGAGTGGTATTAGTATGAGAACACCAGCAATTGTAGTCAGGTAGCTTTAGGTGAACATAGGACACAGTACATCAAGTGAAAATACCGCAGTTAGCACAATCGCCTGCCTGCCTGTCAGTATATTAGGAAGAGAATACAGGAACGGATCTAGCTAAACTGAATACAGTGTATAAATATATATACACACACACACACACACACACACACACACACAACACCTGAGATGCATATATATATCCTCTACACACTAACTACAGCCGACTCGCCTGCCTGCTCTATCCAACTCAAATGAAATGGCACTGTCTCTCTCTGTCGGACTTTCACCACCGCCGCAACACATGCAGGCGGCCTTATATAGTGTGGGGCGTGTACTAAACCATCTAAAAGAAAAAACCCTGGCTTTGGCCAATTATGTCTCTCTTTGCTTACGGCGCTGTGAATTGGCCAAGCATGCGGGTCATAGTGCATGCTTGGCCAATCATCAGCCAGCAATGCACTGCGATGCCACAGTGAATTATGGGCCGTGACACTTGAATTTGACTCGAAGCTCATCCCTAGCCCTGACCAAATTACAGACTCACAAATGTACAATATAAGTCAGAGTATGGTTTGCCTATTCTACACACTACATCTAGCACATGCTAGCGGGTGCTACAAATAATAGATAGATTTTTTTGCTGTGAAGGATCTGAGTTACTGACTGCATCTGTTTCAAATCTTTATTACCGACTTGTGGAGCCTGTTGATAACCAAACGACAGTCCTTCCTGCCAAACTGGATTATTGGGGTAGTAGCAGAATTTACTACAAAGACTCTATATCCGACATCCCTAAATAGCTGACCATGGTTCAGACCATGAAAAAGAAATTGAAGAGACTGACGTAAAGTAGTGGGTGGGAGGTTGGTTGGTGATGTAAGGATTCAGGGGAGTTGATGTCATGTGAAGAGGGGCTATGATGTGAAAGAGGTACTGGAGAACACAGATGCAAGGGATGGGAGGGGGGCAGTGATGTGACATTTCTTAGTCACAGCACAAACATGAGACTTGGACCTAGAATTTTTTTTACCGATCAAACCTCAACAAATTATTCAATACCTCTTCTCTATAGCATTGAATGGCTCAAGCAAACCAGAGCAGGGCGAACAGACAAGGAGAAGAAACTCTCTTTTCAATTTATTCTGGTAGTTTTTGTACCTGGAAACTAGAGTCATGAGAATATTGTAGAGGGCTTGTTTCACATAGGGGCTCCAACAGACTTACCTGGAAATAATCTTATGATCATGCCCTATGCGATCCTAGTCTTATCTTTTCCTCATATGTACTGATAAAATTGTTGTATGTGACTTGTACTTTACATTGACATGTACTATCTGCCCAAAATATAACATCCGTGGAGCACTGCAAAGGTCACCATCAGTGATTGGGAGGCAGGTTTTATGAGGATCCATCACTGGGTCATTTTAACAAATACAACTCTATGGTTTCACTGCTGCAGTAATATCTGTTCTAAATGCTGTTCTGTGTATTCAGGACCTACCTCTCTCTCCATGCAGACCACACACTCAGAGTTGCTGTTGGCCACATCAGGTAAGAGGTCAGGGGGCGCTGTTGGGCTCAGATCACTAGCTGCTGGACTGCTGGGCTCCGGCCAACTAGGGGTCAGTTTGTCCATTGATGCTACCATAAGAACAAAGCACATATTAAAAAAAAGTACAATATTCAGAGAAAAGGTAAAAAAAAGTAACCACAATATATGTATAGCAGAACAAAGCTAAATAGTTAAAACATAAAATGTGAATTCACTTTAGATTGAACCTTCTCTTTACCTATGCAGTGCAAGGTAAAAAGATTCCTTTAGCTCTCCCCCTTCCCTGGCAGCACACACTGGCGCCGCTGGCAGGCAGGGTTGATTGGGAGGCAATTCTGCGATCGGCCAGAAAACTGTGGGGAAAGGAGAGGAAGAGGAGAACCGGCCTGATCACACAGCAAGGGGAACTCCACTGTCAAACAAAATCCCGCCTCCTGGACCGGCTCTTATGATAGACAGCACACTGGTCCAATGACATAAAAATTAAGTAGTGTGCGATCTAACATAGGAGCCAGTCCAGGAGGTGGGACGTTGTTTGACAGAGGAGATCCTCTCTGATCTGGCAGGCTCCCCTCTTCCTCTCCTCTCGCCACAGTTTACTGGCTGATCGCTGGGAGGAGAATTAGCTCCCAGGAGCCTGCATTGATGGGCACTGATGGGGCTGCATTGATGGGCACAGATGAAGCTGCACTGATGAAGTAGTTGTTAATATTTATTTTTGTAACTTAAAGCGGAGTTCCACCAAAAATTGGAACTGCCGCTTAACCCACTCCTCGCCCACTTACATGCCACATTTGGCATGCAATTTTTTTTTGGGGGGGGAGTGGGGCTTCAGGAGGAGTGGGACGTCCTGTCACACGTCCTCCTTCCGCCGAGGGGCTGGTAAGGCAAATAGCTTAATCACCTTACTGCAGCCCCTCCCTGTACACATGACAGGTCCCAATGCGATCGCCTGTCCAATGAGAGAGCGCAGCACCGCTCGCGCATGCGCGGTGGGTGCCCGGCCGTGAAGCCGAAAGCTGTCACGGTCGGGTGCCCACACTTAGGATGAAGACGCCGCCCGGGGAGGGGGGGAGAGGAGCGGGGCCCCGGTGGGCGCGTCGCTGGAATGTGGATCAGGTGAGTGTGTGTTTATTAAAAGCCAGCAGCTACACTTTTTGTAGCTGCTGCCTTTTAATAAACACTCAAATTGGCTGGAACTCCCCTTTAATTCTGCATAAAACATTTAACAGTGTCATAATATAATTTATGAGGGCGTGTTTAGGGGCGGGGTAACTGCTGATGATCCACCAGAGAACAGACAAAAGTCTGAACAATGACCAGCTATGAAGTGAGCCTGCCAGATAACAGTTGGATTTTATATATAAATTGTCTGTGAATAGTGGAACTCACCCCTTGCTGCGGACCAACATGGTGCTGGGAGATGCCAGTTTTCCCTCTGGGGATAAATTGAGGGGGGGGGGGGGGGGGGGCCTTTCTTCTCCTTTGTGACCCTGACCCATGCGGCTGGAGAATCCTCATTTATCCTTGCAAATACTAGGGAACCATGTGACTCTGGTGGCAATGGTCTTGCCTGACACTATACACTTGTATGGGTCTTTTTCTGTAATACACTTGTATTATGCCTCATTTAAAGTCTCATGGGCAAATATTATTTGTGTGTATGTTATAAATTGTCTCTGGTAAACTTCTTTACTAATATTCAGCACAGACTGGCATTACAGGCTCAGTATTGGCCAAAATTACATAGTTTTATGTTTACTGGAAAGAAGGCATTACCCTTTCTGTGTCTGCAAATCTCCTTGGCTCGTTCAATGATGGATATCTGTAGGCCAACTTCTTCCACTCCAATCTGCAATCACAGAGAAAGTATAGTGTTTCTTTTTACATGTTCTTATCTTCAATATTGGAAGGGTTTACAGCAGGGAGAATAATTATTTCATTCCCTGTAGATTTTGTACGTTTTCCTCATTTAAAAAGAAATTAAAGGTCTATAATTTTTTATCATAGGCTTATTTTAAATGATAGAGATAGAATATCAACCAAAAATCCAGAAAAAACACAATACAGATGTTATAAATTCAGTTGCAGTTCAGTGAGTAAAATAAGTATTTGATCCCCAAGCAAAACATGGCTTAGTACTTGGTGGAGAAACCCTTGTTGAGGTAAGATGTTTCTTGTAGTTGGTGACCAGGTTTGCACACATCTCAGGAGGGATTTTCTTTCACTCTTCTATACAGATCTTCTCTAAATCCTTAAGGTTTCTTGGTTGCTGTTTGGCAAGTTTCAGCTCCCTCCATAAATTTTCTATAATATTAAGGTCTGGAGACTGGCTAGGCCACTCCATGACCTTAACCACTTAACAATTCGGAGGCCATTATTTAACATCCTCGGCTTTGTGCGGTGATATCTGAATGATGGGTGCAGCTACAGGCATTATTCAGATATCACAGTTAAATCAAATCGGCCGGCGCTGCCTGGGAAGCATAGAGATGACTGGTCACCAGATGATCACCAGTCATCTCTATGACCGTCAGAGGCCCAGGCGCGATGTTATGACATCACGCCCGGTATCTGGAAGTTAAAAGCCGCAATTGCAGCTGTCGGCATGAGATCGGTGAATTTTTTTCGCGATCTAATGCTTGTAAGCCTGGAGGAGAGATGTGGGGTCTTATTGACCCCACATCTCTCCATAAAGAGGACCTGTCACAGTGATTCCTATTACAAGGGATGTTTACATTCCTTGTAATAGGAATAAAAGTGATTAAAAAAAAAAAAAAGTGTAAAAATAAAAAAATGAAGTAAAATAAAAAAAAAACATTTTTTTTTAAAAACGCCCTTGTCCCGATTGCTCGCACGCAGAAGCGAACACGCATGCAAATCCCGCCCACATATGTAAACGCCTTTTAAACCCCACATGTGAGGTATCGTCACCTGCGTTAGAGCGTGTGCAACAGTTCTAGCACTAGACCTCCTCTGTAACTCGAAAATAGTAACCTGTTAAAATTTTTAAAGCGTCGCCTATGGAGATTTTTAAGTACCGAAGTTTGGCGCCATTCTATAAGTGTGCGCAATTTTAAAGTGCGACATGTTAGGTATCCATTTACTTGGCGTAACATCATCTTTCACATTATACAAAAAAATTGGGCTAACTTTACTGTTTTGTTATTTTCTAATTCATGAAACAGTTTTTCTTTCCCTAAAAAAAGGCGTTTGAAAAATTATTGCGCAAATACTGTGCGAGAAAAAAAATTGCAATGACCGCCATTTTATTTCCTAGGGTGTCTGCTAAAAAGAAAATATATACTGTTTGGGGGTTCTGATTAACCACTTAAGGACCGGACCAATATGCTGCTAAATGACCCAAGGGGTTTTTACAATTCGGCACTGCGTCGCTTTAACAGACAATTGCGCGGTCGTGCGACGTGGCTCCCAAACAAAATTTGCGTCCTTTTCTTCCCACAAATAGAGCTTTCTTTTGGTGGTATTTGATCGCCTCTGCGGTATATACAAAAATAGAGCGACATTTTTGAAAAAAAAAACAATATTTTTTACTTTTTGTTATAAGAAAAATCAAATAAACTAAATTTTAGTCAAACATTTAGGCCAAAATTTATTTAGCCACATGTCTTTAGTAAAAAAAAAAATCACAAAAAAAAAAAGAAAAAAGCTACCTAGCGGGAACAGCGACACTAATACAGCGATCAGAAAAATTATCGCTTAGTGACGCTGGCAATAGGGAGTGAAAGGGTTAACTAGGGCGGTGATCAAGGGGTTAAAACTTTATTATTAGGGGGGGTACGGGGGCTACCCTGGACCTAACACTAACTGCCTGTCACACTGACACTAAATGCAGTAATCATACATATATGATCACTGCATTCAGTGACACTGTGACAGGGTTGATTTTTACATGAAGGAGAGAAGTGCCAAAATAGGCCCAGTTGTCAAGTGGTTAAAGGACAAGTTCACCCTTGTTCACCTTTTTTTTTTTTTTCTAAATTCCAGCTCCCCTATGTACTAATATACCATTAATGTATTTCTTTTGAAAAAATGTCAAAGCTTTCCATTAATTCTACATACATTTGCTGTGTCCATTGACATTTACCAAATGTATCCTTAGTTCTGCCTTACTTCCTGGTCAGACTATGGGTCATGAAACAGGAAGTTGACCAGCTGACCTCATTAGCACCACATCCTGCATCATCCACCCTCCTTCCTACCTACCCACTCCCAGGTGCATGTTTTTTTCAGATGAGATTAAATAACAGCCTATGTGGATAGAGTTGTAATATAGAAAACAGGTGTGTCCTGGGTTCTGTAAAGTTCACCATACTGTACACTATACAATCTGATTGTACAATCTCCTTTGGATCTACCATCAACTCCGTATCCAATCAGACAGTTCCTTGCACTACAGAGTGAATGGATAGATAGGTGGGTACTCTTATTCCATAGTTCTGGTAAATCCACACAAAATTGTACAGAGATTGTACAATCACATTGCATAGCGTATGGCCATCTTTATACAAGTACATAGGAAGGAGTGGACAGAAACACTCAACTGTCAAGCCCATGTCTCTGCATAGCGGGAGTTCACATTCCCACATGTTTGTTTTTTTTTTCCCCCGAGGGCGTTTTGGAGCTTTTTTACTCATCACGCATAGGGCAGCCCATCCACCTGAATAGGCTGCCCTACACACACAACAATCTCCTCAAAGACGCTTTAGAATGTTTTTTCTTTAGAGCAGAGCCTGGTGCTTTTTTTACTGTGATTATTAGTACAGCGCATTTTTGAAATGCAAGGAAGTGCATAGATGTGAATGGAGCCTCATTGTTCTTGTGTTGACACACAATTTTTACTTTTAGGACCCATTCATACCAAGCATAGTGGCAGCGCGCGGTTTGCGGCTCGCTTTTCCTGCGACAGGCATAGGGCAGGCTGTTGATTTCAATGGGCTGTGCTGCATGTGGCTCATGGGACATTTTGGCATGTTATGGCCCCCTGTTATGGCCCCCTTCAACCAAGACAAACAGTTGATACTAGCCGTGCTCTCGAGTGTCTGTGGCGCAAGACTAAAGTCCCAAAAAGGTTTCATCCAGTATAAATCTGCCCTTCAAAATACAATTCCAGCCTCCTCACTGCCAAGCAGACCTATTTCATGACTCTCATTAACAACTTATCATCCCCGTCCTGTCAACTCTTCTCTACCTTCAATTCTCTACATTGTCTTCTACTGCCTCCACCCACCAACTCACTCACTGCCCAGGAGATCGCCAATCACTTCAAACAGAAGATTGATACAATTTGCAAGGTGATCCCCACTGTTCAGATACCCTCCACGCTTTACACCTCCTATCCAAATGATTTCTTCACTCTTTCAACCCCACCACCACTATAGACGAGGTTGCTAAATTACTTGCCAACATCCATCTTACCACCTGCCCTCTGGATCCTGTTCCCTCACAGATGCTACGTTCACCCTCTGCCAAAGTTCTAATCTATAAGGATATAGATGCCTCTTGCATGTATCCTTACCTGTCAGTAATCTCCCCTCTGTCTGTTATAAGAACTGAAAAACTGCAGATTCTGTGGGTGGGTCTGTTGTCTGGAGCTCGGTGGGTGGTGGAGTTGTGATGTCAGTAGACTCCCCACCTACCTCTACACTCTCTTTGTCAACATGCATTTTTTTCCTGTGTATTCTTTACACTGAATTCTGCTATGATAACTAACATGCAGTCAAAATCCAGAAAAGTAACCACATGACTTCAGAAAAGGAGTGGGGGTGGGAATTAAAAAATAATGCCTGTCTCCAGGCTAGTGTGTGAGATATGTAAATAACCTGTCAATCACAGCAAGGAGGCGGAACGGACTAAGGTTTTTCTCTGTAAGTCTGTTTTATTTCACTGAACAATAAAAGAGGATTGCTCAGAGCTGGATTAACTCTGTGTGGCAAGACTGGGCACAGATGATAGGAAATCTTATACTGTACATTGTGACAACAAAAAAAAAATTCAGGTTTACATCCACTTTAATCTCTCCCTCTCTTCTGAAATCTTCCCCAACTCGCTAAAACATGCAGTTGTCAGCCCGATACTTAAAAAGCCCTCACTGGACCCATACAATCTTCACATCCTAAGCCCCATCTCCTTGCTCCCTTTTTTTATCCAAACTCCTTGAACATCTAGTCTACAACCGACTGAGCGTCCACCTTGCTGATAATAACCTTCATGATCCCCTTCAGTCTGGATTTCATCCTCAACACTACACAGAAACTGCTCTCCTAAAACTATATACTAACGGCCAAAAGTAAGGGACACTATTCTGTACTCCTACTCCTGCACCTCTCCGCTACCTTTTATACGGTTGACCACCCCCTATTCCTCAAAAAACTCCATGCCTTTGGGGATCAATTATTTATTATCCCAACTGTATGTTTATATACAATGGCAAAGAAAAAAAAAAAAAACGTGAACCCTCTGGAATTAAGGGCCCTTTCACACGAGCCCTTCACACGAGCATCCGCTAACGTCCGTAAACATCCGCCTCCGTTTTTTCGGACAAAAGAAAATCCTATTTTTCTTCCGTCTGGCGGATCGGATCGGATGAATACGGACACACGGTCCGTATTCATTCGATTCCCCATAGGGGAGAGTGGAGAAAAGACAGGGCGGTCCCCGCACACTGTGCAAGGACCGCCCTGTCAGCCGACAGCTCAGTGGGGATTTACGGATGATCCCCGCTGAGCAGACGGACACACACGGGGCGGATCAATACGGATCCGCTCCGTGTGAAAGAGCCCTAACTGGTTTTCTGCAACAATTTGCCCAAAATTGTGATCTTATCCTCATCCAAGTCACAACAAACACAATGTGCTTAACCCATTGGTGTCAGCGCCTCCCTACTCTTTAGCAGTTTTACTGCTACAGGGCAACAGTTGTGCACCGGATCTCATATATATATATATATATATATAAATAAAAAACACAGAGGTGATTAAATACCACCAAAATAAACCTCTATTTGTGGGAAAAAAAGCACAAATTTTGTTTGGGTACAATGTCGCACGCACGACCAATAACTATTTTCCAGCAGACACAGGAGACATTCTCCCGCTGACAGAAGCCCAGATTTCCATTCCATCCACATACTGTAAACTTTTATGACTTTCAGCAAACCTTTCCTTTATGATGCTACTAAAATAAGTCACTTTTTTTTTTTAAACAGTATTATCTGGAGTGTGACTTCAATTTGTTAGTGCATTTAAATTTGTTAGTACATCTAACACATTTAATTAGTGTTTAACTTGCGTATCAATGAGATGTCAGATAGAATTTGTGCTTTACCTTCTTAAGGCCAGCAGGAACCATCTTCTCTAACATTTCCAAGGAGAAACGATGATGAGCAAATATAGGGAGATACTTCTCTGCAGAAAGGTCCCTCAGAAGATTCACCAGTTCCTCTTCCAGTCCTTCCTCCTGTAAAACAACCACAGGACTCTAAAGCAGGGTGGTATAAACTTTCTTTTTCCTTTTTTTTTTCCGTTAAACCAGCGGGCTGAACAATAGAACCAGATCTGACAGTTTGGACTCCCCCCTCCACCATCCAGAATATACAGATCAATACTACAGCCATTGGCTGCATGAGCTGAACAAATGCAGGGTTTTCCAGCATGAGCAGTTATTAGACTGGCTTCTGTTGAACAGACAGTGGTACACACATATCAAAAGTTGTCTGGTCCCTGCTGAGCTGGATGATTTTCATGTATACTCGGCTTTAGTTTCAAAGCACACTGAAAAATATGCAATTAGTATAAAAAGACAACCTACCTGGAGCCTGAGGGACAGAGGCTTCTGGTTCAATAACCGCTGGTATTGAATCAACCAGTAGTTCTCTTGCTTGGCTTCACTCTTTGCATCCATCTCCAGCTAAGCGAAGGCATAAACAGATTTCAGAATGGGAAAGTCACATGAAACATTAAAAAGCACAAGTCTAGCCTTCTTATGTCCTCCTACCCCAGCCCTCCCTTCTCCCATAAAATAAAAATAGAAATATACCTTTTTTCCCAAGGGTCCTCTGGCTAGTCTGATGGCATTACAAGTCATTCCTCATATACTGCAGTGAAAGCGGTGAAAGTCTTTACTGCTGCACTAAACTGCTCTTAAATAATAGTGTGCGAGAGCCATTTACATGGTACAGTGCGCCCCAGGCTGCCATTTTAATACCACCACATCAAGAAGATCTTGGGGGTGTTGAACCATTCCCCTGAATCCAGGTGTCCGCTTGATAATTCTCCACTCCCAGTATGTAAATGGCCAAGAAAGTTGCAAGATGGTTCCTCCACTCAGGAGAGACTCAAGCTTGCTACTCTTAGGGCTGACTGACTTCCGATTCCCTTATGATAGTTTATGCAGGCACACAGCCGTGGCCTTGTCCAACTGCACCATTGCTGGGTGATGTGTAGTAGAGGGGTCCAGTGTAGTAGAGGCAGTCTTCTGGCTCTCAGATCTAGAATACTGATGGAGAATGTGGGTTCCTGTGGGGACCAGATCCCTGGACAGGTAGAGAATTGTAGATCAAACCCCAGCCTGACAGGTTAGTGTCCATTTGTACCACCTCCCAGGGAAAGGAGAGAAACTGTATTTTAGGACTGAGCTTGAAATCCAACATCCCACGTCTGCCTGCCTTTGAGGTGGAGCTGGCAGATTGAAGAGTAGGAATTGAAAAAGGATGGGAATAGAAATTCTATTCTGTGTCCCCTGGAAATGACAGATTGGACACAAGAGGTCTGGGACATCTCTGATCCAGTCTGGCATGAATGCCAACAGACACCCCCACACACCAGAAATAGACGGTGCCCCTTGATTGTGAAGAGGGCTTCTGGATAGGCTTGTAGAGTTATAGGGTCCAAGACTTGTGACAAAAAGAAAGGACCCACCTTACCTTAGATGAGGATGACTGGAAGACCCAGACAGACCCCTGCTGTAGACGTAGTATTGTAGTAGATTTTTTATTTTTTAGGTGAAGAAGTATTTCTTTCATAAATGTATCAAGGAACTCACCAAACAGGTATTCATCATTGAAACACTTGAGTAAAAGATGTATTTTACATGGAGGCTCAACAGACCATGCCTTAAACCACAAAATGCCACACTTGTGCACAGAGAGGAAGGTCACCCTTGAGACCTGGCGAAGTACAATCTCCAGGGCATCAACACATAATAGCAACACCAAAGGGAGAGTTCCAATCCTTTCCCTGTAAAAATGCATAGTGTGTTACACATTGTGGATTGTGATGTTAAGAGCCAGGAATCTGTGCTAATATACAGGGAAACCCTGTCTTAATTATCCCCAATGCTGGACCAATCAATGTCCAGGCTTTACCTGTCAGAGTGGGTAAACCCCAAAGGGGTCTTTAGAGTCTGGGAACCATAGAAATTGAGCAGGGTCCTGAACCTATAAAGCGCCCGTGGCAAACTACAAACATTGCATTTTTTGCCAAGTTGAGCATCTAATGAAGGGTCCAGTTCCCCAAAAAAACATTACAGGCTGGCTCCGCACCATGGGGTCCTGGTAGGGTCCCCAAGGTACACCTCAATCTGGAAACTGCTTAATAGCCTAGTGTAAAAAGTAGTCAGATCTTGATAGAAGCATCAGAGATTTTTTTTTTTATTGGTTTAAAGAGAAAAATACAGACCACGTCCATCACCTAATGTCGCTAGCAAAAAAACAAGAGTCTAATGCCTCATACATATGTACGGGATTTCCAACAAGAAAAGTTCCCGTCGGAAATCCTGAGGGGAAAGCCGAGAACATGCTCGGTTCAGTCTTTCCCCCTACACATGGCGGTTTATCCCGACAGGAAAACTGCGATGGAGCTTTTGGCCGGGAATCCTGGCCATGTGTGTGCTCCATCTCAGTTTTTCCCCATAGGCAAACTGCCAAAAACCGCCGGGCAAAAGTCCACTGGTTTTCCCAGCGGGAAAAAAAGAGAACTGGTTCTCCTTTTTTGTCCGGCGCCTTTTGGGCAGTTTTTCCGTAGGAAAAACTGCGAGGAGCATACACACAGCGGGATTCCCAGCCAAAAGCTCTTCTCACAGCTTACAGCATATAACTTATGGTCTATAAGTACAAGTGCTGTGTCCTGTACTAAACAAATAAGATGGAAGAGTGTTTTTTTTTTTTACTGGCCAGGGCCGAAAAAAAAAAAAAAAAAAAAAGGGACAACAGAATTCCCTAATCTGATTTGTGAAGTAGATCCTCTTTGCACTCACCAGCACGGCCAACAACTCTTCTTCCCTCTGTTTCTTGTCCTTCAGCAACTGCTGCAGGAGTTCACTTAAGGTTCTCCGCTGCTCTGAGATGACCTCCTGAGTTAATGAGAATATTGTCAGCAAATAGGAAACAGTCATGATAGGTGTCCAAGGTGAGGGCAATCTAATGGGATGTTTGGTTTCTTTGAGGCGGCGTACACACGGCCGAGGTTCTCGCCAGAAACCAGCGAGAACCTCGGCCGTGTGTACGCTCTCTGCGAGCCCCGCCCGTCGGGAAACCCGTCGAGCAAATAGAGAACAGGTTCTCTATTTGCTCGACGGCCCGTCGGGATGAATGGCTGGTTGCCATTCCCGACGGGCGGGTTGCAGATTCTGACGGCCGGCAGAGAACCTCGACGGGCGGAACGATGTGTTCTGCCCGTCGAGGTTCTCTGCCGTGTGTACGCGGCCTAAGGAGTATATGACAAATGGGCTCCTGACACATCAATTACTACACAGATAATGACCCTTGTGTATGAAAAGAGTTTTAAATAAGAATGTGTTCTTGTTTCCTCAGGTAGCCAGAACACTTTCTATTACTAATACTTTCATACAAAAGCTCTAATTTCTTGCCAACAGCAAATACAAGGGTGGCAATGGAAGGGTATGATCTATGGAAAGGGATAAGCAAAGCCTGGATATTTCTTGCTGGACTGGAAATAATGGCGCAACAAATAAAAAAATAGCAATGAATAATCCTTTACTTTCCTAAAACCCTTACAATGGATATTATTGTATGTGTGCAATATGAACAGAGCTGATAAAAGGGGCTATCCTTGAATTTTGTCGCTTATAATAGGTGTAAAGACATGTAAAATATTTAACTCTAAAAAGGAAGAACTGAGAACAGGCTTAAAATTCCTTTAGAAACTTTGCAGTCAACCCAAGGTTATCATTAAAGGATGCCCTGTGTAGACATGCACAAAAGTAGTCTATGTCCCCCACACACATTTTTCCCCCCAGTAACTAGGAGTTGAAATCTGATTTTACCTAGAGTGCCACCTGTGGGGTAAACCCGATACTACAGCCCATAATTTAAAAAATAACAGGCTGTATTTTAGGTACAGACAAGAGTGTGTGCATGAGATACTCTGGGGTTCATTTACTAAACGCAAATAGACTGCAGTTGCATTCATTTTCCCCAGAGCTTAGTGAATGTTTATCTCCATCATCAAATCATGATTAACAAAAATGCTGTCTTTTTTTATTTTCCTTCAGCCTGATGAGGTATTCTTTACAACGTGGAGCTTTGCCCCATTTACTAAGCTCTGGAGAAAATGAGTGCAACTGCACCTGCAAAGTGTCTATTTGCCTTTCGTTAATCCACCCCTCTTCCTTCACCAAAAAAATCCTAAATTCTAAATTTAGACGTGGAACATCTCTTAAATCAAATACTGCGTAGCAGAATTTAAGATTTGTTTTGAACAAAATTGCGCACAGGCCACAAGAATGGATGAGACCACCAGTGGATTCAGAATGTTAATACTCTTCGCAAACCTTCTGTTACAGCTTTAGAAGATGAATTTTAACAAAGCATGCCAGAACTACTAAATCCCGAGAGCCAGAACATTGAACACAGACACAAGACATTGCTAAGGTTTAAATGACAAGACAAATTTAGCAAAACAAATTTGCTGGACTGAAGAAAACCAACATTTTTAGAGAAAAAAAAATATTTTGATAGGTTGCATTATCAGTGATGTCACTGGTTTCTAATGAATGTATAGGTTGTATTTTCAGTGATGTCACTGGTCTCTAATGAATAATTAGGTTGCATTATCAGTGATGTCACCGGTTTTTAATGAATGGGTAGGTTGCATTCTCAGGAGATGTCACTGGTCTCTAATGAATGAATAGGTTGTATTATCAGTGATATCATTGGTCTCCAATGAATGGGTAGGTTGCAATCTCAGTGATGTCACTGGTCTCCAAAGAATGGGTAGGTTGCAATCTCAGTGATGTCACTGGTCTCCAATGAATGGGTAGGTTGCATTATCAGTGATGTCACTGGTTTATAATGAATACTTAGGTTGCATTATCAGTGATGTCAATGGTCTCCAATGAATAATTAGGTTGCATTATCAGTGATATCATTGGTCTCCATAGGATAGGTTGTATTATCAGTGATGTCAATGGTCTCTAATGAATACTTAGGTTGCATTATCAGTGATGTCATTGGTCTCCAATGAATGGATAGGTTGAATTATCAATGATGCCACTGGTTTTTAATGAATGGATAGGTTGTATTATCAGCGACATCTATGGTCACTACTGAATGGATAGGTTGCAGTCTCAGTGATATCACTGGTCTCAAATGGATGGCTAGGTTGCATTATCAGAATATCAGTGAGGTCGCTGGTCTCTAATGAATAATTAGATTGTATTTTCAGTGATATCATTGGTCTCCAATGGATAAGTTGAATTATCAGTGATGTCACTGGTTTTTACTGAATGGGTAGGTTGCATCAGTGTCATCGGTCTCTAGTGAAATGTATAGCCTACTTTCTCAGTGATGTCACCGGTCTCTAGGGAATAGATAGGCTACATTCTCGGTGAGATCACTGGTGTATAACAAATGATATGCTGCATTCTCACACCAGCTATAAAAAAAAAAAATGTAAATTGAATAATCAATTACAGTTCCCCAAAAATAATCCCCAATGCTTCTAGGTAACTAAGAATTCACACGAGACTCTCCAGAACAGGAACATGCATAAGACACAAATAAAGACTGACACTCAAGACAAAACATGTGGACAGACAGATGATGAAGCATAACGAGAAAAAAAAACATTTATTTTAATAGTAGATGAATATTCCTGAACAGATGGTTTGTGTAAACATGGGTATTTAGAAGAGATTTGAGCTATGAAGGTTACTGTATTTATTGGCGAATAACACTCACTTTTTTACCCTGAAAATAGCGGGTAAACTGTGCCTGTGTGTTATATGCAGGGGGCTGTGGAATTTTTTTTTCCTGAAACTCCCCTCCTAAAGTTAGGGTGCGTGTTATACGCCGATAAATACGGTACTTGTATTGATTCCACTGGTTCCTCATTCATCCAAACAAAAAGTATTTCCCTGTCACATGTACAGGCATGGCAGCCGATCTGTGCACTGAGCCAGTACTTTTCCTAACAACTAACTGTAGCAGCAGTACCATGATGGTACAAAAAGAAATTCTGGTTCAAAAAGAAAATGGAGGATTCCCCTCTTTCCTGGAAAACATATGATGACTTGTTTATGTCACAGATAACGGCTCATAATTCTGCATAAAAAAATGACAACTATAGAACAGCCCATTCTTAAAAGCAATGACATAACTGATTGGTGATTATAGCAGTTAATTGATTCTAGAACAGGGGTCCTCAAACTTTTTAAACAGGGGGCCAGTTCACTGTCCCTCAGACCGTTAGAGGGCCGGGTCCTTCACTGCCGCCGCGCCCCCCCCCCTGCCAAAAAAAAAACTGAAAGTCCCCCAACCCATGCCCATCACTGCAGCCTCACTTTCAATGCCTCCTTACTATGCCCTCATTGCAGCCCCCCTCACCATCATTACAAGCCCCCCTCACCATTATTACAAGCCCCTTTCACCATTGCAGCCCCCACCATTGCAGCCCCCCCTCATCATCACAAGCCCCCTCACCATTGCAGCACCCCACCATCATTACAAGCCCCCCTCACCATTATCACAAGCCCCCTCACCATTGCAGCACCCCATCATCATTACAAGCTCCCCACACTATTGCAGCCCCCACCATTACAAGCCCCCCCCACCATTATCACAAGCCCCCCCCCCCACCATCATTACAAGCCCCCCTCACTATTATCACAAGCCCTCTCACCATTGCAGCTACCCCACCATCATTACAAGCCCCCCTCACCATTGCAGCCCCCCACCATCATTACAAGCCCCCCCCACCATCATTACAAAACCCCCCACCATCATTACAAAACCCTCCACCATCATACAAGCCCCCCCTCACCATTGAAGCCCCCCACCATTATTACAAGCCCATTGCAGCCTTACTGTGCCAAACGATGTCTGACCTGGCTGTGTGTGTATCAGGATCTCCTGCTCCTGCTGTGTCAGAAGCTCATTGAAAAGTTTGGGCGCGCTGTGAAAAGTCACTGTGTCAGAAGCTCTTTGAAAAGTTCAGGCGCGCTGTGTGATAATAGTCCCGCCCTCCTCCTGGACTAGCTCATGTGATAGACGGAACACTGCGTCTATCACACGAGCCGGTCTAAGAGAAGGGTGGGACTATTATCACACAGCGCGCCTGAACTTTTCAATGAGCTTCTGACACAGTGACTTTTCACAGCGCGCCCAAACTTTTCTATGAGCTTCTGACACAGCAGTCTACCGGCCCTGCATGCAGTGGGTCAGATAAAGGTGCTCGGCGGGCCGCGTGTGGCCCGCGGGCCGTAGTTTGAGGACCCCTGTTCTAGAACAACCGTCATTTCTGTCTACTGATTCTAAAGGTGGTCTTTTCATCGTCTTACAACCCTCAGCTAATTAACCTAAACTGGAGAGCCCATGGCTTTTTCATGTCTATGCCCAACTCTGAAACCAACTGTACTAAGAGAGTAGAGGGGAGATGCTGCCATTGATACGGAACTGAACTATGGCAGAGACTGGCTAAATTTCGATCCATGTATGGACATGGTGGTTGTACAGAAGCCGATCAGTAGAATCTGTACACCCGCCCTGTCCGATTTTTGCTGCTCGATCATCATCGCTTCTGGCTATAACCGGCAGTGCTGATCATTGTATTCTGATGGCAGGGACGTCTCTCTACTGTCAGACTACATTAGCTCAGTGGGGAGGATACCCATATCAAGTGTGTGGATGGGGGAGTCGAGTCAGTTTTTTTTGTTTTGTTTTGTTTAACCCGCTAGCTGAACAAAAAAAAAAAGGATTCATGTATGGGTTGAACAACAAATGGCTCATGTTAGAAATGCTGGTGTCAGATTAGGGTGCACACTACATACAGCTCCCCAAGCAGACGTTAATGAGACTCCCTGGAAATGTTCTCTGATAATAAAGCACCTTCAAAGGCCTATAACATTTCTGCAGGAATTTTCACTTGGGAGGCCTGCCTATCATCCCATTGCTCAAATATTATTTATGGTGCTCAAAATTGTATGAGCACACATATTGCCGACATCATGGACAAGCGGAATGCGTGGGCCATCCAAAAATCCCACCCACCAATCAACAAACGACTTAACAAGACAAACACAGGAAACCTGCAGGTTTTCCGTTTCAGGAGGAACGCAGGGAGGTAACCACATACCTGAAGTGCCTCTGTGTCCAGGTCTTGCCTCTTTACCTCCAGCTGAGTCAGATGCAATAACTCAGCCTCTATTAATAATATCTAGACAGAAGATGAAACAGGAGGGATTGGATAAATGAAATCTCACTCGTATAAGCTATCTGAGCTGCCGTAGCAAAGCCGAGGGGACAAGGGAGAGACATCTGCGGCAGCCAAAAGGTTTGTTTTTTTGCTGTATTAAAAAGGAAGTGCAGTACATGCATTGGATCTACATTGTACGCAGAAAATAAATTGCATATATTAATAAGGCAGACTACCAATAAACTGCCAAATGTGAAATTATTATGTTACTGTATTTTACAAGACATTTTAAATGATAAGTTTTAGATAGAAAAAGTAACCCCAAATAAAACATAAAAAATAAATTCTGAAAAGACTGAGGGTGGGTTCAAAACTCTGTCAGGTGTTTTTTTTCGGTCTATGTCCTATTGGGGAGAATTGTAGGTTCTTCCTGTCCTGGTGACCACAGGTACTGCTGAAAGTTGTATTTACCACCTCCTTCTCTACAGTGCATTTTCCATAATGCGTTATATACAGGGGTTGTAAAGGTTTGTTTTTATTTTCTAAATAGGTTCCTTTAAGCTAGTGCATTGTTGGTTCACTTACCTTTTTCTTTGATTTCCCTTCTAAATTTCACTTCCTGTTTCTCCTCAGTAAGCTTGCCCCCATCATCCTAGCCGTTCTGTCTGGGGGTTAGTCAGCCAGAACAGCTTACTGAGGAGGAACAGGAAGTGAGAAATTCAGACAAAGAAAAAAAACAATTTAGAAATCGAAGGAAAAAAGGTAAGTGAACCAACAATGCACTAGCTTAAAGTAGCCCATTTAGAAAATAAAAAACAAAACTTTATAACCCCTTTAAGTGTTTACCAGGGAGGCCACTGATACTGATCAGCCCCTAAAGAATTTTTTATAGAAATATTTGTACAATGCATTTCAGAGAGGGAGAACAGGAAGTTCAGTTGACAGTAACTCCCTGGTTGTTACCGGAATAGGAAGTGAGAGTAAATCTTCCCAGAGGACACAGACAGCATTAAAAACCTGACATTGGTTCTAACCCTTCTCTACTCTACTCAATATGTAAAATAGTTTGGAGTAGAGTTCCACTTTGAGAATGGAATACAATCATGATTGCACTTAAACTTAAAAATCCAGTAAAAAAATTATATGCATTTGATAAAAATTCTATGAAACCACAGAGGTGCACGTGTCATACATGTCAGGATTGGCAACTAAAAATTGTTTAAAGTAAGGACTGAAGAGCTATGAGGTCTTAGGCACTGTACTATCAGATCAGACTCAGGTCCTGAATTTATTGCAGCTGTGCGGGGCTCATAGCCATGTTGTTCAGTCACAGAGATCTGTGAATGAATAAACTACAAATTACATCTGCCATCGCAGCAGGCAGAGTTGCAGTCATCAATTAACAAAAGTACGGCACTCGCCACACTTATAAATTCATCGACACTTCATCAGTTCTCTAACTGAAAGTCCATATCTTGCTATGAACCAGGAGCTCGAGGAAGAGTCTGCAGGAGCCTGGCATTACACACACACAATCTAGGGTTTGCGGTTGCAATGCTTTGTGGGGTAATTTGCATAAAAATTCAAACATACATTTTTTTCTGTAAATGTGGGTGCAATTGATATTATTTGTTGCTTTTTTTAGTTTTTTTTGGCAATAGGTGGACTTTGAGCAGCATTTTCTCCCAAAGTTAATGTTCCATTCCTTACAATAAAGTTTATATATCTATCCGAGCAAGATTGTTCACACAATTTTGTCTCTCCTTTTGTTTATCAATAATCAAATCATACCAAGATTGAGGTTATTGATGGAGGTGGAATTTTGAATAGCTTTTATATGCTTGTATTTAAAAACAAGAATATTTCCCAATGAGGTGTGTTCAAGATCTGAAAAACTTTCAGAAAATAACTGAAGAGGCCATTTTCAAGGAGTAAGATAACTCTACAAAAATGATAATGTTCTGGATGGAGGCATTGCTAAAAGTACTGGATAAAATCAAGCCCGGGGTAGTGGCCATCACTTAAAGTGTTACTAAACCCAAAACAGTAAAATCAGTCTGTATATGCAGTAAAGCATGCTCGCTATACTTACTGTGGAACCTAAGGGGTTAAACCTCTGCATTGTGTAAAAAGGCCGTTTGATCCTGTCTTCTCTGATCCTCCCCTACTTTTACTGTCCCCAATCCATCTGCTGATAGAACAGAGCCTTGGAGGCACTCTGCACATGCTCATTTTAGTGTGTATTGCTAGAGAGTTTATTTTTTGGAAGGGTGCATGTAATCAGCACTCTCCAGACAGAAAGTAAGGGGTCATGCCATCTCATAGCACAATCAGAGCAGAAAGAGAACTCCTCTTACAAGCTTTAACCAGACACTGATAGGAGTCACAAGACTACTATACAGTTTACTGTTGATGAGAAAAGGTATTTAGCCGTTTATATTTACTAAAATAATTGCATTTCCATGTTCTGTGAGCTGTGGGAGACCAGATATAGTGAATGCAAAATCCTGGGTTTAGTAATACCTTAAAGCGGAGTTTCACCCTAAATATAAGCCCTCCCATGTGATCCAGCATACTGGCGTCAGCGCCAGTATGCTGTTTTTTTTTTTTTTTAATCTATGTACTTACTGTATTATGCTGAATTTTTTTTTTTTTTACCCCGCGGTGGACGGCGCCAGTATAGCGCGTCACATCTTACGAAAGTACCTGAAAAGGACTCGGGTAATCTCGGCGAAAATGCGGCGCCTGCGCTCAGACCTAGGAGCTGACTGCGCAGGCGCCGTATTTCTCCGAGTCCTACGGCTATGGCGCGTCACGCCCTCCGAAAAACGCCGAAATAGGACTCGGAGAAATACGGCGCCTGCGCAGTCAGCTCCTAGGTCTGTGCGCAGGCGCCGCATTTTCGCCGAGATTACCCGAGTCCTTTTCGGGTACTTTCGTAAGATGTGACGCGCTATACTGGTGCCGTCCACCGCGGGGTAAAAAAAATAAAATTCAGCATAATACAGTAAGTACATGGATTAAAAAAAAAAAAAAACAGCATACTGGCGCTGACGCCAGTATGCTGGATCACATGGGAGGGCTTATATTTAGGGTGAAACTCCGTTTTAAATTGGCTAAATGCTTATATGACGGTTTCTCACTCTTGATGTTCTCTATGCTACATATGAGGTGTCTCCTAGAGAAATACGGCAGTAAAAAGCAATGACAAAATAAAGTAAAAAGCAACAGCCAGGCAGGGCAGGGAGGAGGCCGATCAACATGCTGAGATGTTGGCAAATGCGAGCATGGAGGAGCTCCCTATTTAGACACAATGCATACTGCAGCAGAGTGGAAATTGCACCAAGCAAAAACTATACTCTAAAAGGAAATCCAAACTACTTGTGAACATACCAGTTCCATCATGCCGAAACATTAACTTCAGTACTGTCTGACTCACTAATCTGGAATACTAATCAGGAGTACTGACTTCACTTGATGCATGCTTATTCCAGGTCAGCAACTCAGATAGTTCGTAAACCAGAGATAGCTAGCTTTTTCAGTAGCTGACCCCCAATGGCAAACTGTTTCTCTTAATGCTGTTTTTCTTCATAAACATAAATCCACTTTTATGCAGAAGCCCCATTATCAAATTTGTTAAAAAGGTAATAGGTGATGTCTTGTAGCCACCAATGAACCATGATTTTCCAGCTACTCTGACGAAAGATGAGCTGTAGCTGCCATGGGTTACCATTCATTATCATTCTTTGCTCTGCCATAAAATATGGCAACAAGCAGCAGTGAAGTGATTAAAGCAGCATACCCATCACACAAAAATGTAATTGGGATGTTGGTGAGCTACTTTGGGTGTGGAACTAAGGTTAAAGTGGATGTAAACCCAAAAAACATTTTTTTTTTTTTTTATGTCACAATGTAGAGTATAATATTTCATATAATTTGTGCCCAGTCTTGCCACACAGATTTAATCCAGCGCTGAGTAATCCTCTTTTATGTTCAGTGAAAACGAACAGCCTTCCAAATAAAACCCTGCCTAAATCAAAAAGTCCGGAATCTCTCTTCTTGCTTTGAGTGAGAGGTTATTTACAAATATAGCTAGGACGTGTTTATCATATGTTATGTTTTGTTTATCATAACATGAGGTGATATAACATCATAACACATCCTAGTAATATACAATGAACTTTGGATCACCTCTTGTTATGATAAACATGTCCAAGTTCGATATGTAAATAACCTGTTACTGAAAGCAATAACAGAGATCCGGACTTTATAATTTGGCAGGTTTTTCTCTGGAATTCTGTTAATTTGCACTGAACGTTAAAAGAGGATTACTCAGCGCTGGATTAACTCTGTGTGGCAAGACTGGGCACAGATGATAGGAAATCTTATACTCTACACTGTGACATCAAAAAAAAATTTTTTTTTGGGGGGGTTTACATCCACTTTAAAGCCTAGTGCATGACATTGGATCTCACCCTGCCTATCAATGCTGACTGGTTTGCCACACAGTCTCTCAGTACCTCATGAACAATTTCCATTCCTTCTTGATTAGTCCCTCTCAGATCACACCCACCTGTTCCCGTATCTGCCGATGCATTAAATCTTTCTTCAGCTGCAAGGCCTCAAAGGCCACTTTCTGTATTTCTGACTGAAAAGGAAGCAGTTAAATAAAGAGCATTAAAGGTTGCGTAGGCATAAAATGTATGCTTGGGATTAAAAACGAAAAAAAAAAAAAAAAAAAGTGACTATATTCTATATCTTAGACCCCTTTCACACTGTTTTTCCAGGCGCTTTGGCATTTTAAAAAGCGCAAGTAAAGCGCCTGAAAGAAGCCTAATCTGCAATCCCAATGTGAAAGCACGGCTTTCAACTGCCGGGTGGACCTCCCTGGACGTCCTATGTGCATTCCCCGCGCGTGCCGCTGGGGCGCGCAGCGGGGGAAACACTGTGCCTGGCGCATCGTTGAGATGCCGATGCGTGTGCCTGGCGGCCGTGATGTCCGCCAGGTACCCGCGATCGGCGGTGACAGCATTTTTATAGCACTAATCGCTGTATAAATGTGAATGGTCCTAAAAATGTGTCCGATATGTCCGCCGCAATATCGCAGGCCTGACAAAAAAATAAATAAATTGTAGATCGCCGCCATTACTAAAAAAAAAAAAAAAAATCACAAATCTATCCCCTATTTTGTAGGCGCTATAACTTTTGCGCAAACCAATCAATATACGCTTATTGCGATTTTTTTTTAACAAAAATATGTAGAATATGTATCGAAAAAAATATTAAAAAGAAAAAATTGGGATATTATAACAAAAAGTAAAAAATATTGTGTTTTTTTTTCAAAATGTTCTGTCTTTTTTTGTTTATAGCGCAAAAAATAAATAAATATCGCAGAGATGATCAAATACCACCAAAAGAAAGCTCTATTTGTGGGGGAAAAAAATGATAAAAATATAATTTGGGTACAGTGTTGTATGACCACGCGATTGTCCTTCAAAATGCGTCAGCAGTGAAAGCTGAAAATTGGTCTGAAAATTGGTCTGAAAATTGGTCTGGGCAGGAAGGGGGTTTAAGTGCCCAGTAATGAAGTGGAAAATAAACAGAACCATATTAGGGGGATTGATTTATACTTACAAAGTTTCATCCTAACAGTTTGCCAGCGAATCATTAAGACATAACGCCTCATGTCTTAGTGATGTTACCAGCAAAAAGTAGACGTTTCATAAATATTGCTACACTTTAAAATGGATCTCTTTATTATATACTTGGGCAAGTATAGCCTGAAGCACAGCCAAATGTATTTGTTTTCACTAGCTCCAAGTAAATTTCCATATTGAATTCAGGTTTAGGCCTATAGAGGAGACAGGTACACTCTAAAGGACATTCTACGCATACCTCCTGAAGGATCTGGCTGATGACCTTACTCTGATCCAGCTGCTGCCATGACTGGATTTCCTGAAGCTTGCGATCCATTCCTGCCAGGCTGTCAACGAAAAGATCAAAGTACTGAATGAAAATTACAGTATCCTAGTAAAATGTGTTGCATCTAGAACAGTCATGTCCAAAGTCAGGCCCGCGGGCCAATTGCGGCCCACGTTCCGGTTTAATGTGACCCCCCTGGTGGCTTGGATATATATATCCTTTGTGGCCCCCAGGGCCACAAAAGATAAATATTGTTTTAATCAGCGCTTCCTCGGAGGGGGCGGGACGAGTGCCATCAGATTACATACAGCAGAATCTCCTGTTTACTCAAGGGTGTCTGTAATAAGAAGTCCTGTCTCCTGGGCTGCCATTGGATGACTCTTCTGTCTATCATAGGAGGCGGAACTTTGTAATAAAGAGGCCGCAGAGTAAACTGGAGATTCTCCTGTATAATCTGTTGGCCCCCCCATCCCCTTTGGGGCTACAGATGGGCATAGATCAGGCTGCACTGATGTCAATGGTGAGGCTGCATTGATTGCAATTATAAGGCTGCATTGATTGCAATGGAAAGGCTGCATTTATGGCAATGGTGAGGTTGCAGATAGGCACTGATTAGGCTGCATTGATTGGCACTGACTGTTATTTTTTCAAAGTTTTTACCTGAAACTTTCCTCTTAAAGTGAAGGTGCGTGGTATACGCTGATAAATATGGTATAGCCAAATAACACGCCTGAGCTCATCCTTAGTCCTGAGCGGCGCTTCAGGGCCATAAAAGATATATATATATATCCAAATAACACGTCCAAGCTCATCTTTTCACCACACACAGCCACAAAGGCAAGATAATTATTGCTGGGCTGTGTATTAGTGGTCAGACGAACACACGTAGATCGAATTGTAATGGTTCAAAGAATGTCGGCAAAAAATTCGGCCCTCACGCATTTTCACTTCATCAAATCTGGCCCTCTTTCAAAAAAGTTTGGACACCCCTGATCTAGAAGGAGCGCTAGAAGTGAAATACAGCTTAGTACATGTAAAACCTAATGAGATGACATATAGTCATCAGTAAACAGTAGGATAAATGCAGAGGTATAAACAGCCTAATATTCACATTTTTGCACACTTTGTTCGCTTACATGCATTTATCGTTTAAATGCGTTGCAAGATCCAGGATGCATAATGTTTAATCCTCCATAATGCATATTATGTATGTTAAAAATGTAATTGAAGCTGAATGCCAAGTATGGATTTTATAGAATATTTGCACTTGTCCAGCTTGGGCTACTGAAAATATGCATATTCCATACTGGTGGGATCCCTGCTTTGATTTGAACACTTCCTGACCCATCAACCCTTTAAAATACAGCAGTCAATAAAAGATGTATAAAAAAAAAAAGCTGACCAAGATCTGACAATGTCACGAATAAAAGAAAAGTCATTTAATGACCAACTATCTCTGGTCTTGTACAATAATTAGCTAGCAGAAACCTATCGCCTGTTATTCTGTGACTTGTCATGAAGCAGCACACAATCATTGACAGTACCCAGTCTTACTATTGGCAATCTGGGGTTTTTCCACCTCACCTTGAGCATGTCTGGTAAACCATCTCCTGACGCCTTGCTTCAAAAGCCATTTGCAAGAGCTTGTTCTTGTAACTTTCCGCCAGCATTTTCTGCATTGCCGCTGGTGACACAGAGAGGTGGGCATTAACAGGTTGGTCTACCTAGCTGCTGTGCCAGGGATATTTTTTTTAATAAGATAGTAATTATTGAATATTCTACAAAAAAAAAAATCAACATCAAAATAAAACATAGAAAATAGCAGCGACACAATATCAATCCTTATACAAATCAACATTAATAAGCATCATAAACACCCAAGTAGCACAATGTAAAGCTGTGGCCAAAAGTTTTGAGAATGGCACAAATAGAAATTTTCACAAAGTCCACTGCCTCAGTTTTTATGATGGCAATTAGTATATACTCCAGAATGTTATAAAGAGCGATCAGATGAATTGCAATTAATTAGTCCCTCTTGACATTAAAATGAACTTACTCCCCCCAAAAAAAAATTCCACTGCATTTCAGCATGCCAGAAAAAAGACCAGCTGACATGTCAGTGATTGTCTTGCCAACACAGGTGTAAAGCCGTGTACACACGATCGGTTCAAACCGATGAAAATGGACTAAAGTTTGTTTTCATCGGTCCAAACCCATTCTGTGAGGGCCCCATCGGTCCGTTATCCTTCGGTCCAAAAAACAGACAGCTTGCTTTAAAATTGAACCGATGGACGGCTAACCGATAGGTCAAAACCGATCTATAGTATGCACGAGCATCGGTTAAAAATCCACGCATGCTCAGAATCAAGTCGACGCATGCTTGGAAGCATTCAACTTCGTTTTTTTCATCACGTTGCTGTGTTTTACCTCACCGCATTCTGACACGATCGGTTAATGAACCGATGGTGTGTAGGCACATCAGTCCATCAGTCAGCTTCATCGGTGAACCGATGAAAATGGTCCTTCAGACCGCTCTCATCGGATGGACCGATCGTGTGTACAGGGCTTAAGTGTTGATGAGAACAAGACTGGAAATCACTCTGTAATGCTGATTGAGTTAGAATAACAGACTGGATACTTTAAAAAGTATTGTTCTCCCTCCCTTAACCTGCAAGGAAACAAGTGCAGTCATCATTGCTTTGCACAAAAAGGAATTACCAGACAAAGATTTTGTTCCGACTAACATTGCAACAGGAGCCCAAGAAAGTCCAGCAAGCGCCAGAACCGTCTCCTACAGTTGATTCAGCTGCAAGATCAGGGCACCACCAGCGCAGAGCTTGCTCAGGAATGGCAGCAGGCAGGTGTGAATTCATCTGCATGAGCAGCAAAAGTGAAGATTTTTGGAGGATGGTCTGGTGTCAAAAAGGGCAGCAAAAAGGCCACTTTTCTCCAGGAAAAACATCAGGGACAGATTGATACTCTGCAAAAGGTACAGGGATTGGACTGTTGAGGACTGGGGTAAAGTAATTTTATCTGATGAATCCCCTTTCGGATTGTTTGGGGCATCTGGAAAAAACCTTGTCCAGGGAAGAAAAGGCGAGTGCAACCATCAGTCCTGTGTTATGTCAACAGTAAAGCATCCCGGGACCCATTCATGTGTGAGGTTGCTTCCCACCCAAGGGCTCACTCATAATTTTACAGCCATGAATAAAGAATGGTACAAAAATATCATCCGAGAGCAACTTCTCCCAACCATCCAAGAACAGTTTGGCGAGGAACAATATAGTATATAAGTTTGATGTGCTGGCGTGGGAAGTCAGCCTCCGTTCCCAGTTGAAGCCATTTTTGGGGAAACGCGTCGAGTGGAGCACCATTTCCTAACGCCATCACGCTCATATTATTCAGCTTTAGGTTTGATCCTTGGCTGATGTTCAAAGGAACTTTTGTTTTTTATCATTGTGCCTTTTATATTATTTTGCTGTGGACACCTGCTGTGAAATGTATTTTTATTTATTTAAATTTTTTGGTTGTTGACACTTGACTGTGTTTTTTTTAAATAACCCTCCAATTTTTGACATACTTCACCATGAAGACTCTATTGACCCTTGTTTGCTGAGCCTACTATTCCCAGATCAAGTGCCTGGTAAAGCTGAGTGGATTCTTCCTGTGTGGTGTGATCTGAGCTGATGAACAGCTGAAGGTGATATCCTCATCCAACAAGACGGAAGCATTCCTCCTTGATCGAGGAGGTCGTTTATCGTGGCTGGCAGGCTGATGCATACGCTCTAGAGATCTCTATAATCTGAGATTCTCTCAGTCAGGAAGGCGGCAGTAATATTACTGTTTTGGCTAAAAATAAGACCAAGGCTTCTTCCAGATACTCCATTAAATATTGCAGTAGCTATTGGATTAAATCCTAGAATTGTCCTATTTTTATGCTTTTGGACTTTGTTCCTTTTTCACATAATGAACATTTAGCACATCATTTACTTTGAATACATTTGCCTTTTGTTGTTATTCACTGTTTGTTTGCATATTTTTATATGCACAATCATTACTGATTTGACTATTTCACATAGGGATTTCTATAATGACACTATCGAAATTTTGGTTGTTTATAATTTATTATATCTATTTATATGTTTCTTTGGGCCTTAAGTATTTAGTCCTTCATGAGCAGCAGCACTATTTTTTGTTTAATCATTTTTTCACAATCAATTGTTTGATTTTTCACATTCACTTTTTATTAGGGCAAGAGCAGAGTTCTTTTCTCTTTTTTGATAGCGAGGAACAATGCTTTTTCAGCATGATGGAAACTAAATGGCTTGGGGAACAAAATATTAACATTTTGGGTCCATGGCCAGGAAACTCCCCAGACCACAACTTGTAGGAAATCCTCAAGGGGGGGGGGGGGGGGGGAACAACCACACACACACACACTCTGACAAACTCCAAGCATTGATTATCCAAGAATGGGCTGTCATCAGTCAGTTGATTGACAGCATCCCAGGGCGAATTACAGAGGTCTTAAAAACAAAGGGTCAACACTGCAAATATTCACTCGTTGCAAACTTCATATAATTGTCAATAAAACCTATGAAATGCTTGTAATTATACTTCAGTATACCATAGTAACATCTGACAAAGGGATCTAAAAACACTGAAGCAGCAGACTTTGTGAAATTTTATATTTGTGTCATTCCCAAATGCTTGACCACGGCTGTACAGTAATTTAAATAAGAGTGTACATTATAGTATACACATCACACGCATTAACATCAGATGGTAACCCAGTGTGACAGCTCAGAAGGCAAATAGAAATACAGCAACGCATATTCAACAGGGAACATCGTCCAGTCTCATCAGAAGTATAACAAAATACAGTATATAGAAAGTCGACTGACTAGGTATGGAGGGGGAGTGGAGGAATAGGCTAGTAAGGAAGGTGATAGTCAAGGGGACCATATTTTTTATTTCTTTGGACAGCCCCAGTACTGATTAGGTTAGTTTTTTCCTCTTCAATATAGCGTCATCTTACCATTGTGCAAAGGTAGGACTAGGAGATAACTATCTCTGTTCTATAAGTTTACGAGTGAGGAAAAATAATAATAATTATTAGCAGTAGTTTGGATGACAGTTAGGACTATATTCTCATGAATAATACTCAAGGGTGCCATTTTAGAAACAAGGAGTAGTGGGATAGAGCACAAATCTTGAACAGTGCAAACAATATTGCACCAGTATCTAAATACTTTGGGGCAGTGCCAGGGCATGTGAATCAGAGTGCTGTCCGTGCTGGAGCACCTAGAACAACATGGTGATTCAGTTCTACCACAGGAGGTACAGTTTATTTCCAGTGTGGGTGTCCATTGGTGCTCATTTATGTCACTGACGTCTTACTTCCATTGGGGGCTGAATAAAGGATATTTACCCACTGAAAGAAACTTGGAAGTCAAACTTGGGTAATGTATGCCACAAAAAGTTCCACTCTATGCCATCAAAGGCCTTGTCTGCATCTAGTGAGAGAACAGCCCTGTTGCACGTATTGTTAGTTGTAACTTGTAAATTGAGGAACAGTCTTCTAATATTTTGAGCCCTAGATCTAGCTGGTATAAAGACAGTTTAATCAGGATGAATGATGTCACTGATAAATTTAGATAAACAGTTAGCAAGTACTTTTGCCACAAGTTTAAGCAAGAAGATCAGCTGAAAAGCTTCAGGCTTAAGTTTTTTTTTTAGGTTTCAAAAGAACAACTATGATAGCTTTATTCATACAAGGTGGAGAGTCCCAAGTTCGTAAGCCTTGTTAAACACAGCCAAGAGTTCTGGGAAAATAATGTCTCCATAGATTTTATATATATTTATCCTAGTAGATCATCTGAAGCTTTGTTGTTGGTTGTACCAGACAGAGCTGTTTGGAGGTCTTCCAGGATAATTGGAGAATCCAGCTTATTACGTGCTCTGGAGGAAAAAGTGGGTAGTTTAACCGAGTCTAGAAAGGATCGCAGGGCATATTCCCCATAGTATATTTTACTGCTGTACCAATCCTGATAGTAGAAGCAAAAATACTGCAGGGCCAGTTTATAAGGTACAGAATGTCATACTCCTCATGCATCTTTATACCCTTATTTTCCAAAAAGTTAAAGCACCATATTTTTATAAACAACATAACATATCTGCACCACCCCATGCCTACAGTGTCGGTCTGCAAGGTTTAAACTTTGTATTCAGGTGCTGGCAGAAATAGAGTACATCTCACTCCAAAATGTAATATGGTATGCAGATTCCGCCACACACTGTATTCAACCCCAATGTAAGGTGAATGAAATACTGGCTTCGGCTCAGATCCCAGCCCATCACTCACGCCTCTCTGACATGTTTCACCATCATTGGGATTGGGCTCTACAATTAAGCCCAATGTGGGCGAAACATGTCAGAGCAGTGTGACCAATGGATGGATGGATCTGACCAGAAATACATTTTTTCAATTTACCTTACATTGGAGTTGAATATAGTATGCAGCAGAATCTGCATACTATAATTTTATGCTGTATGTGGCATCAGGCTGGATAATCTAAATACTACTATTGTACTAATTCAGCTCTTTATGCGCAGGGGAATTTGAGAACGGGAAGCTTCTGGGGGGCATTAAGAATGTAAGGGCTTTGCTCCCCATCCATACACCAGCTCTGAAAAGAAGATCAGTATTAGGGTTACAGGGAGTGTTAGCACAAGGGTCAGTGTTATGCCGCATACACTCGTTTTTCATGACGAAAAAAATGCCATTTTTTAAATTGGTCGTGTGTAGGCTCCAGAGCATATTTCACGACGAGAAAAATGGGCATTAGAAATGTAGAACATGGTAGTTTTTCACGTCATCGTTTTTCTCGTCGTGTGAGCGCTTTGACGACGGGGAAAAAAACGCACATGCTCAGAAGCAAGTTATGAGAAGGGACATTTGCATAAATAGCCCAAAGGGTGGCGCCATTCTAATGGAACTTCCCCTTTTTTTTTTTTTAAATATTCATTCTTTATTTCTTTTCATATCATACAAAATGTTCAGTTGTTCATTTAAAAAAAACCAGAGGAGACTGTTCGTTATAACTATAAACACATAATTTAAACATTGATATACATTGTCCTATCATAAATCTTAACTTATCAGGAGGTGGGTAATCTCTTAGTTAAGGGGGGAACACCCACTCTTTCTCATTCTAGTTGATATTATCGCTTTTACTACTTGGCCCCTCTCCCTTTGACCCTTTCCAGCCGACATTCCTCTCTCCTCAGGTGATACACCCTTTTTTCTCCAGCCATGGCCTCCACATGTCCTCAAAGTCTCTAAGTTTTCCCCTTTTTATATAGACTGCTCTTTCTTTACAGAGGGACTCATTGACTGCCTCAATCCAGTCCCTTACTGCCGGTGGTGAAGTTGCCTGCCACCTCATGGCTATTAGTTTTCTAGCTTGGAATAAACATCTTAATATTACGACTGTGGTATTTCTTTTCTCCTTCCGTTCCTGCCTATAACCCAGTACACACAGTGTGGCCTCCATTTCTAGTGAGATTGTAAATATATCTCTCAAGGTGTCCAGCACACCCTTCCAGTACCGGACCAGCTTTGGACAGCGCCACACCATGTGTACTAGGTCTCCCTGCCCCGGGCATCTAGGGCATTTATCATCTGGTCTTTTGCCGAATTTAAAAAGTGTCTTTGGCGTATAGTAAGCTCTATTTATCAACATCAGGTGGGAGATTTTCTGGGGGGGTGAAAGTGACACCTTTGATCCCATCTCTAATATTCTCTTCCACTGTTCTTGTGATATTTCCCCTATATCTTCCTCCCATCTTTCTCTTACTTTGAGCAGATGTGCCCCTGTATTGATCTTTTTGATTATCTGCGTGTATATTTCAGATATGAGGCCCTTAGTTGGTCCCCCTTTAGCTAATTTTTGAAACAGGAACATTTTGGACCACACTAATTTTTGTGTCCTAAACTGGGCTTCAAGAGCGTGGCCTACTTGTAAATAGGTAAAGAATGAGTGTTGCGGGACATTAAATTCTAATCTCAGATCCTGAAATTTTTTATAGGTATCGCCCTCATACAGATGTATCAACCTTTTTATACCGCATTTTTCCCATTCCCCCACCTTTCCTAACCGTAGTATTTCTTGTAACTTAACATTGTTCCACAGGGGAGTATACTCATTAAATCCAGTGTAGCCCATTAGCCTCTTAACTTTTTCCCAAATTTTTATTATCATTTTAACTGTTGGTATCCTATATCTAAAGGAGTTTGCTTCGAGTAATTCAATGACCGAGTCATGTGGGGCCCCACTCAGCATTACTCTCCCACTAGAGGTCTCCCCTCCCTGGGTATTACATCCCATTAGTTGTTGCAATTGTGCTGATAGATAATAAGCCTCAGGATGGGGGACAGCCAATCCCCCTTCCACTACTGGAAGCTGCAGTGTACGCAATCGAATCCTGGGTTGTCCCCCTTTCCATATTAGTTCCCTAAAAAGGGTTTCGATTTTGTTGAACCATTTTCTACCAATCCAGACCGGGCTATTATGCATTATATACAGCAGCTGTGGCTGCCAGATCATCTTAATTAAGCTACATCTGCCAGCCACTGATAACGGGAGCCTTTTCCAGATACCAATTTTTTGTTTAAATTTAACCAGTAGTGGGGTTAGGTTTTTATCTATGTATTGTTTGGGGTCTTTCGTTACTCGTATTCCTAGATATTTCAATGTATCCACTACCTTCACTTGTGGTATTCCCACTATCCCAGCTTCTCTAATTGGATCTACCGGTAATAGCTCTGATTTTCCCCAATTTATTTCCAATCCCGTGAAGCTACCGAATTCCTCCACTATGCTCATGGCTCTTACCAGGGAATGTTCCGTGTCGCCCAGATAGAGAAGGATATCATCGGCATAGAGCGCGATTCTTTCGTCCCCCATCTTTCTTTGGAATCCAAGTAACTCAGTACTTGACCTTATGGCAATCGCCAGTGGTTCCATCGCTAGGGCAAAGAGAAGGGGTGACAAAGGACACCCCTGTCTCGTTCCCCTCTCTAGGAAAATCTTTTTTGAAAATTCGTTATTAATTTTAATTTTGGCACTAGGGTCATTATAAAGCATTTTTATCCAGCCAGTAAATTTCGGACCAAATCCGAACTTTCCCAGCACCCTCCAGATATATCCCCATTCTACACTGTCAAATGCTTTTGTCACATCTAGTGACACTACAGCTCTCGTTCCCTCTAAATCTGTCGGGGTTTGCAAATTTAAAAAGGTCCTTCTTATATTTGTACTGGTGGATCTATTAGCTATGAATCCCGTTTGATCTGGATGGATCAGTTTTGAAATCAATCTATTAAGTCTCGCAGCCAAGACCTTAGCTACTATTTTGGCGTCCGAACACAAGAGGGAAATTGGTCTGTATGACGCTGGGTCTAAGGGGTCCTTGCCTTCTTTTAATATAAGTATTATGGTTGCCTCCATCATTGACACTGGGAGTCTCCCCTCAATGTCTGCTCCATTCAATGCTTTTAACAGCTCAGGAAGTAATATTTCTCCATAGTACTTATAAATTTCTGTCGGGAGTCCATCTGGGCCAGGTGACTTTTGATTTGCCATATCAGCTACTGCTTGCTGTATTTCTGTTAATGATATCGGGTGTTCCAACTCGTCTCTTTCTACTTGGGTGATAGCTGGAATCTCTAACCTCCCCAGGAACTCCTCCATCTCTGCCTCCATCCCCACCTTCTGTGTAGTATACAGCTTTTCGTAATATCCCTGAAATGTTCGCACTATCTCTGCTGTATCTGTTGTTATTATTCCTCCTGCAGTTCTGATGGCCCGAATATCAGAGGGTGGAGAGTTTGACTTCACCAATTGCGCGAGCATCCTTCCAACACTCTCACCCTCTACAAAGGATGCTTGTCGCACAAAGATTCGTCTAGTCTCCACCTCTCTCATAATTACCGTCCTATACACTATTTGTTTATCTAGCCATATTGCTTTTTTCTCTGGCGTTGGGTCAATAACATAGTTATTTTCTGCCACCAGTACTTCTCTACGGGTGTTTTGTTCATCTTTTCTCGCCTGTTTATTAATTTTAGCCACCTGTTGGATCAGGATACCCCTCAGGTATGCCTTCAGGGTATCCCATATTATTCCCGTCCCTGCGGAGCCTTCATTTAGTTCCACAAATTCCCTCAGTTTGGGCACTATCCCATCTGTTTCTTTTATTATCTCTAACCAGTAGGGGTTAATTCGCCATTCTTTCCTAATTTTTTGTCCTTCCAGATTTATTATTAGGATCATTGGGGAGTGGTCCGAGACTCCTCGTGGCAAATACTCTATTTTTCCTATGCTCCTTAGTGCTCTCTCGTTCCCCAGGGCCATATCTATCCTGGAGAGTGTGGAATGCGTGCTTGAGCAACAGGAGTATTGCTGGATGCCCGGGTTCCTCACTCTCCACATATCTACTAGTCCAACTTCTTCCATAAGTTGGCTCAGCCGGCTTTTCCCTATGGGGTCTGAGTATGACGGTACCGGAAACCTATCGGCCCCTGGATCTAAGACCTCATTGAAGTCTCCTACTACTACTACCGGTATATTTTCCTTCCCTTGTATAAATTCATTTAATCTTAACATTATATCCATTTTAAAAGGCGGAGGGATATAAACATTCGCTATTACATAAGTTCTACTATGAATTGTACAGTACAAAAAAACATATCGACCATTCTCATCTGTGCTGATCTGCCTGCAAGAAAATGCCACCCCCGCTCTAACCATTACACCCACCCCTCTCGAATAGGAAGAGTGGAATGAGTGAAACTGAGTGGGGAATTTTCTACTATAGAACTGTTGGATTGTATCCTTTGTTAAGTGTGTTTCCTGCAGACAGATCAGGTCCGCCCCATACTTTTCCATAGTGGAGAGTACTGCTGCTCTTTTGGCTACTGTTCCCAGTCCCCTAACATTCCATGAACCTATCTTTATTATCCTATTCTGCATTCAGCAGCGAGGAATATAGGATATTGATAAGAATCTCGTCCACTTCACCCATGGGAATTCCCAAAAAAAGTAAACAACAAAAAAAACAACAAAAATAAATAAATAAATAAATAAATAAATAAAAATAGCAAGCTCAAATACATAACTCTTTGCTATCCCTATTTCATTATCGTAGCCAGTGATCCTAAACCTACTTTTCATTAATCATATCGCTCAATCATTGTGACTCGAATGTACATATAGGTGTATATATCATCAAAAATTATTTCTGTGCAAATTTCAATCTCTATTTTTGTGTAGCAATCTTCTTCCCATTGTGTATTACCTTGCCATCTTACAGTGTATTTAGATATTCGTGCAGTAACAATGATTTTCGTGTTCTCCATATCATTAAAAAAAAAAGGAAAATTAATATTTCTATACAAATTTCAAACTCTATTTTTGTGTAGTTTTCTCCTTCACATTGTGCATTACCATACATCCTTCCGTTATTTTTCGTTATTTGAGCAACACCATTAACTTCCAAACTCTCCTTCAAATCGTTTTTTCCATATCTTAATGAACAATTCTCCCCTGTCTGACCTTTGATTCCCCATTCCCTTCCCCTCCCTCCCCCCCCTGTCCCCTCCTCCCTCGAAGCACATCCCTCCCCACCCACCCCCCCCACCCCCTTCCTGGTGTCCCTCCCGCTTCCATACCCCCATCCCTCTCCCACCCTCCCTCCACCATCCTGGTGTATCTCTACGGGGCCTATAGTGACCACTATCCACACCACACATCCTTCACTCCCACCTACCCATTCAACATCTGTGCGTGTCCCACCCCTCTCTCCACTCCAACATTTATACACCTCTCTGTCCCCTCACAGGAAAAAAAATAAATAAATAAAGATAAAAAATAAAAAAAAAAAAATAAACAAACAAAAAAAAAAAGGGGGGGGGGGGAAGAGGAAAGGGCAAAGAAAAGAGAAAACCCTGGATATCTTTTCTTCCTCCTCACTCAGCCACTCCGTCTATGTCCCTTTTTCCTCTTCTCCACCCCCATCTACCACTTATCTTTATTTTCTTCCAGCCACCTTTCTACACTTGCTGGGGTGTCAAAGATCTGGGATCCTCCCAGCGCCACTATCCTTAATCGCGCCGGGTATAACAGAGCATACGTCAGCCTATGTTTCTGCAGTATACGCTTAACAGCCGTAAACTCTGCTCTACGCCTCTGCAGATCCGGCGAGAAGTCAGAGTAAACCGAAATTTTAACCTCTTTGAACATAATCTTCCCCGCCTCTCTAGCTATCCTCAAAAGTGTCACTTTGTCCCTGTAATTAAGGAATTTCAATAGGAGCGGCCTGGGGTGTCCCCCTGTAGGGGGGGCCCTAAATGGTACTCTATGTGCTCTTTCAATTGAAAATGATGCTGAGAATGTTTCTCTTCCAAAAGACTCAATGAGCCATTTTTCCAAGAAGTCCACTGGGTTGGCGCCCTCGCTTTTTTCCGGCATTCCAATCAGCCTGACATTGTCTCTTCTAAGCCTATTCTCCATCTCATCCATTTTTGATGTATATCTGCCCATCTGTTCCTTCAGGAGTTTCATCTCATTTATTAATGGGTATACGTCATCTTCCAATTGACTAGTCCGTGTCTCCAGGGCAGTTGTTCTTTCTGCCGTTTTTTGTAGCTCTGATCGAACCGCTGCTAGGTCCTCCTTTACCGCCTTCATCTGGGCGCACAGCTCTGTTAATGTATCTCTACATGCGTTCACCACTGTGAACACGTCTTTTATTGTTGGTTCCATTTCTGACAGTGGGCACGGGTCGGTCGTTGCCGCAGGGTTTTGTTCTATAGGTCCTGGGGTTTTATTACTTGAAGCTTTAGTAGTTGAAGAGCTTGCTGTACCCTGCAGGACTGTACTTGAGGGTTGCCCCAGGCTCCTTCTATCTGCTGCAGCTCCCTGCTGTGCTTTAAACTGCGTTCCCCTTTTGGTTGATGTTGGCGACTGTGCAGAGGGGTGGGCATATTGTTCAAGTTTTGCTGCTGCTGTCTGTTGCATGTTCTTCTCTTTAGCGGATCGAAGCTGCTGCATTACTGCGCTCTCGCATAGGGGGCTCAAAATGCCCCAAAAAAAAAAAAAAAAAGACGTGTTGCGAAGAACACAGGGCCTCTCGGTCCCCTGTGTATTTACCACTTATTGTCTGTTGCCCCTCCTGGGTCTGGGCATACGACAAATATTAACAGCACTTTAGCTTTACGTAACAAGCATAGCTTATTGAGCAAATGTAACAGAAACCAGCAGCCTTACAGTCCGTGGTAGATCAGACAATCAGTTTTATAATTCTTAGTCTCATAAGCAGTCCTTAATATCAGAACTTCCCCTTTATAGTGCCGTCGTACGTGTTGCACGTCACCGCGCTTTGCTCGAGCATTTTGCAGGCTTGACAAGAATCACGTCGAGAAAAACTTTTTTTCCATGACATGAAAAATGTTCGTGTGTACGCGGCTTTAGAGTTATAAAATGGATTAATGGGAAAGTTACACGGTGGGTCAGTGTTGGGGTTACAGGGAGGGCTAGTACTAGGGTTACAGGGTAGGTTAATGTGAAGTTAGCGATAATCAGTGTTAAGGTTACTGGAAGAGCCAGTGTTAAGCCAATTTTACACTTATAGCAATCCTGTCATTAGCAACAGCTCATCAATTAGAACTGAAACATAAATGGATGATGAGTCCCTCTGTAAAAACGCCCAACTCTTCCTGCGTCTAGTTTTATATAATGCTAAAAAAAAATCTATTACCATGCATTGGAAGTCACCAGTCCCCCTACTATAGCCATATGAAGCCAGAGGTGTCCTCATAAATTCCATAAAGTCTGAGATGTATGGGTAAGTTCTGATCAAACTAATCCATCTAGTACATAAAGCAGGGCTTAAGGATAAGAGTATCATTGTTTTATTCCTACTTCATTCTGCCTGATAGTTGTATTGTTATACATTATTATTGACGATACTTGTTTTACACCTGTAGAAATATCCATGAGACATGTTTGGTCCCTCGGTCCATGGTCTACGTGTAATGAACACTACGCTTTTTGTGTTGCAAAACCTGAGCAAGGTTTGCTCATTGCTTTTTTTCTTTTTGTTGATTTAGGTTACATTTGCACAAATGTTATGTACAATAAAGTTATCTTAAAAAAAAAAGAAGAAGAAGAACGGAAACATACTTTCAATGCACAATATACACATTTCTATCTATGTTTTAACAAAATGATTTTCAATGTCTCTTCTCAATAAGCAAAACGAGTAAACAGGAAACGGTTAAAGACAATAAGTTACACAGGGTATATTATGTAGTTGTCCAGACACAGGTTTGGTACTCACCAGCAACTTCTTTCCGTCGAAGGTTCTCTGCCTCTTCCTGCGTGATCGCCATGAGCTGCTCCATTTTTATCCTATGCAACACAACATATTTGTCACTAAGAAAATGATTTTCAAGACTGTGACCTCCCAAAGATTATAACCATTATTTTTTTTTTTACACACCAATTTAATGTGTTTCTGAAGTCAATTTTGTTTTATTATATTTTTTATTACGTTTTGGATAGAATTGTGAAGAGTTAGAACCTCTGCCAGAAGATGCATCCTCTCTCATCATCACCAGGACAAAAAGATAAGAGAAATTGAAATGTTTATAGTTTTAAATGGAGGTAAGGGGAAATCTACCAATAGGGACTCCTGTTCTTGTATCTGCTGTCTTGGGGGAGATTTGTTCTTATTTTCTCAAAAAATGAGGGGAAATCTCACCAAATTAACACAGACAGCAAAGGTGTCTAACCAAACCCTATCTTAGGTATAACTAAACAAAAAAAAACCTTAGAAAAAGGTGTGATTAAAAAAGAATTAGCAATGCCTACTGGTTCAGTAAATGTAAAACAGATTTCTATATAATCTATATTGGAAAAAAAAGATGGTCATCATTGTACCTCTCATTGCTATACACAGCATTTACCATTGCACCTACGATATTTTTACTGTGCATCTAATGCCAACATCCTGTTTATTTTTGAACCGCAAAGACCGGCTGCATACTGATGATGATGTCAGCATATTCCTTAAAACTTTATTGTTCAGGACGCACACACTGGAAGCCTCACCTAGGAACACCCCTGCCCCCCTATTTATTTTACCCTAGAAATAGGTCTAAAGCTGGCCATGCACTATGGGGTCAGTCCACACAAAATTGCTCTCAGCAAATTAGAGTTTCGATACTCCTGCAACAAATCTGGGTTAGGTGTAAGAAAATGGCATCTATCAAATGTGAAATTAGGTGTTAAGCTGGCCATAGATGGTTCAAATCTCGGCCGGTTGAGCAGGAACCAGCCGAGATTGTATGGTTAGGTTAATTGGCTTGAGTACAACCAGTATGCTGGATTTTAACATGCAATTATTGTCAGTGGCTATAGGCGCTAGCAATAATCCCTGTGTTCTTACAGCTGGGAAGGCTCCCTATTCTCCTAATAAAAGAACACAATAGCTTTGAGGGATTCCCCCATCCACGCTGACTGTGTAGATGGATTATTCAAATGATTTTATTTTCTGCAACCTGTTGCAGGAAAGAAAATCGCATCATCTATGGCCGGCTTTAGATTTATGGGTAGATTTACTTCCAGGACAGCATGGTCTCCAACAGGAACCAAAAACACATCACAAAAAAAGGATTTTTAATAAACAGCTTACCTGTAAAATCCTTTTCTTGAAGTACATCACGGGACACAGAGCGCATAGCCATTACACTTGGGTTATATGGGTACCTTCAGGTGTGGACACTGGTGTAATCAATTTCACAGGAAGTTTCCTCCCTATATAACCCCCTCCCACTGGGAGTGCTTCAGTTTTGTAGCAAGCAATTCTCCCGAGGTTACACAATGTTCCCCAAAAGAGGGGTGGGAGCTCTGTGTCCCGTGATGTACTTCAAGAAAAGGATTTTACAGGTAAGCTGTTTATTAAAAATCCTTTTTTCTTTATCGTACATCACGGGACACAGAGCGCATAGCCATTACACTTGGGATGTCCTAAAGCAATGCTCTATGAAGGGAGGGAGACCGTAAGGCCAAGAATAGCCAAATAAAACATTGTCAGGAGAAAACATGGCTCCATCAACAGAAACACAAGGGGGCGTGAACCGGGCCAGAGGATTCTATACTGCTGCCCGTAGGACCGCCTGCCCAAAAGCTGCGTCCGTACCCTTTGCAACGTCCAACTTATAAAATTTAGTAAACGTATGTACGGAAGACCAGTTTGCCGCCTTGCAAACCTGTGCCATAGAAATCTGATGGTGTGCCGCCCAGGAGGCACTCATGGCCCTCGTAGAATGGGCTTTAACTGATAAGGGAGGTGGAACGCGCTTCAGACCATAGGCCTGAAAAATCAGCTGCTTAATCCACCTAGCCAAGGAAGACTTGGCAGCCGGCTGACCCTTCTTGGGGCCATCCGGAAGAACAAAAAGCACATCTGTTTTCCGAATCTTCTCTGTAGCCTTGAGATAGACCCTCATGGCTCGAACCACGTCCAAAGTATGAAGCCGTCTTTCCTCTCTGGACTGGGGAGTAGGAAAGAAGGAAGGTAGGACTAGGTCCTGATTCAAGTGAAAACTGGATATGACCTTAGGAAGGAAAGAAGGTTGAGGCCGCAGAACAACTCTGTCCTTATGCAGAATAAGGTATGGCTCCCTGCATGACAAGGCTGCCAGCTCGGAAACCCTTCTGGCTGAAGCCATAGCCACCAAGAAAACCAACTTTCGGGTTAGTAGCACAAGAGGGATTTCTGTCAGAGGTTCAAACGGCTGCCTTTGTAAAGCTGACAAGACCAGATTTAAATTCCAGGGGCAGAGGGGAGCTCTAATAGGGGGATTCACATGCAAGACCCCCTGCAAGAAGGTTTTCATAAGCGAATGGGTGGCCAAGGGTCTTTGAAACCATATTGATAAAGCCGACACCTGCCCCTTTAGAGTACTAAGAGCCAACCCTTTGTCAACGCCAACCTGGAGGAATCGCAAGATCCTGTCAATAAATTTTTTTCGAGGATGCCATTTTTGAGACTCGCACCACTCCACATAGGTTCTCCAGACTCTGTAATAAATATTTCTGTAGACCGGTTTCCTAGCCTGAATCAACGTAGATATGACCTGATCTGAGAGGCCTCTGCCCTTAAGAATTAGGGATTCAGCCGCCAAGCCGTCAAATTTAGCTGCTGTGAAGCAGGATGGCAGATTGGGCCTTGAGACAGCAGATCTGGGCGCAGGGGGAGCGGCCACGGCGCCCCGACTGACATCTTCACGATGAGTGCGTACCAAGCCCTCCTGGGCCAGGCTGGGGCCACCAGGATCACAGGCCTGCGCTCCACCCAGATCCTCCGTAGAAGGCGGGGAATCATCTGCAGTGGAGGGAACGCATACAGAAGAGAAAACTGGTGCCAAGGGCAAACCAAGGCATCGGTCCCGTAGGCCGAGGGATCCCTGGCTCGGGATATGAATTTGTCCAACTTTTTGTTGGATCTCGTTGGATCTCGTTGCCATAATGTCCACGTCTGGGACTCTGAATCTTTGGCAAATCTCTTGGAATACCTGGGGGTGAAGCGACCATTCCCCCGGGAGCAACTGTTGACGACTCAAAAAATCTGCTTGAGAATTGTCTATCCCTGGGATGAACACCGCCGAGATGCAGGGTACATGGGCTTCGGCCCATGAGAAAATCAGGTTTACTTCTCTTTGGGCTGCTGGGCTCTTCGTGCCCCCCTGGTGGTTTATGTATGCCACCGCAGTGGCGTTGTCGGACTGTATCCTTACTGGCAGACCCTGAAGGGGGAGAGTCCAGGCGATCAGGGCCAGTCGAGCAGCTCTGATCTCCAAGATATTGATGGGAAGCAGTTTCTCTGCCCCCGACCACAGCCCTTGCTGGGTCTGTTCTTCTAGAACTGCCCCCCAACCTAACAGGCTGGCATCCGTGGATACTATCTTCCACGTGATGGGGCAAAAGGATTTCCCTTTTGACAAATTTTGAGAGACCAGCCACCAAGACAGGCTGCGCCGGACCTTCGGGGAGAGCACTAACGGACGATCTAACGCCTGAATGGACTTGTTCCAAGCAGAGAGAATGGCTGCCTGAAGATATCTGGTATGGATCTGGGCGTAGGGCACAGCCTCGAAGGCGGCCACCATCTTCCCCAGCAGTCGCATACATAGGCGAATAGTCGGCCTCTTCTTGCCTAAGATCATTTGAACTGCTTGAGCTATTGATCTGATCTTTGCTTGAGGTAAAATTATCCTCTGGCAGTCTGTATCTAGCCGAAGGCCTAGATATTCCAACTGCCTTGTGGGTTTCAATACCGATTTTTCTAGATTTACAATCCATCCGAATTCCTCTAGATGCTGAACTGTGCGGCCTACTGCCTGATTGAGGTTGGAGGCTGAGCTGTCGATAACCAGAAGATCGTCCAAGTATGCCAAGACTAAAATGCCTTCTGTCCTTAGGACGGCTAGCACCGGGGCCAACACCTTTGTGAATACCCGCGGAGCTGTTGCCAACCCGAAAGGGAGGGCTACGAACTGGTAATGGCGGTGATGTATCATAAAACGAAGAAACCTGTGATGTGCCAGGTAGATCGGCACGTGCAGATACGCATCTTTTATGTCTATAGATGCTAGAAAGTCGTCTTGATGTAGGCTGGCTGCCACCGAACGTATGGACTCCATACGAAAGGTCTGAATGTTTAGAAAGCGATTTAGGCGTTTGAGGTCCAAGATAGGCCTGACGTCGCCATTGGGCTTTGGTATTATGAAAAGGTTGGAGTAGAATCCCAGACCCCATTCCTGGGTTGGTACTTCTACGATTACTCCTTGGAGTAAGAGACGATCCAATGCTTTTGCAAGAGAGGCCCTCTTTAATGGGTCGCTTGGAAGACTTGACCCCTGAAAATGAGGAGGGGGGACTTCCCGAAACTCTAGCTTGTAGCCCGTGGTTACCACGGATCTTACCCAAGAGTCGGGAATTCTGGCCTTCCACACTTCGGAGAAGAACCGAAGCCTTCCCCCCACCCAAGAGAGTGGGGGCGCCCCTTCATGAATCTGACTTAAGGACTGGTTTAACCGGCTTGCGAGACCATGGCCTCTTGCCTGTCGTGGCTTGTCCTTGTGGGCGGCTATTAAATGCCGAACGCCCGGGAGGCCGTCGATACTGACGGGAAGTTGAAGGGGCCGAGCCTGCGAAGGCCTGTCGCTTAAATGCGGGCCCACGTGATCTTTTCTTGATGGGCAAGAAAGAACTTTTACCACCTGATATGGTCTGGATATATTTATCTAGGTCTTCACCGAATAGTCTCCCACCATGAAAGGGAAATCCTGCTAAAAGCTTTTTGCAGGGTGCCTCTGCTGACCAGTTTTTTAGCCACAAAAGGCGACGCATATGAACCAACAGCAGAGATAAACGGGACGCCTGTTGAATGGAGTCCTTAATAGCATCTACTGCAAAGCAGAGAGCTCTTGGGAGGTCAGCCAATTCACGAGCTTGCTGAGCCGGTATGTCCTTTAATATCTGTTTAGTCTGATCCTTTAAAGCCTGACAAACGCCAATGGCTGCCACTGCTGGCTGAACCACGGCACCTACTGTGGTAAAAGAAGCCTTCAGTAGGGTCTCCAATTTTTTGTCGACTGGATCTTTAAACACCTGGACATTTTCCACCGGACAGGTCAGGGATTTATTTACGCAGGAAATGGCTGCGTCCACGGTAGGGAGTGCCCATTTCTTTGCAAATTCTTCTTCCATAGGATAGAGAATGGTAAACCTTTTAGGAGGGATAAATATCCTATCAGGTCGAGCCCAATCCTGAAAAATCACGCTCTCCAGAAGGGGGTGAACCGGGAAAGATGCACCACTCAATGGTGCCTTCAAGGAACCTAAAGAGGATACCGCGGGGGCTAATTGTTCTGACACTGGAAGTTTAAAAGCAGTGCGAACCATATCCGTCAGAGACTGGATCCACAGACTCTCTGCTTGAGAAGCCGAAAAAATTTCATCTATAGTGGAATCTTCAATGTCTGACCCGTCAGACTAAAACGATCCCCGTCACCTAAAACGGTGTGTTCAGATGCAGAGGTCCTCTCTTCGGAGGAATTGGACCCACAGGGGGTGGGTCCAATTCCTCCGAAGAGAGGACCTCTGCATCTGAACACACCGTTTTAGGTGACGGGGATCTAGCCCGTTTGCCACCCGGCAAAGAGCGGGCAATTAAAGCAGTTAACCTTTTCTCTAGCCCACCCAGGGTGGATTCTAGCATTTCTTCCGTAACCTAAACGGGAATGGGTTGATTGGGGGCCGCCTCTGCCCCTAGCACCCTCAATGGCTCCTGCATGATGCTGTTCGGTGGTCTATCTGGTGAGGGTGGGACCACTGGAGCCTGGCCCAAATCCTCTGACCCCGTTGGAGACCCCTTTACTTTTTTGGCACCTTTTGCAGCCTTAGCTGGTCCTGATCCCTTGGGAGCCATTGCACAACCTTGAGACACCCCTACAGCCAACACCCAACTGTTGTAGCTAGAAGTGAAACATTAATAAGGACAGGCTATGTAAAATCTTTTCAAAATTTTCATACGCCTGAGAAGGCGGCAATACAGAGGAAAGTCCTGTGAGTATTGCCACACCAATGCCCGTTAGCTGGAGTCCAAGGTTGCACCGACTCAGATACTGCCAGATCTAAGGCTGAGTCCCTTTAAGCAAAAAAAAATATATATTTTTTTTTTTTTTTTTTTTTCTGGTCAGTGTGGACTTTTTTAAGTCCAGACCTGAAGATCCACAAACCACCACTGGGTGTCACTGTTAGCCAGAACTGGCTCAGCTGCGCGCTCTATGTCCTCACTCTCCACTGCTCTCAGGAGGGAATGACCAGCCAGGAAATGCTTTTTTGCTTTATCTGAGACTGACGCTGCTGGCCCGCCCCCCCCCCCCCACGCACGCTGACGCTGTAAAAGGCGGCGCGCGCGCCCCCGCCCCCCCACGCTGAAACCAACATGGAGGAAGCAGAGAGCAGAGGAGAAGCCTGGACCAGCGCTAGAAACACAGACACCTGGTAAGCCACTAATCTTTGTAGTGCACACATAGAGGAAGCTGTCTCCCTAGGCTTCCTAGGAAACAGGAGTTTTGTCAGCACTTCCTCTCTATACACGTGGGGCTGCAGTATCATGCTAACAGGCAAATCTGGGGGGAGTAGTAAAATACATATCTTTTAAAAGCATATATATATCTACATGTTATCTGGGTAAACATTAGTACATCCCATCCTGCCTCAACAGACATAGTGGAGATAGTGGCTGATGCACAAGCATACCATTAGCCAACCCAGAACCCCCAGGGGGATACCTATTGTCGAACCAAGTCCCGCAGGTTCCCTCTTACCTGCTCCACGCCGCAGGGTATTGCAAAATGCAAGAGGCCCAGCCTTCCCCCATCTCCGTGGGTATTGTCTTGGACCTTCAGGGACCGGGGTCCTGTGTTAAGGAACCCACACCCCTGGACCTATATAGCATCCTGGCATCAGTAGCGTTTAGTTCTTGGAAGAGACTAAGGCACTGGAGCCCAGAATCCAGCCCTCCAAGGAGAGGCATTATAGGCAAAACCCCACTCCAGCAGGGCCCGGGTACCGTACACCTTGGCTTTGAAGCACTTCGGACGGATCCGGCTAGCTATCCTGGGTCCCGAGACCTCCGAGGGACAGCTAGACGTGACCAACACCTAAGACACTGGCGAAAAAACTGAAGCACTCCCAGTGGGAGGGGGTTATATAGGGAGGAAACTTCCTGTGAAATTGATTACACCAGTGTCCACACCTGAAGGTACCCATATAACCCAAGTGTAATGGCTATGCGCTCTGTGTCCCGTGATGTACGATAAAGAAAAACACTTAAGGAAAACCTTCTGCTGAACTAGTCTGTATTGGATAAGACCAGAAGAGACACCCAGGGCCACCGAGTCACAATAAATGCTTTAATGCAGGAGTGGCTTGGGGGGCCTGCGACTCCCAATGGGGCCGAGCCTGGGGTGTTCCTGGATCCCCGGGATCATGGAGCTGAGGAGGGGCCCCCAAACTGCATGCTCATTGGTCCAAGGGGCATAAATAAGAAAGAAGGGGCTCTGCTTCACCACCCAAACCGTGACGGTAAGAAACCAAAATAAAGAAAGATGGAGAAGGACAACACAAGGGAGCTCATCGTATCCACACTGGGTTCCAGCACAAAGTTTCCCATCTAAAGGAGGAAACACACATCGACTAATTCAGCAGAACTTCCTTTTAAAGTATTTTTTGGTGATGCGTTTCCTGTTAGAGGTAGTACCGATCTCATTTGCTGTCCAAGAACACAATTTGGGAAATTATAGTTTATGGCAAACTGAGTTTTTAATGTCACCTATTTATGACTGCAATAATATTACTAACCTTTCATCTTCCAGAGACTTCAGAATGGCAGAGCTTTGCTTCTGTCTGCAAAAAGAAGTTGAATTTAAAACCAGAATTATAGTCATTCAGCCAATGGATTTTCATTTCTTACCTTTTCCCTGATACACTTGCAATTCAACTGCTAGTGAAAACTCGCCAACAGCCGAATTGCTCTGAAGGACACAGAATGGAAGTAAATTAAAACACTCACCTGTTTGTATGCATCACTACATGCTGGATGAGTGAGATATGGCTCCCTTGCCAGAAGCCTACTTTCTGAAATGACTCAGTATGACACCTGTCTGTTGAAAAAATTAGGTGGGTGTACTTAATGTGCAACATATACCAAGTAGGTGAGTGGTTATAGACAACACAAATGCATATCATAGATCCTGTAATTGGATAACAAGTGATAAACCTAAACTAGTCACCTGCCTGAGGTATACAATTATATCAGAATTATACCTCAGGCAGGTGACTAGTTTAGGTTTATCACTTGTTATCCAATTACAGGATCTATGATATGCATTTGTGTTGTCTATAACCACTCACCTACTTAGTATATGTTGCACATTAAGTACACCCACCTAATTTTTTCAACAGACAGGTGTCATACTGAGTCTAATCACTAGCGCCCTCTATATCTTCTCTTCTTTTCACCATTTGCAGTATCCTACTGCACCACTGAGGAGCAGCTTAATTTTATTTCTTTGTCTCACGGAGAAATTTTTTATTTAAAGCTCTAGGTAGCTTCACAAATTTATTGGCGCGGAATTCACTCATTTTTTACTTTCTGAAATGCTTTCAGCAGCAAGGGGGTGAAACATACAAAGCATGTGAGTGTTCTCCCTGCATATTCTAGCGATCCTTTCACTGGTGACTTTTTGCCTGTGACAGGATCACAACTGTGACATTAGCCTTACACATTTAGCATTTCCTTAACCACTTTAGCCCCTGACCATATTGCTGTCCAAAGACCAGAGCACTTTTTGTGATTCGGCACTGCGTCGCTTTAACTGACAATTGCGCGGTCATGCGACGTGGCTCCCAAACAAAATTGGCGTCCTTTTTTCCCCACAAATAGAGCTTTCTTTTGGTGGTATTTGATCATCTCTGCGGTTTTTATTTTTTGCGCTATAAACAAAAATATAGCGACTATTTTGAAAAAAATTCAATATTTTTTACATTTTGCTATAATAAAGATCCCCAAAAAAGATTTAAAAAAAACATTATTTTTCCTCAGTTTAGGCCGATACGTATTCTTCTACATATTTTTCGTAAAAAAAAAAATCGCAATTAGCGTTTATTGATTGGTTTGCGCAAAATGTATAGCGTTTACAAAAAAAGGGGGTCGTTTTAAGGCATTTTTATAAAAAAAATTTTTTTACTAGTAATGGCGGCGATCAGCGTTTTTTTTCGGTACTGCGATATTATGGCGGACACATCGGACACTTTTGACACATTTTTGGGACCATTGGCATTTTTATAGCGATCAATGCTATAAAAATGCATTGGATTACTATAAAAATGCCATTGGCAGTGAAGGGGTTAACACTAGGGGGCGGGGAAGGGGTTAAGTGTGTTCCTATTTGTGTTCTTACTGTGTGGGGGGGGTGGACTCACTAGGGGGAATCATTGATCTTCCGTTCATACATTGTATGAACGGAAGATCAGCGTTTCCCCCGCTGACAGGAACGAGAGCTGTGTGTTTACACGCACAGCTCTCGTTACCCGCTCTGTAACGAACGAGCGCGCGTGCGTGCCCGGCAGCGATCGCGCCCGCCGGGCACGCGCGCGGGACTCGGGGGCACGCGCCCCCTAGTGGCCGCGAAAGTCCCGACGTAGAGCTACGGGCTCTCGCGCAGGAGAGCCGACCTGCCGCCGTATAACTGCAGCGGCTGGTCGGCAAGTGGTTAAAGTGGTTGTAAAGGCTGAAGGTTTTTTACCTTTATGCATTCTATAGCATGTCCCCCATATATGCTTCATGTCTTCTAGGTCTAAGGATCCCCTAAAACATGTAGAGGGGCAGGTAGGGAGGCATTTAACAATTCTAGTCCGGTAAAGGACCACCGGGACAAGACTTTGAAGGTATTTTCTAAAGTTCCCAATTTTTTTTTTACGTTTCCGTGGCACAAAAGTCCCTGTCCTAGTTAAAGCGTTAAGAGGGGACACGCAAGTTACAGCTGTTTAGTATGGAAGAATATAATAAAGAAATAAGACATTGGGTTATGGGGGACGTCTGGCATCTGGTTTATAAATGCTGTCACAGTCATTGACCGCCATGTTTTTTTGTCATGGATTCTAGCAGCTGATGGATTTGGAGATAGTAGAATTTCTCAGAATCTGCATCCTCGATGTATTGAAAGGTGGCGATGCTTTGAGAGGACACTAAAGACTGAACCTTCATTAAACCCGTGCTACTCCATCAGTGGTAGCTCTGAGGACTCTCCAAACCCGGGGGAAATAAAGGGCAGGTAAATATTTTAAAAAGAGGGTAGTGCGGTGATATCAGTTGGACTGAACATTTTATAGAGTCCCATACCACAAAGGTGTGGGACAGGACTTAATGGTTTAGGGTGTAGTTGAAGGGGGAGCCAGGTCAGGTAAAGAAGAGAGTGGGACCATGTCAGTGTCTACTACATCGATAAGGGACCAGAGAAGTGCGACCTTTCCTGCAAACAGTTGAGCAAGGGGATCTATCTGAGCTGCTTTGTAATAATAGGTGATGTTCGGCATCCCCAACCCTCCCTGAGATTTAGGTTTATAAAGTAGGTATCTGTTCAGTCTGGGCCCCATATAAACTTAAAGAGAAGGCATTGCAGGGAGCTTAAAAAATGCAGGGCAGCAGTCATTTGAAGGGCTTGGTTGAAGTTTAGAAGTAGAAATAATGGTTAAAGTTAGAGTTAAGGGTTACTTTCCATGGTTAGGATAAAGTTTAAAGCCTAGGTGTCCCTTTTACTGTTGACTCCTGGTTTCCTATAATTTTCCCCCATCCATTCACTTCCACCTGCCGTAATTTCCTGGTGCAGCGGGGGTTAACAGAACCGAGAGAGCTGTAATTTTCACTTCTCAAGAGAGCCTGACTATGCCTATGCCTGCCATTGCTGCCCAGCTCCATTATTCATAAAAGCCAGTAGTACCGTATCTATGAATGGAGGATGATTGATAGATCTGCCCCCTCCATTCATAAACCCTGTTTCATTTAGAGAAGCTGTAAAACAGGTTCAATAAATGGTGGAGCTAGGCTGAAAGTGTGGGCATAGTTGGGCACTCTAGATGAGTGTAAATGACAGCTCCCTCAGTTCTATTAACCTCCGCTGAATCCGACGATTACAGCAGGTAGGGAGGGGAATTAATGGAGGAAAGTTTCAAGGAAACTAAGAGCCACAGTGCATAAATCAAACACTAAGCATCTGCTGCCCAAAAAAAACACCATAGGAGCGCCTGATACACTAAAACGATATGCATTTGTCAAGTTCTACATGAATTCTTTTAGGTCCCCCGTTACTTGGATAAATGTAACTGCTCCTCATTTTATTACAATATCATATCTCTGAATAAGACTTCTTGTTTAATTGTCACCAAAAAAAAAGACTTGGGATGGGAGACTTTACCTGCGGTTTTTTTCCAGCAAGTTTGCTATACGGTGCGATGTTCCCTTCTCCATATGCTTTAGCTGATCCTGTAGCCTCTGACGGTCACTCTGCAGCTGGCGGTGATGTTCATTGAGCCCCTTCTCTAACTTGGATTGCTCCTGGGAAACACAAATGCAAAGTGTCAATCCACCACTAGAGGGCCCTCATCCCTAACCTAAATATATCCTGACATAGAAAAACGGCAAACAACTTATTAGTATATAAACAAGGCATGCCTGATGCATGTAAGAGAAGAAAATCAGTGTTCAAGTCCAGTGAATTCTCTAATTCACTTCCAGTAAGCGCTCTCTTATTTTAGTTCATGCAGAGTGAGACAACTAAAAGTAAAGCGCTGCTCAAAACTGTTGGCGCTAAATAATGATAACAGAGGTTGCTTATCTTGACCTTATCATTAGGAAGCCTGCCCCCCATCTCACGTATGTCATATTCTGTAACAAATAGCCCAAGTTGGTTCAGAGAAATGTTGTGGATGAAGTTTACCTGCCCTCTAGACCAATGTTTCTCAACTCCAGTCCTCAAGGCGCTCAAGCAGGTCATGTTTTCAGGATTTCCCTCAGATTAAACGGCTGTGGCAATTGCTAAGGCCATGAAACTGATCAAATCACCTGTGCAAAATAATGAAAATCCTGAAAACCATGACCTGTTGGGGCGCCTTGAGGACTGGTGTTGAGAAACACTGCCCTAGTCAATGGTATTTTAGGAGCAGGGCTTTTTTTAAGCAGGAATGTGGTTTGGTTGTTGCTGGGTGGGTATTTTGTTGCAGCGATACCCATTGTTGCTGGGGGATCTGTTGTTGCAAAGAGGCATCTACTGTTGCTTTGTGATTCTATTGTTGCTGACTGCAGGGGTTCTTTTTTACTGTTTTTCTTGTTTTATCAAATTGTATACAAATTATAATGAACAAAATTATACTTGGTTCTGTATTCTCTCAAATGGGCGTTACTACATAATGGGTAGGGGGTAGATCCAGGGGACAGTGCTTGGGGTTGGGTAGGGGGTGGAGCCAAGGGATCTAAAAGGGAATGCCTGCACCTTATTGTCTGAGAAAAAAGGATATACGCAGGTGGTAGGTAAGTGCAGCAGTGTGCAGGAAGGTTAAGCACTGGAAGGGAGGTATTATTTAGAAAGAGACTGCATGCAGACTATGCTGAACAACCTGTAGGTGTGAGCTGATCCAAAATGTCTCAAAAATAGGCAGGAAACCAATGTTTTGTTGTATACTGGATTGCGTGGACACCCCATGACAGAATCCTGTTTAACTTTGCGTTTGAGTCAAGATTGACCATAGAAACTCTTGAAAAACTGGAAAGGTTGGGCATCTGGGCTACCTTTCTGCAGGCTACACATTTGAAGCTGACCCCTAAAATGCATACTGTGTATATAAAACCGATAAAAAACATTAGTTTAAAACAAATTTTAAAAGGTAAAAAAAAATACAACCCAAAACCATTTATAAACAGGTCCTCAGATGGATGAAAGGTCTAAGTGCAGAGGCATGTGCTTGTATGAGCTACCAACTTCTACACTTACCTCTTTGACTGTCTGTAAGATCTCATCCTTATGAGAATTGCTCTGCAAGAGAAGCTGAGCATGCTCTCTCTGGCCCAATTCCAAGCGACGTTCAAAATCCAGCTTTTCCAGCATTTTTTGTTCCTAAAGCAAATACATTATTATAGGTTATATACACACCATTAGGAGATTGACGTTTATACTGATTTTGCTATATATATATATATATTTTTAAAGGTACAAATTATGAGGTTTCTATATATTTTATGAAATGGTTTACATTAAGCCCCACCCCTGAGGAACTAGATCACCAAAAACTTGCCTTTCTCTTCTCGTATTCGGAAAACTTGTTCTGTAATAAAAACAGAAAAAAGGCTTAGACCTTTCATATAAACACATTATAGCTACAACCTATTGTTATACTGAGCAACCAACCTAGTTTACAGTTCCACTTTTTCAACAAGCAGACCCCTATAGTCAAATAATTCCACCCAAAGGCTACTCTGCCCACATGGCCCCTTAAGATCACAAAAAGTAGAAAACATTAAAATACAGGCAGAGCATTGATTGAGTGATAATTTTAGATAAGAATGCTCAGTGCACATTTGCTATTTGACAGCCTCTCTAAAGGGACTTATTAAGACTGTTTTTGCTGGCAGAAGGGTAGGTGGTGTACAGTATATGTTCCTCCTCTAACTCACTGAAGTCTATTTTCAGCACAATAACTGCATCTGCAGCCAGCAACTGGTAAATATAAAATGATGTTTAATATGTCATTCTTTGCCATCAAAGAAAATGTTATATTTGGCACAAACCCAACACATCACATCACCCAAAGAACACCACCCCCCTCAGTGAAACATGGTGATGGAAGCATCATGCTGCGGGGATGTTTTTCAGCTGTCGGGACTGGGAAGCTGGTCAGAGTTGAGGGAAAGATGGATGGTGCTAAATACAGGGATATTCTTGAGCAAAACCTGTACCACTCTGTGTGTGATTTGAGGCTGGGGCGGAGGTTCACCTTCCAGCAGGACAATGACCCCCAAACACACTGCTAAAGCAACACTTGAGTGGTTTAAGGGGAAACATGTAAATGTGTTGGAATGGCCTAGTCAACACCCAGGCCTCAATCCAATAGAAAATCTGTGGTCAGACTTAAAGCGGAGTTCCACCCTTAAAATCACTTTGTTTCATTACATCCAGCATACTGGCGCTGACTGCGCAGGCGCCGTATATAGCCGCGTCACGCCCTCCGAAAAAACCCAAACTAGGACCGGCTATTTTCGGCGCCTGCGCAGTCAGCTCCTGGGTCTGTTCGCAGGCGCCGAGAAAAGCCGAATGCTAATCGGCTGTTTCCGGAAGGCATGACGCCTTATAGTGGCGACATTCCGCGGTGCGCCTGGAATTCAATGATTTTATATAAAGTAAGTACGTGCATTAAAAAAAAAAAAAAACAGCATACTGGCGCTGACGCCAGTATGCTGGATGTAATGAAACAAAGTGATTTTAAGGGTGGAACTCCGCTTTAAAGGTTGCTGTTCACAAGTGCAAACCATCCAACTTAAAGCAGTTTTGCAAGGAGGCATGGGCAAATATCCCAGTGGTAAGATGTGGTAAGCTCATAGAGACTTATCCAAAGGACTTGGAGCTGTGATAGCTGCAAAAGGTGGCTCTACAAAGTATTGACATTAGGGGGTGAACAACTTTTCTGTTATTTTTTCCTATTTGTTGTTTTCTTCACAATAAAAATAAATAACATTTCAAAGTTGTGTGCATGTTCTTTAAATTAAATGATGTAAATGGTCAAACAATCCATGTTAATTCCAGGTTGTCAGGCAACAAAACATGAAAATTGCATGAAAATTTTTAACTGTGGCTTCTGTGTACATGGTAAGATACGGTTGTAGCATTAGCCATATGCAGTAAGCGCCAAAGTGTACCTCTGACTTCCCTCCTGCTGCCAAAACCAAGGCCCCTTTCACACTGGGGCGGAAGTGGCTTCGGCAGTAAAGCGCCGCTATTTTTTAGCAGAGCTTTACCGTCAATTCCGCTGCACTATTCGGCTGCTAGATGCCGAGAAAGGGTTAGAGACAACCTGCAGAGGCGCTTTGCCTGCGGTATAGCCGCGATGCCCTGTTGATTTCAATGGGCAGGAGCGGTGTGTATACACACCGCTCCAAAGATGCTGCTAGCAGGATTTTTTTACCATCCTGCTAGGGCACCACTCCAGAGAGTCAACAGAGGCTGTTTTAAGACGGTTTGCAGGCGCTATTTTTAGTGTTATAGCGCCTGCAAACCGACCCAGTATGAAAGGGATCTAAATCAAGGTTTTAATGCGTCTTCATCATTAAGGAGAAGCCTTGTGTTTTTATCAGTAAGGTTAGCTTGGCATACTCAGGACACAGCTGACCTGCCATGCGGACTCTTCCTTCAAGGACTTCAAAAAAGCACCATCTACGGAATCTGTTCCTCCATCACAAACATCATTCTCCAAAACAGAAAGCAGGTACTGTGATGGGGGGCAGTACACAATTCCAAGCTCTGAGAAAAAAAAAAAAAAAAAATCAGGAACACAGCTGTTTATGCAGAATTAAAATATTTATAGAATTATTTAAACTTTCCATATTCAGATTTTAAAAAGTCAGGGGAACAGCACAGCCCAGTTTGCCATTAATAGAACCATTCAGGAATTAATACTTGTACGTTCCTGAATCTTGCCTTACCAGGAATTGCTTTGTGCGCTGTGTAGGTTTATTCTTTGCTTATCAGAACAGAAACATTATAAAACCGTTCTCTTTATGTTTTATCATCACTGCGCTCAGTCAGGAAACATGAAAGCCTTACAACCTGACACATCTGCGCCGATAGTGAGAGAAAACAATAAAAATAAAAAAAACTGAGGCTGTTCTGCTAGAACAATTCAAGAATCTAAATTCAGATTTAAACAAATGTCTATTGGTGGTAGGTCTTTAAAATATCTCCAACCCAAAATTATAAATCTGATGAAAGTGGAAGCTAAAGAGAACTACATGTGTGCCTGAAGTTAAAGCAGTAGTGAATGACGTTTACAAAAAAAGTCTCCCCGCAGGGTAACGTCAATGTGCTAGTACGATTTACCTAAAAGACCAATCCCTCCAGCGTTGCCCTATCATCACAGACAGGGAATCCACCTTCACCTGGTTTGCAGACTTTCGGCTGAATCGCTGAGCCACGTTGACGTCCCTCCCACACATGCACACAGGAGTCAAGGCCACAGCTCTCTCAATAGACAGCATGCTGTCCATTGAGAGCGCTGTGCGCATGTGACGTGATGTCACCACCTTTGACACATGTAAATATCTCCTAAATCATGCACGTTTAGGAGATACTTACTGTACCCAGAGGTAAACCTTATTATAGGCTTACCTTTACCTGTAGGTAGAAAACAGCAAAGGATGTTTACTCCCACTTTAAGACCGATTACCTTGCTGGCATGTGCACCCTAGTGCCAGCAGGCACATAAACATTTGCAGTGATGTAGGATATCAGCTTCATTATTCAAGAAATGGAACATCTTGTTCCTTAGTAACTTGTCTGACCTTAAAACACAGAACACTGATGGTTGGGGCGTGGCCTGGACATGGCTGAGTGAAGCTGCTTTCCATCTGAGCTCCCGGCCTGATCCCCCAATTTCGGCCAAATAACGCCTTTAAACCGGCATGAACCCTAACAAAAGATACGGGACCAGAGCAGCAACGAAAGGTACCCCTGCCGGGAAGACCACGGGAGAAATACAGAAATATTTTAAGGCCTTACAGGAGACCCCCTCTAACCTGGGCCTACCGGAGACACGAGGCCCCGCACGTGAGGTTGCAGAGGACCCACATTTGCAGGAGCCGAGTCCCAGCGGATCGGAGGACTGGTTTCCATCCCTCCGGGAGCCCCTGGAGGACCCCCACCTGGAGGGAATGTCTGCCCTTCAGGCATCTGTGCCGGCTGGCATGGACCCGGACATTAAGGCCCTGCTTCAGGCCTTGCCCACCAGAACGGACATCGAGGCCTTGATACTGAAGCTGGAGGAGACACATAGAAGGGACATACAGGAGGTAAGAGGAGAGGTCTCCACACTTACCGACCGAGTGGCCTCGGGTGAGGAGTCCGTGTCCTCCCTGGCGGAACGGGTGGCAGCGTTAGAGCAGTCCCGAGACCAGCATCGTGAAGCGGCCATTACTTTACAGCTCCATTTAGAAGATGTGGAGGAGAGGAGCCGACGCTGTAACCTGAGGCTCCGCGGTATGCCCGAATCGGTGGATGCAGAAGATGTCGGGGCCAAAGTGACCAGGATCTTCCGCGATGTTCTGGAGGACCCGGAGGCGGTGATCCTGCTAGACAGGGCGCATAGAGCGCTCGGGCCTAAGCCTACAGACCAGGATAGGCCGCGCGATATAGTGTGCCGCCTACACCGCTACAGCCAGAAAGAGACCATCCTCCGTAGAACCTGGGACCTGGGGGACATTGAGGCAGAGGGAGCGCAGATCAGGATCCTGCCGGATCTCTCCAGAGCGACCCTGCGCCGAAGGGCACTGCTACGACCCCTCTTGGAGCTAGCCAGGCAAACAGGACACACATACCGCTGGGGATACCCACTGGCAGTCACCTTCCGGAAAGAAGCAGGAGCCTTCACCCTTCAGACCGCGTCGGACCTGCCAGCCCTCTTTCGTTTCCTGGGCTCAGACCCAATTCAAGTACCGGATTGGCTCCAGTTTTTTCCCCGCCAGACGGGTCGTTCGGGGGCTCCAGCCTACAGAGGGCCTTTTGTGCCACGACCACAGCGGGGCAGGCGACGACGGAACTCAGCCCGAGGCGAAGCGGCACGTGAGTAGGCCATAGGCCGCACACTTAGGTCTCCTGCCCCGGGTTACTCGCCATCCCTGCCGCGCAGCGCCTCCATCGGACACTTGCCATATCCCCTCGCCGGAACACCTGGAGACTGCCATACGCCAGATGTGACCCCCGCGGAGGAGCTGCCCCCCCTCTATCTCCTGCCCGCAACGTTCGTGGCCGCCCCGCTACCGGGACATTGCCTGTTAAACTGCTCCTGGAGGGCCCCCCCCCCTTTTTCTTTTCTTTTTTTTTTTATATATATTTTTCCTTTTTTTTATATATTTTTCTCCCCCCCCCCCCCCCCAGATGATTTGGGGGTTCCCCCCCCCCATTCCTGGCTCTGAGACCGCCCGGCGGAGCGTGCCCCCCTGACTAGGCAGGGGATACGAGCTGGCCCCCCCTTACTACCTTCTGGACAGCCACCCTGATGCTCCGGCCCAGCCACTGCGAGAGACCTGCAGACACTGAGACTGCGATCTCTACAGTTTTCCTACAAGCTGAGGCTACGATCGGGACACACGGAACTAAGGCTACAGAGCTCAGGTTTGGCACTTCCTTGCATGGAGGGAGACACGTGAACCGGTGATGTGGGGGTGATGGGGGGGTTCCTGGTTGGGGGCTATGTTTACACGCGGAGGGGTCACCCTTATCGTTTGCATCCACTTTGATGGCTGTCTGGGGGGGTGGGTTGCTTGCCGGGTGGGGGTGGTGGGGGGCTTGGGGCCTAGTGGGTGAGCCGGCTCTTGACCTCAGGGGGAATACGCCTGGGGCCCTGGGCTGGTGACACCCCGGGATAATTTGTTTGCACTTTCTGCACCATGTTGCCTCACTTAAGTACTTATATTTAAATTGTTCCTATGGTTACTGGTTCCACTGTTGTTAATATCTGTGATGTATAATGCCGGTTTATGTTAAAGTTAATATGTGATATTTTACGCTATACAGTGTTTGGCCGGGGCTGGGTGGAGAGGGTCGGGGGCTCGTTGCCCTCCCCTGTCTAGCCCATACCCCCCAATTAGGGTCGCGCTCGATTCCTGGGAATATCCCAGAGAGTGCTTATAGCTGATTTAGCTATATTAGTAGAAGCTTCTTGGAGGCCCCACCTGGAGCCTTCCCTTTGAGCTCTTTCTCTATCTCTTCCAAATACCTCCCTTTCTCTTCCTACTCCATCAACCCCCCCCACCCACCTCCCCCCCCACACCTCACCATACCTCCCTACTCCGGCCCGCCACCCTGCACTACTGTGGGGAGGCGGACGCCACCCCCCACCCTGACATATCCGCTCACCCTCCCCCCTCCCCACCACTGCACGAGCATGGACCTGCTTACGGTAGTTTCTTTTAACGTCAAGGGCCTTAACACCCCTGAAAAAAGGCGCATGCTACTGCAAGACATGCGTCGCATGAGAGCAGATGTGCTACTCCTTCAGGAGACACATTTTAAGAAGTCCAACCTACCGCTTCTGAAAAACAGGTTCTACCCCACGACACATCACTCCCAATATACAGAGGCTAAGTCTAGGGGAGTCTCTATTCTTATCTCTGCGGGGGTGCCCTGGACTCCCCTGGACACCCTGGCAGACAATGAGGGACGCTTCCTCTTTCTAAAGGGCAGGGTGGGAGATAGGACGGTGACATTTGCCAACCTCTATGCTCCCAATGCCCAACAGGACGTTTTCCTTAAGAAAACCCTGGCACAGCTCCGACGTTTTATGGAGGGCCATCTGATACTAGGGGGAGACCTGAATATATCCTTGATCCCGACTGAAGACACGTCCACCGGGAAGACCTCCCTAACCCGAGACATGCGGAAACGAATTGACACTACCCTAAATTCAATGCAACTGATAGATGCCTGGCGCCTCTTACACCCTGGAGATAGAGACTACACTTTCTTCTCCAAACCACACCAAACGTATTCAAGACTTGACTACTTCCTTATCCCACACGGACAACTAGATGCGATCCGGGACATTGCCATTGGCTCAATTACATGGTCAGACCACGCCCCAGTTACCTTGAAGTACTCTATCTCCGATCTTAACGGCGGTCAGAGACCAGTATGGCGCTTGAACGAAGGTCTTTTGCAAAATACCGATGTCATGACAGAGATCACCACAGAATTAGGACATTACTTCACTACTAATAGTTCCCCTGACAGTGACACGGGGGTGATATGGGAGGCCCATAAAGCGGTGATCCGGGGGGTGCTTATTAAACACGGCGCGCGGCTGAAAAAGGAGCGTTCAGCACAACTGAACTCACTCCTTACTAGACTGCAGGGCCTAGAATCCACACACAAAATAAGCCCGAACAGGCAGACTGGAGCGGAACTGGATGTCATCCGCTCACAGGTCACGGACCTCTTGCACTTTAAAGCCAAAGCGGCACTTCAGACCTGTCGACGTTACACTTACGAATCGGGCAACAAATGCGGCAAGTTGTTGGCTAACGCACTGCGCTCGCGTCGTTTAGCCTCATATATCCCGCACGTGCAATCCTCAAAAGGGCAAAAACAGTCCACCCCACAGCAGATTTCACGTGAGTTTAGACAATTTTACAGCTCCCTGTATAATTTGGCTAAGCCCCCCGTCCCCCGAGACTTGTTACGGGATTATATCGCCACATCCCTTATGCCCTCCCTGTCCACTGAAGACCGGGATAGTCTAGAGGCTCCCATTACATTATCAGAAATCCAGCTCGCACTAAAAAGCGCCAAACCGGGCAAGGCCCCTGGCCCTGATGGCCTCACCATAGCATACTACAAAGCGGTGCTGCCATCGGTGGGACAGCATATGGCGAAGCTGTTCAATGAACTAGGCTCGGGGACATCCTTCCACGCCACCACATTACAAGCCCAAATATCTGTGATCTTGAAACCCGACAAAGACCCAGCCCTCTGCGGTAGCTACCGTCCCATTTCCCTCCTTAACACAGACATCAAACTGTTCACTAAAATCCTGGCATCCAGACTCCAGAGACATATACCGTCTCTGATACACCTAGACCAGGTAGGCTTCGTGCCTACCAGAGAGGCCCGTGACAACACTATTAAAGTGCTCAACCTCCTACACATGGTCTCCTCCAGTAAAACCCCTAGCCTGTTTGTAGGGACGGATGCCGAAAAAGCATTTGACCGGGTAGACTGGCAGTTTATGATGTCTACTCTAGAACACATAGGCCTGGGTGACAGGATGAGGAATTGGGTAACGGCAGTCTACGACGGTCCGACGGCAAGGGTAAGGGCCAATGGGGTACTGTCAGATCCATTCCCAATAACCAACGGGACGAGACAGGGATGCCCCCTATCGCCTCTCCTGTTCGCACTGTCGCTGGAGCCTTTCCTGTGCCACGTGCGGATAAACCCCGACATTAAAGGTATTCTCACTGCAAAGGCTCACTACAAAGTCTCCGCATACGCGGATGACCTGCTTTTCACCCTTACGGAACCCGATACCTCCCTCCCGGCCCTGTTCCAGGAATTTGAGACTTACGGTAGGCTCTCCAATTTAAAAATTAACTTTACAAAGTCAGAGGCCATGGGCATAGGGATCCCACAGCGACAGCTAGCCCAGCTTAAAGCTGGGTTCAACCTAAAATGGACAGCAGTAGCTCTGAAATACTTAGGGACATACATCCCCCCTACACTTACACGACTATTCCAGTTGAATTTCCCCCCCCTCTTGACAGAAGTTCGGAGACTATTGACTCAGTGGACTGGGGGACTACATTCCTGGATGGGCAGGTGCAACATCTTAAAGATGACAATACTGCCCAAATTCCTGTACCTCCTGCAGGCCCTCCCGATCTCCATCCCGGGAAGCTACTTTAGACAGATTCACTCCACGTTCAATCAATTTCTCTGGGCGGGGAAAAAGTCGCGGATATGCAGAAAGATCCTCACCCTCCCCAAACTACAAGGAGGCCTAGCCCTACCGGACATCCAGACATACTATCGCTCAACACACCTGGTTAGACTAATTGACTGGTGCCGACATGGACACAATAAGTTGTGGACACAGGTTGAACAGAGCCAGACCGAGATTCCCTTACGTCGCGCCCCGTGGTGCTCAGCCTCGCTCCCTCTCTCACTTACACGCCACCCTCTCGTGGGGACCACGGTTAGGGTATGCTCCGATCTTTTTGACCGGCTTTCCCTGTCCTCCAGAGACTCCCCCCTTAGACCCATAATTGGACACCCACTATTCGACCCGGGCTTGCAGGATAGGAAGTTCCTGGACCTCGGGAAGGAGGGCCTCTATCAGGCATCACATTTTAGCTCAGGGGGACAGTGGAAATCTACATCAGAATTGACAGACCCGGAAGGCGACTACCGCCTTGACTTTTTAAGGGCAAACCAGTTGACTCATTTCCTGAGCACCATCCCGCCCCCCCCGACCGGACAGGTACCATTGACAGAGTTGGAGGAGCTGTGCGGAGGGACGGGAGTGCTCCCACACGCCCTGTCCCTTCTATATGCCATGCTGATCGCCCCCACTGGGGACTATCAGATACCGGCTCTGACAAAATGGGAAAGAGAATTAAACACACAATTCTCGCCCACTGAAAAACAGACCATACTGCGCTTCGCGCATAGGTCATCTCTATGCGCGAAAACTCAGGAGACGAACTACAAGGTTCTCACCCGCTGGTACAGAACACCGGATCTCCTGAATAAACTATTCCCCAACACTACCGACACTTGCTGGAGATGCCAACAAGACAAGGGTACTCTGCTTCATGTGTTTTGGTCCTGCCCAAGGGTCAGGGGTTTCTGGGGAGAGGTACGCAGGATTACCCAAAAGTTTACGGGGTACGTAATACCAGACGACCCGGCTTACTTTCTTCTACAGGCAACTAATATACCGCCTGGAACTTACAAAAAATCAGTGGTGCGCCACCTTTTGGATGCAGCCAGGGCCTGCGTGCCTCTCCGCTGGAAGTCCCCTCACCCTCCCACTATTGCTCTCTGGCTGAATAAGGTAGACGAGATCAGTCGTATGGAAGACTTGATCCTCTCCAGCCAACAGCGTCAGGAAACATACTCTGAGACATGGCAGTTGTACAACTTCTTTAAATACTCGGATGAAGGGCAGAAGCTCAGAGAGACCGACTGCCATACGCCCACCCAGTCACAGGCCTAACGCCAGCTCTCCCTGGCAAGCGGTCTGAGATCAGAATAGGAACACCCTACGCCCTTTCAAGGCGCTTTGTATTAAACCTGCTCGTGCAGCCCCCCCCCCCCCCCATCTACCTTCTACTATGCCTTTCCCTGCTCTATTCTATATTGCTCTTTAACCTCTAGTCTATCTCTCCCTGCTCTGAAAATGGAAAACGGATCTGGAGGCCGGACCGATCGGACCCCGCCACTAGGTCACGAATTACTTCCCTCTGCCTTGAAAATCATGCCCTCTTCGGGCCCTGGGTACATTCTTCTGCAACGAGGATATACGGTGTATGTGACTATAGTTTTACATGTATTATTGTACCTACATACGAAAGATGTTATCTCTACTGTTATATGTATATGTTGCGGGTCCGAGAGGACTGGCCTTTTTGGTGATAAATAAAAAATTTCAAAAAAACACAGAACACTATCCACAGCTAAGATAACAAATCATTCCCATTTATTGCATTATGACCCAAGATACATAATACGAGGTACATAATAGGGAAGGCTTTCTTACCCACGCAGCAACTCTAAAATATATTGCAGATGAAGAACTTGCTCATTAGGGGAAAACCTTACCCTTGCACAGGAATTGCTGAATAGCTTCAGTCCCTTCACTGCACACTGACATTGGAGGAAACACCATGGCTGCCGCATCCAAAGATATGGTCTGTTAATATGTCACACAACACATTAAGAAAAATATTCTTGAAAAAAAAATAATATATGGTATTTCTTTAAACAGGGAAAAATACATTTTTCTCGGCCTTAGCACTAAATTGATACATTTATCTTCTGTTATTTAAAGCCCAACTCCAACCAAAGGCTTTTTTTTTTTTTTACATTTTGGTAGAGTTGCGAAAAGATAGAATATCTGATTTTTAATGCTGTCTGCAAACAAATTGAAAATGTTTAGGTTTGACCTCATATTATATGGTTTTGGTACATCTAAAAGGAAAATTGTATAATGTATGGCCAGCCTTAGGTTAATGCCACAGCACAGGACATACTTAAAATCCAGTTATACTTAAAAGAGGAACTAAAGTCTAAAAATACAAAATCTGGAGCAGGCAGGCTCTTTAATTACAGAAGAGATATGCAGGGGTTGATTTACTAAAACTGGAGAGTGCAAAATCTGGTGAATCTCTGCAAAGAAACCAATCAGCTTCCAGGATTTATTGTCAAAGCTTAAAGCAGAGCTCCACCGTAAAGTTGAACTTCCGCTCATCGGGGGGGGGGGGGGTTTGCAGAAACCTGTCTAAGACAGGTATTTGCACCCACTTCCAGGAACACACTCTGCGGGGACCTGCGGGTAGTGCGTCACTTCCCGTCCCTGTCTCCCCCCTGTGTTGTGTTCTGGGAAACACACGGCTCCCAGAACACAACAGGGGACCAGTGAGGACGGCACAGCTCGTCTCGCGCATGCACAGTAGGGAATCAGCCAGTGAAGCCGCAAAGCTTTACTTTCTGATTCCCTCACCACATTTGCTCGTCTTCTGCTGCCGACATCGCTGGACTCCAGAACAGGCGAGTGTCCATTTATTAAAAGTCAGCAGCTGTAGTATTTGTAGCTGCTGGCTTTTAATATTTTTTTGGAGGCGGAGCTCTGCTTTAATTGAAGAAGCTGAAGTTAGGAGCTGATGAAATTTAAATGTTGACTTTTAGCTTTAATTTAAGGGGTTGAACACAAATATAAGTGCAAATTTTAGGAACTGCAACTATTTTTATGCAGTCCCCCCGTTTTCAGGGACTCAAAATGTAAATGGACAAATTAATATAATCATAAATAAAATGTTCATTTTTAATATTATGTTGAGAATCCTTTGCTGGCAGTGACTGCCTGAAGTCTGGAACCCATGGATATTAGCAAAAACCGGGTTTCCTCCTTTCTGATGCTTTTCCAGGCTCTAACTGCAGCTGTCTTCAGTTCTTTGTTTGTGGGTCTTTCTGCTTTTAGTTTTGTCTTCAGCAAGTGAAATGCTCAATTGGGTTGAGATCAGGCAATTGACTCGGTCATTGCAGAATATTCCATTTATTTTCCTTCAAAAGCTCCTGGGTTGCTGTTGCAGTGTGTTTTGGATCATTGTCCATCTGTACTGTCAAGTGTCGTCCAATCAACTTTTCTGCATTTGGCTGAATCTGGGCTGACAGTATATCTGTTAACACTGCAGAATTTATCCGGCTGTTTCTGTCTGTCACATCATCAATACACACCAATGACCTATTGCCACTGGAAGCCATGCATGCCCATGCCATTACACTGCCTCCACCATGCTTTACAGATGTTGCATGCTTTGGATCATGAGCTATTCCAAGCCTTCTCCACACTTCTGTCTTCCCGTCATTCTGGTAAAGATTAATCTTAGCTTCATCCTTTTAAAGAATTAATTTCTAGAACAGATCTGGCTTTTTTTTTATGTTTTTTTGGCAAAGTCCAATTTGGCTATTCTATTCTTCAGGCTTATGAATGACAATGATATGCCCAGCTTCTGGAGAATGTCTTTTCACTTGTCTGGATGTTGTGAATGGGGTTTTCTTTACCATAGAGAGGATACTGAGATCATCTACCACTGTTGTCTTCCATGGATGTCACAGCTTTTTTATATTGCGGAGCTCACCAGTGCATTCTTCTTTCCTTAGAATGTACCAAACTGTTGATTTGGCCACTTCCGATGTTGCTGCTATCTCTCTGATGGATTTGTATTGTTTTTGAAGATTTACAAGGGCCCGTTTCACTTGCAAGGACAGCTCATTTGATTGCATAATGTAGGTTCACAGCAATAGATTCAAAATGCAAATATCACACTTGGAATCAACTCCAGACCTTTTACCTACTTAAATGATGAAGAAATAACGAAGAATAAGCCCACACCTGGCCATGAAACAGCTTTTGATTCAATTGTCCATCTACTTTTGGTCCCTTGAAAAATGGGGGATGGCTATTCATTAAAAGCTGTAATTCCTAAACCCTTCCTCCGATTTGGATGTACATACCCTCAAATTAAACCTGAGAGTGTGCATTTTCAGCTTGTATCCATTATAGAACTATATCTTGAATATGTTTTGATAAATACTTGAAAAAATATAACTAAAATTGTGCCTGTGCCAAATATATATGGACCTAACTGTATTTTGAAGTGTATTTTCACTTTAATTGTTTAGGGGTGAACACAATTTAACACAAATCATTGCTTACCTCTAAGGTGCGGACATTGGCCAGAGCTAGAGGCAGCTCATTCATTCTGTTTTCCCTGATGTCTAAAGTGCGGAGGCAGCATAGCCCACCTATTGTTGGTGGAAGAACCTTCAGTTTATTTGCTGGAATAAGAGGAAAAAACAAAACACTTAACATTAGTATGATGCAAGTGACATGTCCCTTACTGCAACTCCACTGTATCCTCCATGAATCTGTCAGCACATGACATCAGGGCTACCATTTTGTTCACTGTCAACAAAACTAAACCAAACAGCAAGCACATAAAGAGTTCAACTAGCCTAAAGCCAGAGACATCAGATGGAGAGTAGAGGCCCTAAAGAAATCAACCTGGTTGTCCACTGCAAACAGGGGTGAATGCATGAAGCCATGCCCCAGTAAGAAAAGTAAATTATAGATTATTTTATCCAATGCGACTCCTTCATGGATTATGTATTTTCCTCACTGCATTCTAGTGTGATCCGGGGCAAAGTCTAAAAGGTGCAGCTTGCTAGAATGACATTCAAAATACAATCCAGGAGCGATTCTCCATATTTCCACTTCATGTCAAGGTTTGTATCATGGAGGGTTTAGAAAATGCCAACTCCCCCCCCCCCCCCCCCCCCAACCCCCACACAAACCTGAAGCTATTTACTTATCAGAAGGCCAATTCAAGGTTCTAAAAAAACAAACAAAAAAAAAAACTTGCCTTTCACATTGAGGGTTTGAAGCTGGACAAGGTCCCCAATGGACTCAGGGAGTGTCCTTAAGGCATTGCGTTCTACGTTCAGCACCTGCAAATGAAGGACAAGGACATGAACATAAACAATGGCTTTCCAAACACAAGGCTAAAGCCCCATACATGGGCAGAATGTCGGGAGACACCTGCCAGTACAAAAAAGACCGGCCAACATTTTGCCCGTGTGTATGTCGATCTGGCTGGCTTCTGTCAGACGTGCATGCTGGAAAACCAGCACAGGGAGTTCCAGAGGATGGCAAAGGCTCTGACTGACAGTCAGCATCACTTTGCTCGGGGGGGGAATGAGAACCAAGCCATCCGCGGTGTTCGGTGGCTCGGTTCTCAGTGCAGAGGGGACATTTGCAGCATTGGTCTAATGCTCCATCCACCTAAGTAAGTACGATTATGGGAAAAAACAAAAACCCATACTTCTCTTTTAACTCTTGCGGTACTTTATTGACTGTGCCTTTAATTCTGCCTAGTTCATAAAAGAACAGCATATACTTCAATGCAGCACACAAACTTCTGTAACCCAAGGGCAGCACTCCATATACAATTATTATACACCAGGGGTGCCCAACTTTTTGAAGAGCGAGGGCCACTTAAGCAACTTGGTAACCAGTCGCGGGCCACAATGAGCGGAGGGGGCTGATGACAGGTCACGGCTACTCTATAGGTCCTCCGATCCGCCCAGATGGAAGAGAACAAATTCCCTTTTGTTTTTTGGATTGGAGGTAGGCAGGCGTAAACGGACATCTGTCGCTCTGTAGAGGTGAATTGAGGGTCCCATTTGGTTGGGCTGATGGTGTGAAAAGGGCCTAAGACTGCTTTCACCCTGATGTGCTGCAGTTTACCCACAACGCGGGTGCAGCATAATGCACCAGTGTCTATCCTGCGGGTTAGCTTAACTTTGTCATAGACTAGCTGTAGAGAAAGCATCGGCTTATGGGGCTCTGCTCCGCAGCCGCTTTCTTCCTCTACCACCACTATTTACAACACTGATGCTGCAGTATGGCAGGTTGGCAACCTGCGATCTGGGCTTGTCAACCCACTATTGCAGAGCAGGAGGTTGCGGGCCACATCAGATGGCTCTGCGGGCCATATGTGGCCCCCGGGCCACTGGTTGGCCACCCGTTATACACAATCTATATAGCGTCAACAGTTTACGAAGCGCTTTACAATGTAGAGGGGGGGCAGCACAATTACAGTACAGAAAGGACAGGAGGACCCTGCTCATAGAGCTTATATTGTAAAGGGAGGGGGTGGTGGTATAATAGATGCAGGGAATGATTCAATTGGGGTGGCTCTGGGACAGTTGTTAGGTGGGTGTTTGGATAGGCTTTCTTGAATAAGTGAGTTTAGGGATCTCCTAAAGGTGGACAGGTTAAGGGCTGATCAGACATACCAGGGCAGGGAGTTTTTATTCTTGAGTTAGAGTTAGAGTAATGACTTGAGTTAGAGTTCTTCATAATTCTAAAGAAAATATCCTTAGTCTGTACTGTGGTTTGAAAACTGTCACATGACATTTAAAAAAAAAGTATCGGTATCGGCGAGTACATGAAAAAAAGTATCTATAAATAAATAGATATATATATATATATCTATATATCTATATATATATATATATATATATATATCTATATATCTATATATATATATCTATATATATATATTCTCTATATATATATATATCTCTATATATATATATATCTATATATATATATATATATATATATATCTATATATATATATATATATATATATATATATATATCTCTATATATATATATATCTCTATATATATATATATATATCTCTATATATATATATATATATATATATATATATATATATATATATATATATATATATATATATATATATATATATATATATATATATATATATATATATATATATATATATATATATATATATATATATATATATATATATATATATATCTATATATATATACACACATACACATATATGAAGCTAAATGCCACAGTGCCGATATATGTTACCCTGGTTGCCCCCATATTTCATGTATATATATTATCATATATTCAAATGTTTAGTGTCTGCTTTACCCGTAACGATGTAAGCTGACCAATGTCAGCAGGAAGAGATGAAATCTGGTTGTCATGGAGGTCAAGAACCTAAAATGAAACAAACATAGTTTTGCATAAGTAAAACAAACTGGCAGGGACTTGCATAATTTCTTTAGTGCAAGCAAAATTAACAACCTTCTTGCGCGCAAGGTGGATGTTCCCACAATGAACTTTAGGTCTTCAACAGCTTGAAGCTGGGCAAGACTTTGCAGCCCCTGAGGAAGCCCAGAAAAAAAAGAAAATACCTACCCTCAAAATGCATCAGCCATCAGAAGTGTCTACCCTATGCTGAGATTGGCGCAGTGCACCAGAGAGTGAGAGTCACTGTGGATACTGATGATATCATGTGCTGTTTGTGAGTACACAAGAGTTTTTAAAGTAATGTGCAAGGCTAGTGCGCCCTCTGTTTTTGTTTTTCTAGATTTATCCTGCTGCTCTCCATCTTGTTGCTCCTATTCTATGGAACATATTTTCACATATCAGGCTTTCTGCAACCCCTCAAGACTTAAAATGGATCCTCAAATACCATAGCCTTGATCTGTGAAATGTTTTCTTTCACCAGATGATCTTCCCTAATGTCCCTCATAACTAAAACACAACTGCCACGGCCATACCACCCTTATTGTAAGAGTCTCCCTTCTTTAGAGCACTTTCTCATGACTATTTATTTTAGGAGCATTACATGCATGTATGAATATATATAGCTTTAGGTGTACAAGTCTAAAAAACAGAGTTTTTATTTGAGGTGTAGTTTCATAAAATTGTGGCACACAATTCGTTTTAGCACCAAAGCCATATATTTTGTTGGATAGAGCAGGGTTTGTTAGGGGATTTTACTTTTACTTCTTGTTCTATTTCCTGTTGCATCCCCAGGACATTTCTCCAAAGTGAGTGGGATTCCCATGTTAGACTTTACCTCAAGCCCCGTACACACAACCAGTTTTCCCGTCGGGAAAACTGCCATGACAGCTTTTGGCCGGGAAAACTGCCTGTGTGTATGCTCCATGGCAGTTTTGCCGACAGGAAAACCGCCGGGAATCCTGGCAGAAAAAATGAGAACATGTTTCCTTTATTCCCGCCGGTTTTTAACCCGGCAGTTTTCCTATGGGGAAAGCCTGCAGTGGAGCATACATACACGCAGCCGGGTTTCCTGGCCAAAGCTCTCATGGCAGTTTTCCTGCCAGGAAAACCGGCCGTGCATAGGGGGAAAAAAAGCTGCCGAGCAGGTTCTCAGCTTTCCCAGCGGTACAAAGTTCGCCGGGAAACCCTATCGTGTGTACGAGGCATCACTTCTTGGTCTGGAAAAACCTACAGTATTTTAATTTCTCTTCATATTCTGTTATCGTCAATGTTCATCAAGACCCATAAAGGGTTCAATCTCCCCAGCGGGGACTCAGATGGTATTAAATAACGTGACAAATGGTCTAACATTTCACCATCTTATCCAAAAACGAAGAAAAAAAGATTTCCTTTACATACCATTGAACCTAGCCTGTAAGCCAAACTTACACTAAACACAGGGATAGAAGCGGAGATGACCGCATGTGCTGCACACAAAACATATCTGTTTGGAAGCGTGTCACCTATAAATAATGTATTTAAGCGGAGTTCGTCGTTTTTGTGTTTTTAATAAAGTCCGTAACTACAAAAAGTGTAGAAAGAAAAAGTATCTTGCGCCAATTGTAGCGACTTTTATTTTTATTAACAAAAAGTAAATAAAAGCTGCTCCCCAAAATACTAAGTGAAGATACCAATAGTGCAGTTATGTAAGTGAAAGTGTGGGGGAGCTAGAGAGCTAATAAACTCTGAGTTAACACACAAACTGATAGTTAAACCCTATCCGCATACAGTGCGGAAAATAAGTATTTGAACATCCTGCTATTTTGAAAGTTCTCCCACTTGGAAATCATGGAGGGGTCTGAAATTGTCATCGTAGGTGCATGTCCACTGTGAGAGACATAATCAAAAAAAAAAATTCCAGAAATCACAATTTATGATTTTTTTTTAACTATTTATTTGTATGATACAGCTGCAAAGAAGTATTTGAACACCTGAGAAAATCAATGTTAATATTTGGTACAGTAGCCTTTGTTTGCAATTACAGAGGTCAAACGTTTCTTGTAGTTTTTCACCAGGTTTTCACACACTGGAGGAGGGATTTTGGCCCACTCCTCCACACAGATCTTCCCTAGATCAGTCAGGTTTCTGGGCTGTCGCTGAGAAACACAGAGTTTGAGCTCCCTCCAAAGTTCTCTATTGGGTTTAGGTCTGGAGACTGGCTAGGCCACGCCAGAACCTTGATATGCTTCTTACAGAGCCACTCCTTGGTTATCCTGGCTGTGTGCTTCGGGTCATTGTCATGTTGGAAGACCCAGCCTCGACCCATCTTCAAAGCTCTAACTGAGGGAAGGAGGTTGTTGCCCAAAATCTCACAATACATGGCCCCGGTCATCCTCTCCTTAATACAGTGCAGTCGCCCTGTCCCATGTGCAGAAAAACACCCCCAAAGAATGATGCTACCAACCCCCATGCTTCACAGTAGGGATGGTGTTCTTGGGATGGTACTCATCATTCTTCTTCCTCCAAACACGGTTAGTGGAATTATGACCAAAAAGTTCTATTTTGGTCTCATCTGACCACATGACTTTCTCCCATGACTCCTCTGGATCATCCAAATGGTTATTGGCAAACTTAAGACGGGCCTTGACATGTGTTGGTTTAAGCAGGGGAACCTTCCGTGCCATGCATGATTTCAAACCATGACCTCTTAGTGTATTACCAACAGTAACCTTGGAAACGGTGGTCCCAGCTCTTTTCAGGTCATTGACCAGCTCCTCTCGTGTAGTCCTGGGCTGATTTCTCACCTTTCTTAGGATCATTGAGACCCCACGAGGTGAGATTTTGCATGGAGTCCCAGTCCGAGGGAGATTGACAGTCATGTTTAGCTTCTTCCATTTTCTAATGATTGCTCCAACAGTGGACCTTTTTTCACCAAGCTGCTTGGCAATTTCCCCGTAGCCCTTTCCAGCCTTGTGGAGGTGTACCATTTTGTCTCTAGTGTCTTTGGACAGCTCTTTGGTCTTGGCCATGTTAGTAGTTGGATTCTTACTGATTGTATGGGGTGGACAGGTGTCTTTATGCAGCTAATGACCTCAAACAGGTGCACCTAATTTAGGATAATAAATGGAGTGGAGGTGGACATTTTAAAGTTAGTTAAGGAGGGGTGGGTGGGGAAAGGGAAATCGCAAGTTTTAACTATTAGTAGGAGCATGAATATTTGCTACTACCTCAGACCTGTCATCAAATGATGATTATATTGCCGTAACCTATGTATCATTGGTAATAAATGGTGAGAAACAAAAAAGGGGGAGGGGACCAAGGTTGGGGGAAAGGACGGGGAAGGGTAGTGGTCTCAGAGGAGATCAAAGAAAAAAAAGGGGGTTACTAATGGCAATAGTATAAATGATCTGAAATTATATTTGATACAAAAAAAGAATCATTTATTAATATTAAGGTATCAGGACATAATTAGTACAAAAAGGGGAAGAGGGAGATTATGTCTTTAAAAAGACATATTAAATTCCTGAAATTTATTTCTAACCATGAACATTAATTTACAAACAAGACGCACAATAAACAACACAAAGACACAACACGTCATCACCCGACGCTAGTCACGTGACATCGTGATCAAACGTACACGAGAGAGATAGACGAAAGGACGGAGATGTTTGAGCGTGAACCGCAATCTGTCCCCGATCAAGGAATACCATTCTATGGATAACCACGTCCGTTACATACACCCTACAACAGAGGGATGATATCCGGATGGAGCACCAACTTTAATAGCACTTTACATTGCAGCCGAGCACCATGTCATGCACATGACACAGGTCTGTACAACCATAGAAAGTAATGATCGGCAGCAACATACAATCCAGCCTTGGATCAACATTAACCTCCACTTGGTAATGTACAGAGACCCTACAATGCATGACTTTATGATGTTGTATTGATTATTGCATGTCATCCCCATGTTGATCAACAGCATGTTGCCAACATATCATGCAACCTAGTGCTTTAACGGCTATATGTGTGCTCAGGATAACGGGACACTCCACTGCTCTACACTGTGAGCACACTTTGGATTTATATCATGCTCTCATCTCCCAATGTTATAACCTAATATAACCCTGAGGATTGGTTCTAATAATTAGGCATCTCTCCACAATATCTCAGTATTTATATTGCTCTATTGTTTGGACTATATGGAAATCAATTTATTACTTACATATGGGCCCAATAATTTACCTTGGACCTAATTTATAAGTGATTCCAAATTGCCAAGAACCTTCACCTTGCTGCAGCAGGACAATTAATACCTTTGCACCTCTCTACATCTCTCTCTTTACACATAGAGCTCTGTTACCAGATACTATACCAATTCGGTACTATTCGACTGGAAGTCAGTTGATACATTGTTTTCCCTGATCGTACTTTTATTATTTATATTACTAAACCCATCGAAATTGAATCCTCCATTGTTGAGAATAATCTTGAGATACTGATAACAGAACTCTTTTGGTCCGGACTAGTGTTGTGTCTTTGTGTTGTTTATTGTGCGTCTTGTTTGTAAATTAATGTTCATGGTTAGAAATAAATTTCAGGAATTTAATATGTCTTTTTAAAGACTTAATCTCCCTCTTCCCCTTTTTGTACTAATTATGTCCTGATACCTTAATATTAATAAAAGATTCTTTTTTTTGTATCAAATATAATTTCAGATCATTTATACTATTGCCATTAGTAACCCCCCTTTTTTTTCTTTGATCTCCTCTGAGACCACTACCCTTCCCCCAACCTTGGTCCCCTCCCCCTTTTTTGTTTCTCACCATTTATTACCAATGGACATTTTAAAGGCAGACTAACAGGTCTTTGAGGGTCAGAATTCTAGCTGATAGACAGGTGTTCAAATACTTCTTTGCAGCTGTATCATACAAATAAATAGTTAAAAATTCATAAATTGTGATTTCTGGAATTTTTTTTTTTGATTATGTCTCTCACAGTGGACATGCACCTACGATGACAATTTCAGACCCCTCCATGATTTCCAAGTGGGAGAACTTGCAAAATAGCAGGGTGTTCAAATACTTATTTTCTGAACTGTAAGTTAATATGAAATAAACTGTTCATATTACCCTATGTGGATAGGGTTTAACTATCAGTTTGTGTGTTAACTCAGAGTTTGTTATTAGCGCTCTAGCGCCCCCACACTTTCACTTCCAACTACAAAAAGTGTAGCTGCTTTTACTAAACACACAGTCACCTGTCCTATGATCCAGCAATGCAGCCGCCTGAACCCTTAAATCTCTCCCTTGCCTCTCAAATGTGAGCACCCGCCTGCGACAGTTTGCAGCTTCACAGCCAGGTGCGCACTGTGAATTTGCGAGTCGCGATGCACCTCAATGGCCGGGCAATCTTCTGGGACCTGCGACATGTCCCAAAAAATTGCAGGGAGGGGGAGAGGAGAACTTCTGTTTGAGTTGCTTAGGAGGCCTGAGCGGAAACAGGAGCTGGGTACATGTAAAAACTGCCCACTGCCCCCCCTCCCTCCAAAAATAGGACTTTCACTTTTGGAAGGAACTCCGCTTTAAGTAATCTGCACCAAAACTTGCATCCCAATTAAATTACCGGCTTGTATTGCATGTCCTTAAAAAGCGGAGTTCCACCCAAAAGTGGAACGTCCGCTCATTTGTTTCCTCCTCCCCTCCGGTGCCACAATTGGCACCTTTCGGGGGGAGGGGGGACAGGATACATGTCTTTGACAGGTATGCTTTTCCCCACTTCTGGGAGCCACAGCCGCAGATGTTGATGTCACGGCTCGGCTCCCTCCTCTTCCCTCTGTCGCTGGGCCAGTAGGAATGAGGAGCAGAGCTTCGCTCATGCGCAGTAGGGTTCCCGATGTGAAGCCATAAGGTTACACTGCCGGATTCCCTTACCCGCAATTGCGGGGGCAGCACCTGACAGCTGATGGAAACAACAGCTGCGGTGCCGACATCGCTGGACTCCAGGACAGGCAAGTGTCCCAATATTAAAAGCCAGCAGCTGCAGTATGTGTATTTTGCAGCGGTGGGCAGACCTCCACTTTCAATTTATTTATTCTGTAAGGTCTGACTTAACCGAAGTGAACTTACAGAACGATTGACCTTTCACCTCTGAGGATCTGCACAACATCACCCACACAAAACACTGAACTGGTATACCGAAAATACACACTTACCTTAAGGGTTGCTAGATCAAGAAGTTGGCATGACTTGGGCACTAAATGAGTCAAGAAGTTGCTGTGAAGAATCAAAACCTGCGACAACAAATGAGATTAGACTTTAAATTTTTCATAACTGTATTGTTCACCATATACAGAATCTCACAAAAGTGAGTACACCCCTCACAATTTTGTAAATATTATTATATCTTTTCATGTGACAACACTGAAGAAATTACACTTTTCTACCATGTAAAGTAGTGAGTGTACAGCTTGTATAACAGTGTAAATTTAGTGTCCCCTCAAAATAACTCAACACACAGCCACTAAATGTGTAAGCAGCTAGCAACAAAAGTGAGTACACCCCTAAATGAAAATGTCCAATATTTTGTGTGGCCATCATTATTTTCCAGCACTGTCTTAAAAGCGGAGTTCCACTAATTTTTCAGTTTATTAAAAGTCAGCAGCTACAAAAAGGGTAGCTGCTGACTCGTAATAAACAGACACTCACCTGTCCCACAGTCCAGCGATGTGGCCGCCCGAAGCCTCGCTCCTCTCCACCTCCTCTCCGCGGCACCATCATTGCAAGTGTGGGCACCCAGCTGTGACAGCTTGCGGCTTCACAGCCAGGCGAGCACTGCGCATGCACAAGTCGTGCTGAACTCTTCTAGTGATGTCACTTCCAGGTCAAGCTCAGTGTCCCCCGTCTCGCTTTGCCTAGACAAAATGTTTTGCAATGCAATCTGCTTTGCCAAAAATTCAATGGAGTACAGGGGAGACATGCAGGGTCTTTTAGAATATTAAAAAAGATAAAGTTACACCCAAGCACACAAACTCCCCACCCCCACATATATACACATGCACGAACATAAACGCATGCGTCGGGGGTCGCCTTTGGGAGAAACCTTTGATGCGTTACACATGTTACATATTGCTATGTACGCCGGACAGAGAGCAATAATTCTAACACCAGACCTCCTCCGTAACACCAAACTGATACCTATAGGGTGCTTTTGAAGCGTCACCTATAGAAAATATAGGGCATTGAAGTTTGTCACCATTTCACAGGCGGACATAAATGTAAGGTTTGGCATGTTGGGTGTGACTAGAGTCAATTTGGGTGGGGGTTGTGTGTTTGTTAAGTGCCTGTATCCCACTGTTCTATTGTGTCTGTCTGCCTTTGGAGAAAAGTATTATGGGATGCATAAGTGTATGTAGATTTGCTGTGAGGAGGGGGGGGGGGGTTCCTCCAACAGCTCTCCCTGCCAATAGGACAGCCTACTGATGAGAAGTTTGAATACACCTGTGTGTCTGTTCCTGTATGTAGTCAACCCTGCCCTGTGTAATTAAGCAAAGGAGGGGGGATGTCCCCTGAGTGTATATCTATGTACCTTTGTTCAAATAAACTGTTCATGTTCAACAGCCAAACAAGTCCTGCCTTGTTTTTGGTTGTAATATGGCGGTGATAATATCCAATATCTATAGTCAGACTGGAGGAAGCGGTATACAACGGAAGCACTCAAGCAGAGTGCGACAGGGGTTCCGTGACATTGGGTATCTATTTACTCGGTGTAACCTTATCTTTTACCAAAAATGTGGGTCATTTATTGTGTTTGTTTGCCCTAATTCGCGTTGGTGGGTTTTTTACCTTTGCGGCAAAATTGTGAGACATAAAAAATTGCAACTACCGCTATTTTATTCTCCAGGGTGTCTGCTTTCAGAAAATATATAATATTTGTGGGTTTTGTGCAATCTTCAGGCCTAAAATTATGTTTTAAACATGTGTGTAAAAAATGTAAAACGTCTCTGGTTGCGAAAGAGTTAAAAGGTTTAAGTGTCTTATCAATTAAAGCAGTACCAAGTCAAACCTACAAACTCATTAAATTAATTGGACTCCAAATTACTGACTCCAATTAGCTTTCAATTAAGTAAGCAATTTATTTTTCCTCCAGCACTGTGAATGTTTAATGGGTGTGTTCAATAAAACTGCTTGTAATCACATTGCGTTTGTCGATTATTGTGGCTTAGATAAGGATCGGATCAAATTTTATGCCAAAAATATCGCAGAACATTAGATATTGCCATAGGGTTCACAAGTGTGTGTATATATTATTATTATTTTTTTTACCATATAACATGTAAGTAGAAGGGGTGATCATTCTTGAATCAGCTATGACAATAAGGAAAGGGTGGGGCTTAGAAATAAAAGAGTATTTACTTTTTTTATGTTTAATCTAATCACCAATAACTCCCAAATTTCTACCTTCACAAATGTATTTTAACATAAAAAAAAAATCTGTATGCAATAATTCTCTGCAAAAGCTATGTCATGGCCTATGGCCAGCAGTAACAGTTTAAAGTGATTCCAGTGACTATTCTGATGGACAGACAGATCTTATCCCTTGCAGTGAGTGATAAGTTGCAGGATGGGAATGGCTGCTAGACAATAATTCTTGTACCTATCTGGATATGTAAGGAATTTTCAGTATTCCTCGCATGAATTCCCAATCCCTCAACCTTGGTTAATGTATACATATGCCCCTACAAACAGAAGATTTGTATGGACAAACTACATTGGATTTTAATTCGTTACATAATTAAGTGGGATATATATACATACAGTGCGGAAAATAAGTATTTGAACACCCTGCTATTTTGCAAGTTCTCCCACTTGGAAATCATGGAGGGGTCTGAAATTGTCATCGTATGTGCATGTCCACTGTGAGAGACATAATCAAAAAAAAAAATTCCAGAAATCACAATTTATGAATTTTTAACTATTTATTTGTATGATACAGCTGCAAAGAAGTATTTGAACACCTGTCTATCAGCTAGAATTCTGACCCTCAAAGACCTGTTAGTCTGCCTTTAAAATGTCCACCTCCACTCCATTTATTATCCTAAATTAGATGCACCTGTTTGAGGTCATTAGCTGCATAAAGACACCTGTCCACCCCATACAATCAGTAAGAATCCAACTACTAACATTGCCAAGACCAAAGAGCTGTCCAAAGACACTAGAGACAAAATTGTACACCTCCACAAGGCTGGAAAGGGGTACGGGGAAATTTCCAAGCAGCTTGGTGAAAAAAGGTCCACTGTTGGAGCAATCATTAGAAAATGGAAGAAGCTAAACATGACTGTCAATCTCCCTCGGACTGGGACTCCATGCAAAATCTCACCTCGTGGGGTCTCAATGATCCTAAGAAAGGTGAGAAATCAGCCCAGGACTACACGGGAGGAGCTGGTCAATGACCTGAAAAGAGCTGGGACCACCGTTTCCAAGGTTACTGTTGGTAATACACTAAGACGTCATGGTTTGAAATCATGCATGGCACGGAAGGTTCCCCTGCCTAAACCAGCACATGTCAAGGCCAGTCTTAAGTTTGCCAATGACCATTTGGATGATCCAGAGGAGTCATGGGAGAAAGTCATGTGGTCAGATGAGACCAAAATAGAACTTTTTGGTCATAATTCCACTAACCGTGTTTGGAGGAAGAAGAATGATGAGTACCATCCCAAGAACACCATCCCTACTGTGAAGCATGGGGGTGGTAGCATCATGCTTTGGGGTGTTTTTCTGCACATGGGACAGGGCGACTGCACTGTATTAAGGAGAGGATGACCGGGGCTATGTATTGCGAGATTTTGGGCAACAACCTCCTTCCCTCAGTTAGAGCTTTGAAGATGGGTCGAGGCTGGGTCTTCCAACATGACAATGACCCGAAGCACACAGCCAGGATAACCAAGGAGTGGCTCTGTAAGAAGCATATCAAGGTTCTGGCGTGGCCTAGCCAGTCTCCAGACCTAAACCCAATAGAGAATCTTTGGAGGGAGCTCAAACTCCGTGTTTCTCAGCGACAGCCCAGAAACCTGACTGATCTAGAGAAGATCTGTGTGGAGGAGTGGGCCAAAATCCCTCCTCCCGTGTGTGCAAACCTGGTGAAAAACTGCAAGAAACGTTTGACCTCTGTAATTGCAAACAAAGGCTACTGTACCAAATATTAACATTGATTTTCTCAGGTGTTCAAATACTTCTTTGCAGCTGTATCATACAAATAAATAGTTAAAAAAATCATACATTGTGATTTCTGGAATTTTCTTTTTTGATTATGTCTCTCACAGTGGACATGCACCTACGATGACAATTTCAGACCCCTCCATGATTTCCAAGTGGGAGAACTTGCAAAATAGCAGGGTGTTCAAATACTTATTTTCTGCACTGTATACTGTTGAAAGGATTCCCATCATGTCTGTGCTCCTTTTCCCTTTGTCTCACATTTAGTGTGTGTGACTTTCCGTGGGTTGGTATGGGCCCACTCCACACTCTTTGGACAGATTACCACCTGGAAACTAGCCTACCTATATGTTTTTAAATCGACTCTGGTCATGCATGATATTTCAATTTGAAGATGTCTTTATCCCCCTGAGGAAGATCAGAACAATATACGATCAAAACACGTTGGGGCTCTTCTGTGAGCAATAGCATTTAGTTTTTGCAATATTGACATCTCGCTTTTTTTTTGCTATTTGCAATATTGACATCTCATGTTATGTACAAATATATAAAAAAAAAAAAAAAAAAACACATGAATTAAAAACTGCATGTGCTCTGATACCAGAGCACATGCAGTTTCTAATTCATGTGTTTTTTTCATATATTTGTACGTAATAAAGAACTTTTGATATATTCTAATCAGTCCAATTTTTTTCTAGCTGCCTATAGGCCCTTGGGAGCAATTTTTCTAATTAAGTAGGGGGATATTTACTAAAACTGGAGAGTGTAAAATATTGTGCATAGAAACCAATCAGCTTCCAGGTGTTTTTTTAGTCAAAGCTCAACCACTTACTGACCGTGACATTTACAGTGCAGTCATCCAGTTCTGGGAGGGCGTCTTGACGATCCTCCCAGAGCCCCACGCCCACTGTGGCGCGCACCCAACATGCTCAGTGAATACGATGTAAACACACTTGTCGGTATTCCTTTCCTCACGCTAGCTATATATATATATATATTTAAAAAAAGGACATTGTGTAGGAGCCACGTCGCAGGACTGCGCAATTGTCAGTTAAAGAGACGCAGTGCCAAATCACAAAAAGGGGCCTGGTCCTTTAGCTGCATAATGGTCCGGGGCTTAAGTGGTTAAAGTGAGGGCACAGAGCACTGTGGCAAATGGGAAAAAGTGGTTTTGAAGATTTCTTGAAGCTGAAAGTCACAATTATTCACTTTTTATTAACAGTCACTACGTCAATATGCCTTACTAATTTTGGACTATTTTTTATTCGTTTTCTTTTTAACACTTATTTGTCGTGATACACGGTATAATATGCGATAACATATAAATTGCAATTATATATATTTTTTCCTTTACTCTGTCAGGGCTGGGCTCAGACCTTCCTTCTCTGAGCTGCCTGCTCAGTTGTCAGCTAATTGCCAGCTCCTATCTCCCCACAGTGACTCACCTGTTGATCTGGCTCGTCAGTCCTGCCTACTTAAGCCTTCCAGCTCAGTTGCTCTCTGCCTTTGACTTGGTCAACATCACAGAGACTTTCGCCTGCATTCCTGTTAAAGACTTTGCTTGGCCGACATCCCTTCTGGCTCCTGACTCCTGCTTGCTGTTCTACTACGTTCATCTCTGACCTTTGGCTTGTCTGAGTATCCGATCCAGTATCTGTATGTATACCAGCATGGCTCGGCTTTCCTACTCTACTCTACTCTACTCATCAGTGGGAGCGATTGGCCCCACCCACTTGAACTGTAAGTCTGAAAAAGAGGAGACCCGAAGAGGCAGCGGAGCACCAGGAGCCGCGGTGTTATACATACAGATAAGTACTTTTTTACCTAGCACAGGCACGGGGACATTTACATGGGGACATTTATTACAGTAAAGATGGGATGTTTTTTTATAAGTGGGTTAACAACCACTTTAAAGTGAAGCTCCATCCAAAAGCGGATGCTCCACTAATTCACACCCTCCCCCCCCTTCCACTGCCACATTTGGCACTTTTTAGGAGGGAAGTGGGTACTTGTTTTTGACAGGCATCAGCTCCCACTTCCTAGTTAAATGACCACACAGCGATCTATGTCATTTCTGGCCCCTCGTCCTTCCCCCACACTGTCTTCTGGGATGGCTGAAAACACAGCGCGACTAGCCACAAGGCTTCACTTCCTGTTTCCCTTACTACAGATGCCGGAACCTGCACCCAAAGCAGATTGACGAATCAGCTAGGGCAGTGTTTCTCAACTCCAGTCCTCAAGCCCCCCAACAGGTCATGTTTTCAGGATTTCCCTCAGATGAAAAGGCTGTGGGAATTACTAAGGCAGTGAAACTGATCAAATCACCTGTGCAAAATAATGGAAATCCTGAAAACCTGACCTGTTGGGGGGCCTTGAGGACTGGAGTTGAGAAACACTGAGCTAGGGGTACCGGACATCACAAAATCCCTGGACAGATAAGTGTCCTTATATTAAGAGCCCTTTCACATTGAGTCGTGGGCCGTGTTGGCAGTAAAGCGCCACTAGTTTTATCTGCGCTTTGTCGTTTTAGAGGTGCTATTTGGCAGCTAGCGGGGGGCTTTTAACCTCCGCTAGTGCCGAAGAAAGGGTAAAGGGTTAAATGCGTCCAAAAGCACTTTGCAGGCACTTCGGCAGCGGTGTCCATTTATTTCAATGGGCAGAGGCGGTGGAGGAGGGGTGTATACACTGCTCCTCTACCGCCCCAAAGGCGGTGCTTGCAGGACCTTTTTTTTAGGCTTTCACACTGGAGAGGAATGGGAGACGTTTTTCATGCGCATTACAGACGCTATTTTTAACGCTATAGTGCCTGAAAAATGCCTTCAGTGTAAAAGTTTTCTAGCTACAGTAGTTGTAGCTGCCGTCTTAAAAAAAAAAAAAAATAATACATTTTATTTTGACATACTGGGACTCCTCTTTAAGAACTACCAGCTGTCTGCCATGGTGGCAGACGGTAGGTGTAGATCATTCACAGAAATCTGTGAATGAATGGCTTGGCATCTGCATTGGTTTTAAAGGGGTGTTCCAGCCAAAAGTTTTGTTTATTGAAAAGTCAGCAGCTACAAAAAGTGTAGCTGCTGGCTTTTAATAAACAATCACTTACCTGCTCCAGCGGTTCCAGCGATGTGCCGGGGGGGCTCTGCTCCTCTCCCCCCCTCCCCGTCCGGCGTCTTCATTTCCACTGTGGGCACCCGGTCCGTGACAGCCTTCAGCTTCACGGCCGGGCACCCACTGCGCATACGCGCGCGGCTCGCCGCTGATTGGACAGGCGATCGTCTAGGACCTGTCAGTGTCCTAGATGATCGCCTACAGGGAGGGGCTGCAATAAGGCGATTAAGCATAATCGCCTTACCAGCCCCTCGGCGGAAGGAGGAAGTGGGACAGGAAGTCCCACTCCTCTTGAAGCCCCCACTCCCCCCCCCAAAAAATTACATGCCAAATGTGGCATGTATAGGGGTGAGGAGTGGGATAAGCGGAAGTTCCAATTTTGGGTGGAACTCCGCTTTAAATTGTGACAGTTGGTGCAAAGAGAGGATCCCCCATCTGCTGTCACAGTGGAGGACCGGGGGAATATTGGGGGGGGGGGGGGGTTATGTTATGGAAAATCTAACCAGGTGGAACACAAAGTGCAACAATACCCCTTTTCAGTAGAATAGGGAAGTGTTTGAACCTCTGTAAGATTTTAATTTCAGTCCGTATCCATATAGGAGACATTTTCCTTCACTTCAATTAAGGACAAGAAGCGGTAAGAAATATAGCTAGTGGAAGCACAGACTGAAAAATAAAGCACCATTTTAGCAAAATGGGAAAGGGTAGGAACCTATGGCAAGTTTTTTTTTTTTTTAAGATATTTTTATTAGGTTTAAGACAAAACAACAAACAGAAAAACATACAAAAAAAACAAAACTCCAGACAACCTAGTCATAAACATTAGGCAATACACTCAAACATAGAAAAATAAACTGACATCAGTGCAAAATATAAAAGTAGGCACAGTTGTAAAAGGCCCAGGTATAATACCTGGATATAGCAAAGGTGGAGGTCCAGACAGAGATCCGTGAGGCACGGCCCATCAATGGTCAAGCAAGAGTAGTACAATCAGTGCTAGGAGAGGGTTAGCGGACTAGCCAACCATCTACCCCAAATTTTGTGGAAGGTTTGTTCCGTTTACGGAGTTCAAAAGTAAGTTTATACAGTGGGATAGCGTCATTAATAAGTTTTAACCAGAGGGATTTCAGAGACGGTCTGTGCGTCCCTTTCAGGACAGTAAAATAGCTTTTTTAACATAGAAGAAGAGTATACGGAGCAGTCACATATGGCAAGTTTTATTGCAATCTATCACTATTCGGGATATTCAGCCTCAATTCTGTTAGAAAATGAAAATGTCAAATTACTACTACTGTCCATCCAGGTCTTTCATGTCCCAGTAACAAACTCTCCTTTCATTATATGTGCTTTGGCAGAGACAGGAGGCGATATCTCCCCAACAGAGTTAGGGACAGAAATAGTTACACTTCCAAAAAGAATTTGGACTGGCGTTGACCTTTAAATCTGCAATGGTTTACTGTTCTGCCATAAGTGTTCTATTATACTATACTTCTGTGTGTCAATACTTTACTTGAATAAAGCCACCTGGAAAGATAAAAGTATTACTAATTTATTGGCAAACAAGGATTTCATGGGATCAAAGAAGATGATAATGCTGCGAGTGAGCGAGCTGCGAGTGCACATTTTATGGGAAGTTCAAAGGACAACTTTCATCAAACTAAAGGCTTAGCTGAACAAATCTGGCACCATTTTTTAATAAAGACACAAGAAATTAGAATTGTTTGTGAGTTATAGCGTAAGCACATTGTGTATGTCTATTGTTGTGACTTGGACTGAGGATCAGATCACATTTTATGGCAAATTACTGCAGGAAAAAAAAATTCCCCCGAGGGGTTCACTTACTTTCTTTTTCCACTGTACCAGAACATTCACAACATAATGCAGCTGCTCCAGTGATCCTCCAGTCAGCACCACTGGTTGTCAGAATGCCCAGACATTGCCTGCATTTTACTATATGTAGGTGCTGTTCAGCCAACAATTTTTTCCCTCAGCTCCTTTGATTGTTCCTTCGAAGGACTATGAATGAAGTGGTGCTGACAGGGCACCCCAATTGAATTTTGGTCTGTTCATTAGAAAAACGCTGACATTTTCTCAGTGTATGGGCAGCTTAACCACTTGAGGTCTGGAAGATTTTATCCCCTGCTATTCTGCACTGTACTACTTTAGCTGGCAATTGCGCGGTCATGAAACTCTGTACCTGCATGAATTTATATAATTTTTTTCATACAAATAGAGCTATTTTTAGTTGTATTTGATCACCACGGTTTTTTTTTTATTATATAAACTAAAAAGAAGACCAAAAAAAAAAGAAATCTAAATTTTATATTTTCTGTTATAAAACATTAGATTTTAGATAAAAAATAAAAATAAAAAGTCTTCATGAATTTAGGGCAAAATGTATTCTGCTACATATCTTTGGTTAGATTCCAAGATATAGCTAATTGAATTTATATGCAAAACTTGATTTTTCATGTATAAAAAGCAACCTTACAATTAGTCACTGTCAAGATGTGCATATAATTCCAGCTGCGGTTATCTCTGGATTTACCAATCATTTTGATGTGCAGTTGTTCCTGAAGGAAATCTCAAGTCAGTCTAAATTACTTAGATTCGTGACAAGTTTACATTAAAAGAAGAAAATATTTTTTTTCATGCAGTATGCAGGATCTACCCACTACCATCTCTCTCCGTAGAAGTGTTGGGCTTTTTCAACTCCAATACAAGTCTATGGGAATGCAAAACCCACTTGAAGCATATGAAATGCAGGTCAGAAGGTCAACTCCAAGTTAAATGCAGGATTCTCCTGACTTAAGCATTTCAGGAAAATAGCCCATTATGGCCACTAGGAAATAATAAAAAAAAAATCGTAGGAAAAATACTTTACACAGCAACATTTTTATAAGTAGATCTCTAAGCTTTAGCTCACATTGCTGAAGGTAGTTTATGCTCCCAGTGCTGCAGTGTATGTGCTAAAACATGGAAAACACAATATAGCATAAGTGTACTGGATGCAGTCGCTAAACTGGAGACATGGACAGACATTATTCTCTATATAGTGTCACCAAACGCATCCCCCAGAAGATTAGTCTCTCTCAACCAGGTGCTGTCTGGGTTAATGAAAGGCAATGTGCATAATGGATAAAAAATGGTCCAAAACGTCTACAAACTGCCCAGAGGGTCAAGGGGGTGGTTGCTTACTTTATGTTTTTAGTTGTTACAAAAGTCTATAGTACTGACAGTAACATAAATAAGTTCATTGAGTGGAAGTCACCAGCATTCTAGCAACCAATGACATCACTGGCTCCTACAGAGTAGGCAGGTGGCCTGCATTGTGTACATGATTGCCCCTCCCCGTGTCCTAATAGCAAGTGTGGCTGTAAGCCTCAGTCTGGTTAAAATGACAGAATTAGGGGAGCTGTGGTGGCTCAACGTGATTGGCACTGCGCTGACAAGCCGTTCACCTCTGCAGCTAAGGGTTCGAACCCCGGTCTCGGCTGCATGTGAATTGAGTTTGGTGGTCTCAGCCCGGCTCCCAGTGGGTGTGCTATGCGAGGTAAGCCTGCGCTTAGTACGCCCACCCCCCTCCCACAAAAAAACACCACACTTACACGCACTCGAAATTGGGTTAACATGCACGCACTTTGGCCACGCCATCTCTAAAAAAGGCGAAGGATCCTCTCACTCCCTCATAGGGGAGTCCCTCTGCCCCGTTGGGCTTCAAAGCGGAGCAGGTAGGGCGGGCTGTGTGGGAGGACCCCCTCACACCCACCATTGCCACCCGGGGGCAAGGAGAAAGATGGCAGATTGCCTCTGGGGGAGGCCTGCCTACTCCCAACTCCTGCAGTCCGGCTCCTCTCTCGAGTACACGCACAAAAAATACACTTTAAAAAATAAAAAAATGACAGAATTCAGCAGAATTGGATAAAGCACAAATACAATGGCAATGTTTGACAATGTATTCTTACATTATTTATCCTAATTTCTCTACATAGAATAAGCTGGTTATTCTATATAGTGTAGTGATTACTACACAGTCTTTCACAATATTAGCGTTTGCTCTAGTTCAAGGGTTGGCAACCCCTGGCACATGTGCCTGGGCAGGAATGCCACTGTATTGACTGCTCCCATCCTGGACTGTCAATTATAAAGCTCGACCCACCCTACTCCCAGTGAAACCACACCAGTTGCTTAGGAAGTCTGTATACCTGTCAGAAAGCTCACACACCATTACACAGCAGTACCCTAATTCTTATTCTCGTTGTTTTGTACAGTGCCGAGGTACACTGTGTGGAACTGACCTGTGGTCTGAAGTTTAAGGATTTGAGGATTATTTTTTTGTCAGAAATGTATGGACTGGAGATTATCTAAAGTTTATAGATTGGGGCCGATTACTAGAGATTGGAAGCACATGGCTCAGGCCTTTAAGGGGATTTGTAAAGGAATTTTTTTTTTATCTTAATAGCTTCCTTTACCTTAACCACTTCCCCACCGCGCCATAAGCATTTTACTGCTACGGCGCGGTGGAGTTGCTTTGACACGACGTCCCTGGGACGTCCTCGTGCACTTCCGCTCGCGAAAGTGTCCGTGCTCGCCGGGTCTAGAAGACCCGGTGATGTAAAATTTCATCGGACCTATGAAAAAAATCGGACCGCATCACTTCCGGTGCTCGTACGTCAGAGCACAGCTGATCACGGGTTCACAGAGCATGCGCGGCGCATGCGCAGATGTCTTTTTCGTCTATGAAAATCCTCGACTCGGGTGGGCAGGCGGAGCTGGATTCTCAATTACATCACCGCCAGCACCGCCTCCAGCCCCGTCCCTAAGCATAGGCTTAATCAGGTCGGAGAAAAATATAGACTCGGAAGGGCGGGCGGAGGCGGAGCAACATTCTGAATGACATTATCTACAGCACCGCCTCCAGCCCCGTCCCTAAGCACAGGCTTATTGAAATCCATGAAAAACATAGACTCGGGTGGGCGGGTGGAGGCTTATAAAGCATCAATAGCCATCCATGTATAATAACATCCAGGGCTTTTTTTCTGGGGGAACTTGGTGGAACTCAGTTCCACCACCTTTGGCTCAGACCCTTTGGTGCCTGCTCACCACAATCACTTGTGAACACAGAAGTCTGGTTTCTGTGTTTACAAGTGACTGCTTTGTAACCCCCTGAACTCTGCATACTGTATGTAATGCAATTCTGGTATTTAATGCCCCTTTAAGACCCTTCTACTGTTTGTGAAATCTGAACGGGTCATGGTTGAGTTCCTGCACCTATTTTCTGAGAAAAAAAGCTCTGATAACATCTTACATTAATATTGCGCACACCCGCGCAATGTCGAAAAAGAATGTAACATGTTATTATACATGGATGGCTATTGATGGTTTATAAGCCTCCACCCGCCCACCCGAGTCTATGTTTTTCATGGATTTCAATAAGCCTGTGCTTAGGGACGGGGCTGGAGGCGGTGCTGGAGATAATGTCATTCAGAATGTTGCTCCGCCTCCGCCCGCCGATCAGAGTCAATATTTTTCTCAGACCTCAATAAGCCTATGCTTAGGGACGGGGCTGGAGGCGGTGCTGGCGGTGTTGTAATTGAGAATCCAGCTCCGCCTCCGCCCGCCCACCCGAGTGGAGGATTTTCATGAACCAAAAAAGGCGTCGGCGCATGCGCAGCGCATGCGCCGTGGACCCGCGATCAGCTGTGCTCTGACGTACGAGCACCGGAAGTGACGCGGGTCCGAGGTTTTCATAGGTCCGATTAAATTTTACATCACCGGCGCATCACGGATCACGGTAAATTGCCGCTGATAGCGGCCGTTTACCACGTGATCGCGCCGTCGAATGACGGCGCGATCACTTGTAAACAAACCGGCGTCATTTGATGACGCCGGTTCCTCCCTCTCCTCTCTGTACAGTGTGCGAGGAGAGGGGGGGGGGGAGCGGGGTGTCAGCAGCTGAGCTGTGGCTGGATCTGTGACAAATGCAGTCACAGATCCAGCCATCCCTCAAAACATCCCAGCTCTGCAATCCCCCAGTACCCAACAATCCCCCAGTACCCAACAATACCCAACAATCCCCCAGTACCCAACAATACCCCACAATACCCCAGTACCCAACAATACCCCAGTACCCCACAATACCCCAGTACCCCACAATACCCCAGTACCCAACAATACCCCACAATACCCCAGTACCCCACAATACCCCAGTACCCCACAATACCCCAGTATCCAACAATACCCCAGTACCCCACAATACCCCAGTACCCCACAATACCCCAGTACCCGGCAATGCCCCAATACTCAACAATACCCCAATACTCAACAATACCCCAATACCCCAGTACTCGGCAATACCCCAATACTCGGCAATACCCCAATACTCGGCAATACCCCAATACTCGGCAATACCCCAATACTCGGCAATACCCCATTACTCGGCAATACCCCATTACTCGGCAATACCCCATTACTCGGCAATACCCCAATACTCGGCAATACCCCAATACTCGGCAATACCCCAATACTCGGCAATACCCCAATACTCGGCAATACCCCAATACTCGGCAATACCCCAATACTCTGCATGATACTTTGCAATACCCCAATACTCGGCAATACCCCAATACTCGGCAATACCCCAATACTCGGCAATACCCCAATACTCGGCAATACCCCAATACTCGGCAATACCCCAATACTCGGCAATACCCCAATACTCGGCAATACCCCAATACTCGGCAATACCCCAATACTCGGCAATACCCCAATACTCTGCATGATACTTTGCAATACCCCAATACTCGGCAATACCCCAATACTCGGCAATACCCCAATACTCGGCATGATACTTTGCAATACCCCAATACTCGGCAATACCCAAATACCCTGCATGATACTTTGCAATACCCCAATACTCGGCAATACCCCAATACTCGGCAATACCCCAATACCCTGCATGATACTTTGCAATACCCCAATACTCTGCAATACCCTGCGCGATACTCTGCAATACCGCCTATGGGGATTTTTAAGTAGCGAGGTTTGGCGCCATTCCACGAGTGTGCGCAATTTTGAAGTGTGACATGTTGGGTATCTATTTACTCGGCGTAACTTCATCTTTCACATTATGAAAAAAAATTGGGCTAACTTTACTGTTTTGTTTTGTTTTTTTTTAGCACAAAACAGTTTTTTAAAAAACACGCGTTCAATAAATTTCTGCGAAAATACCGTGCGAGATAAAAAGTTGTAACAGCCACCATTGTATTCTCTAGGGTCTTTGCTAAAAAAGCATATATAATGTTTTGGGGTTCTATGTAATTTTCTAGCAAATAAATTATGATTTTTCCATGTAGGAGAGAAATGTCAGAATTGGTCTGGGTGTTCCAGAACGCCTGATGGCGCTCCCTGCATGTTGGGCCTCTATGTGGCCACGCTGTGTAAAAGTCTCACACATGGGGTATCGCCATACTCGGGAGGAATAGCAGAATGTGTTTTGGGGTGTAATTTGTGGTATGCATATGCTGTGTGTGAGAAATAACCCACTAATATGACAGAAACAAGTTTTTTTTTTTTTTTTTTTACAGAATTTTCAGTCGTTTTTCTTTTAAAGCACAAAATAAAAAACCCAGAGGTGATCAAATACCACCAAAAGAAAGCTCTATTTGTGTGAAAAAAAGGACAAAAATTTCAAATGGGTAGAATGTTGTATGACTGAGTAATTGTCATTCATATTGTGAGAGCACCGAAAGCTGAAAATTGGTCTGGTTAGGAAGGGTGTTTAAGTGCCCAGTGGTCAAGTGGTTAATGCAGTGCTGTTTTCATGTCCTCATTGTTCGTTTTTTGGTCTCAAGTTGCTGTAATTCTTCTCTGATCTCCACACTTCCTGGTTGTCTGTTTCTCTATAACCACAGTGCTGGGAGCTTTCTCTCTGTGGTCACCAATCAAGGAGGTGCGATTACTGTGTGTCTAAAACCCCTCAGCACCAATCACTTTAGTTTTCCAAACCATCACTGCCCTGTATTGGCTCTGTGGCTCTGTACATCACAGAAGCAGGAAACAGCATGCAAAAACGAAACTGAAACTGCAGCCTGCAGGTACATATGATTGATTTTTATCTATTTTTAATCGTTTTTAAAAGGAATCGGTTAACTATTATGTCTCAGTCTATACCCTGTAAACAGTCATTTCTACCCAACTATTTTTTTCCTTTACAACTCCTTTAAGTTCCAGTCTGAAGGGCATGCATATATTGGGGTTGGTGTAAAATGAATGTATGCATTAGTGCTCGTCTAAAGTGCATGTATGCACTGGGGCTGGTCTGAAGTCTAAAGGTGAAGGATTTAGGGTTTATGAGGACTGAAAGACAAGAAACTGGGTCTGATCTGAAGGCTATGAGCAAGTTAGCTCTGCACATAATATTGCAATTAATATTAATGTGCTGTCTCATCCAGGATCCCACAAAGCAATCTTCAGGGCATATACCTACATTAAACAACACCTTTACTCTTCCATGACTGAAATCTGCAGCAGGTGTATACAACCCCTGCATTTCTGAAAATACAAACATTGTGGCAGATCCGAGGTCCAAAGGAGCAGAAATTCAGACTAATCGGAGGTCTGAAGGTGCAAGGTTTGGGTCTGGTCTGAGGTTTAAAGGAGCCTAAATTGTGGTAATCTGAAATTATGCAGGAGCAGAAATGGTGCTGGTCTAAAGTCTGAAGCAGCAGAAATCAGAAGCAGATAATCTAGTTAACTTTATTAACTTAATTTTCGAACACACTTGAGCCCAACACTATTCATCAGTATGGATGAAGCGCAAAACCCAAACATTTGAAACTCACACTGCTTCCTTCAAAAGGAAGGAACTATTTGCAATGATGCCGGCAAAAGAATTGTTAGATGTACTAGACAGAGCAATGGTTATTGTTAAAGTGGATGTAACCCACTCTAATCCTTTCTAAACTACTGCCAAATTGCTGATCTATAAGGATATACATGCCTCCTGCATGTATCCTTACATGTCAAATGTTTCCCCTCTGTCTGTTAAAAGAACTGAAAAACTGCAGATTCTGTGGATGGAGTCGTGATGTCAGTAGACTCCCCGCCCTCCTCTACACTCCCCTTGTCAACATGCATTTTTTCCTATGTATTTCTTACACTAAATTCTGCTATGATCACCAACATCCAGTCAAAATCCAGAAAAGTAACCACATGACTTCAGAAAAGGAGTGGGGGGTCGGAATTAAAAAATAATGCCTGTCTCCAGGCTAGTGCATGAGATATGTAAATAACCTGTCACTCATAGCAAGGGGGTAGAACAGACTAAGGTTTTTCTCTGTAAGTCCGTTTTATTTCACTGAACAATAAAAGAGGATTGCTCAGAGCTGGATTAACCATGTGTGGCAAGACTGGGCACAGATAATAGGAAATCTTATACTGTACATTGTGAAATAAAAAAAAAATTTTGGGGGTTTACATCCACTTTAATTTTATCAAGGCATTAAAAACTGTCAGTTTCCAATTCTGTGTGCAAAAATTGGAGCAGAACATCATAGCTTGTTGCTACACATGACTGCATGCTATCTTTCACTAGGGGAGGTTTTGGACAGAATATATGTCTGCAGACAACAGTGAAGCATGGCAGAGGTTCCTTGCAAGATTGGGCTGCATTTATGCAAATTGAGATTTTGTCAGGATGAATGGTGTCTTCAGTGCTGATAAATACAGACAGATGCTTATCCACAATGCTACACCATCAGGAAGGCATGTGATTGGCCCCAAATGTATTCTGCAGCAGGACAACAACCCCAAACATATAGCCAATGTCGTTTAGAACTATCTTCAGAGTAAAGAAAAACAAGGAGTCCTGAAAGCGATCTCAACATCATTGAGTCTGTCTGGGATTACATGAAGAGACAGAAGAATTTGAGGCAACCTACATTCACAGAAGAGCTGTGCTTAGTTATCAAAAATGTTTGAAACAACCTAGCTGCGAGTTCCTTAAAAAAAAAAAAAAAAAAAGTGTGCAAGTGTACCTAGAATTAAAGGATCACTAAAGGAAAAATTATTTTTTGCTGAAATGACTGTTTACAGGGTATAGAGACATAACAGTTAACTGATTCCTTTTAAAATGATTAAAAATAGATAAAAATCAATCATATAATGTGCCTCTAGTTTCACTTTCGTTTTTAAAAAGTTTTTGTGTTAATGTTTAGTAGAGAGAGAGACAGAACAAAAACAAACAACTCCAGGGCAGTGTTTTGTTTTTAAATTGAATCCCAGGGCAGTGTTTTGTTTTTAAAATTAATCTGATTGGGTCTGAGGAGTTTTAGAGACACAGCTTGGACCACAGTGAAAAGCTGCCATGAGATTTTTCATAAGGAGCCAGACAAGCAGGCAGTGTGGAGATCAGAGAAGTATTACAGCTACTTCAAAGCAAAAACGAACAATGAGAACATAAAAACAGCACTGCATTAAGGTTAAGGAAGGTATTTAGCTAAAAAAAAAAAATTCCTTTAGTGATCCTTTAAATAATGGTGCAGTTTTGAAGGCAAAGGGTGGCCACACCAAATATTAATTTGGGGTTCTCTGTTTATTTTTATCAATTAACAAAATGGAAAGTAAATGGATTATTAATACTTCTAATGTTAAGAGCATTCTTAATTTACACCTGGCTAAAACTTGTACAGTAAATTAAAATGATCTATATATATATATATATATATATACACACACATACATATACACATACATATACACAATGAATATAATAAAAACCTTTTGTGCAACACACACACATTGTCCAGGCATGTGTTCCAAAACTAACCTTCTTCTGAAGGACTCGGCACATAGAGAAGGCAGCATCAGGGATCTGGAAACAGACAACAGATGTTAAGTGTTGACTAAACTGCATTACTATTTAAAGAAGAAGAATGAAAAGAATGAAGAATTAGCGTTTCCTTTCACTGTTCTGGGACAAAGTACAGTACTTTATCCCATATTTTTAGATGTTTCCCAAGCCTGGCTATGAGGTTGGACTGGCCCCTCTCCCTCTGCACATTCCCATTGCCACCACCTTCCAAAGAAAGTGCTCATAACAGAGATAAGCGACCATTATGAAGCTTTGCTGTCATATGGTCGAGGGATAATTGGGGAAGAAGTCTAGTCCAATAGCTAGGCTTAGGAAGCATCTAGCAATGCAGGACAAAGTACTACATTCACTTTGTCCCATGGAGGACACAATAGTAGTAAAAAAATAAAAAAATATGTGAAAAAGGAGGAACCTTCTTTTAAGACAAGGATCAAAATAAATATTAAATATGTATGCACTACTAATGCATCGTTGGAGTTAAACTTTTCTCACAGACATTTGCTAATCACTGGCTGCTAGGAAAGTAAAATAGGGGTCACTTGGTTGAAGCAAATCATCAAGAAACTGAAGTAAAAAGTCTACACAAAGAATGCCATTCCACTTTACAGTTATCCATAAATTCTTCCCTAAAGCTAAACGGCTGTTGTTCAAATACAATTTTAATAGCAAGTACCCGCTAGCTTTTTAGTAGGGTTGTCCCGATACCACTTTTTTAGGACCGAGTACAAGTAACGATACTTTTTTTCATGTACAAGCCGATACCGAATACCGATACTTTTTTTAAATGTCATGTGACAGTTTTCAAACCACAATACAGACTAAGAATATTTTCTTTAGAATTATGAAGAACTCTAACTCAAGACATTATAAAAGAATAAAAATGTTTTATTTTCTTGTCACGCAGTAGTAAAAAACTCAAAGAATTTTCACAGAACTTGTTGATAAATACAAAAAAAGTATTCTATTTAGGTATCGGGAGCATTTGCGCGAGTACAGGTACTCCCGCAAATACTCAGTATCGGTCCCGATACCGATACTAGTATCGGTATCTGCACAACCCTACTTTTTAACAACATAAAAATACACAAGAAAAAACATCGTTCCACATTATAATGTCACCAGAATTATTTTTTTAAAGATTCGTTCTTATGCCCCGTACACACGGCAAGGATTTCCGATGGGATAACTGCGAAGAGAGCTTTTGGCCGGGAATCCCGACCATGTGTCTGCTCCATCGCAGTTTTTCCGATGGGAAAACTGCCAAAAGCGGCTGGCAAAAAAACGAGAACCGTCTCTTGTTTCCCCGTCGGGATTCCCGACTGACTTTTTCCCCATTAGAAATCCTGGTCGTGTGTACGGGGCATTAAATCTAGACTGCTGTTGTTCCAACAGTAGCGAAGAAGGGGTTGGAGGACAGAACCACTTGCATGTGGAGGCGACACTGGCATCCAAAATCCCGGGACTGCTGTATGCTGAAAAGTCTAATGGAGGCTACAGTGCTTGATTAAAATGAAGACATGGGCCACTGGAAAGGTAATTATCAAACCTCTTTTTTTCAGGGATCTGCCATCAAGATGGTTTTGGGGCAATATTACTTTCATTATGATGACAATAAAGTACATTTTCCATATAACCGATAATAATATATATTACATATATTTTAAGTTTTCTAGATGTTCCCCCGTGCTGCTGGGACCTATGGACTCCTACAGGAGTTTCCTCCACATGAGCTCCTGCTCTGTACTAAAACTGTGTCCCGAACGCCACACACACAGACAGCACAACAAGGACAAAGAGTCAATGTCAACCACTGCTGTGGAAGAGGAGAGGAGCAGCAGCTTTTGCTTTGTGTATTCCTCTGACACTACCCGTGTTTGCAGCATTCAGAACACAACACTTACAATTCTAGAACAGAGCAAGACTGTGCACATAGAGGGGACTCTTACAGGACTCCCTACATCCCAATGGAACAGGAAGAACATATAGAACAGGAAGCGTGTCGAGGGGGAGGGGGGAAACTTTTAGAAGAATACCTAGAGAATGATTTTTTTTTAAACCAACAATGTGAGTTATATCCGTTATATAAAAAAAAAGACTTTAATGTAACTGTAAAGAAAAACTGCCGTCTGCTCACATAAGTTGTAATAAAAACATCTTTGCCATTCTGAAGCTTCCCTCCAACCACTTTGCATATTATTTTATATATATTGTGATTCTGTACTTGCCAAATATGCTGCAGAAATCGCCCTCCACTGAGTCTGGCTGCAACCATTTTAACTGTGGGCAGCTGAAGTTGCTGCCTGTTCACTTCCTGGATTTACACAGACACACCCCTCCAGCTCTGCAGCTCTCAATGGCCCTCTTATGACTCATTCCCTCTCCCTTCCTTGCAAACTCTCACGAGAGTGCTGTGCATGATGTCGTAAGCCTAGGCTTCTTAGCAGACAACCAACAGGAAGAGGGCTGTATAAGGTATTTACTGGCAAAAAAAAAAAAAAATTTACTATCCTAAGGTAAAAACAACAAGGGCAGATGATTTAATTGACGGAAAGTTGAAAAAAGGGTCCGCTTTAAGCTCTAGAAATGTCCCCTACCTGGGCTCACTCTTTTCCCCCTTCCTACTGGCCCCAAATTCTAGTAAATTCTCAGGAATCAACACCTGTCCTTTTTTTTTTTTTTTTTTTTTTTCTAGAACCTCTTAGCCCCGATAATCTTCTAGCATGCATTCCTAACACCGTTTAACCAACCTATACAAAATAATCAATTGCTTTAGCCAATATAAAATTGGACCTACCAATACTACTACTTTTTTTTGCTTTGAATATATATATATATATATATATATATATATATATATATATATATATATATATATATATATATATATATATATATATATATATATATATATATATATATATATATATACACACACACACACACACACACATACACAGTGCCTTGCAAAAGTATTCGGCCCCCTTGAACTTTGCAACATTTTTTACCACATTTCAGGTTTCAAACATAAAGATATAAAACTGTAATTTTTTGTGAAGAATCAACAAGTGGGAAACAAGCATGAAGTGGAATGAAATGTATTAGATATTGCAAACTTTTTTAACAAATAAAACTAAAAAATTGGGCATGCAAAATTATTCAGCCCCCTTAAGTTAATACTTTGTAGCGCCACCTTTTGCTGCGATTACAGCTGTAAGTCGCTTGGGGTATGTCTCTATCAGCTTTGCACATCCAGAGACTGAAATTTTTGCCCATTTCTCCTTGCAAAACAGCTCGAGCTCAGTGAGGTTGGATGGAGAGCGTTTGTGAACAGCAGTTTCAGTTCTTTCCACAGATTCTCGATTGGATTCAGGTCTGGACTTTGATTTGGCCATTCTAACACCTGGATATGTTTATTTGTGAACCATTCTATTGTAGATTTTGCTTTATGTTTTGGATCATTGTCTTGTTGGAAGACAAATCTCTGTCCCAGTCTCAGATCTTTTGCAGACTACATAAGGTTTTCTTCTGTATTTGGCTCCATCCATCGTCCCATCAATTTTAACCATCTTCCCTGTCCCTGCTGAAGAAAAGCAGGCCCAAACCATGATGCTGCCACCACCATGTTTAACAGTGGGGATGGTGTGTTCAGGGTGATGAGCTGTGTTGCTTTTACGCCAAACATAATGTTTTGCATTGTTGCCAAAAATGTTGATTTTGGTTTCATCTGACCAGAGCACCTTCTTCCACATGTTTGGTGTGTCTCCCAGGTGGCTTGTGGCCAACTTTAAACGACACTTTTTCTGGATATCTTTAAGAAATGGCTTTCTTCTTGCCACTCTTCCATAAAGGCCAGATTTGTGCAGTATACGACTGATTATTGTCCTATGGACAGAGTCTCCCACCTCAGCTGTAGATCTCTGCAGTTCATCCAGAGTGATCATGGGCCTCTTGGCTGCATCTCTGATCAGTCTTCTCCTTGTATGAGCTGAAAGTTTAGAGGTACGGCCAGGTCTTCGTAGATTTGCAGTTGTCTGATACTCCTTCCATTTCAATATTATCGCTTGCACAGTGCTCCTTGGGATGTTTAAAGCTTGGGAAATCTTTTTGTATCCAAATCCAGCTTTAAACTTCTCCACAACAGTATCTCGGACCTGCCTGGTGTGTTCCTTGTTCTTCATGATGCTCTCTGCGCTTTAAACGGACCTCTGAGACTATGACAGTGCAGGTGCATTTATACAGAGACTTGATTATACACAGGTGGATTCTATTTATCATCATTAGTCATTTAGGTCAACATTGGATCATTCAGAGATCCTCAATGAACTTCTGGAGAGAGTTTGCTGCACTGAAAGTAAAGGGGCTGAATAATTTTGCACGCCCAATTTTTCCGTTTTTCATTTGTTAAAAAAGTTTAAAATATTCAATTTTGTGAAACGTCACGATTGTGTCCCACTTGTTGATTCTTCACAAAAAATTACAGTTTTATATCGTTATGTTTGAAGCCTGAAATGTGGCAAAAGATTGCAACGTTCAAGGGGGCCGAATACTTTCGCAAGGCACTGTGTGTGTGTGTGTGTGTGTATGTATGTGTGTGTATATATATATATATATATATATATATATATATATATATATTTATTTATATCTATTTATTGTGAGAGGAAGCAAAGAACAACTATGGGTTGTGTGATACATTTGTCCCAAATTCATGCTGTTTACAAACAGTTTTCCTTTTTGTGCTGTGTAGTGAACCTGTTTGGCTTGGGTTTATTTTTTGCTTTTGTTTTGATACCTGCACTTTGTGAACACAGACTGAAAAAAAATTACTCTTGTGTTTCACCAAGATCTACTGACTTGCTGTGCTCTTTTCACCGTGCTGCGACTCATCCAGGGAGTCCTGCACAACCTGCTACTGAGCCAACTCCTCAGTAATATATATATTTTTTTTATTATACACATATATACACACACTCACATTGTATATAAACTCCAATGACTTACCTCTGATAATTCACATTTTGAGATGTCCAAGATGTCATCTGCTCCAGCCTCCTTGGCCTGCAAGAAAAAGGCATAAGTTCTTATTGTCAAGGCAAACTGAGCAATATTGACCTTCTTTACAGTGAAGATATCAATTACTAGTACAAGTCATGTTTGCTGTGTTCCCAACAACCTTCAGCAAATTCCCAGAATGCACAATCGGTAGCCATTAGGTTTTGATGGTCACAAGTAGGTAATTTCATAGCACATCTTAAAGAATTTGAGAAATGAAGAGCTGTATGCGACCGCTTCTTCTAGGGGGTGGGGATATAGCAGAGACAAAGAATTAAGCCAGCCATATACTAATCAAAGTTCAGTTGGTTCAGCAAGGACTTCAAATATTTGGATCAGTGCTGTTTCTGTTGAAGGGACATGTTGGAAAATCTTCCTCGATCAGTGGCTGCAACCAGTCACCTGCAGCCACTGATCGGTGTATTCTTTCAGTGGTGGATGCCACAGTCAAAATGTAATGTCCCAGTGTAGAAGACTTCTCCATCCACTTTGTATGTATGAAGGAAGCCGTGTGTGACCAGTTTTATCCTGCTGTCAGGCAGCCAATTTACATATTAGCCGACCATCTATGCTTGAGAAACATAATTGTCAGTAGGTGGTCATAAACAGATTTGCAATTATAAAAGTAATTACCTAAATTGGTGCCCTCTAATTGTATTTATTGTTGTGAATAAATAATAATAAAAAAAAGAAAAAAGCAGAAAAAAATAAAATTATCTAGATTGACGTACTTTAAGACTATGTGCACGTTTGCTTTCACTCCTTTAAAAATGAAGAAAAATTAAGCCTTTGACAGCTGTCAACAAGAAATACGACAATGTAGATGTACTTATGTTTACTTTTAAGCCAATAGCCTTTATATCTATATCAAATTATTAAGCTGGATTCACACCTATGCATTTTTAGTGCTTTTTGCATTTTGCAGATTTCTCTACAGAATGTGTTCCATAGGAAACCATGTTAAATGGGCTGTAGTATAAACCTGCAAAATGCATAGGTGTGATTCAAGCCTTAAAGTGAACCTGTCATTAACAATTTAGATTTAGTAGTGGTTAAATTGCAGTTCAAATGTTATTTAATTTACTATACATCTTTTGAAGCGAAAGCTACCCCAGCTTCCCATGGTCTGACTACCAGGTTTATTGTGGTTGTTTAATATCATTAAAAGCAGTAGTAAATCGCTGGAGAAAAAAAACAAAAGCAAAAAACTAAAAAACTGAACTGTGCGGAGCTGTGAAACGCGTAATCGGATTGGTCCATTCCCGTAGGCCACGCCACCTCAATTCCGGTGCGACAATCTCTGCCTGCGGTCCGCCCTGAGACACGTGCCGCCTCTCTGCACGGATTGCTGTCCTCCCCTATGGTGTCTGAGGCACCATATTGTTTTATCTACAGCTCCCCCGTCTTGTGCAGACCTCTCCTAGGACCCGGACAAATCGGACACCAGTGACCACGGACCACATCCACCCGATATGCCTGTAACCTCATATCTACTGTGAGTAGCCATTTGGCTGTGTACTTGTCTATTTTATTAAAAGCCCTTTTATACTGCACTTAGTTTGGCGCATCCTTGTTTTTTCTTTGTGTACTATTTCCAGAGCCTGCTTCTGCTTTTTGGGATTGCTCTCATTAAGAGCATATGGGCTATATTTATGGACTTTATTTATGAACTTATTTCTAGGACTATCACCACCCATTTATTAGACGATCTCCCTATTAAGATTATCCCTTTTTTTTTTTTCATGGACCACTGTTGTCTGTAGTCTGCCTTATCTTGCGCCATCTGACAATTTTTTCCACTTAATATAGCCTTACCTGTGGGTAAAACAAAATCAGAAAGCGTGGTATACAACCACTTTAAACATTGTAACAAGGTAATCGTTTTCATTTAGGAAGATGCTGTCTGTATGGTGAGATAGGTGGAACAGTATAGCTTTCTTCAGACTCAGCAGAACTGCTGAACATACACACTGTCCAACCATGGCAACCTATCTGCAGAGAGCTCTTATAGAAAGGGGAGCAGCCAGCAGAACACAACCTTCCAGCAGGTAATACCAGCATTTGGGCAAGGCTATTTAATCCAGTTGGGGTTCTCTTTTCTTTCATACACAACAGATCATCTCTCTGCCGCCCTAGTATGGCCCAATTAGGCACATGTCTTCTCAAGTCTACAGGTATTTTATGTCACAACATTGTACAGCACTACTAATTATAAAGCAGACGTTTTCTTAAAACCAACTTACACACACAAACACAAGACAGAAAAAAAACGTTTGGTATAGCTCTAAAATCAATCCATATTGCCCAATATTTAGTATTTTTGAAAATGCTGTGTAGCACAGTAAAGCCTTCTTAAAAAAGAAGCAAATTTTAAGAGGTTGTAAACCTATAAAAAAAAAAAAAATTATAAAAAAAAAAATACATTGCATACTAGCTCATTATGAAATGCTTACCTTAGAACGATGCCCTGGATCGGCATCGGCCCTCTGAGTACAGCATGGACATCTTCCCCCGGAGTTACTTCCGCGTTCACAGCTCCGGCGCTGTGATTGGCCAGAGACATGATGACGTCACTCCCGCGCGGAAGCCGCTGGTCACGGCACGACTTCTGAAGAAACGGCACCAGCGGGACGTTTCTTCAGTGCGCATGCGCCGATGACGTTGGCATATACTAAATATTTCCTAAACTGTGCACGTTCAGGAGATATTATTATTATAATAATACAGCATTTACATAGCATCAACAGTTTATGCATAGCTTTACAACTCAAGGGTAGACAGTACAATAAACTTTAATATAGTAGGAATCAGAGGGCCCTGAACCTTAGAGCTTACAATCTAAGAGGGAAGAAGAGATACAAAAGGTAATAACTGGGGGGGATGTACTGATGGAGAAAATAAATGTAGTTGTTAGGTGGGAGCCAGATAGGCTTCTCTGAAGAGATGAGTTTTCAGGGATCGTCTGAAAGTGGATGAAGTAGGAGAAGGGCAGACAGATTGGGGTAGAGCATTCCAGAGGATGGGAAAGAAGGCATGGGATGAGTTGACAAGGGAGTTTGAGAGCATGATTTCTTGGGAAGAGCGAAGAGAATGATTAGGTTGGTATTTTGAGACTAGGTTAGTGATGTAGGTGGGGGCCAGGTTGTGGATGGCTTTGTAAATTATAGTTAGTATCTTGAATTTAATTCATTGGCTGAGTGGCAGCCAATAGAGGGATTGACAAAGGGGTATAGCAGACCCTGAGTGATTTGTGAGGTGGATGAGCCTGGCAGCAGTGTTCATGATGGACCCAAGTGGGAATAGCCTATTTAGAGGTAGGCCAATGAGGAGGGAGTTGCAGTAGTCGAGGTGAGAGATGACCAGGGAGTAGATTAGAAGCTTTGTGGTGACATTGGTTAGGAAGGGGCGTATCTTGGAGATGTTGCAGAGGTTGAGGCGGCAAATTTTGGATAGTGATAGGATGTGGGGCCAGAAGGTTAGTTCAGAGTCCAGAATTACACCTAGGACCTTGGCGTGAGGGGACAAGTTGATAGTTGAGCCCTTGATATTGACAGAGAAATTGGGGGAAGTGGCACCTGGGTCCTGAGGGAGGAAATATCATGAGCTTGGTTTTGGATAGGTTGAGTTTGAGGAAGTTATGTGACATCCAAGGCTGATATGTCTGATATGTCCCCCCCCCCCTATTCCGGCTCTCTCTTTCCCCCCCCCCCCTTCTTCCCCCCCCCTTTCCTCCCCCCCTCCTCCCCTCCCCCTCCTTTGTCCACCACCAATCCTTCCTGAACTTGCTCCCCCCACTTCCCTTCTTTTTCTTCCCCATCCTCCCTTCTTTCCTTCTCCACCCCCCTATCCTTTTCATGCCGCCTTCCCTCACATGTCTCTCTCACTTCCTACCTGGTCTTTTTACCTGTACCCCTCTTCTCCCCCTTGTTCCTTTTTTCCAACCCCGTTCCCTCTATCCCACAATTTCCTCTCTCCTTCCTTCTATCCTTGGCCATCCTTCCCCCACCATCCCTCACCTTTCCTCACCTAGTCCCTTTCTTTCTCCTTCCCCTACCCCTCTCTCCCGTGGTGTCCCTCATTACATCTAGTAGCTGTATACCTAAAAGCATTATTCTTTGCAACTTTTTACTCTTTAGAGCTTTTGTCAGCTTCCCCGGCGCGAGCCATTTTGTATTCTTTGTTGTTTGGGGGGCGCGTTTGTTGTCTGCTCATTCCGGGCCACCTGCCATCCCATGTGAGTATATCTTCACAGTCAGTCTAACACTGGTCTTGCTGCTTTGTTTCTTAAAATGTGTACATTTATGTAAATTTTGCTTGTCCTTCTTCATAAATATATGTATTTTATGTAGATCCTCCTGAAGAAGCGGTATCAACCGCGAAACCGGTCGAGGTCGCAGATTGGCTCCACGCATCTGACCAATACGGTTTTGCTTTGTTTTGTGTTATCTTAACAAACACCTTACTGTGTCCGAACTGTGGGGCCTGTCCCATCTTTTTATTATTGATGTATTGTTCTTTTTGTAATAAACCTATTTTTATATGATATACGTCTCTCTATAAGTACCTTGAAAATCCCAACCAAACCCATACCGATCGATATAGTATAGACCAGTTTAGTGTCAAGCAGCTTTGCTGTCTCTATCTAGTTGGTCCTTCCCCCCTGTTTCCAAATATTCCGGGATGCTGGTACATTTTAAATCTATTGTCCGAAATTGAATAACTGAGACTATACTCTCCCCTTTTCACATGTCTGTTAGTAAGTTGGTAAGCGTGATCAGATGGAGAGAACTGGGGGTTGGAGAGATAGATTTTGTTGTCATCGGTGTAGAGATATTGAAAGCCATAGGAGGCAATCAACTGACCCAGGGAGATGGTGTACATTGAGAAAGTGAGAGGTCCAAGAACAGAACCTTGGGGGACCCCAACAGAGAAAGGACGAGAAGAGGAAGAAGTAGAGTTGTAAGTGACACTGAAAGCGGAGTTCCACCCAGGAAAACAACATTTGCCCATTTTGTTTACAAAAATGAAATAAAATAAAAAACTGAAAAAAAAAAAATACTCACCCGAAATACCTGTTGCTATGCGGAAGTCAGTAATCTGCCTCTTCCACACCGCGGTGTCTTTTACTTCTGCTTCTTCTGCTTGTGAATGGGGCGCGCTGCTTTCTGGGAACTGTGTGTGTACTCAGAGAGCAGCCGCCCATTCACAAGCCAGCGTGAGACTCACGCAGGTGCAGTAGGAAATGGGCAGTGAAGCCGTACGGCTTCACTGCCTGTTTCCCATAGTGTGGATGGCGGCGCGGGACCTGGAGCGATCGTGAGACCGGCATCAGGGGGGCCATCAGCGCGGGCAAGTAGGACAAGGTAAGTGTCCCTATTTAAAGTCAGCAGCTACATTGTTAGTAGCTGCTGACTTTAAAAAAAATAAAAATTGCGGCTGGAACACCCCTTGAAGGAGCGGTGGGATAGGTAGGATGAGAACCAGCGAAAAGTACAGTCACGGAGACCAAAAGAGTGGATTTTATTGGAGGAGGGGGTGCTCCACTGTGCCAAAGGCAGCAGAGAGATCCAGGAGAAGTAGTACAGAATAGTGTCCATTGGTTTTAGCCGTTAGTAGGTCATTTGAGAGTTTAAGGAGAGCAATTTCCATGAAGTGTTGAGGGTGAAATCCGGAATGAAGGGGATCAAGAAGTTTGTTCATGTTCAGATGGTCACTCAGTTGTAAACCAGTCTTTAAAGAAGTTTGGAGGAGAAGGCGAGTAAGGAGCCTCACATGCGCTGGTTTTGGCCATTGGTTAAGTATGTTTTTTTTACACCAAGGGCCACCCCTTACCCTGTGCCTTTTATATCATACTATATGCTATATCCTTTAATTGTAGGTACACCAAAAGCATCCACCACTGAAGAGCGAGCTAAGCCTTGCGAAACGGGTATATTTGATGCTTGTGTGTTATAATATTGACAGATACTTGCAATATCATTTTACCTAGTTTCTGTATTGTGTATCAATTTGGTCATGTTCATGACAGCAATGTATGTACTGCTTTTTAATGGAATTAAATATATACTGTAATTATTTCTGCTATTTTTACTGGCTTTATAGTGCTCACCTCACTCAAAAGAAAAAAAGGTTCGCCCTTGGAACTTTGACGTTTATTGCAGGGATGGAGGTGTGTCACTGGTGACTCCAGACCCCCCCCCCCTTTTTTATCTTAGGTGAGTAAGGAGATGGGACAAAGGTTGTTAAGATTGAGGGCCAGTGAGGGCTTTTTAAGTATGAGGGTGACTAGCACATGTTTTAGAGAGTTTGATGCCACAAGAGAGGGAGAGGTTTAAAATTTTGAGTAAGAGAGTGTAGAATCGAGTCAGAGGGTGAGCGTAGCATTGGCGAGGGAGCAGAATCCAGGGGATAGGTGGTTAGATGAGTGTTGGATAAAGTTTAGCAACCTCATTAATACTAGCAGGGTTTAATGAGGGAAGTAATGATTTTATCTGTGGATATGGGGTGTTGCGTGGGGGAGGTTCCTGCGTGTTGGAGATCTCCTCATGAAATGTACCAATCTTATTTTTGAAGCGATTGCCCATCTCCTGGGCAGTGAGTGAATTAGAGGGTGGAGGACAGAGTAGAGTGTTGAAGGTAGAGAAGAGTTGACGTGGACTGGATGAGAAGTGTGGAGCCAGGAATAGTATTTTAGGAGGGCAGATTTATATTTTTTGAAGTCTTCCTAGAACTTAGTCTTATGCAACAGACAATCAAGAGCTCGGCTACGTTATCTGAGACTTCTGCCGTTGTTCGTTTGCCAGGGTTGTAGAGGTCGGGGCCTGATTCTGCATGTAGTGCGGTGGGCAAGCTTATCTAGGGAGTAAGACAATGAGCTGTTGTAGAGGAAAGTAGCTAGGTTGTCAGAGGTGATCAGTAGCAGAGTAGAGAAGAGAGTAGAGAAGAGAAAAGTTGAGGTGGCGAACGTTTCTACGGGTAACTGTCAGGCAGTTGGAGGGAGAAGAGGTGGAAGACAGGGAGAGAGCAAAAACTAATAAGTTGGCAATCAGAGAGTAGAAGAGAATTGTTGGAGAGGGTGCACAGATAGGAGAAGACAGAGTCAAGGGTGTTGCCGTTGGAGTGAGTATCCATTGCTTCAGGTCAATAGACGAGGTTAGACTGAGAAGTCTAGAAGCAATAGTAGTGTTAATGTTAACAGGGATGTTGAGGTCACCGAGAATAATTGTGGAGATTTCAGAAGAGAGAAATCAGGGTAGCCAGGCAGAAAAGAAGACTGATACTGGTCCAGGAGGCTGGTAGATGAATGCAATCCTCCTCCCTCAAGGGGGCTTTGTGTTGGTCTATCACATAAAATACATGTTTTTGGTTGTAACGTGACAACATTTTGAAAATTTCAAGGGGTATGAATACTTTTTCAGGGCCCTGTAACTGATCCTTTTCATTGAAAACTATAAAAAAAAAAAACTATCACTCTCTTTTAAAAGATTCAATAATATGGATGACTAGAAAAAACAGCAATCAGCGCACAAATGCTACAAATAAAACTAAATTGATTGCAAGCTGAACACCAACAGAGGCAATCACAAAAAAAAACTCAAAAAGTACAAATGATAAGTAATAATAATAAAAGTGCAGCGCAAATAAAGTCCTTGACTGAAGAATCAAGAATTAAGATGACACGCAGTTAGATAGCAAAAAATCTTCGGCAAATGTGATGATATCCTCCACCAGTATAAGAAGTGCCTCCTTACCAGATGAGATGGACCATATGTTTTCACAAGTGGTCAAAGACAGATTGTTCTCACCATAGGGGAGATGGTGCAGTGGAGTCCAATGCAGCAGTGAGTAGTAGGTCCAATGCGGAATAAAAAATAAAAACACGTTCTAAGTGCAGACTGTGGGCCAGATTCTCATATATTTGCGGCGGCGTAGCGTAAGCCATTTACACTACGCCGCCGCTGCGTACTAGAGCAAGTGCTTTATTCTCAAAGCACTTGCTCCGTAGTTTGCGTTGGCGTCTCGTAAATCGCCAAGCGTAAACCCGCGCAATTCAAATGGGGCGGCTTGTATTTAAATTAAGCGCGCCCCCGCGAACGAACTGCGCATGCGCCGGCCGGGGAAAAAGCCCAGTGCGCATGCTCCAGCTCACGTCGGGAAGCGTCGTTGAAACCGACGTCAAAACGACGTGAGCGTCATTTACGCAAGTCCCTATTCGCGAACGAGTTAGTAAAACGACGTAAGCGACGGAAAAAGCCGACGCTGACCCGATGCCATACTTAACATGGCGTCCGATGGGACACGACGGCATCCGACGGGACCTCGTAAGGTTACTCCACATAGAAGCTGGGGTAACCTTACGAGTTCGTAAACGACGTACGCGACGACGGGGTGGCGTAAAAGCGATCGAGAATCGGCGTACTACTTCATTTGCATATGCAAATGAAAAAACAACGTAAAGGCCACCTAGTGGCCGGAGTTGTCATTACACCTACGATCCGAAAGTGTAATTGTATTACACTTGTCGGATGTAGAAGCGTATCTATGCAAAAGTGATAAAAGTGATTGGGTGAAAGATCTCGCGCCAATAGTGGGGAAGGGTAAAAAATATAAAAATAATAAAAAAGCTGCTCCCTGAATAAATCAAATAGATTGAAGTATAATAATTGTGTACAGGAAATAGGGGCGCTAGAAAATTAGATAATAGGTAAATAAATACTACCTATCCCAATATAACATAAATCAATGATTCCAACATATATTGTGCAACGTGTATATAAATTCAATGCCTACAGCAATATATATGTGCTTTGAGATAAGTGGATAAGTTAAACAATCTACAATACACGGTGAAATGTATGGTGACCATAAATAAGAAATATATAAAAGTGCTTGGTGCTCAAAAAAGTCCTTGTGGTAGGTTCCACCTTCACCAATGGGACACCTCAAGTGGGGATGGATGGATCCTTACCAAATGGAGTGGACCTATAATAAGGTCGAAAGAGCCTGGATAACAACACCTTGCGCGTGGGGGATTCCAATAATGTTGAACAGATATACGGATGTCATAAAAAAGAGAAAAGAACAGCTCCCATAGTGTAAAACGGTTTAATGGAAATATAAAACAGATACACCGTGCCAAGTGGCCCCTTACTTGCATAGGTGCCCGTATCCCGGCACTGAGGCTGTAAGCTTAAGCGTATGGAGAGAGAAACGAGGACCGGCGTGCGTTCCACTGCTGTGCGTGAGGAAACCAGACGACCGGAAGTGAGTAATCAATGCGTGCCCAGGTACCGCCTCGACATATGTTTCGATATGATCGTCATCAGGAAGCGTACCTGGCGCACGCTAAGGGCTGTTATTATAGGCCTGTCAATCATCGGATGGGGAGGGGGGAGAGACGCAATGAGATAATGCGACAGCCTCTGTTCCGGTTGTGGCAGCCGTTCAATGCAAACATGATATAAAAGTAAACAATGCATTCGCAATCATTTACAGTAGCAAACACAACTACAATTCGAGATGAAAAATAACCTTATTCAAATGGCAAACATATCTACAGATAAAATGGTATTTATAACAATCCGCAGATACAAATGAACAATGTCCATCTCCAAATCACAGTTGCAATAAAACAATTGTATAATAAAACCATTACTATATATGTCAATATTATAACTTTTGGCATATCATGATTGTGTGATTCCAACCAACTAAATATAAAATGTATTATTAGAGATTAAAAAATATATTTTTATAGAAAAAAATATAGAAAAAATATATAGAAAACATATATATTAAATAAAATATGAAAATAAAAGTGGAACTGATAATACAAAATAATAAATAAAATTGAACCTCCATTATTCGTCAGTTAAAAAGCAATTGAGATCCAGCTCAATATTAAGGCCCAGGGGCCTCATCGTCCTAAGGCGATGGATCCACTGGGTTTCATTCTGGGATACTGCCTTGGTCATATCGGTTCCACGCCAATGGTTAATAATTCTATCTATTCCATAGAAAGTAAGTAGGCTAGGATCCCTATTATGATAAAGGTCAAAATGTTTGGACACACTGTGATCAGCATATCCTTTTATGATGTTGGCCACATGTTCATTAATTCTGATTTTAAGTTCTCGGGTAGTGCGGCCAACATATTGGAGATTGCAGGGACATACCAGTACATAGGTGACAAACTTGGAATGACACGTGATCAGTGGTTTGATGGTGTATTCGCGATTGGTTGCACTAGATTTGAATTTTATAACCTTTTTCCCTTGCCTTTTTGTTTTTTTGCATGATCTACATCGGGTACAGTAGTGAAAACTAGACCCATCAAGAAAAGTAAGGGGTTTTGCCGGGGGATCTGGGACATTGGCTGCCACCATGTTTCGCAGCCCTGGTGCTCGCCGGTATATAAAAGTAGGACGTGCAGGTAAGATCTTGGCCAAATCATTATCCTTGAGTAGGATTGGCCAATACTCTTTAATGATTTTTTCTATATTCCTATGTTGTCTGTGATATCCAGACAGAAAAGGCACGTCTTCTTTCCTTGGGGGTTTAACCTTACTAACTAGCAAGGCTTGTCTATCCATATCCAAAACTTCCTTTTGGGCCTTCTGTAGTTGGTTGGGGCAATAACCCTTTTCTATAAATTTATTGGTAAGTACCTCTGACTGTTGAACATAATCGACTATATCATTACAATTTCTCCGAATTCGCATGAATTGGCCCTTTGGTATGGCACCCAACCATTTGGGATGGTGGCAACTAGAGGTTGGCACATACCCATTACGGTCAGTTGGCTTAAAATAAGTCATAGTGTGGATCTGGTTGCCTTGTTTGGTTAAGATGAGGTCCAAATAGTGGATTGTGGTCTTGTTGAATTCAGCGGTGAAGCTGAGACCATAGTTATTTTTATTCATTTGGACTAAAAATTGTTCTAAGGAGAGTTGGGAGCCCTCCCATAGCAATACAATATCATCTATATACCTCCGGTAATAAACCAGAGGAAGGAGTTTGTCTTTATAGATGGTTTCCTCCTCCCATCTATTGAGTACCAGGTTTGCCACACTGGGTGCATAGCGTGCCCCCATAGCGACTCCACGAATTTGCTTATAGAAATTCCCCTGAGCCCAGAAATAATTATTTCCCATGGCCAATAGGAGTCCTTTAACCAAAAAATTAATCTGAGCCAGGGGTAATGCAGATTGGAGTTCTAATGCTTGTTGGACAGCTGAAATAGCATCAGGTTGGCGAATGTTGGTATAAAGAGATTCGACGTCTACAGTAACCAACCAAACATTTTCAGAGATTGTAAATTTTGCTAAAGACTTAATAAGTTCTTTACTATCCTTCAGATAGGATTTACCTTGAATGACCAGGGGTTGGAGATAAATATCCAAATATTCACCCACTCTGGAATAAAGAGAACCTATTCCGCTTACAATAGGTCTACCAGGTGGGTGAATATTGTTTTTGTGGATTTTAGGAATCGTGTACAACACAGGTGTACGAGGTACTTTTGGGACCAAATATTGAGCCTCTTTATCTGTAAGAATAGATTGGGTTAGACCATCTTTGACCCAGAGGGTAAGTTCAGTTTTGAGTCTACCCAGAGGATCCCCAGGGAGAAGAGAATAAGTGTCTTTGGCACTCAACAAGCGTTGTATTTCTCCATAATAGTCAGATTTTTTGAGTATTACCACTCCCCCGCCTTTGTCGGCGGGGCGGACTACTATATTTTTGTTTTTTTCTAAGGTTTTAATTCCATCCGACACCATGTTATGGTTACTGGTTGATTTTATATCAAAAGGTTTAATATCTAGATCTTGAATTTTTCCTTGTACCATATGTTTGAAGACCTCCACATGGTGGTGAGTTCCCTTTTTTGGATTAAAAACTGAACTATTCTTTAACCCACTGTGTTTGAACACAGTGGTGTTAGATTGAGGTTCATATGTGGGTTGTTGGGAAAAATGTTTTTTAATATTAAGTTTCCTCACAAATTTTTCCACATCAATGAAGGTCTCGAATTTGTTTAAATTTTTGTTTGGAGCAAATTTTAATCCATGTGACAGTACTGTTAACTCTGCCCGAGAAAGATCAACACCTGCCAGATTAAAGATGCCCTCTCCTAATGGTCCCTGGGTCTTTTTCTTTCTGGTTCCCCCTCTTTTACCTCTGGGCCTAAATGTTCTTGCTGGGGTTGTGAGGCATTGGTGGGAATTTTGTAGGGCTCGTTCCAGCCCCTCCATTCCCCCGATGCCTGTCCAGGGTTGGGTCCATGCTGCCTGCCTCTATGGTTACCCCTGGGTTTCCCTCTAGGTGGTCTAGAGGTATAATGAGGGGGACCTTGGTAATAATTGTTATAATTGTAATCCATTGGACGATTGTCCAGTGGGGCATATCTATTGTGAGTAGGTGCCATATAGGGAGTGGGGTAATAATTGTTGGTTGGGGGTCCCACAGGGTAGCCACCATATGGTGGTGGTGGTGGTCCTCTACCTCCCTGTTGTGAGGATCCTTGGGGTATAGTTGGTTTTTTGGATTTTTTTGGGGTAGAAGATTTAGCTTTATTTTTGTTGGTTGCTAGAGTAACCAAATTGTGTACTTCTGAATCTCTCTCCATAGTTGATTCTTTGGAACTACTGGTGTCAGTTTTAATCTGCCACTTGTAGGCCTTTGAATCATGGTAATCTTTCATGTCCCTATGATATTTTTTGAGTTTTTTGTTTTTAATGTTGGTATCATATTTGGTTAAGTGAATTTGTAAGGTCTGAGCCCTTTCCAAATATTCTTTGGTTTCCATAAAGGGAGCCATAGACGTTTTCAGATCGCTGATATGAGCTTGTGTAATGACATTTTTTGCCTTGCGTCTTCTAATCATTAATTGCATGAGTTTCTGTTCACATGCATTAAAGAATTGAAACCATTCATCTGCTAATGTGAGGTCTTCCAGACCATCATTGGGATACACATCCCATCTGAGTCGCCTAGGTGTTTGGTTCTTCAGGATATACATCTCAAAGGATGCTATATCCCACCAAGCCCGGACCTGCTTTTCCATATTAAGTTGGAGCTGCTTAAAGCTCCTCTCAAGATCCAGATTAGGGCTAGGTTGTTGTTGGAATATATGTTCTATATTGGTTTGACGACTTTCCATAAAGTTGAAAATGTCCATGGCTGCGTAGAACAGAACTACAAAAAGTAGCTTAGTGGTAAAAGTGATTGGGTGAAAGATCTCGCGCCAATAGTGGGGAAGGGTAAAAAATATAAAAATAATAAAAAAGCTGCTCCCTGAATAAATCAAATAGATTGAAGTATAATAATTGTGTACAGGAAATAGGGGCGCTAGAAAATTAGATAATAGGTAAATAAATACTACCTATCCCAATATAACATAAATCAATGATTCCAACATATATTGTGCAACGTGTATATAAATTCAATGCCTACAGCAATATATATGTGCTTTGAGATAAGTGGATAAGTTAAACAATCTACAATACACGGTGAAATGTATGGTGACCATAAATAAGAAATATATAAAAGTGCTTGGTGCTCAAAAAAGTCCTTGTGGTAGGTTCCACCTTCACCAATGGGACACCTCAAGTGGGGATGGATGGATCCTTACCAAATGGAGTGGACCTATAATAAGGTCGAAAGAGCCTGGATAACAACACCTATTTTGACCTTTATCATAATAGGGATCCTAGCCTACTTACTTTCTATGGAATAGATAGAATTATTAACCATTGGCGTGGAACCGATATGACCAAGGCAGTATCCCAGAATGAAACCCAGTGGATCCATCGCCTTAGGACGATGAGGCCCCTGGGCCTTAATATTGAGCTGGATCTCAATTGCTTTTTAACTGACGAATAATGGAGGTTCAATTTTATTTATTATTTTGTATTATCAGTTCCACTTTTATTTTCATATTTTATTTAATATATATGTTTTCTATATATTTTTTTCTATATTTTTTTCTATAAAAATATATTTTTTAATCTCTAATAATACATTTTATATTTAGTTGGTTGGAATCACACAATCATGATATGCCAAAAGTTATAATATTGACATATATAGTAATGGTTTTATTATACAATTGTTTTATTGCAACTGTGATTTGGAGATGGACATTGTTCATTTGTATCTGCGGATTGTTATAAATACCATTTTATCTGTAGATATGTTTGCCATTTGAATAAGGTTATTTTTCATCTCGAATTGTAGTTGTGTTTGCTACTGTAAATGATTGCGAATGCATTGTTTACTTTTATATCATGTTTGCATTGAACGGCTGCCACAACCGGAACAGAGGCTGTCGCATTATCTCATTGCGTCTCTCCCCCCTCCCCATCCGATGATTGACAGGCCTATAATAACAGCCCTTAGCGTGCGCCAGGTACGCTTCCTGATGACGATCATATCGAAACATATGTCGAGGCGGTACCTGGGCACGCATTGATTACTCACTTCCGGTCGTCTGGTTTCCTCACGCACAGCAGTGGAACGCACGCCGGTCCTCGTTTCTCTCTCCATACGCTTAAGCTTACAGCCTCAGTGCCGGGATACGGGCACCTATGCAAGTAAGGGGCCACTTGGCACGGTGTATCTGTTTTATATTTCCATTAAACCGTTTTACACTATGGGAGCTGTTCTTTTCTCTTTTTTATGACATCCGTATATCTGTTCAACATTATTGGAATCCCCCACGCGCAAGGTGTTGTTATCCAGGCTCTTTCGACCTTATTATAGGTCCACTCCATTTGGTAAGGATCCATCCATCCCCACTTGAGGTGTCCCATTGGTGAAGGTGGAACCTACCACAAGGACTTTTTTGAGCACCAAGCACTTTTATATATTTCTTATTTATGGTCACCATACATTTCACCGTGTATTGTAGATTGTTTAACTTATCCACTTATCTCAAAGCACATATATATTGCTGTAGGCATTGAATTTATATACACGTTGCACAATATATGTTGGAATCATTGATTTATGTTATATTGGGATAGGTAGTATTTATTTACCTATTATCTAATTTTCTAGCGCCCCTATTTCCTATGCAAAAGTGATGCTAAGCATCACTCGCATAGATACGAGACAAAAAAAAAGGCGATACGACGGGGTATCTGAGATACTCCGTCGTAACGCCTCTGAGAATCTGGCCCTGTATTTATTCCAGGGAAAGGAAAACGACAGCACTTCACCATACTACAGTTAGTCTGGTATGTCTGCAGACAATCTGCCATAAAACAAGTGGCCAGTAGGCGATAGGCAACGCAACGTAAAATAAAATAAAAACTCGGAACAACAGCCACAAGTGGCAGCAGAAAGGACGCGGGTGACGTCACAGGAAAAACTCCTCCCCCGTACGCAAGATATGTCCGGATTGGACTTCGTCAGCGGTGGGTGGAGCTGATCTCACTGGGTGTGATCTTAATTCTTCAGTCAAGGACTTTATATGCGCTGCACTTTTATTATTATTTATCAATAATATGGATGACTTTTAAAGAGTCCTCTGACTACTTCACATCCGATTCTTACCTTGCCTGCTAGAGCGTAAAAATAAAGCAATGTGTAAGCTTCAAGTTGGATCCTAATCACATATAACACTCGGGTCTGGGGACTGGCTGCTCAGGCAACCAATACTGCATTGGGAAGGAAGGGGATATACAACCACTAGGGGCTCGCGCTATAGACGAATGACGGCTACAGCGCAGACCCCAATTGCCGGGAGGACATCAATAGACGTCCTTCCCTTTGCACGGGCCCCGCGACCCCCCCCTGCCGGGCGCGTGCTGTGATCACCCATTTACTGAGATTTGGGTGATCACAGATCCGAGTAAGGAGCTGGTCCCGGCCCCTTACCACGTAATCAGCTGTCAGCCAATGACAGCTGATCACGTGATGTAAACAAAGATCGGTAACCATTTTTTTTTCCCTCTTCGTGTTGACAGCATGAGGAGAAAAAAAAAAAAGCAGATCACCGGCTCCTGTGTAAGGGACATCGGTCCCCAGTGGCCCCTGCCAGTGCCCACAGTGAACCCCAGTGCAATAAAGGGCCACCTATCAGTGCCCACCAGTGGTGCCAGTCAGTGCCTCATCAGTGCCACCTAACAGTTCTGCCTATCAGACTCACCTACCAGTGCTGATCAGTGCCCATCACTGCCATCCATCAGTGCCCATCACTGCCAGCTATCAGTACCCATCACTGCCAGCTATCAGTGCCACCTATCAATGCCATCTATTAGTGCCAATTATCAGTGCCCACCAGTGCTGCCTCATCAGCATACATCAATGAAGGAGAAAAATTACCCGTTTGCAAAAAAATTAAACAAAATTTAAAACGGTTTTATATATTATTATTTTTTATTTGGTCTTTTTTATTCTTTTTAGCAAAAGATAAAAACCGCAGAGCTGATCAAATACCACCAAAAGAAATCTCTATTTGTGGGGGAAAAAATGATAAAAATTTCATTTGGGTACAGTGTTGTATGACCGTGCAATTGTCATTCCAAAAGTGAGAGCACTGAAAGCTGAAAATTGGTCTGGGCAGGAGGGGCGTTTAAGTGCCCAGTAAGCAAGTGGTTAACATGCTCCCCCCATAGACACATACCAGGAAGTACTGAATGTTTCAAGGCACTCAAAGGGGTGAATGGGAAACACGGTTAAGGTAAGGGTCTACAGCTTAGGGTAGAGCTATCAACAGAGATTGTTGATTTGTGTGGAATGGGAAACCCACAAACTTACTTTAAACCCATTAGCTCATGTATGGAGGAAATTAGTCTCTTTCATATAAGTGGCGGATGTAGTAGGTATTAGGATCATCATAAAGCAAACAACCACAATATATTTTACACCATATAGTACTGTCCTGCACTGTCTGCTGTGATGTGAGCTCACACAAGATTAAAATGAGATCACCTCCTGGCAATGGATCAGCTTCATCTGTGAGAGCGTTCTTTTACATGTCTAATCACTCCATCAATATAAAAGTCAGGACTTACCAGGCACATCTGATACTCCAGGCGTTTCCTGGCCTCCCCGCTCTGCTTTTGTTTCTTGAAGAAAAGCGGCATCATATTTGGCACCTCGATCCTCGCCAAGACAACGGGGCTGCAACACAACAGAGTTCAGTCACCCAGAGATCGATCCCTCGGGTAAAAACAGCCTGACAAATTCATTACGCTCTCATTCCAGCTACAAAGGGAGGCAGCTCCCTGATCTATTAGAATCTCGTGTGTGATAGGAAGACAGTGACACCCAGGAATAAGACGATACAGGCAGAGACACAGCAGCCTCACACTTAAAGGAGAACTCTGAACCAAAGCACCATCTTCCTATGACCATCAATGAAGGGACTGATCAAATCTCTGAAGAGAAATGTCTATCATTTCCTGGTGCCTTCCTAGCTCTAGCAGTGAGGAAATATACCATAGAAGATGATTACTAGATAACCTGTTCAGCAAGTCACAAATATGATTACTACTAATGGTACTTGTAAAAGGGCGCAGTATTCTGACAAACACAATATAATTGAATGATATCTTATTTATTTATTAGAGAAGAAGGAATTCCAGTTTGCATCCACATTACAATGTAATGACTCTTTAGTAAATAATGAAGTTACCGTCTCCACAATATAAATAAGGAATCTACCGCTAATTTACAGAACGCCAACAAAAATAAATGACAAGAGCACAAAGGCAGCAGAAAATGGCAATGTGTAGCGTTTATAGCCATGGACCAAAAGGTAATATGTTACCTTATTTACCACTTCTACCAGAGACATCCACATTTTAGGCTAGAAGTATATTATTATTATACAGGATATATATAGCGCCAACGGTTTGTGCAGCGCTTTACATCAGGGAAGACAGAAGACAGTACAATCACAATACAAATCAACAGGAGGGATCAGAGGGCCCTACTCGTTAGAGCTTACAATCTAGAAGTACTGTATTTATTGGCGTATAACACTCCATTTTTTATCCTCAAAAAGAGGGTAAACTGTGCCTGTGAGTTATACGCAGGGGGCTATGGAAAGTTTTTTTTCCTGAAACTTCCCTCTTAAAGTTATACGCGATAAATACAATATATACTATATACTATATATATATATATATATATATATATATATATATATATATATATATATATATATATATATATATATAAAAAAAATTCCTAAAACAAAAAACCCTGCAGAATAAAATGGTGGTAGTTAAAAAAAAAAAAATGTATGTCACATTTAGTAAATGTAAATTTTCTGTAAAAAAAAAAAGCCCTGTACACACGATCGGTTCATCTGATGAAAACTGATCCATCGGTGAAAAAAAAAATAGAACCCGTTTTAAATTTTTCTTATGGCTAAAAAAACGATATAAAAAAATTATCGTCTGTGGGGAAATCCATCAGTCAAAAATCCATGCATGCTCAGAATCAAGTCGAGGAATGCTCGGAAGCATTGAACTTCATTTTTCACTGCATGTCGTTGTATTTTACGTCACTGGGTTTGGACACGATCGGAGATTTAACCGATGGTGTGTAGGCAAGACTGATGAAAGTCAGCTTCATCGGATATCCGACGAAAAAACCCATAGGATTAGATTCCATCAGATATCCGATCATGTGTACAGGGCTTAAAAGTTCATTTTGGTGCATATAAAAATGTATTATTTTTTAAATATAAAAAGGTGAGATCACTTTGAGTAAATAGATCCATGTTTTGAAACATTAAAACTGCACAAAAGGCAATAAACTCTGGTACCCAAAACATTCCATGTATTATGTTACAAGAAAGAAGAGGAAGTGGATCTGTTGTCTGGAGCTCGGTGGGTGGAGTTGTGATGTCATCATGTCAGTAGACTCCCCGTCCACCTCTACACTCCCCTTCTTAACATGCATTTTTCCCATGTATTCCTTACACTAAATTCTGCTATGATCACCGACATCCAGTCAAGACCCAGAAAGGTAACCACATGACTTCAGAAAAGAAGTGGGGGTGGGAATAATGCCTGTCTCAGGCTAGTGCATGAGATATGTAAATCACTTGTCATTCACAGCAAGGGGGAAGAACGGACAAAAGGTTTCTCCTGTTTGTCCGTTTATCTCACTGAAAATAGAAAAGAGGATTGCTCAGAGCTGGATTAACTCTGTGGCAAGACTGGGCACAGATGATAGGAAATATTATAATATACATTGTGACAGCAAAAAAATAAAAATTTGGATTTACATCCACGTTAAAGTTTGTACATGGGGCGGGGGGATTTTTTTTTTTTTTACAATTAACTTTATTACTACACATAACCAGTATAGCCCCTAAGTGATAGCATTTTTACTCATTTACTTCTTTATGGAGATGTCAGGGGTCTACTAGACCCCTGATGTCTTACCCGCTTTCCAATGAAACTTTCCTCTGAAACTACAGCTGGCACTCGGACAACAATAGGTCCGATCTTAACATCACAGACAGACCTAATAAGAATCCATTCCTAATAGCATTCAGCAGCAGCCCTGAGGAAAAGGGGTGTCCCTTGTCCCCCAAAACACATTGGCTTTATTTGATTATTTGTACTCTTAATAAAACACATTTTAATACTGGACACCGGGTGCTCCTTTACACCCACTGCTTTCCAATGAAGCACTAATCTAGCTTATATTAGCTCCTTCCCCTGCCACAACAGCCACGGGAAATGGCAGCCAAACCCAGAAGTGATGTAATACACATCATATCCATTTTCAGTCACCAGAGGGGAAATTGGCAGAGACATTTAGGACAAATCTTCAAGTATTTAAGGAGCACCTTCAGGGGTCTATGGAAGTGATTACGTTGCTTTAAAGCCTGCAGAATCACAGACACCAAAAATCCTATTGCCTGCTCTACAGTCCCAGCTGTCAGGTTTTTATCCATGTCAGTGACCCCTCTTGAGATATTCCACCATAGTCAAAATTCAAGTCGTGGGTGGTCCTATCAGCATCACCTGGCTCAACAAATGTAGACTTTTCAATTGACTTTTGAAGGAAGAGCCAAGTCGAAAATTGTAAGGGCTCTTTCACACGGAGCGGTCCGTTTTTCGGTCCGCTCCGTGTGTCCGTCGGCTCAGCGGGGGGGTCTCCGCTGAGCTGTCGGGCGGACAGGGCGGTCCCCGCACACTGTGTCCCCTATGGGGAATCGGATGGAAACGGACCGTCTGTCCGTTTGCATCCGATCCGTTTGGCCGGACGGAAGAAAAATAGGACATTTTTCCGTCCGAAAAAACGGATGCGGATCTGGCGGACGTTAGCGGATGCATCATCCGCTAACGGATCCGCTCCCATAGGGGCCCATTACAAGTCCGTTAACGGATTTGTAATTAGCGGACCGTTCGTCCGCTAGTGTGAAAGGGCCCTTAGAGGAACACTGGCTGTATCTAATCTGATGTAATCACGCTTTCCGACAGCCCTGGGTGCCAGCTCTCGGAATACAATAGTTGTTTAGGGTGGATGAGGGAATCCAATGCCTTTCTATTAGAGCTGCATGATAAATCGTTAAAAAAAAAAAATTGCGATCTCGATTCAATCCCCCTCATGATCTTAACACATAATTTTCCTGATTCAGTGCAGAGAGTTCACTGCTCACAGCTGACCGCTGTCAGAAAAAAAACAAAAAAACAGGCAGCCTGCCGGGTTTATCACAACATTATCAGCGCTGGGAGATAACTATAAACAAAGTATCATTTAGTTATTTTAGATAAAAGGAATGAACTTCAGTCTGTAAATTAAGGGCCCTTTCACACGTCCGTTCCGTTCGTCCGATTTCTGGACGTCCGGTAACGGACCTCAATGCTTCCCTATGGGAGCGGATCCGTTAGCGGATGATGCATCCGCTAACGTCCGCTAGATCCGCATCCGTTTTTTCGGACGGAAGAATGTCCTATTTTTCTTCCGTCCGGCCAAACGGATCGGATGCAAATGGACAGACGGTCCGTTTCCATCCGATTCCCCATAGGGGAGAGCGGAGGAGAGACGAGGCGGTCCCTGCACATTGTGCGGGGACCGCCCTGTCCGCCCGACAGCTCAGCGGAGACCCCCCCGCTGAGCTGACGGACACACGGAGCGGACCGAAAAACGGACCGCACGTGTGGAAGGACCCTAAGTCAGTTTATTGTGATTAGGTTTGGTTTAAAATAAATAAAAATAAATAAATGTGCTAGGGTTTTGCACAGAGCATCCTCCATCAGCGCTCCTGGCTCCGCCTCTTCATCAAGTGCCCCAAGGAGAGTCGCTTTCCATGGGCGCACTCGTGCGGGTGCGCTCCCGAGTCCTGCTGCTGTGTCCATGACACAGACAGCAGGACTCGGCCCTGCCCTGCCCCTGTGTCACTGGATTTGATTGACAGCAGCGGGAGCCAATGGCTATCAATCTATCTAATGAGGAACCGAGACATCGGCTGGAGTCGCTGTTCTTGTCGCGAGTTCAGGTAAGAAAAAGAGGGGATCTGGGGGGCAGCTGCAGCACAGGAGGTTTTACACCTTAATGCATAGAATGCATTAGGAAATGTAAACCCTCAAGGTTTTTCACCCATTTAACCACTTAAAGACTAAACATTTGTCTGACACTTACAAATTAAAATCTGTATTTTCTGCTAGAAAATGACTTGGAACCTCCAAACATTATATATATTTTTAGCAGAGACCCTAGAGAATAAAATTAGCGGTTGTTGCAATATTTTATGTCACACCGTATTTGCGCAGCGGCCTTTCAGACACATTTTTTTTTGTTTAAATACACTTTAATGATTTAAAAAACCAAGCAGTAAAGTTAGCCCAATTTTTTCATATAATGTGAAAGCTGATGTTACGCCACCAGATTCGTGAGAGAACCGTAATCTTTATGCTAAGCAAAAAAAATAAAAAAAATACTGGTTCTCATTTTAGCCAGAATCACACAGCTCTACTTTCTACTGTTCAGCCAGTAGGATGAATGAGAGAAATCTATACGCATATGGCTAGGCTCAAGCCAACCACAGACGGAGCGATATTTTTTTTCCTGCAAACACAGTCAGTGTTGATCCTCATCATCATCATCATCATCATCATCATCATCATCATCATCATCATGAATCCCTCCCGCGGGGGCACGTGTTTTCCTGGCGGGGGGAATATGTCCCTGCCAGGAGAACACAGCGATCACTGCTAGTGGCTATGAGCCCTGGTTCACATTGGAGTGATTTGGCATGCGATTTGACATGTCTAATCACATGCCAAATCAGCAGCAATTGCTGGCAAATGGCAGCATCCGAATCGGTGCAACGAGGCATTTGCGGCACCGCACAGATTTACAAAAGTAGTTTCTGTACTACTTTTGGCAACTTGGTGGTGCGATTTCCATTGACATCTGTGCAGAAACCCGCACAGATGTCTCTAAAAATCGCCCCAGCTGAACTCGCACGATTTCATTCCCGCTGTCAGTGTGAACCTGGGCTGAAAGCATGTAAAATCTGATAGAGTGGTTGTACTAAAGGTCATCGATCGATCAACTTAGATACAGTGCCTGCCGCCGAGAATGTGTTTTTAGCACGACAGCATCGCGCTGAATCTCGGCGACAGGCTGCCGATATCTCGCACTCGCTGGAATAGTAAAAGCACATTCCAGCGAGCGCGTCATAGAAGCGACGGGGATCCGACGCGGATTCCCGCCAATTCTACACGTGGGCGGAGTTTGTTATGAATCCTGAAGGAGAAATCCCCGCCGGATTTAAAAAAAAAATCCGGCATGGGTTCCCCCCTCAGGAGCATAACGGGCCCTTAGGTCTGTTATGGGTTGTAAGGAGACCCCCCCTACGCCGAAAAAACGGCGTGGGGGTCCCCCACAATCCATAACAGACCCGTATCCAAAGCACGCCGGCCGGCCGGTCTGGAAGGGAGTGGGGGCGAGCGAGCGCCCCCCCCCTCCTGAGCCGTACCGGGCAGCATGCCCTCAACATGGGGGGGTTAGGTGCTCTGGGGCAGGGGGCGCACTGCGGCCCCCTCACCCCAGAGCACCCTGTCCCCATGTTGATGAGGACAGGGCCCCTTCCCGACAACCCTGGCCGTTGGTTGTCGGGGTATGCAGACGGAAGGCTTATCGGAATCTGGAAGCCCCCTTTAATAAGGGGGCCCCCAGATACCGGCCCCCCACCCTAAGTGAATAAGTATTTTATTAGTTGGCCGCCGGGGGGGGGGGGTGTGTATGATCGCTTTTATAAAAGCGCCCCCCTCCGGCGGGCTTCTGTGGGGGGTGGGTGCCGCCGCCTGGTTCTCTTCCGCCGCCGGGGGGCGCTTTGACAAAAGCACCCACCACCCGGCGGGCTGCTTTCGACGTCTTCGGCGGCGGGGGGGTCTTCTCCCACTCTCCGGGGTCTTCTCCCGCTCTCCGGGGGTCTTCTTCTTCTTCAGGACTCGCCGCCGCTATCTTCGTGTGTTAGCTCAATTACTAGCGGCGGCGGCCCCCTCTTCTGTGACATCGTCTTCTTCTTCTTCTTCTGTTCTCCAGATGTTGACGCGACGCTTCCTTCTGCTGTTATGCCGGGCGCGCGGCTCGCAGCGAAATATATAGGCCTGTCTTGTGACGTCGCAGTCCCATCATGCTCCGGTAGGTATCACGTGGGTAGGTAGCACGTGGTACCTACCGGAGCATGATGGGACTGCGACGTCACAAGACAGGCCTATATATTTCGCTGCGAGCCGCGCGCCCGGCATAACAGCGGAAGAAGCGTCGCGTCAACATCTGGAGAACAGAAGAAGAAGACAACGTCACAGAAGAGGGGGCCGCCGCTAGTAATTGAGCTAACACACGAAGATAGCGGCGGCGAGTCCTGAAGAAGAAGAAGACCCCCGGAGAGCGGAGAAGACCCCCGGAGAGCGGGAGAAGACCCCCGGAGAGCGGGAGAAGACCCCCGGAGAGTGGGAGAAGACCCCCCCGCCGCCGAAGACGTCGAAAGAAGCCCGCCGGGTGATGGGCGCTTTTATCAAAGCGCCCCCCGGCGGCGGAAGAGAACCAGACGGCGGCACCCACCCCCCACAGAAGTCCGCCGGAGGGGGCGCTTTTATAAAAGCGATCATACACCCCCCCCCCCCCCCCCCCGGCGGCCAACTAATAAAATATTTCAATACCCTGTGTGGTTTATTTGTGTTTACACTTTTTATTTGCAGGTGAATGGGTAGATGTACCCCATACTCATTCACTTAGGGTGGGGGGCCGGTATCTGGGGGCCCCCTTATTAAAGGGGGCTTCCAGATTCCGATAAGCCTCCCGCCCGCATACCCCGACAACCAACGGCCATGGTCGTCGGGAAGGGGCCCTGTCCTCATCAACATGGGGACAGGGTGCTCTGGGGTGGGGGGCCGCAGTGCGCCCCCTGCCCCAGAGCACCTAACCCCCCCATGTTGAGGGCATGCTGCCCGGTACGGCTCAGGAGGGGGGGGGGGCGCTCGCTCGCCCCACTCCCTTCCTGACCGGCCGGCCGGCGTGCTTTGGATACGGGTCTGTTATGGATTGTGGGGGGACCCCCACGCCGTTTTTTCGGCGTAGGGGGGTCTCCTTACAACCCATACCAGACCTAAGGGCCTGTTATGCTCCTGAGGGGGGAACCCATGCCGGATTTTTTTTTTAAATCCGGCGGGGATTTCTCCTTCAGGATTCATAACAAACTCCGCCCACGTGTAGAATTGGCGGGAATCCGCGTCGGATCCCCGTCGCTTCTATGACGGCTTTGTCTCCATCGCGGCAAGCCAGCTCGGCGCTGGCTCTCGCGATGGGGCTCGCAAGTGCTCAATCTCGCCGAGAAAGGGAGCGAGATTGACACAATATCCCAGTCACCTACTGTACATTCAGCTTGCCCATACACCAGGGATACTCAAAGTAAGGCCCTCCAGCTGTTGTAGAACTACACATCCCATGAGGCATTGCAATACACCGACATTCACAGACATGACTAGGCATGATGGGAATTGTAGTTCCTGAATAACTGGAGGGCCGTAGTTTGAAGACCCATGCCATACACAGTTCAAATCTCAGCCAGTCCCTGCTGAACTGGTCAAGATTCGAACCATCTATGGCCAGGATAATACAGAGAAAGCAGCAAAAATACATTCCAACATGTATGCGCCAAGTACTACTTGAAAGTAAATGCTGGCTTTGTTTGCTTTCAGATAGTCCCCCAGAGGACTGGGCATAAAATGTAAAGAAATGTGTACATATAATCAGTTAGAATTATTTGATGTCAACTTTACACAGTGGTAAGGAATGTAGTCAGACTCGTCTATACTGACCTCCTCAGAAACCTAAAACATTGCAGTCTATTTTGTACTTACATTGCACTATTGTGATGAGCAACACATTTGGGATGGCAATCACATTTGCCTGTTAACCACTTTATTACTGGGCACTTAAACCCCCTTCCTGCCCAGACCAATTTTCAGCTTTCAGCACTGACGCATTTTGAATGACAATTGCGCGGTCATACAACACTGTACCCAAATTATATTTTTATCATATTTTCCCCATAAATAGAGCTTTATTTTGGTGGTATTTGATCATCTCTGCGATTTAAATTTTTTTGCGCTATAAATAAAAAAAGACAACATTTTTGGAAAAAAAACACATTTTTTTTTACTTTTTGTTATAATAATATCCCAATTTAAAAACAAAAAAAAAAAATTTCCTTGGTTTAGGCCAATACGTATTCTTTAACATATTTTTGTTAAAAAAAAAAAAAAAAAAAAAAAAATCGCAATAAGCGTATATCGATTACTTTGAGCAAAATTTATAGCGCCTACAAAATAGGGGATAGATTTCTTATTTATTTTTTTCTACTAATAGCGGCGATCTGCGATTTTTTTGGTCAGGCCTGCGATATTGCAGCGTCCGCAGACACTTTTGACACATTTTTGGGACCATTCACATTTACACAGCGATCAGTGCTATAAAAATGCACTGATTACTGTATAAATGTGACTGCAGGGAAGGGGTTAACACTAGGGGTGAGGAAGGGGTTAAATGTATTCCCTGGGTGTGATTCTTACTGTGTGTGAAGGGGACTGACTGGGGGAGGTGACCGATGCTGTGTACAAAGGACATAGCATCAGTCTCCTCTCTCCCTGACAGGACGTGGAGCTGTGTGTTCCACGTTCTTGCTGTCACTGCCGATCGTGGGTACCTGGCGGACATTGCAGCCGCCAGGCATGCGCATCGGCATCTCAGCGATGCGCCGGGCACAGTTTTTCCTCGTGTCAGCGTCGCTCGCGGGAATGCAAATAAAAGGACGTGCAGGGACGTCCACCCGGCAGTTGAGAGCCGCGCTGTGGACATCTTTCGTCTACAGCGCGGGTCTCAAGTGGTTAATGGACAGATCCACAAACAATGTTATACGTTGATCAGCACTGATCATAACAGTCATACGATGGAAAATAACTAATATAACAGAGCATAACCAGCACATTATGACTTAAAGGGGCTGTAAACCCTTGTTAAAAAAATAAATAAAAATAAAATAAAAATAACATACCATACTTACCTCCACTGTGTAGTTTGTTTTGCACAGAGTGGCCCCGGTCCTCCTCTTCTGGGGTCCTTCAGCGGCGCTGGTGGCTTCTCCCCGCATCGAGTGTCCACAGTGGAGAAAAGATCTTAGTGGATACCCGTGCAGGCACGCTCCCGAGTCCCGCAACCCGTGTCCATTCACACAGAATGCAGAACTCGGCCCCACCCCCCAGCACCCGGGTATTTTCGGAAGGCGTGACATGCCTTAGCAGCCCGTCAATCAACTCCTCTTGGATTAGGAACGCCCATTCCCCGCAGGATTCCCCGCTCGGAGCCGGATAACAACTGCTCATAAAACGATAAGTACAAAAAAATTAAATAAAACCCCAGCATACTGCAGATGTTAGCAGTATGCTGGATCTAATGTCAGAAAGTTGATTTTTGGGTGAACCTCCACTTTAAAGTCGTGCCAGTATGAATGGTGTTCTTTGAAAATAATGGAGAATGACTTGTCATACGATTTTGCAGTCCAAAATCATGAGACAAGTCGTATAAGTGTGAAAGGGGACTTACTCTATCCAAAATAAAAAACAAAGCTGCTTGCTGTGGGGGCACTCGACAGGAGGGAGGGGGCCAGGAGCAGCAAAGAGGGACCTGAGAAAAGGAGGATCCAGGCTGCCCTGTGCAAAACTAACTGCACAGAGGAGGCAAGTATAACATGTATGTTATTTTTATTTTTTTAAACAAGACTTTATAATCACTTTAAAGGATAAGTTCACCTTTCATAACATGTTACATGTTAAACCTATATTCAGGGTCTAACATGTTATGCATGCACTGGCCCCCGCACCCCCCGCTCCACCGCTGTGCCAGCTAGCAGGGGGATAGTCTCCACCCACTAGCTGTCAAAAAAAAAAAAAATGCACCCACCTGGCTGCATTACTTTTACAGCGCTCTGTGAATGGAAACCTACAAGGTCTGACAACCGTCGGCTTGTCGTTTTCAGTGAACTACCAAGGCACTGTATTAGTTAATTCATTCTTCCTGTCAGCAGGTATAGGCTTCCTCATACGAAGTACAAGCAAACCAATACACCGATAGATCTGCATTGCACCAGCGATCTGCTTTCCAGGCTCATACAACAAAAAATAATAAATGCAAATTTGTTTACCTGCAAAAAAAAAAAAATTGCATTTATTATTTTTTATGAAAAGGAGAAACCTATCCTTTAACCACTTAATAACCAGCCTCCGTCATTATACCTCAGAACCGCAAGACCACTTTTATCGGTGGGAGAGGTTCCCTCCCGCCGCTCTCCGCTGCTTACCGGAGCCGTCAGTAGCGGCGGAGACAAGCGGGTCATCTCCCCTGTGAGACTGGATGCTGAGTGAGGGAAAGATGGCCCCCACTCGTCTCTATAACATTGGATGACGGAAGCGACGTCAAACGTCACTTGCGCCCAATGGTCCTAAAGGGGAAATTATTTTTTATTTCTTTTTTTTTTTTTATTGCATTTAAGTCTAAATGTGAGATCTGACGTCTTTTTGACCCCAGAGCTCACATTTAAGAGATTCTATTACAAAGGATGCTTACATTCCTGTAATAGGAATAAAAGTGACCCAAATTATTATTATTTTTTTAAAAGGACAGTGTAAAAAAAAAAAAAGTACTGGTATCCTGTAGAAATTTGTATACGTCGCCTATGGAGATTTAAGTGCCAAAGTTTATCACCATTCCACAAGCGGTTGCAATTTTGAAGCATGACATGTTGGGTATCAATTTACTCGCAATAACATTATCTTTCACAATATAGGAAAAAAAATTGGGCTAACTTTAATGTTTTCTTATTTTTTAGTTCAAAATAGTGTATTTTTTCCAAAATAATTGTGCATGTAAGACCGCTGCGCAAATACGGTGTGACATAAAGTATTGCAATGACCACCATTTTATTCTCTAGGGCATAGGTGGCAAACACAAGGCCCATGGGCTGAATCCGGCCCTCCAGTCCATTTCATGTGGCCCTCGCACCTCCCCTGCAGCTGCAGGAAAGCTCCAGCTTTCAAGCAATGCATCCAGCTTCTTCCCAGCAGCAGCATAAGGAAAGGGGATGCATTGTGATGTAAGTGAAAGTGGATGACTCAACATCTGATGGTGGGGTGGCTCTTGACATCTAATGATAGGAGGTGGGGATGCGCTGGACATCTAATCTTACAGATACAACCGGCACTTTGAGGGCAATCATAATGCAGCCCACGATGAAATTGAGTTTGACACCCCTGCTCTAGGGTGTCTGAAAAAAAAAATTATATATATATATGTATATATATATATTTTTTTTTTTCAGAGCGAGTATTCCCTCTGATGTTCATGTGAAGTGCCTTGGAGAAAGTTTATAGCTGGCGGATCTTGTCAATTACACTACATGCATCCAGTAGGAGGAGCCTCATAAAGTAAATAACGCGTTTTGCTGTTCTATATGTTAGACAACATCTGGGTCTTATGGGTTGGCACTTTTCATGTTTTGATGCTGCAGGTGAAGATTTTTCAACTGCTGATCACTATTGTTCATATATGAACTTTTATCATGTATATATTATTTTAATGGACATTTTTGCACTATGTATGGAATTTAATTATCACATATTATATAGTAAATTTTTAAAAGCTGCATTTTTCTTTATAACTGCGATTGTGATATGCGTTTTCGGTACTATTAACAACGTATTGGCATTGAATTTGGAATGAGGGGCGGGGAATGCACACAGAATGCACCTTAAAAGCCAGACAGAGGCTCTAACCCCCTCCCCTAAATACCTGCGATTTTGGTGGTGCCTCAGTCCTCGATCGCCCCCTGTATGTGCCCCAGCCGATCACTAGGACAGGAGGAAAAGAGATCTCTCAAGGCAAAGGAACAACATCCTGGCAGAGAGTCTATACATACTAATGTTGTGCCCGCATTTCTGATTATACCAGCAGCATGGCATATTAGTCTGCCTGTACTGACAGGGAATGCTGGTCTCTGTAGTCCCACAGCAGCAACCAAGCCACAGGTTACCTAGCAATGAGCTATGACAGACACAAGACAGCCACCCACATGGACAATAACAGCTAATGCCAGAGATAGGAAAACAGGTACTCACTGCTGGGGGCCACAGGGACTCTCAGGGGCCCCTCAATGTTCTCCTTCTGCCTGCAAATTCACTGCTTCAGCCATGGACTGCAGGCGCTTCCGGGTCCTTTGCAGTCATGTGACTCGCTTACCAAAACAGTCAGTGAGAGCCCCCTGGTGGCCACCTAGAATACTGCATGCAGGTTGTGCTGTATTAAAGAAGTCAACTTCCAACATTACATTTTGTCTATAATAAGTCTTACCTACAGGTAGTTTAACCACTTAAGGACCAGGCCTGGTAAATGTTGTTTACAAGTTAAAATGTGTTTTTTTTTTTTTGCTAGAAAAAACACCCAAACGTTATATATTTTTTTTCAGGCAGAGAATAACTTATGTATGCGTTCGCCTCTGCTCATGAGCTCGGCGGAACGGGGCGCTTTAAAAAAAAAAAAATCTTATTAATTTAACTTTTTATTTTTACACTGTCCTTTTAAAAAAAAAAATTGGGTCACTTTTATTACTATTACAAGAAATGTAAACAAAGAAAAAAAGCATGACAGGACCTCTTTAATGTGAGATCTGGGGTCGTTTCGACCCCAGATCTCACATTTACACGTAAATGCAATAAAAAAGAATAATAAATAGATAAATGTCTTTAAAAAAAATCCCCTTTGAGGGCCAGTTCACACCATAGAAACACAGTCCGGATGCGTTCCAGATACTTTTCTGCATGCGTGTTTTTGATGCGTTCCAGTGAGTTTTTGGTGTAGTCCAGTGCATTTTTCCCCCACTCTTTAAATAAGAACATGTGTGTTCCAGTGCGTTTTTGTTGCGTAAAGGTGCATTCCGTTGCCTTTTTGATGCATTGTACAGCGTTGCAGTACAGTCCAGTGCAGGAAAAATGCAGCATGTTCTACTTTTTTTCTGGAACTGGAACACACTGGAACTGCAAGCATTGGTGTGAACTATGCCATTGAATACTATATATATACGTACATTGTATCGCTGGAATGCTTTGTTTTCAGGTAAGTTTCACATAAAAAAAAAGAAAGCTCTATTTGTGTGAAAAAAAATTTGATACATTTCATATGAGTACAGTGTTACATGACCGCACAATTGTCATTTAAAGTGCAACAGCACTGAAAGCTGAAAATTGGCCTGGGCAGGAAGGGGGTTTAAGTGCCCAGTAGGCAAGTGGTTAAATAATGCATTTCAATTTAAAGTGGTAGTATACTCTATACTATCACTTTCACTTACAGGTAAGCCTATAATTAGGCTTACCTGTAAGTATAAAGAATATCTCCTAAACCTGTACGGTTTAGGAGATATTCCCCCCCCCCCCCCGCAATGCGCCGCTGATTGCAGCGGCGCATGCGCAGCGGGGATCCTCGGCGAAAGGACCGGCAGCCACCGGACCTTGACGAATTGAAGTCTCCCGCGCGCATGCGGGTATACAACCGCTTTAACTAAACCCATAAAATTTTAGTTGACCAAAATGATTTTAGTCAACTAAAATGTACTGGAGATTTTAAGTCGACTAAAAACAACTAAAAATAAAACAATTCAGATGACTAAAATAATACTAAAACTAAAATGGAATTTTATTCAAAAGACTATGACTAAAACTAAGTCGAAATTTGACACCAAAATTAACACGGCCTCAAATGTTGATGTCAGTTGGAGTAACAGTAAGCATTTTCGTTTTTCAATTTTTACTTACCTGAGCACACACTACCATTCTGCTGCTCTGCTGATGCTGGGACTATACTGTGACTGTTATTCTAGCCCCTGTGGGGTGGGAGCAAACCAGGGCCACCATCAGGAATTATGGGGCCCCTTACACAGCTTCAGGCATGGGACCCCTGGAGCAGAGAACCAGGGGGGTTGCTGCTGCCTCAAATTGAGAAGCGGGGGGGCTGTCGCAAGTTGAGAAGCAGGGGAGCCGCTTCTGATTGAGAAAAATGAGAAGCGGGGGGGCGTGAATTGAGAAGCGGGGGGTGCCACAAATTGGGGTGGGGGGTTGCCCTGGGGACCTCTGGGCCCCTTACAAAAAAGACATATATAAAAAAAGGGGGGTTAGCCATCTGGGGGGCCCTGGGGACCTCCGGGCCCTTTAATAAAAAAAAAATAAAAAAAATATAAAAAAAGTTGGGTGGCCACCCGGGACCTCCGGGCCCCTGGGCCCTTTAATAAAAACAAAATAAAATAAAAAATATATAAAAAAAAGTATGAAAAAATGGGGGGTTGCCATCCGGGCCCCTGGGGACCTCTGGGCCTCTTACAGGTGTACTGCCTGTTACCCCCTGATGGCGGCCCTGGAGCAGACACTTGGACTCTTGCCAACGGGGTGGTGTATTTACTAAAATTGCAGCACTCAGAATATGGTGCAGCTGGAAATGGTATCCAATCTGCTTCTAACTTCAGTTTGTTCAGTTAAGCATTGACAATAAAATCTGGTAGCTGATTGGTTTCTCCACAGAACTGCACCAGATTTTGCATGCTCCAGTTTTAGTAAATCTCCCCCTATGTATACAGTGTATCTCTATACAACAATGCCCGGCAAAACATTGGAATATTCCTGCTATGTCCCTTGCAAAAAAGTCACAGTTCTTTCAGCTTTAAAATCCTGGATCTTGCAGGACGGTATTCACAATTTCAGGACTGTCCCCCCATCATATCTCACCTGTGACAGATTCGCTGGTAAAGGGTCACGAACACAGAGAACTCCAAGTCTTGTCCTTGCACCTCACCTATAGCTCCTTTCCAGGCTCAGCACGCTCTGTGCATTTGTATGGAAGGGGGGAGTGGGTGAGGAGGAGCGACCACCTGCCACTCTGTCTTCTAGATCTAAAGTACCTGCCAGTATACAGATACTAGGGTTGCACCGATATGCACGATATGTTTTTTTGCCGGCGAGTACGAGTACTGATACTTTCGGTCAAGTCCTCGCTGATAATTGGGTATCGATAATAATACTATACAAGATGAATGGGTTCAAATCGCACTGCAAAGATTCATGTGCATTTTGAACAGGAATATGGTGCGATCCCTGTCCGAATCGCATGCCGTTTTCTGCACCACTCCTGTGTGTACCCAGACTAAAATCACTATCGCAAGCCTGGGTTCACACAGGAATGGTGCCGGAAACCGCATGTGATGAGGACAGGAATCGCAGAGCATTCCTGTTTAAATTGCATGAGATTCTTTGCAGTGCGATTTGAGCGTACTCATTTTGTATGGGCACAAATTGCACCACAAAGGTATCAGTGTCGGAGTATTGGAGCATTTTCAGGAGTACAAATTCTTGTTAAAATACTCGGTATTGACACCGATACTGGTATCGATAAGGGTTAACCCTATGAGTTATTGGATGACCTCTGGGGGAACAAGGCAGTTGGATTCTGAATCCTGTGGCACTCATTGTCCATGACCACCTCGGCCCTCATTGTCCATGACCACCTCGGCCCTCATTGTCCATGACCACCTCGGCCCTCATTGTCCATGACCACCTCGGTCCTCATTGTCCATGACCACCTCGGCCCTCATTGTCCATGACCACCTCGGCCCTCATTGTCCATGACCACCTCGGCCTTCATTGTCCATGACCACCTCGGCCCTCATTGTCCATGACCACCTCGGCCCTCATTGTCCATGACCACCTCGGCCCTCATTGTCCATGACCACCTCGGCCCTCATTGTTCATGACCACCTCGGCCCTCATTGTCCATGACCACCTCGGCCCTCATTGTCCATGACCACCTCGGCCCTCATTGTCCATGACCACCTCGGCCCTCATTGTCCATGACCACCTCGGCCCTCATTGTCCATGACCACCTCGGCCCTCATTGTCCATGACCACCTCGGCCCTCATTGTCCATGACCACCTCGGCCCTCATTGTCCATGACCTGCCACATACCTCTGTAAATTCTTGTTTGCAGCTCCCCTCTGAAACACTTGGCCATTACTCACTTCTGCAACTCTCTTTTACAACTGCTCCCCTTTGAACCCCTTTTCTACCACTGATCATTTCTGCACCCTTTTTCACAACTGCTAACCTCTGTATATCTTTATACAGCAGCCTGTTACCATGCTTCTAACACTTTCCCTTCCTTGCCTTCAGTGCAAAATGTGAGCTCTTTGAAGCTCCCTGGCAGGGGAGAGTGGCTGAGAAGGGGGCTACTCTATCTTTGAGAGTGCCCATCGGGGGGCAGATACTATAGAACTCCCAGAGCAAAAGGCAGCAGACTTCTATGCTTTTTGATCCTGTGGGACCCTTGGCAGCTATATATATATATATATATATATATATATATATTTATATATTTTTTTTATTTATTTAGGACACAGGATACAGTCGGGTATATGACAGATGAGATACAGTTCCTTAGGTTCAACTCCGATAAATCCATAATGAAATCACCTACAGCCATTGCAATATAATGCATGAACATAGAAGCCATTTTTAAGGAAGCCCAAAATCCTGAGGAAAGCCAGAGTCATGACCAAGATACATGAAGACCATACCTGCAAGGCCCCTTACTTTCAACTATTTAAAATTTGTCTTGTCACAAAGAAGAAATAAAAAGGAGAAAAATAATTAGGCTCCGTTCAGATCTTGCGTTAATGTTCCAGTTTGCGATTTTTAAAGTGTGATTTATACACGTTTCCATGTGTCGCACATAGGACAGCCCATTCACTTCAATAGGCTGCCCTATGTGCACTTGTCGCCCGCGTGAAGATATATTTCACATTATAAGGTCCTCTTGTGATGCAAGTGGTTCACACCATAAAGATATCCCTCCACCACATAAAATGCACACTTACAAAATAGCAAGCGTTATACCGCTGGGGCATAATGCCCTGCCAGGGCCTTAATCCTCATGGGAGAAAACAGATGGCAACTCGTATCCGAGCAAACTGCTCAGAGGTGAAGCAAGGATAGATGGTCTTAGCTCTTTTCAGGATCCAAGAGACCCAAATCTCTTTCAGAGAATGTGCTCAAAAGCATAACTCAAAATAGAAGAACTCACCATAGTATAAAACCAACAACATATTTATTGTATAAAAAGTAACGCACTTACATCTAGAAGCATGAAAAACAGCATGTGTATAAAATCCAGGCGGCTAATGCAAACGCCAGTCTATCCTGGATCGTGACAGCGTAGTGACGGCAGGACTCCTTTGGACGTGTTTCGTCACATCTGACGTCGTCCAGGGGGTCAACACCCCAGGACGACGTCAGATGTGACGAAATGCATCATTTCTGCTTGCACATGACTGAATGATAGAAGTCAGCAGAGCTTCTGCTCATTTACTAAGCTCTGGAGCAATTGCACTTGTAGTGTACAGCTACACTTTGCAAAGTGCACAGTCTATTTTCCTTTAGTAATTCCACCCCTTAGTTCTCTGGATTGAGAAAAGTACACACTATAGAGCGATATGCTTTGTTCATTATGCATGTCTGGGGTTTACAACCACTTAAAGGAGCACCTACAAATAAGTGTATGAAGAATGATCATGTGTTTTGTACAGTAATTAAGTGAAAATGTTAGTGACATCAATAATTAATTAATGGAAAGCATACACATCTCTTTAATAATAATGGTGAGTAACTGAATGGTATTATATGTGGACAGACTTTGACTCTTTAATGTCATGAGAAGCTATGCAATCGATAGCACATATAGAATGACAATAGATACATTGGGGATTGTATGTAAAGGCATGTATAATTATACATTTTAATATACTAATGTTAAGTTTGTTGTATGTTTGAAGTGTTGTAAAATTGAAAAACTTTGAATAAAAAATGTAAAAGTGAAAAAAAAAAAAAAAGAATGACAATAGATGTGGAAGTGGATGTGAAAAAACAAGTGGATTACCCACAGTTACAGTTAACAGTCATCCACAACGGCTTTATTGACAACAGAAAAACAGATTATTGATTAAGGCAATGTATTGTATATAGTGCAGCAAGCGGCATTAGCTATTCAGACTTAATCAGTGATCTACCTCCAGTACAGTGACATCTGATTGGGTTGCTGTGGGCAACTACCCATATATGGGTTTTATATAAATGGGCCATACACAGTCTGATTTTGTTTCAAATATTCAATTTTTTTGGATCGTAATTTTTAACAACTGTGTTATAATACAAGAACCTACCTAAATATTCCAAACAGTTATATCCAATCAGGCAGACCCTCGCACAGTTGTTGGTAAAATATCATGACAGATCAGTGACCAATAAAGTGTAAACAATTTCGAAATGTGTGGTGCCAACAATAAACCTGTTGGATCAATAAAATTGACAACAATATAGTTATCTGCCTATTGACTCTATCCAAATAGTATCCAGACAGGTAGAAACTCACACTGCACAATTGTTGGCAGAATTGCATAATCTGACAAATAAAATTGGAAGTTCAGTGGGTCTTTATTGATCAGAAGGGTCTCATAGTAGATTTGATCAGGAGGGGAAACACAGGGAGCAACATTCCTGGCATATGTCCAGACAGTCGGAGGAGCGGCAGCCCTCATCCAGTATGGCGCATCCGGGGTCACAGGGCATTAGCCTGGAACAGCATAACCCATCAGGACACAGACATCCACACAGAATCCTTTCACTGCATAGGCCACAGCTGACACATCCGAGGAGACTGGAGCACAGGATGGAGAGCTCACAGAACAGCCAAGCCAAGAGGCAGCGGGCACACCTGTCTATAGAGAAAAATATTAGTGCAAAAGTGTGAAAAGAAGCACAAGGTACCATTCTGTGTCACCATCTGTACTTGGGCATTTAGGCCTCATGCACATGGGGCATCTGAAAGAGCCCCTCAGAACGCCAGAACTGGTGGTATCAAAATGCGGCTTATAAAATGCCCTAAAAGCTGCATATTGCACACGCGTTCATTCACGTTTAGCATTTGAGCATAAATGCATTCTACTGGCAAGAATATTATTTTTAATTTAAATATTTAATTTTTACATGGCAATTGAAAAGAAAGCTGTTATCGCTGTGTGCCCTGATCTGTGCACTGATCATCTGGGCGGCTTTCCCGTTCCTCTCCTTTCCTCCCCTGCACAGGTAGGCTGAATGGTGGGCACAAGGCTGCATTTGGTAGGCACAAGGCTTCATTTGGTGAGCACTGGGCACGAGGCTGCATTGGTGGGCACAAGGCTGCATCATGGTGGGTGCTGGGCACAAGGCTACATTTGGTGGGCACAAGGCTGCATTTTGTGGGCACAAGGCTGCATTTGGTGGGCACAGGGCACAAGGCTGCATTGGTTGGCACAAGGATGCATCATTGTGGGCACAAGTCTGCATCATGGTGGGCACTGGGCACAAGGCTGCATTTGGTGGGCACAAGGCTACATCATGGTGGGCACTGGGCACAAGGCTGCATGGTGGGCACTGGGCACAAGGCTAATGGTTTAGATAGCTCACGGGTCAGGTAGAGGGCCCCAGGGAGATCAGGATCGGCACTGGCTCTATGTCAGCACAGCTGGGAACTAACTGGCCACACAAAGGAGGGATAATGCTAACTACTCCTTAATACTGGCTAAAAGCAGAAGGCCGGATGCCTTTGTCAAACTCAACTGTCATTAAGACTGCTTCTTTACAGTAATGAGCTATGAACGTATATATTACGCCCACGTAGCTGCCTTGCAGATCGTCTCTGGGAACACTGCCGCTCACAAGGTCAAGGCCCCTCTAGTGGAAAATTCCGTGATGATCCCCCTGTGTGCCAGTGATTGCACCTCAACCCTTTCAACTTGTTGACCAAGGAGATGAGCTTCAGCAACCGAGAGGCAATAATCTTGTTGGAAGCCGTGAAGTCATTACATGCTCCACCTAGAATGACAAAAAGGTGCTATGACTTCCTGATGCCAGATGTCGCCTTAAAGCGGAGGTCCACCCCAATTTTTTTTTTTTTTAAAAGCCAGCAGCTACAAATACTGCAGCTGCTGACTTTAAAAAATGGACACTTACCTGTCCAGAGCGCCCACAATGTCGGCAGCAGAAGACGAGCAAATGCTCGTCTCTCGGCTGCCCCCACCATGATCCTGGGTTAGGGAATCAGGAAGTGGAGAGTGGAGATGGCTGATAGGCAGCAGGAAGTATTTATGACAGAAGAAAATAATGGGGTGTCTTCTGTCATAAATATTCTGTCTGTCAGCAATTTTTTTTTTAAACAAAGTTTACTACTCATTTAAATTACAACATATACAGTTCAAAGGTCACCCCTTTGATCTGCTTATGCGTGAAACAGAATAATACAAAATAACATTAATGTTACATTGTATTTCTCAACAGTTTGGCAACAGTGTTCCAAACACTGTTTAGAAGCTCCCTGTTATATAGCCCCTGCTGGCAAGATAGTGGTGGGAGCAGCAGCAGGGGGAGAGGGATGGGGCATGAGATATATGCCCAGTGTATGTCCATTAAGTACTTTTTGGACATACATTAAACACCTAATATCCACAAGCTGTTATGCCAACCCCATTGTTTACACAGCACATACCGTCTTAGTCCGTAGGGTTCAATATTGAGTTGGCATCTTTTGCAGCTATAACAGCTTCAACTCTTTTGGGAAAGCTGTCCATAAGGTTTAGGAGTGTGTCTATGGGAATGTTTGACTATTCTTCCAGAAGTGCATTTGTGAGGTCAGGCACTGATGTGGACTAGAAGGCCTGGCTCGCAGTCTCCACTCTAATTCATCCCAAAGGTGTTCTATTAGGTTGAGGTAAGGACTCTGTGCAGACCACCCCAAACTTGCTCATACATGTCTTTATGGACCTTGCTTTGTGCACTGCTGCTCAATCATGTTGGAAGTGGAAGGGGCCATGCTCAAACTGTTCCCACAAAGTTAAAGGGGTTGTAAAGGTACAATTTTTTTCCCTAAATAGCTTCCTTAACCTTAGTGCAGTCCTCCTTTACTTACCTCATCCTTTGATTTTCCTTTTAAATGTCCTTATTTCTTCTGAGAAACACTTCCTGTTCTTCTGTCTGTAACTACACACAGTAATGCAAGGCTTTCTCCCTGGTGTGGAGTGTCGTGCTCGCCCCCTCCCTTGGACTACGGGAGAGTCAGGACGCTCTCTACGTTGCAGATAGAGAAAGGAGCTGTGTGTTAGTGGGCGTCTTGACTCTCCTGTAGTCCAAGGGATGGGGCGAGCACGACACTCCACACCAGGGAGAAAGCCTTGCATTACTGTGTGGAGTTACAGACAGAAGAACAGGAAGTGAGGATTTCTCAGAAGAAATAAGGACATTTAAAAGCAAAATCAAAGGATAAGGTAAGTAAAGGAGGACTGCACTAAGGTAAAGGAAGCTATTTAGGAAAAAGAATTACCTTTACAACCCCTTTAAGAGCATGAAAATGTCTTGGTATGCCAATGCATAAGAGTTCCCTTTTGAGAACTAATGGCGCGTACACACAATCGTTTTTCGGCATGTAAAAAAATACGTTTTTAAAAAATTTCATTTAACCTCCCTGGCGGTCTTCCCGTGTGTGGCACGGGGTGAGATTTTTAAGCTAAGATCGGTAACCCCGTGCCACACACGGACTTGCCTCGCTGGATGCAGAAAAAAGTTTACTTACCTTTTCTCTGCGATCCAGCGATGAATCTCCGCAGTACACGGCGGCCGGATGTCCGCCTGATGCTGTGTGTACCTCCGATTCCCTTCCCTGCGAGCGTCGCGACGCAGGGGGGGGAACGGCGCCAAATTCAAAAATGTAAACAAACACTATACATACAGTACACTGTAATCTTATAGATTACAGTACTGTATGTAAAAAATACACACCCCCCATGTCCCTAGTGGTCTGCCCTGTACACTACATGTCCTTTTATATAATAAAAACTGTTCTTTCTCCCTGCAAACTGTAGATTGCCCATAGCAACCAAAAGTGTCCCTTTATGGCAAAAATTGTTTTAGAGCAGCTAAAAAACAGCGATAATAAATCAGAATCACTTGCAGAATTTAGCGATAGCGATTTGTGGGGAAATTCGTCATAAAAAAAAAATAATAATGACAGCAAAAATTCTGCAACTGAGCAAATTTCAGTGATTTTGATTTGATTACATTATTGAATAATTTTTACTATAATTATATTATTATTTGTTATAATTTTTTATAATTATTTATTATATTATAATTTTTAATAAAAAAATAAAAAAAATCATACCCGGGATGCCTATTAGACTCTTGTTTGGATAGATTTCAGTGAGTTATTCCTAAGAATTACAAGCCTACAGTATAAAACACCACATTTCCTTGCAAAACAATTGCAACGCTTTTGGTACGAAATTCCAGACAGAATCATAACGCCAGGGAGGTTAAAACGATCGTGTGTGGGCTACACATAATTTTTCGGGTTCTGAAAAAACGAAAAAAAAAAAAATTCGAACATTCTGCATTTTGTCATTTTTCGGGTTGTAAAAAAATGATCGTGTGTAGGCTAAAACGATGTGAAAAACCCACGCATGCTCAGAAGCAAATTATGAGACGGAAGCGCTCGTTCTGGTAAAACTAGGGTTCGGAATGGAGTAAGCGCGAATTTATCACGCTGTAGCAGACAGAAAAGCGCAAATTGTCTTTTACTAACACAAAATCAGCAAAAGCAGCCTCAAAGGTCACGTCATTCGAATAGAAATTCCCCTTTATAGTGCCGTTGTACGTGTTGTACGTCACCGCGCCTTGCTAGAGCATTTTTTTTAACGATCGTGTGTAGGCAAGGACGTTTTTAATGATGAAGTTGGAAAAAACATTGTTTTTTCTAGAGGCTGAAAAACTTAGATTTTTACATGCCGAAAAACGATCGTGTGTACGCAGCATAAGAGACCAAGCCCAAGCCCTGAAAAACAACCCCACGCCATAATCCCTTCTTCACTAAATAATGATTTGAAACAGTGCACAAAGCAATGAATGAATTATAACGGAGACTGCGAGCCAGGCCTTCTCGCCCAACCTCAAAAATGCGTTTTTCGAAGAATGGTCAAACATTTCCATAGACACACTCCTAAACCTTGTGGACAGACTTCCCAGAAGAGTTGAAGCTATTATAGCTGCAAAGGGTGGGCCAACTCAATATTAAATCCTACGGATTTGGAATTTCCGAAGGGAAAAAGTCAGTCGGAAATCCAGACGGGGAAAAAAAGCCAGTTCTCTTTTTTTTTGCCGGCGTTTTTTGTCAATTTTTTCATTGGAAAAACTGCGAGGAAGCATACACATGACCGGGATTCCTGGCCAAAAGCTCTCATCGCAGTTTTACCGTCTGAAATCCGGCTGGGTTTATGGGGCTTAAGACTGGGATGCCATTAAAGTTCATGTGCTTGTAAAGGCAGGTGTCCCAATACTTTTGACAATATAGTGTAGTTAGCTTTCTGATTAGACATCATATCTTGCATGTCACATTGTCAGAGATAGTTTTTTTTTTGTTTCTTTTTAAGTGGACCTAAAGTCAAATAATTACTGTAGCTCTGCATGTTCCTTTGGCCTAGTTGGGAATTGACAGCTTTTAAGACAGTATATAAAAATGCGTGGCACAGATAAGTAATAAGACAAAGCAATAAGCTATATATTTTTTTTTTATTTGCATTTTGTTACAGGCCCAAATGTAACCTGGATGGACGAACCTTAAGGACTAGGCAGATAGGAAGTTTAGTGATTAGTCAGCGAAAGCACAGCTCAGAGACTTCCATGGCCAGTTCCAGGCACTCAGATGTATGATGACACAGATCCAGAAACTCGCAGTCTAGGTTGTTACAGCAAGATGGAGTACAGCAGCAGAAGTCATAGAGGTCAGGGATGCAGGTGAAGGAGCAGAGACAACGTAGGCTGGAACAGCAGGTTCCCGGGATGAGATAGAGACAGTCTGAGAAGTGGCAGAAGAGGCATGCGAGGAGCAGGGAGGCCGAAAGATCAGACACTGTAGGGGAGAGAGTAGGAGATTAAATAGACAGTACTAAAAGGCAGACAGTTGGTTAATCACTTAAGACCCGGACCAATATGCAGGTTAAGGACCTTGCCCCTTTTTGCGATTTGGCACTGCGTCGCTTTAACTGAAAATTGCACGGTCGTGCGACGTGGGTCCCAAACAAAATTGGCGTCCTTTTTTTTCCCACAAATAGAGCTTCCTTTTGGTGGTATTTTATCACTTCTGCGGTTTTTATTTTGTGCGCTATAAACAAAAATAGAGCGATAATTTTGAAAAAAATTCAATATTTTTAACTTTTTGTCATTTTCACAAAAAAAGTGCTATAAAAATGCATTGTTTACTGTGAAAATGACAATTGCAGTTTGGGAGTTAAACACTAGGGGGCGCTGAAGGGGTTAAGTGTGACCTTATATGTGTTTCTAACTGTAGGGGGGCGGAGCTGGACGTGTGACGTCATTGATTGTCTTTCCCTATAACAGAGAACAGACAATTATTTACACTGCCACTGTGAAGAACGTGGGATGGTGTGTTTCAAAAACAACTCCCGGTTCTCGCTCTGTAACGAGCGATCGCTGGTGCCCGGCGGTGATCAAAAACAACTCCCGGTTCTCGCTCTGTAACGAGCGATCGCTGGTGCCCGGCGGTGATCGCGCCTGCCGGGCACGCGCGTCGGCGTCAGGGGCAAGCGCGTGTGCCCCTATTGGCTGCTCGGCGAGATGACATATAGCTACGTGATCTCGCCCAGCAGAGCCGACCTGCCGCCGTATAATGGCGGCGGCTGGTCGGCAAGCGGTTAAGATGAACTAAGTCCTGCTAGATCACTTCAAGCTGGCCCCTTTTGCAGGTAAAGCTATGTAAAACATAAAAAATAAAAAAATGCTCATACTGTTTAATTAGTTCCTGACTCGCTCAAGCAGATATACTGCAGCAGAATGGCTCTCCTGGGCAAAATCCCATACATATTTGACTTTGCCGGGTACGTGGTGTCAGAGGAGAGGAGAGGAGACAAGTCGTCTGTTTCTACAAAGTAGTAACAGTGATCTGTCATCTCTCCTAGTTAGTCCCATCCCCACACAGTTATAACACGCTGAGGGAACACACACTTAACCTCTTGATCGCCCCTAGTGTTAACCCATTCCCTGCCAGTGACATTTATACAGTAATCAGTGCATATTTACAGCACTGCTCGCTCTATAAATGTCAATGGTCCCAAAAATGTGTCAAAAGTGTCCGATCTGTCTGCCGCAATGTTGCAAAACCACAAAAAATCACAGATCACCGACATTACTAGTAAATAAAAATCCATAAAAATGCCATAAATCTTTCCCATCGTTTATAGACGCTATAACTTTTGCGCAAACCAATCAATATACGCTTATTGTGTTATTTTTTTTACAGAAAAAAAAGTAGAAGAATATATATATGGGCTTAAACAAAAAAATATATATTATTTGGGGATATTTATTATAGCCAAAAGTAAAAAATATTGTGATTTTTCAAAATTGTCACTCTTTTTTTGTTTATGCAAAAAAGAAGGGGGAAGGTGGGACTTTAGATGAGGTGTGTGGGGTAGAGCCAGACAAAACCATGTTTTTTTTTATGCCAATGTGCTTTTATGCATTTATATGGGTTGATCCATGCCCTATTTTTAATAAAGAATATAATTTTTTACATATGTATATGGTTTTGTCTGGCTCTACCCCACACCTCATCTAAAGTCCCACCCTCCCCGCCCTTTTTCCATAGCAACCGGGGATGGAGGCGCAATATTCCCCGTTGTATCTCATTCAAAGTCCCACATATTCCCTATTTTCTTTTTTTTTGTTTATAGTGCAAAAAATAAAAACCGCAGAGGTGATCAAATACCACCAAAAGAAAGCTCTATTTGTGGGGGGAAAGGGCATCAATTTTGTTTGGGTACAGCATTGCATGACCGGCCAATTATCAGTTAAAGTGACAAAGTGCCGTATAGCCGGTCAGGAAGGGGGTAAATTCTTCCGGGAATGAAGTAGGTATTACAGTAAAACATTATTTTTCAAAATCTAATCCTGCTAGACCACTTCAGGCTGGCCCCTTTTTAAAACATTAAAGAGGAAGTAAACCCTGATGGAGTTTACATCATCTATGTCTCCCTGCAAAGGTGAAGCATATTGGGCTACGATGCACCGCATCGTAGCCCAATATGTAACACTTACCTGCAAGAGAAGCCCGCAATGTCACCGTCTTACTCCGTGGCAGCGAGCGTTTTACTTCACCCCTCTTTTTCTGGGGGGCACAAACTCTGGCTCTGTGACTGGCCGGAGTCACGTGACGTCACTCCCGCGCATGCACGCGGGAGCCGCCTTTAACGGCATGACCCGGCTTTAAACGGCACAGCGTGCCCTTTCAAGACGTCGCATGAGCCGTTGAAGGTGTCACTCGGGGAAATTGCAAGTATCTCCGAGACCGTGTAGGTCTTGGAGATATTGCAAGCACCTCCAGGTAAGGCTTAATCTAGGCTTACCTGTAGGTGTAAGTTCTCCCTGAGGGTTTGCAACCACTTTAAAAATAAATGTCCATACTGTTTAAAATCCACTAATAAACTGCCTCAACCTGCTCTGCACATTGTTCAGTTGATCTCCATTTTTTGCCGAAAATCAGAGCCACTAAAGGCCAATCTACTGACAGCCAAAAAATGTTATGCTGCTCAGGCCTGGTCTTCATCAAAATGGCAGCCTCCAGCAAGAAGAATCAGGGGCAATGCTGGAGGCATTTTACAGCACACATTCATTTTTGTAGCATAATTATTCATGTGGAATGTACGTTCCATGCAAAAGAATATTACTTTTCATCAAGTTGTTATGGGTAAAGTTCTACTTTAAGACAAAACAATTCATATTCTCTCAGTTTTGTTTTTCAAAGGTTTATACAAAGGTTGTGGAACGTTGCCATGTATGATCAGCAGGCAGGGCCGGACTTACCATTGGGCTTGACTGGGCTCAAGCCCATGGGCCCCGCCTAATAGGGGGCCCCTCTAAAAAAAAAACAAAAAAAACATATTTTTATTTTTTTTGTTTTTTTTTTTAGGGTCCGGAGGTCCCCAGGGCCCTAGACAGCAAACCCTACTTTTTTTTATTTATTTTTTATAAAAAAATATGTATATATATATATATATATATATATATATATATATATATATATATATATAAATGTATTTATTGTTATTATTAATAAAGGGCCCAGAGGTCTCCAGGGCCCCCGGATGGCAACCCCCCTATTTTTATAAACAAAATTACATTTTTTTATATATATATATTTTTTTTATTAAAGGGCTCAGAGATCCCCAGGGCCCCATGTGGCAACCCGCCCTTTTATTTTCTTTATAAATGTTTATTTTTTTATTTTTGTTTATATTTTTTTATTTTTGTTTATATTTTTTATTAAAAGGCCCAGAGGTCCCCAGGGCCCCCCGGATGGCAACCTCCCTTTTTTATGTATTTTTTATAAATGTTTATTTATTTTTAATTTTTTTAGGGGTCTGGAGGTCCCCAGGGCCCCGGACAGCAACCCCTACTTTTTTTTATAAAAAATTTTACATTTTCTTTATATTTTTTGTAAATGTTTATTTTTTTATTTTATTTTTTATTAAAGGGCCCAGAGGTTTCTTTTTTCTTTTTATTAAAGGGCCCAGAGATCCCAGGGCCCCGGTTGGCTATCCCCTTTTTATATATATATATATATATATATATATATATATATATATATATATTTTTTTTTTTCTTTATTTCTTATTTTTTTTGTAAAGGCCCCCCCCCCCCCCTGCTTCTCAATTTGCGGCCCATGCCTTAAGCTGTGTAAGAGGCCGCAAAATTCCTGATGGAAGCCCTGCGCATACCTCCCAACACGCACGCATTCTGCGGGACTTTCCGCTTCTTCCCGCAGTCCCGCTAAAGGGTTCATTTTCCCGCACTGCAATAGGAGGCAGCACGGAAGCAGGAGGAAACAGAGCGGTGTGTGGAGGACTGTGGCTGCTGAAGGGAAGAAAGCCGACAGTAGGGCTAATGACAGTCTGTGGCCCTGGCTGTCGGCACAGGTGAGAGGCACTCCCCCCTCCGCTCAACAACTTCAAAACCTCCCCCAGGAGGAACGGAACCGGAACAGAACCGGAGCGGTGTGGGGATGTCTGCTGAAGGGACAACTATGATCCCCCCCTCGCTCCAGGGGGCCCCTTTAACACTCAAGCCCAGGGGCCCCCACCACCCTAAGTCCTGCCCTGTCAGCAGGTATCTGCATGGTTCACAGTAGAGCTGGACTGCCGATATGAAGGAGGAGAAGTATTGACTCACTGGGACTATACAGAAGGAGCACAAAAAGCCGAGAAAATGGCAACACTTAACATGTACATTGCTGTCATCCAGATGTACACATGTACTGCCTATATTATATATAGTAAGATTCCAATAACTTTCATTCTGATTTCCAAAAAGAGGGCATAAAGAACAATGTGCCACTCACCATCTCCAGCAGCCTGCTCTATGTGGCTGGCGGACAGCCGAGGACTCTGCAAGCTGCTCCTTTTGGAGGTCCTATGGGATGACTTTGGTTTCTTGCAGGAAGGTTGTGTTCCTCTATGGGATTGCTGAAGTGGAGGCTCTGTTACTGTCTGAATTTCCGCTAAGAAAAAACACACAGATTGGTACCACCCATTAGCAAATAGTATATTATTATCCACATACAAAGAATTCTAAACCTGGGACAACAGGGATATATCCATGACCTCAAATTTAAGAAAAGGCAAACATGGGTAGCAGGCTAAAGCCTTGTACACACGATCAGTCCATCCGATGAGAACGGTTAATCGATGAAGCTGACTGATAGTCTGATATGCCTACTACACACCATCAGTTTAAAAAAACGATCGTATCAGAACGTGGTGAAGTAAAACACAATGACGTGCTGAAAAAAATTAAGTTAAATGCTTCCAAGCATGCGTCGACTTGATTCTGAGCATGCGTGGATTTTTAACCGATGGTCCTGCCTACTAACGATCGGTTTAGGAATCCATAGGTTAATTTTAAAGCAAGTTGGCTTTTTTTTAACCTAAGGTTAAATAACCTATGGGGCCCACACACGATCGGTTTTGACCGATGAAAACGGTCCATCAGACCGTTGTCCTCTGGCTAACTTATTGTGTGTACAAGGCCTTAGGGAAATAATACCTTAATGTGAATTATTTTCTGTAATATCTGAAGTGTAGGACATAGATTGGTAGCTAAATTCTCCAGCAACAGAAGGCTCTAACTACCTGGTTCCCGACATGAGGCTCTTTGGCACTTGCTGTGGGTAGGGTGACCACATTTCCAAACTACCATTAAGGGACACCCCCCCCCCTCTTCCCAAAAATCAGCTTGTGCTGTAACGAATTACAGCACAGTGACTGGACACAAGAGGCGGGATTTCTCCAATCACAAGCAGGGGGTGGGATTGTGCTTCTCCAGGCATTCCCGGCCAGGACAAGTACTGTCAGTGAGTAAAGCGGTGATGTGGCGGCCTTTTTTGAGGGCATCAGATTGGCCCTGGGGGTGGCCGTGTCAGTTTCATTTCGAGACACTGTATTGTCCTGGAATGAATGTGCTCGGGACAGACCTGCAAAATGCGGGACTGTGCCGGGCAATCCAGGACACGTGGTCCTAGCTGTGGGGCCTTCAGAATCCAGCAGTTAGTATTGGAAGCGGCATCACAGGCTTGTAAAGGGGCTCCGCTGACAGTTATCTGTAGCAGTCACAAGTAACATGTTTCCAGTTTCAGAAAATTTCATGCAAGGTGACAAACCCCAACCACTCCTGTAGTACACCCACAGTCTCTGACAATGTCCTGGAGAATATCCAAACTCTCTGACATTCTTCTGTAGTCAGGGGCGGACTGACAATTGAGGAACTCGGGCACTGCCCGAGGCAGAGGTGTATTTAGGTTTTGTGCTGCCCTAGGCCTGACTAAACTCGTGCACCCCCTGATTTAAATATGACCCACCCCTTCCTGTCATGGCCACACCCTGTGTTGTTTAAGACCCGCCCTGAAATTTTCGAGTGAGGACACTAGTTCTGAGGGCATGGGGGGGCAATGGATTCCCTTAATTTACTTAGATTTCCTCTTACTTCCTGGTTGCCCATAGAGCAGGAAGTGAAGGGAATTCTTTGCAATGGGACAGGGATGGTAAAAGCGTTGCCTATAGTTCTACTTTAAGTAGATCGTGCAGCAGAAACATATAGTACAGTGAGGAAGGTTTGTGGTCCAGGATGACAAAACTGTCAAAATTGGAAGCCCCCCCCACAGTTGCGGAATGCCAGCCGACGGCATACTAGAAGCAGCGCGGCCACTTTATGGGGGCGCTAGACTAATTTTTTTAACAGTGTAGTGCAAGCCGGCGGGGACTCTTTTCGTGCTGCCCCCCTGCAAGGTGCTGCCCTAGGCCTGGGCCTTGTTGGCCTAGGCCAGGATACAGCTCTGGCCCGAGGGCCCCATGCCACTAGGGGGCCCCATGAGGGTTGCCAGTCTCATTAAAACCAGGAACAGTATGTAAAAATCTGTGTTTTTTTTACATCTGTCCCTGATATGTCCAAAACCTACATGCTTTTGATGTGAAAATTCCGAGATTTTAGCTGCCCTGCCTCTGTACTGCCACCTGGCTTGGTGGCCACCTGTAAACCTGGGGGCCCCATAATATTCTATTGCCCGGGGGCCCCATGAGTTGTCAGTCCACCCCTGTCTGTAGTATTACATATACTTTATATTATAAGTGTCCCCATTCTATATTCTGGGCCCCAATACCACATAAGGTAAACGCCACTCAAACTGGACCGCACATTGCAAAAACTGGAAGTTATACAATTGTAACATCTTATACTGCCCGTTGTTTAACAGTATGGACATTCTTCAAAGCATATATAGGGAAGTAACTGTTCAGTAAGAAAAATGTTTACTCCATATACTATACAGAAACAATAAGCCCATAACCTTTACAAATCTTATGGGAAGCAACAGAGCACCAGGGCATTTCAAAACTAGTTATAGAACTATCTATTTAAAAGCTAAAGTCCTCTAAACCAATAAGCATGTTGGAAAAAACTGAGGAAATATTTTTTTTTTAATATATTTTTGGAGATATTTATTATAGCAAAAAGTAAAAAGTAAAAAATATAGAATTTTTTTCAAAATTGTTGTTCTATTTTTGTTTATAGCGCAAAAAACAAAAAAAAACAAAGAGGTGAAGAAATACCATCAAAAGAAAGCTCTATTTGTGGAAAAAAGGATGTCAAATTTGTTTGTGAGCCACGTCGCATGACCGTGCAATTGTCAGTTAAAGCGACGCAGTGCCGAATCACAAAAAGTGGCCTGGTCTTTGACCAGCAAAATGGTCTGTGGCTTAAGTGATTAAGGACCCATCCACACTATTCCGTGTCCACGTATGTTGATAACAGACCTTGTATTTGCTCTGTTGCCCCTTGTGCCAGCGCTGTGCTGCTAGTTTGCCCAAGCTCTGATCCATTCTGACAAAGCAATACTGTACCTTGCTCTATTATGTTTTCCTCAAAGTGAAGTTTTGCTGATTTTTTAGCAGCAGGAAGGCGTTCTGAATTTCTCACTAAAGTCTTGGGGCTGGTGGCTTCACTTTCACTCATCTTCTGACCACTGCAGGAAAAAATATATGAAAAATACAGTATTCCGATACCTGCAATGATAATATTAAGTCTTTCAGCCTAATTCACTAAATTTGCTCAACTTTGCATGCACATTCAAGCATGATTAAAGAACACTTCTGCCTGCACCAATTTGACATGAAGACAATATTCAACAGCGTTTGTGCACATTTTTTAATGCGCACTGGACTATGTAATGATGGAAGTCAGTATGCACACACCCCATACACACACCCACGCACGCACTAAAATGACATAATTCCTAAAGCGGTTGTAAACCCGCATATACAATTTTTCTTTTTTACACCAGCAAGGCAAAAGCCATAATGAGCTAGTATGCACCGCATACTAGCTCATTATGAAATACTTACCTCGTTCCGAGGAGAAGAGAACTTACCTGGTCCACGCCGAGTGACATGTCATCTTGACTCTGCGTGTCTTCCAGGTATCGCCTTTCCAGCGCTGTGATTGGCTGGAGCGGCGATGACGTCACTCCCGCGGTGGCCGGCCCTTCAGCCGAGGATCCCCCTGCGCATGCGCCGCTGCAATCAGCGGCGCATTGTGAGGGGAATATCTCCTAAACCGTACAGGTTTAGGAGATATTCTTTATACCTACAGGTAAGCCTTATTATAGGCTTACCTGTAGGTAAAAGTCAAAAAGTGGGGTTTCCAACCACTTTAATGGATATCTTTACAGCTACTGGAAAGGGAACGTATGTCCTGACTATACACACATATTTATACTGTATTTTCGGAAACAAGTAGTAAAAGCATTGTAAAATAAGCCTTTTTTTGTCTCTGCAGCTTTTGCATTATGGAGAAAATCATCTTAAAAGTTCACAACACATGCATACCTCCCAACTTTTTGAGATAGGAATGAGGGACACCTATTAGCAAAAGTATGCAGGCATTATATGGGAGGGGGGAATTTGGTTAAACCCAAAAGTGTTTTTATTAACACTTTTATCCTAAAAATTGGAGGAAAGATTTAGCACCGGAAAAAACTTTTTAAAAGATAAACAGTGCAATTTATATACAACTATATCGATCAGACCAAAATGAGGCTAAAATGAGGAGGAAAAGGGGACAGGGGGACTTTGTTCCTTATCAGGGAAATTCCCACGAAATCAGGGACAGTTGGGAGCTATGCACATGCACTAATATCCTAGCTTTTCTCTAATACTTTCTATGTGAGTAGAATCTTAGGCCTCGTACACACGAGGGGATATATCCGCTGAAAACGGTCCGATGGACCGTTTCAGCAGACATCTCCGCTCGTGTGTATGGGCTAGCGGACAGATTTCTCCACCCGACAGATTTCAAAGCAAGCTTTGAAATCTATCCGGTGGGAATCTGTCCGCCCGACATGTCTGCTGGTTAGTACACTTACCAGCAGACATGTCGGCCCCCACCGCCGCCGCGCCGCTGCCGAATGGATTCGGCGCATGCACGGAAGTGTTTTGCTTCCTGGTGCGGTGACGTGGCGGTGTCGCGGCGACGTCAACGTCACCGCCGCGTCACCACTACGTCACCGCGCCGTCCGGCGGCGGGGAATTTGATCCGATGGTGTGTACACGCCATCGGATCAAACTCCCGATCGGACATATCCGATGGAAATGGTCCGCGGACCGTTTTCATCGGATATATTCGATCGTGTGTAGGCCGCCTTAGGCCTCGTACACACCAGTAAATCTATCTGTTCAAATCGGTCGGACCGAACGATTTGAACAGATCTGTCTGCTGGCATTTTGGTTTGCTCGCGTGTACACACGAGCAAACCAAAATCCCCGCCAGCAGACAGCGCGCTGACGTGTCGGTGATGTGGCGGTGACGTTGACGCCGCCACATCACCGCACCAGGAAGTAAAACACTTCCGCGCATGCGTCAAAATCATTTGGCGCGTGTGCGAGAAGACATGTCTGCTGGTTAGCATACTAACCAGCAGACATGTCGGGCTGACGGGTTCCCAGCCGACAGATTTCAAAGCATGCTTTGAAATCTGTCGGGTGGCCAAATCCGTCGGCTTGCCCGTACACACGGTCGAATCTGTTTGCTGGGACGGTCGGGCCGACCGTTTCCAGCAGACAGATTTGATCGTGTGTACGAGGCCTTAGCCTGCCATCCCTGTGATGTAAATGTAGCAAGGTCTCTGGCCTCCTTCAGTCTTATGAAAGCCTCCAGAGCCAGAGATAGCTGATATCCTTCTGTATATGGTGGGTTGTGAGGCACAATGGGTGCAAGGTGGAAGTTATTGGGCACCAGACACTTCTTGAATTCAAAAGAGATATTTATTTCTCTTACAATCTTTTAGGGTTAGGGCCAGGACACCTTTAAGTAGTTGCAAGTTCAATTGGCAGCTTCCAAGACTTCAATAGAAGGACAGCCATGCAGGGAAAGGCCTTTAGCAAGAAGTCACGTCTGCAGGAATGATGTCTCCTATGGCAACAGTCTTTAACAGTTCCTAACACAAAGTGCAACAGTTCTTTCAACTTCACTACAACTTCTCCTTGTAGTTCTTCCACACACTGAGCTAGACTGACTCTAAATTCCTTGAGCTCCTCTAATCTTCACAGTGGTATTTTCCTCAAGCATCACCCCCGCTTGCCTGCTGGGTCCCTAGCTTGGCACTCCAGATATTTTTCAAGCTTCATCCCACTGACCTGCCCGGTCCCTAGCTTGACATACAAGGCTGCTATGCAAGCGTCACCTCCGCTGGCTGGGTCCCTGACTTAATCACTGCCTAAAGTTTTCCAATTCTTCACCGTGCCCGTTCGGTGAGAAAACTGCTCCGGTACTTGCTTTAGTTACTCACTGTGGTCCCTGGTAATAAGGTGGTTGGTCCCTTAGTGGCAACAGCTTCCCTTTTACCTCTGACCACTGACAGGTTCTTCAGCCAGCAGAACCGTCACTTTTGATTGGACTGCAAGCTGCAATCCCAACCCTGCGCTGCTCTCTTGCTTCTGGATTGTCGCTCACACAGTCTAGCAGCCAGATGCCCCCGGGATAGGCCCAATCTCCAGCCTAGCAGCCCGGGGCACACGACAGACATCCACTTAGACAGCTGTCCTGGTGGCACAGAAAATCAATCACCTGACTCCACCCAAATATATAGGCGCTACCAGCAGGGCAAGGGATTCAAGAAAACCTGTGACCATCGGCTGAGATACCCCATATACCCATAGCCTGACCTTGGGTTGTCCTTCTCATATCTAGTAACACCAAGTGCCCAGCCACCTAGTGGTAGAAGAGAAAAGTGCAACAAGGCCAAACTTAGTGAGAAGTCAATAGATCCCTAACAGTCAACCAGGGTAACTATTCCTTGCAAGTAAATTTGTGAGGAGCATCCCTGCCTAAACTACAAGGTGCTACATAAATACACCAAAGATGTACCTTTGCTGACCTTCGGTCTGTTTTGATACTTGAGGATAAATGACTTTACAGTACAAGCAGCTACAGAGGTGAATGATGGCGTATTTTAAAGTTTATTAACTGCTGGTTAAACATGAATTCCAGGCATAGACCAATACCTGTCTGATGCCCCGAGAAGCTGAAAATCACCAAAGTAGACACCACTACTCTAGTGATCTCCACTTGCTTCCAGGTCCTGTGCCGGTCAGCCGCTCAGCATGGGCGCCATTCAGAGAACACTTTAGTGGGGCAGCAACGTTATGGTCTACACCTTGTCGAATCAAAGAGCGATTTGCGTTTATTTAGGGAGCAATGCATTTTCTAAATGGCAGCCAACCTCCTGTATTCACAATGCATCAGACTAGCTGCTCAGCATGGGACCCAAAAGCAGTGGAGATCACTGAAGTAACAGTGTCTACTTTGGTGATTTCAAGCCTCCCGGGGCATTGGCCAGGTATGGTATATAAATAGTTACATTGGTCCAAGCTGGACCAATGTAACTATATAGACTATGGGCCAGATTCAGGTAGATGGGAGCATCTTTGCTCCAGAGTAACGCTTCTCATTTACGTTACGCTGCATAAATTTTAGGAGCAAGTGCTGTTATTCATGAAGCACTTGCTCCTAAAGTTGCGGCAGCGCATCGCAAATGAGCCGGCGGAATTCAAATTGGGCGGGTACGGGGCGTGTAGTATTTAAACGAAGCGCGATCCCGCCGCGAACGTACTGCGCATGCGTCGAGTGTCAAAACATCCCCGTGCGCATGCTCCAAATTCTGTGAATGAACGTCAATGACGTCACATTCCCATTCATGAACTTTTTACGCAAGCGACGTGTTTTTTTCTTTCCCGACGCGATGACGACGCCTATACCTAACATAGGATACTCCAACCCCATGTAGGTATATCTTCGCGCCGCGTATCCCTTCCGGAAACGTCGTACCGTCATTGCGTCGCGCCGGAATTCGATCGTGAATTGCCGATTTCCGCTCATTAACATATTTTTTGAGCGTAAATCGGCGGGAACGCCCCCGGCGCCATTTTTAAGTTGAAGTAACGATGCGATGGCGAAACTCAGTGACGCTGATTGCATCGGACCTTCAACCCGGCGTTTCTTGTTTTCTGGTTACAGAAAACAGAAACGCCGGCTCAAAGTGACAGTTAGGCTGGCGGATCACTGGATCCGCCAGCCTAACTGTTCCTGAATCTGGCCCTATATAAAAATATACCATGTATGAAATTCTTCTTTAAGAATATACAAATACTTTAACGCCCATAGTCTGGGCACAGGTACACCTTAACCACTTCCTTACTGGGCATGTATACCCCCTTCCTGACCAGGTGAAATTTCAGCACTGCGTCGCTTTAACTGACAATTGTGCGGTCGTGCGATGTGGCTCCCAAACAAAATTGGTGTCCTTTTTTTCCCACAAATAGAGCTTTCTCTTGGTGGTATTTGGTCACCTCTGCGGTTTTAATTTTTTGCGCTATAAACAAAAAAGGACGACAATTTTGAAAAAAAAATACAATATTTTTTACTTGTTGCTATAAAAAATAGTCCAATTAAAAAAAAAAAATCAGTTTAGGGCGATACGTATTCTTCTACATATTTTTGGTAAAAAAAAAAAAAAATCACAATAAGCGACTGGTTTGCGCAAAAGTTATAGCGCCTACAAAATAAGGGACAGAATTATTATTTTTTATTATTTATTTTTTTACTAGTAATGGCGGCGATCTGCGATTTTTATTGCGACTGCGACATTATGGCGGACAATCAGACACTTTTGACACATTTTTGGCACCATTCACATTTATACTGCAATCAGTGCTATAAATATGCACTAATTACTGTATAAATGTGACTGGCAGGGAAGGGGTTAACACTAGGGAGTGAGGAAGTGGTTAATGTGTATCCTGCATTGTGTTCTAACTGTGGGGGGAGGGGGGGTGACTGGGGGGTGATCGATCTGTGTCCCTATGTACAAGAGACACAGATCGGTCTCCTCTCTCCCTGACAGGACGCTGTCATTGTGAGAGCCGGCAATGAGAAATGATCTCATATGTTTACATATGAGATCATCTCTCATTCGCCGCACAGATCGCATCGCAAACGGCCACTCTGATTGGCCGTTCGCGGCGATCTGTGATTGGCTGTGTCCAAGGGACACGGCCAGTACAGAAGTTCACCGCTGCGCGCTCTGGAGCGCGCGCTGGGAACGAAGAAAGGGGCTGCCGTGAAAACACGGCGGCCCGGAGAATTAGAGCCACCCTGCGGCCGTATATAGTCGTACGGCCGTAGGGAAGTGGTTAAGTAAGGCATACATAACTGCAGTCCCTATAATTACAGTATTTGGTAACATCTATCTCTAACTACGACAGTCTCTACGTACATGACATCTCCCCTTCAAACAAGGCATCTTCAAGCTCTCTGTTAACATGGCAGTGGCATAATCAGCTGTCAGACGAGGTTATGGATATAGTAGGTTCAACAAAGGACTATGGGTGTGTGTTGGGTGCAGGCATATACATACAGATCCATGTAAATCCTTATGGTGTGGTAAAAACCTCAAATCACTTAAAAATCTGATCTGCTTATAATGAACTACCACATTTAATTAATACATAAGTATAATACATTAACAATAATAAATAGGTAGGAGCTGTGGTGGCTCAACGTGATTGGCACTGCGCTGACAAGCCGTTCACCTCTGCAGCCAAGGGTTCGGATCCCGGTCTCGGCTGCATGTGAATTGAGTTTGGTGGTCTCAGCCCGGCTCCCGGTGGGTGTGCTATGCAAGGTACGCCTGTGCTTAGTACGCCCACCCCCCCACAAAAACCACCACACTTGCACGCACACGAAATTGGTTTAAAACACACACACTTTGGCCATGCGGTCTCCTAAAATAAAGAGAGGCGAAGGACCTACGGGGCTGGCTGGGTGGGCTAGGCCCCCTCACTCCCTCATAGGGGGAGTCCCTCTGCCCCATTGGGGTCCTGTTGGGCCCCAGTTGGGCTCCCAAGAGGAGCAGGTAGGGCGGGGTGAGTGGGAGGCCCCCCTTCACACCCGCCATTGCCACCAGGGGCATGGAGAAGGATGGCGATTGCCTCCGGGGGGAGGGTCTGCCTACTCCCAACTCCTGCAGTCCGGCTCCTCTCTCTCGAGTTCACGCACAAAAATACACTTTAAAAAGAAAGAAAAAAAAACAAAAAAAAAAAAAAAACAATAATAAATAAATAAAGATGTCTATTTACTAAGTTGCATGAGTTATTTTAACTGTATTTGATTTTTTATCACACATGGAAATTTTTGTTTCATCGATTTGTTATACTGTAGATATAGAATTATTAATCCTTCTAATGCATTAAACAGTTATTGAAATGCCACAACCCGTTATTTGTCTTGTTTATTCAAATTTTATCTCCACCTGAAATGACCGCTTTTCCTGCTCTCCTCAATAGACACATCATGAAACTTCAAGATTAACACCATTCTAGAAGGAAGTGTTTTAATATGTATAAACCTGTGTTCATTCCTTTGTAAAGTGACTTTTACATACATAAACAATCCATACTACCTACATACATACTTTAACAATCTATACTATACCATGTATGTTGTAAATGCAGCTGATCCATGCAAAAGCGAAATTTCATGATGGGGTAAAAAAAGAAGAAAATGGATTATAAAATGTATAAAACTACAATGAAAATAGCACATGTGTTATGCCCTGTGAAAACGAACCGATGGACTGTTTTCATCGGACGAACTGATCGTGTGTGGGCCCCATCGCTTTTTTTCCCATCGGTGAAAAAGAATAGAACATGTTTTAAATTTTTCTTATGGTTAAAAAACGATAGAAAAAAACGATCGTCTGTTGGGAAGTCCATCGGTCAAAAAACCACGCATGCTCAGAATCAAGTCGACTTCATTTTTCTCAGCACGTCGTAGTGTTTTACGTCACCGCGTTTGACACGATCACATTTTTAATCCATCGGTTTAGATTCCATCAGATATCCGATCGTGTGTACAGGGCATTATACTTTAGTTAATTGCCCCTGAGGTCCGCTATGTTGGACTGAGGACTGAAGTTCTAGTTCACATCAGACGCAGTTCCGTGTGCTTTTTTTCTGCACTAAAAATGCATGCACAGAGTTTTCCATGTATTTCAATGGCTCTAGTTCACACCATACAGTTTTCGATCAGTTTCTGGTCAGTTTCCGGTGCAGAAACTGACCGGAACTGACTGTATTGGTGCAGAAAAAATGGAACTGCACAGAAATGCATCTGGTGTGAACTGACCCTAAATGAGATTGGACGCCCAATCACACCTGGCTTGGAAGTGATCAGATGTCAATGGCCTCTCTGCAATATTTTCTGACACCCCTAGCCAATCATTCTTGGGGTATGGACCAATCATCCAAAATGCATTTTCCTGCACTGTTACTATTGGTCGGTGCTGGGGGTGTCTGCTCAATGCACTAACATGTACACCTGGCTAAGGAAACTGTATGTATCAACGGTACAGGGTTGCATGAACTACAACCGTAGCAGTCACTGAGGAAGAAGCTGCAATTCAAGATGGACCTGCTGGCACTTGTAGTTCTTCCACAGCTGCAGGTGACTCATGTCTCTCTTTCATGAATCCACCTATAGGTTTGCAGGTAAGATCGGTGTTGTAGGTAAGTAAGGTGTACCCACCTCTATGAGATGCAGGGAGTGCAGCGGACTGTAGCAGCGATGAACCACTGTAGTATTTTCCTCCACGCAGAGCTGGTGTCGGCATTCACACTCTCTTCTCTTCCACTCACATCATTAAACTGTGGATGGTGTTAAAAAGCATTCGTTGGCGTCACTGTATCCTGAGAGGAGAGAGGGAGGGAGAGATAGATGGAGAGATGAGAGGGATATGGAAGTTGGAAAGAGATAATTTACACAATAACAGGAAAGCAGCAACACACACAGTGAGATCAAAATGTGTTTGATGTAAAAACTGATCAGCAGCGTAAAATGCAGCAATGTGCGAGAGCCTACAGCTTATAACTGAATGAGGATTTCTGATTGGTCGGTGTACTGCAGATGGCAGTTACTTGTGTGAAAAGTCTCAGACTGAAGCTGCAAACCTTCCATTCCCAGATAATGTTTGTTCTTGTGCTGTTATATTGAACTTGTTAAGCTTCACTGTAATAGTGACACCAGTAAATAAGAAAAAAAAAAAAAAAATTTGGCTGAGAAGTCAGAGAGTGGCAGATTCTATTGGATGCTTTTCACATTGGTATTGCTTTGTATTACTTTTATAAGCTCCACCCACATATGATATTACAGTCGTTGGCGCTCCTAGGATAAATCACTTGCTGGCTTCCTCTAAGGCTGGCCATACATTATACGATTTTCTTGTACAATTTTCCTTTAGATTTACCAAAACCATATAATATAAGGGCCAACAAAAAAAAATGTGTATGCAATTAGGCAGGCCCTTGCATTACAAAGTTAACGGAAATTGAATAAGAAATTTGTATAATGTATGACCAGCCTTATTCTGACAGACTTAGGCCCCGTACACACGAGCAAATGAATCTGATCAAATCGGTCTGACAGACCGATTTGGTCAGATTTGTCTGCTGGCTGTTTTGGTTTGATCGCTGTACACACGATCAAACCAAAATCCCCGCCGGCAGACAGCGCGATAACGTGGAGGTGACGTTGACGCCGCCACGTCACTGCACCAGGAAGTAAAACACTTCCGCGCATGCGTCGAATCCATTCGACGCATGTGCGGGCAGATATGTCTGCTGATTAGCGTACTAACCAGCAGACATATCGGTCCGACGGGTTCCCAGCAGACAGATTTTAAAGCATGCTTTAAAATCTGTCTGCTGGCCAAATCCGTCGGCTCGCCCGTACACACGATCGAATCTGTCTGCTGAGATGGTCTGTCAGACCGTTTTCAGCAGATAGATTTGATCGTGTGTGCGCGGCCTTAAAGTGGTTCTAAAACTAAAACTTTTTTTTACCTTAACCGCTTCAATACTGGGCATTTTTACCCCCTTCCTGCCCAGGTAAATTTTCAGCTTTCAGCACTGTCACACCCGAGGGCTTTCACACTGGAGCGGTGCACTAGCAGGACGGTAAAAAAAGTCCTGCTAGCCGCATCTTTGGAACGGTGAAGGAGTGGTGTGTATAATACCGCTCCTACACCGCTCCTCCCCATTGCAATCAATGGGGCACCGCGGCTATTCCGCCGGCAAATCGTCTTTGCAGAGGTGGTATTTCGGTGGTATTATTACCCTTTCTCAGCCGCTAGTGGGGTGTAAAACTGCCCCCCTAGCGGCCGAAAAGCTATGTGAAATTGATGGTAAAGCGCCAGCCCCAGTGTGAATGTGGACTTAATCCCTGCTGTTTTTTTGGTAAAAAAAAAACACGAAAGTTCTGTAAAAAAAATTGTAAATAAGTAATTTTTCTCCTTTGCTGATGTGCGCTGATGAGGCTGCACAAATATGCAGCACTAATGGGCACTGATAGGTGGCACTTATGAGCAATAATAGGTGGCACTTATGGGCACTGAAGGAGAAAAGGGAGGTGAGGAAGGAGAGCTTCCAATCCATCCACAGGTCCTATACCTTGTTGAATTTTTTGGTGTTATTACAAAGTATATGGGTGAGTTTATCGTTAATGATCCAATTGAGTTTACTTTTAACCTGGTCAAGAGGAATTACCGACTGTTTCCAATGCTTAGCGATTATTATTATCGCTGACAGCAATATGTAATTAATCAATTTTAATCAATTTTTTTGGGTGCTGCATCAGGTAGTTTGTGGAAAAGAGTGGCTTCTGGAGATCTGCAAACGGTTACCCCCTTCACTGAGTTTATTAAGTTGAAAATTCTAATCCAGAAAGTAGTTGCAGGGGGCACTGCCACTAAATATGGTGCATTGTCCCCAACTGCCCACATCGTCTGAAACAATTCGGTAAGGTAGAAAGATGCATCTTAGCTACCCTAGTTGGCACTTTATAGTTGGCCTCTACAAGGGTAGTATTGATGGAAATTTTGGAAAACTGATACGCGATGTCATGTCATTAAAGAGGGGGTTCACCCTAAATATACTCTCTCCCATGCGATCCAGCATACTGGCGTCAGCGCCAGTATGCTGTTTTTTTTTTTTAAATCCCCCACTTACTGCGTAATCTTTCATTTTAAAGCGCGTCACATCTTACGAATATACCCGATTTAGGACTCGGGTATTCTGGGCGCAATGCAGCGCCTGCGCACAGACCTAGAAGCTGACTGCGCAAGTGCCGTATTTCTCCGAGTCCTATGGCTATGGCGCGTCACGCCCTCCGAAAAAAGCCGGAATATGACTCAGAGAAATACGGCACCTGCGCAGTCAGCTCCTAGGTCTGTGCGCAGGCGCCGCATTGCGCCGAGAATACCCGAGTCTTAAATCGGGTATTTTCGTAAGATGTGACGGGTTGTATAAGCGCCATCCACCGCGGGGGAAAGATATAAAAAATAAAGATTACACAGTAAGTGGGGGATTTAAAAAAAAAAAAACAGCATACTGGCGCTGATGCCAGTATGCTGGATCACATGAGAAAGAGTATATTTAGGGTGAACCTCCGCTTTAAGTCAGATCAAAGGTAAGGTTCAGGTCCCTTTCCCACTGTTCCATATAGGCAAGTTTTGAATCTGGCTCAGTAAGAGAGGCGTATATCGCAGATATCACCCCCACTCTGGCCTCTGGCTTGGCATGACAGTTCAAATGTTGTGAGCGTTAGGGGTTCCACCAATAGGTTAAGTTTAGCCATCCCTGGCAAAGGATGGGATTTGGTTGTATCGGAAAATTTGGCTAGGAGGCATTAGGAACATGTCTTTAAAATATTGCATGGTGTATATCTGATCTCCATTAAGGAAGTCGCCGATCCTCAGTCGCCCCTTATTAAGCCACCATTGGAACAGTCGCGGAGTCAAGCCAGGTGGAAACTCCGGGTTACAGAGAATGGGAGCTAGTGGTGTATGTGGGGATGATAAAGGACTGCGGTGGCGTGTTCTGTCCCAAATTGCTAAAGAATGTGATAAAGCAGGGCATAGGTGGGCGTAAAGGACTAGGATGGCAGGAAAGTGCTTCAATGGAGACCCAAAAGGGTGACTGAGCCTTTAGCAGTGGTGTAAGCTAACTGGGCAATCTGGGCTGCATGGAAATATGCCTGTAGATTAAGAAGACCACCCATAGGTTTAGATGTATCTTATTACCCGACACAAAGTGCAGGACTTCAGCTTGCAGACGTTGTATGTCATTAAAGCGGAATTTCACCCTAAATATAAGATCTCCCAGGCGCCGTATTTCTCCGAGTCCTATTTCGGAGGGCGTGACGCGCCATAGCCGTAGGACTCGGAGAAATACGGCGCCTGCGCAGTCAGCTCCTAGGTCTGTGCGCAGGCGCCGCATTTTCGCCGAGATTACCCGAGTCCATATCGGGTATTTTCGGAAGATGTGACGCGCTGTACTGGCGCCGTCCACCGCGGGGGAAAAAAATGAAATTACTGGATAATACAGTAAGTGTGGGATAAAAAAAAAAAAAAAAAACAGCATACTGGCGCTGACGCCAGTATGCTGAATCACATGGGAGATCTTATATTTAGGGTGAAATTCCGCTTTAAAGTAGAGAGATGAGGCTATTGGTGTGTATCATGTGTTTTTGGTCAGTGGTTCAGTCCCTGACTGCATATATAGAAAGATTTTCAATCATAGAGAACTGAAAATTAGAGGGACTATTATGAATACACCGACTGGTTGGTTAATCCAAAGAATAAGCTTTTATTTTAAATTATATAACACATGATACGAGGAAAATATGATTGACAAGGGGGCTAAAAAACAATTACTGTGAGATCTGAGCTGGTGGAGCTTTTGGTCAGATCAATACACAGACATACACATTCAAGACGACAAACATAACAAAGAACATTTAAAAGGCTGTCCGGACGTCAGTAGGCAAGAAGAGGGATGTCTATCTCTCAGGGGAAAATCCCCAGTACGTAAATTAACAAAAATGATGTTGAATAATGGAGATAGGCTATCCCTCTCGGCCTCCTGGATGCTCAAGCAAAAAAATATACAAGGGAAAAGTAGGGATAGGAGAGAGAGAGAAGGATAGATGTAAATTGGGCTGCAGCCGTAATGAACAGGTTAATCCTCAATAAAAACTGTAATGACCACCGCTTAATAGCAGTGTGGTTCAGCGAGTCATGTAGTACTGTTCTCATAGATCTCTATTCAAAGACAATTATCATTGATGATATATATTGTATCGGCTCAAATTAGCAGGTTTGCAAAGATACATCAATAAGCCCAGGTTCACTGGGTACGATTTAGTTCGATTTGAGATGCGATTTCACATGTGAAATCGCATCTCAAATCGGCGGCAATTGCCGGCAATGACACCGTCCTAATCGGTGCGACTCCGCATCTGCGGCGCTGCACCGGTTTCAAAAAGTAGTTCCTGTACTACTTTTTGCGATTTCAGGACGCGATTTACATTGACAGCTGTGCAGAACCCTGCACAAATGTCTCCTAAGTCGCGCCGAAATCGGAACTGCCAGAGGGAGTGAAATCGCGCGAGTTCAGCTGAAATCGCGCGATTTCACTCCCGCAGCCCAGTGTGAACCAGGGCTAAAGTGGTTTCAAGAGGAGACACAGTCTCATATGCGGTACGTTACCGTTACTTGATTGTAGCGTGCCTTTCACCTGCTCTCATTCAGGTTATCTCAGGTCGGTAGTATCCTGGAAAGATCCGTAGCACCTTTAGTATGCTACCTGAAGTGCACTTCAAAGGCTGTAGGTTAAGGTGACCAGATTTTTTAAATGAAATCCGGGGACATATTTTTTTGTTACTAGTAATGGCAACAATCAGCGACTCTCTGCCCGTCGCCGCCCGCCTCACAGCCTCTCAAGTCTTACTCTTCGGGCCCCAGCTACTACTGGGTGGGGAGCGGAGGAAGATCACTCCGCAGGGAAGGCAAGGAGATAGGAAGGTGGCTGGCCAGGATTTGAGCCAAGGCAGAAGAACATGCGAGCGAAGCTGAAGAAATATTCCCTCCGCTCCGACCAGCACATGATCATCAGAAAGGGCACAGATAATGGGAAAAATACAACCCCTCTATGCTAGTAGGCATGGTGGAGTGGGGGTGTATAATTCTAATTTTTTTATTTTAATTCTCCAACGATTGTCTTTGAAATTGCCCCTGCCCCCTATAAAATCCAATCTGGGGACAAAACCAGGGACAGACTTGGTCCGGGAACAGTGTCCTCAATCAGGGGACTGTCCCCTGAAACCGGGGATGTCTGGTCACCCTACTGTAGGTGTGCTGTGCCTGAGAGTCAGGTAAACTCGTAGTTCCTCTCATTTATCAGGTGAAGTAGTTTGCTTAGATGTGACCATTCCAAATCTGACAGTGCCGCGATTGAGTCTTGGGTCCACGTATAGGCAGGGCACCGATATTCAAACTCCGTATAAGCCGAGTATCCTTCATAAATTTGTCTCTCCGTACAGGGCCGCCATCAGGGGGGTACAGGCAGTACACTTGTAAGGGGCCCGGGGGTCCCCAGGGGCCCGGATGGCAACCCCCTTTTATTAAAAAAAATCGATATTTTTAATATATTTTTATTTTATTTTTTATTAAAGGAACAATTTTTTTTTCTTAGAGGTCCGGAGGGCCCCGTATGTCAACCCCCCTTTTGTTATTTATTTTCTATTTAAAAAAATATATATTTTTTTAATATATTTTTATTTATTTTTTATTAAAGGGACAATTTTTTTGTTTTAGCGGTCTGGAGGTCCCCAGGGGCACGGAGGTCCCCACTGCCCTGGATGCAAACCTCCCTTTTTTTATTAAAAAATATTTTTTTATATATTTTCCTTTTTTATATATATTATTATTATTTTTTATATTATTTTATTTCATTTTTTTTCTTTTTCTTTATTTTATATATATTTTTTTTGTAAAGGGCCCCCCGCTTCTCAATTCCCAGCAGCCCCCCGCTTCTCAATTTCAGGCGGCAGCACCCCCCCCCCCCGTTCTCTGATCCAGGGGGCCCATGCCTAAAGCTGTGTAAGGGGCCCCATAATTCCTGATGGCGGCCCTGTCTCCATATTCCAATCACCTTTAGGCAACGCTGTGGAGGGATCATGCAAACTGGAGGGGGGGGGGTAGATGGTTTTGCAGGACGGCCGGACAGTCGGGTGTAACGCCGACTAGTTTAGCTGTTTAGGGCGTAGCCTCATCTAAATGTTCTTTGTTATGTTTGTCGTCTTGAATGTGTATGTCTGTGTATTGATCTGACCAAAAGCTCGACCAGCTCAGATGTCACAGTAATTGTTTTTTTAGCCCCCTTGTCAATCATATTTTCCTCGTATCATGTGTTATATAATTTAAAATAAAAGCTTTATTCTTTGGATTAACCAACCAGTCGGTGTATTCATAATAGTCCCTCTAGTTTTCAGTCCTCTATGATTGAAAAATCTTTCTATAGATGTTGTATGTCCCCTGTAAGGGGTTAGCTCGGTAGCGGGGGTGTGTGACCCCCTGGATGGGTTCACTACACACTGAACTATACAGAGAGGCAGACGAAGACGGTTGCAAACAAAGAGTTTGGTTTATACTTCCATATTGCTGGAAAAAAGTGCAAGCATCCAAACAGCATAAACAAAACATAAAATAAACCCTGGCATCTTGGGGCGTCTACCTTCACCACACAGGAACCTATCTATGGCGTCTGGCACAGCCTACTGCTGGGCAGACACTGCTGGTTATAAAGCAGAGAAACAATAGTCTTTTTGATTTTTATCACACAGAAGAATCAACAACCACCTCACCTCTTCAGAAGTCTTTCTCACTGCTCTCCTTAACTCAAAAAGCCTCAGGATGCAGCAATCAGTAGTCATCCTCTGGATGATTTATAGAGGCCTTAATTGCCTCATACTGAACAGCTGAAGTTTTCCAACGCCCTAAACCTTTCTGGCTACCTCTGTAGCTGACACCTGGTAGTAATTGGTGTATTGTCTAAACAAGGCAGAAATGTATCTCCCGTCTGTGACAACACCCACAGATTTACCTGACTTCCTGTCACACCCCCCCTCGGGATCAGGGCCACCATCAGGGGGGTACAGGCATTACACCCGTAAGGAGCCTGGCCGCAACCCCCCCCCCCCCGTTTTTTTCCGTTTCACCCCCCCCCACCTTTAGAAACTCGCTCCCCCCTTTTTTTTTTACTTTAGCAACTCACGGCAGGAGAGAGAAGACTTGACTTGACTTTTGTTTCGTTTGTCAGCACCAACCCCGTCCCCCCCCCCTGTCATGCTTATCATCTCGCGGGAGGAGAGAGAAGAGGAGAAGAGATTACACTTTCTTTACCACAACCCCCTGTCACACTTATAATGTATTCCCTGTATTAGGGAATAAAACATTTTACAACTTGCTGTGCTTCCCCGCCTCCCTACTCAAACCATCAAGCGTTGTGCACAGTTGCATCTCTTCTCTCCACTCTCCCTTCACTTACATGGACTGAGGCAGCAGTGGGAGCTATCGGGACCAACACCGTGCATTTGTGCGAGTACTTGTACTTTCACCAGTGAAAAGAAAAAGAGTCCACATTTAAAACACCAAGTCGAAGTGACGATCCAATGAAAGGAATCCTCCACCTTTAAAGTAAGTGAGTCTGCTTACCAGATTCCCAGCGGTCCCTTAATCAAAAAGGACCCCAGGTAGCATGTAGCTTTCAACCGGTGGGAACTGAAGGTTGGATGCCCACAGTGTGATGACAGTCACCATCCCATTCCAAGGAATAGAAAATCTTAGATGCCATATACCATAGGGAAAGAAACATAGGGAGCCGCAATAGTGTAAAACCATTGGATACAATTTTATTTAAAATAAGACAAAAAAACACTCACATTTTAGTAGTGCTTAATAGCTTTTCAGTCTGGTGCTCCGGCCGGAAGCAAACCAGACAACCCGTCCAAAAGGATAGAACTGATGCAGTCAACGGGGGGTGATGCCGGTGTGCCACACGTTCCGTTCCGTTTCGTATCGTTCCGTTTTTTCGTTTCCGTTCATTTTTCGTAGGACGCCCGTTTTCCTGTTCGATCCCGTTCGTTTTTCGTACGACGCGATTTTTTCAGATTCCGATCGTTTCGTATTTTCGTTACCGTTTTATTTTCCTACATGCGGGATGGTTCGTTATTCTGTTTAATTCATGTTTGTTACTTGTTAGACAATAATTTTCGTGAATTTTCGTCAATGATTTGCATTCTGTATCTTGAAACCCTTTTCTTTTGCTATTTTCAGTCGTATGTTAATTGTTCATATGACATCTATAACAAAAGATTTGCATTCTGTATTTTGAATTCCTATTTTCTGTTCGTATTTTGTATTCAAAATACAGAATGCAAATCTTTTGTTATAGATGTCATATGAACATACGACTGAAAATGTCATATGAACATGCGACTGAAAATATGAACAGAAAAAGGATTTTCGTCATTTTGTACTTTCGTAAATATATCGCAGGATTCGCGGCACTTTCAACACACGGCTCATCCATATTAACTATTGTTAAGCCCCATACACTTGGTCAGACTTTTTAAACCACAAACATAAAAACGATCGTTTTCCGTTCGTTCTCAGAAAATTTGTTTGTTTTCAAACTACATCAGAAAACCATTTTTGGGTTCAAAAGTCTGGCCAACTGATCTCCCTTCAGATGAAAATCCACAGAAAAGTGTATTTGGCTTAACTGTACTACTCACTGTACTAGTGTACTCAGCACAAAAAAGAAGCTGCTTCACTAACTACACTCACTCACTGCCCATTCAAAAAAAACGAAAATTACATCTATAACAAAAGATTTGCATTCTGTATCTTGATACCCTTTTCTTTTGCTATTTTCAGTCGTATGTTCATATGACATCTATAACAAAAGATTTGCATTCTGTATTTTGAATACAAAATATGAACAGAAAATAGGAATTTAAAATACAGCATGCAAATCTTTTGTTATAGATGTCATATGAACAATGAACATACGACTGAAAACGAACAGAAAAAGGATTCAAACAAAATACAGAATGCAAATCTTTTGTTATAGATGTCATTTTCGTTCTTTTGCCGTTTTCGTTTTGTCGTTTTTTTTGTCGGATCATTCGTTCGTATTTGCGGTTGTTCGTTATGTGGCTCATTCGCATACCCATCGTTTTCGTATTTTGGTGCTTTAATTTTTTTCGTATGTATACATTATCCCGTGGGTACGAAAATGAACGTTTTCGTACGAAAATAACATTAGTACGAACGGGAATGCACATATCTAGTATCAGGACAACCCTACCAGCAAAGCAGGACCTAACACCACAGGTTGCTTTGTGTTGTACAGGGACAGCTGGCAGTTCTGGAGACACTAGGTAACAAGGGAAGTATTAGTCTTGGAACGCATAGCCCAGGGTTCGTATTGTCTGTAACGTCACTTCCGTGAAATTATCTGCCGGTTTCACTGCTCTGTATTGTCACAAATAGTTTGGAACACATCGCGCATGCGCAGTGCAAAATTTCTCAGCGGAAACGTCACTTCCGTAGCAAGATGAAATGGGTAGCCGAATGTGATGAAACACCGTCACATTCGGTCGCAATTTATAAAAAAAAAATAAAGTATCGGTAATCGGTGAGTACTTGAAAAAAAGTATCTGTACTTGTACTCGATCTTAAAAAAGTGGTATCGAGAAAACCCTACTTGAAACCATAACGAATATGTGCCCTGCAGTAGGTATTGACAGTCATTTGTTTATGCTACTATATGGCAGATCAAAGGGGGGGATTGTATGAAAACAATGTTACTGCATAATCCAAAACCACCACAAAATGTATACAGACCCCCTGACACTTAGCTTTCAGTGCTGGAAGACTGGTAGGCTTTAGCACAAAGATCCATGCCAAGTGCTGAAACTCCCGCTCATTAACCCTTCCTGCAATCCCAGCACTAATCTTCCTTTAAAGTATTACAACCAAAACCGTTAGATGTGGTGGCTGCATTAGTTTTCTTTTTTTCGGCTTTCCCTCTCTGTTTTTACCTAGTGATCTGACTAGTAATACACCTCAAATTTTAGAGTGCCCTCAGTCTGGATGAATGAGCACAGGTGGCAGATTTAGACAGCAAATCTGTTTAAAATTGAAACCTTGCATCAGGGCAAATATAAGCTGCTAGCACATCAACTGATATAGGTTAGCAAAAATTAAGTGATATCTATCTATATATTGTGACAGCAGGCAGGTAAAATTGCATGGTTGCATCCAGGATGGCAAATATGTGTCACCCAGATTCAGGCTCTATGGTGAATTGTACCACTAGGGGGAAGTGCTGAGAGTCCTGCAGGGGTAGAGGTAATGAGCCAAGCTGAATTAACTGCTTGCTGACCGCCGCACGCAGATATACATCGGCAGAATGGCACAGGCAGGCAAAAGGACCTATATACTGTATATGTCCCCTTTAAGGAAAAGCATTGTGGACGGCCGCGAGCTTCGTGACTCCGACCGCGGGTCCCGTTGACTCGATATCCGTGAGCATACCTGTGATCGTGTCACGGTGAGGAAGAAGGGGGAAATGCTTATGTAAACAAGTATTTCCCCAGTCTTCCTAGGGACAGGACAATGACCACAGATTCCTGTAGTTGGAAGCAGTGATTATTGTCCTGTCACACGCAGCCCATCCCCCCTACAGTTAGAAGCATTTCCTAGGGCACACTTAACCCCCTTAGTGCCACCTAGTGATTAACCCCCTTCACTGCCAGTGTCATTTTCACAGTAATCAGTGCATTTTTATAGCACTGATCTATGTAAAAATAACAATAGTCCCAAAAATGTGTCAAAAGTGTCCGATGTGTCCACGATAATGTCGCAGTCACGATAAAAAACGCAGATTGCCGACATTATTAGTAAAAAATAAATTATAATAAAAATACCATAGTTCAACCCCCTATTTTGTAAACGCTATAACTTTTGTGCAAACCAATCAATATGCGCTTATATGTAGAAGAATACATATCGGCCTAAATGGAGGAAAAAAAATGTTTTTTTTATATATTTTTGGGGGATATTTATTATAGCAAAAAGTAGTACTGGGGCAAATCTGGCAGCACACTGGCAGAATTTGATGAGGAAAATCTGGCAGCACACTGGTGGCATTTGATAGGGCAAATTGGCGGCAAACTGGCAGCATTTGATGGAGCACACTGGCGGCAATTAATGGGCACACTAGCGGCATTTGATGGGGCAAACTGGCTGCACACTGGTGGCATTTGATGGAGCAAACTGGCGGCAGTTGATGGGGCACACTGGCAGCAATTGATGGGGCACACTAGCGGCAATTGATGGGGCACACTGGCGCCAATTGATGGGGAAAACTGGCAGCATTTGATGAGGAAAACTGGCAGCACACTGGTGGCAATTGATGGGGTAAACTGGCAGCACACTGATGGCAATTGATGGGGTAAACTGGCAGCACACTGACGGCAATTGATGGGCACACTGGCGGCAATTGATGGGCACACTGGCAACAATTGATGGACACACTGGCAGCAATTGATGGGGCACACCGTCAACAATTGATGGTTACAGTAGCTGCATTTGATGGCACAGTGGCTGCATTTGATGTTTTTTTATTTTTTTCAGTTTGTTTGCGCCCCCCCCCAACAATTTTGAGCACCAGCCGCCACTGTACACAACATGTACAGTACTTTATTTCTTTTTACAGTCCCAACAGTATAACATACAAAGAGCTTCCCAATGTGATTCCTCTCCAGCCTGACTTGCATACACACGTTCATGCAAAAAATTGTCCGACCAAAGCGCGGTGACGTACAAAGCGTACAACGGGACTGTAAAGAGGAAGTTCCTTTCAAATGGCACCACCCTTTGGGCTGCTTTTGGGCTGCATACTTGATTCTGAGCATGTACAATTTTTTTTCCATACACACGACCGTTTTTCGCGCAGAGAAAAAAAATTACGGGAAACACGATGAGAAAAAAGACAGCTGGTTTCAATTTTTTGTCAAGAAAACTGCTAGGGAGCATACACAAGAATGGCAGTTTTCTCGTCGTGAAAACCGGTCGTGTGTACAAGGCATTAGGCTCTGGTAAGCAAGTTTAGTTTGTGGTGGCTGGAGCACTGAGGTTGGTGAAGGTGATTTAATATGCTGAGCTTCACAAGTGGATGTACTTTTTGAGATGACCTTGGGACTCTTATTGTGGACTTTACATTTGAGCTTATTACACCATCATTTGAGTATAGAACAGTGCAACATGCTGTTTGTATGTAGCTTAGACCCCTTTCACACTGGAGCGGTGCGCTGGCAGGACAGAAAAAAAAGTCCTGCTAACAGCATCTTTGGAGCGGTGAAGGAGCGGTGTGTATATCGCTCCTGCCCATCGAAAGCAATGGGACGCCACGACTATAATGCTGGCAAAACTTCTCCTTTTCCCTTCACTTCCAGTTGTTTGGAAGAGCAGTGCACATTCTGTGCGGTCATATGCACTACTTTATGCATATTACAAATCCCATAGTCCATTGTTCATCTCAGGAGTGAGCACTAGAGGATGAGCACATTCGTACATACAGTGGGACCATGGAGAAAGAACATATGCACCTTCTAGGGCAGGTCCCCAACCCCCAGGTTATAGACTGGTACTGGTTCATGGCCTGTCAGACAGCAGGCTGCACTGCCACTGGGAGGAGCCACATTGGCATCCAGTGGCGGGAGAGGCATTCACCTTCTCAGGCTCTGGTGTGTCGGACCGTATTGAGGAAAGGCAGCAGATAGAAGTGTCCTTGAGTGGGAATTGGAGAGGAATCAAGGAGGCGTAAGCACCTTGCTACACGCACACGGCCAGGCCTCTGTGTGAGCATCTGGTGGGAAGTGGCACGCTGCATCTGTTGGCAGGCTACTGGTGGCAAGTGGCACGCTGAATCTGGTGGCAGACTACGAGTGGCAAGTGACACGCTGCGTCTGGTGGAAGGCGACGGTGGCAAGTGACAAGCTGCATTTGGCGACAGGTAATGGTGGCAAGGGGCATGCTGCATCTGGTGGCAGGCTACGGGTGGCAAGTGACATGCTGCCTCTAGTGGCAGGTGAGAGTAGCAAGTGACAAGCTGCATCTGGAGGCAGGCGATGGTGACAAATGGCACACTGCATCTGGTGACAGGCTACCGGTGGCAAGTGGCACGCTCCATCTGATGGCAGGCAACGTGGCAAGTGACAAGCAGCATCTCGTGGCAGGCGATGGTGACAAATGGCACACTGCATCTGGTGACAGGCTGCTGGTGGCAAGCTCCATCTGATGGCAGGCAACGTGACTAGTGACAAGCAGCATCTGGTGGCAGGCGATGGTGACAAATGGCACACTGCATCTGGTGACAGGCTACTGGTGGCAAGTGGCACACTCCATCTGATGGCAGGCAACGTGGCAAGTGACAAGCAGCATCTGGTGGCAGGCGATGGTGACAAATGGCACACTGCATCTGGTGACAGGTGACATGGCAAGTGACAAGCTGCATCTAGTGGCAGGTGATGGTGGCCAGGGGCACGCTGTATCTGGCAAGCTACAGGTGGCAAATTACATGCTGCATCTGGTGGCAGGTAACAATGGCAAATGGCACGTTGCATATGACGGCAGGCTATGGGTGGCAAGTGGCACGCTGCATCTAGTGGCAGGCTATGGGTGGCAAGTGGCATGCTGCATCTAGTGGCAGGCAACAGTGGCAAGTGACAAGCTGCATTTGGTGACAGGCTACGGGGGAAAAGTATCACTGTGCCATGAGCTGTCACAATGTAATACCTGTCATAAGAAACATATACAAGAAGCCATTGCTGATCGCCTTCAGAACATGCAAGTTCCCTGGCCATCGTGTGGATCCAAAGGCTTCAATAATCCCCAAGATGTGCAGCAAGTGAAATCAGAACTCAAGATCTGCATGCTTGTTTCAGACCAGTGACTCTAATGACTGAATTCAAAGGATCAGCATGACATGCCAGCACAGGGCCGATCCTAGGGTCACAGACGCCTGGGTGCAGAAATATTTCTGGTGCCCCCACATGGTCAGGGACTGCAGACATAGTACAGGAAATGGTCAGAGACTGCATATATAGTACAGGAAATGGTCAGAGACTGCATATATAGTACAGGAGATGGTCAGAGACTGCATATATAGTACAGGAGATGGTCAGAGACTGCATATATAGTACAGGAGATGGTCAGAGACTGCAGACATAAGTAGAAGGAAGATGGTCAGCACTACTGCAGACATAGTGCAGAGATGGTCAGAGACTTAACAGACATACTACACTTACAGGATTGATCAGAGACTGGCAGATATAATACATGAGATTGTCAGAGACTGCCACTATGGTCTCCAGCTACTTTGCTCTCTTTCTCTGACAGGAGGAGGGAGGGAGGATGGACTTGAGCAGGAAACACAGCGGTGGCTGCGGCGGGACAGTCTCTTCTCCTCTGATCCGCTCCTGTCAGTTGCCTGCAGAGAGAGCTGCCTCTGGACACAGGTAGCATTCTGGCACTTCAGCGCCCCCTCTGTGGCGCCTGGGTGCGCTGCACCCCATGCACCCGTCCAGGATCAGCCCTGTGCCAGCACCTGGCACTTTCAGAAGCAGGTCAGCAAAGCACTGGTTAGGGTTTTATTTGTCCATTTTCAACAATCTGGTCATGGCATGTATTGTCAGCTTTAGTACATTAAGGGAATTCTACTGCATATGAACATCTTTAAACAATGCTTAATACTCAGCAAATACCAAGATGATGTAATTATAAAGCAGAGTGCTGATGTGCCTCCTAGTTATGAGATAGTTAATTATTAATGTTCTGTTAGCAATCACTGTTGGCGGAAGATCACCCTGGGGAACGTTACACAGGAAGCGTTACAAAAGGCATTATACAAAGCAGCCTTTTAAGTTTGCAAAACTGTTATACAGAGGCTTAGTGGTGAATTGTACCTTCTGCAGAACTGGTGTCCTGGGTTCACTTCACTGGAAGGCTAATGCCCCGTACACATGATCGGAAATTCCGACAGTAACAGTCAGATGAGAGATTTTTAACGGAAATTCCGACCGTGTGTATGCTCCATTGGACTTTTGCTGTCGGAATTTCCGCCAACAAAAGATTGAGAGCTGGTTCTCCTATTGGAAAATCCGATCATCTGTAGCAATTTCAACGCGCAAAATTCCGACACATGTTTGGAAACAATTCGACGCATGCTCGGAAGCATTGAACTTAATTTTCTTGTCGTACGTCACTGCATTCTTGGCGGTCGAAAGTTCAGAGAACATTTGTGTGACTGTGTGTATGCAAGCCAAGAGTCATTGTACTCTCTAGTGAGGGGTTGTCAACCCCTGGTCCCCGGCCCACTACTAGGCCGTGGCGCTTCTGCAGCCGGGCCGCGGGTGCGGGCGGTGTCCTGCCGTAAATTGTCCCTCGGCGCATAATGCCCGCAGAACACCGGCATGAGAGCGCTGTGTGGATGGGAAAAAGCGAGCGGGCAAGCAGAGATGACATCTCTCTCCGCCCGCCCGCATTACCGTTCTTTCGCCCTCAAAGCCAGTGCTCTGTCTGTGTCGGAGATGCGGCAGGGAGCAGAGAGATGACATCATCTCATACTGCCCGCATCACCGCTCTCCTGCGGCTCCTCGCTGTGTGGAACTTAGATTCCTTGTTCAGCCGGTGCATATTGCCTCTAAACAAGGGAAGGGAGACACACCTATGCTATGTTTATTGATCTGGTGACAGGCAACATGGCTAGTGACAATTCACATCTGGTGACCGGCAATGTGGCAGGTGGCAATCCACATCTTGTGGCATGGCAAGTGGCATTCCACATCTGATGACAGGCAACATGGCTAGTGACAATCCACATCTGGTGACAGGCAATGTGGCAGGTGGCAATCCACATCTGGTGACAGGCAATGTGGAGGTGGCAATCCATATCTGGTGACAGGCAACGTGGCAATCCATATCTTGTGGCATGGCAAGTGGCATTCCACATCTGGTGACAGGCAACGTGGCAAGTGACATTCCACATCTGGTGACAGGCAACATGGCAAGTGACAATCCACATTTTGTGGCAGGTCATGTGGCAAGTGACATTCCGCATCTGGTGAAAGGCAATGTGGCAAGTGACTATCCACATCTGGTAGCAGGCGACAGTGGCCACTGATTCTACATTCTACACCATAACATGATTGAAGCGTCAACCCCAGCCATTGCCCCCCCCCCCCCCCCGGTCCTTAGCACAATTTTCTTTGACGCAGCCGGTCCCCGGTGCCAAAGAGGTTGGGGACCACTGCTAAAAAAATATATATATATGTACAGTGGGGATCGAAAGTTTGGGCACCCCAGGTAAAAATCTGTATTAATGTTTTCTTGTAAAAAAAATAAAAATATTGATTAATGTGCATAACGAAGCCAAGGAAAGATGGAAAAATCTCCAAAAGGCATCAAATTACAAATTAGACATTCTTATAATATGTCAAAAAAAGTTAGATTTTATTTCCATCATTTACACTTTCAAAATGACAGAAAACAAAAAAATGGCATCTGCAAACGTTTGGGCACCCTGCAGAATTTATAGCATGCACTGCCCCCTTTGCAAAGCTGAGACCTGCCAGTGTCATGGATTGTTCTCAATCATCGTCTGGGAAGACCAAGTGATGTCAATCTCAAAGGTTTTAAATGCCCAGACTCATCCGACCTTGCCCCAACAATCAGCACCATGGGTTCTTCTAAACAGTTGTCTAGAAAACTGAAACTGAAAATAGTTGACGCTCACAAAGCTGGAGAAGGCTATAAGAAGATAGCAAAGCGTTTTCAGATGTCAATATCCTCTGTTCGGAATGTAATTAAGAAATGGCAGTCATGAGGAACAGTGAAAGTTAAAGCAAGATCTGGAAGACCAAGAAAAATATCAGACAGAACACCTCGCAGGATTGTGATAAAAGCAATTCAAAACCCACGTTTCACTGCACGATCCCTCCAGAAAGATCTGGCAGACACTGGAGTTGTGGTACACTATTCCACTATAAAGAGATACTTGTACAAATATGGTCTTAATGGAAGAGTCATTAGAAGAAAACCTATTCTACGTCCTCACCACAAAAATCAGTGTTTGAACTTTGCAAATGAACATAGACAAGCCTGATGCATTTTGGAAACAAGTTCTGTGGACCGATGAGGTTAAAATATAACTTTTTGGCCGGAATGAGCAAAGGTACGTTTGGAGAAGAAAGGGCACATCATTTAATGAAAAGAACCTCTGTCCAACTGTTAAGCATGGGGGTGGATCAATCATGCTTTGGGGTTGTATTGCAGCCAGTGGCACAGGGAACATTTCACGAGTAGAAGGAAAAATGGATTCAATACAATTTCAGCAAATTTTGGATGGTAACTTGATGCCATCTGTGAAAAAGCTGAAGTTAAAGAGAGGATGGCTTCTACAAATGAAAAATGATCCTAAACACACCTCAAAATCCACGGGGCATTACATCAAGAGGCGTAAACTGAAGGTTTTGCCATGGCCTTCACAATCTCCTGACCTCAACATAATTGAAAATCTATGGATAGACCTTAAAAAAGCAATGCGTGACAGACAGCCCAGAAATCTCAAAGAACTGGAAGACTTTTGTAAGGAAGAATGGGCAAAGATACCTCAAACAAGAATTGAAAGACTCTTGGCTGACTACAAAAAGCGTTTACAAGCTGTGATACTTGCCAAAGGGGGCAGTACAAGATATTAACTCTGCAGGGTGCCCAAACTTTTGCAGACACCATTGTTTTGTTTTCTGTCATTTCGAAAGTGTAAGTGATGGAAATAAAATCTAACTTTTTTTTGACATATTATAAGAATGTCTAATCTGTAATTTGATGCCTTTTGGTGATTTTTCCATCTTTCCTTGGTTCCGTTATGCACATTAATACAAATTTTTACCTGGGGTGCCCAAACTTTCGATCCCCACTGTATATATAATATGTGGGGATTCTGTGTGGTTTTCTAGCAGTAAAAATATGATTTGTACACGTAGTTGAGCAATGTGAGAACTGGCCTGATAAGCAAGTGGTTAATGTGTGTTGAAGTCGACGCAAGTGTAAATTAGTCCTTAGGTAAGGTTATGGCCCCTGTCAGTTTTTTTTTTGTCATCTGTGTCCCATTGGGCAGATTTACTTCCTGTCCCATAGACAAAACAGGAAGAGGGGATACAAAGTGCGGAAATTTTCTCTTCTACAGGCATACCCCAATTTTAAGTACACAATGGGGTGTATTCCTGTTCTGGGGACAACCCAAAATTTGTGATTTTCTTTTACTTTCACTTTTGATGAGAAGGGTAAACAGGACAAATAGAGAGGGTGAATCTCCCTAACGGGGACACAAGACAGAAATAAAAACTGACAGGGGTTCTAATCCCTCTCCACTCGATCTAAAAGTAAAAACGTTTGCCTTTAGTTACACTTAGTGATTGTCACTAGCAGTTTTCCCGCCGAGCTAAAATGCTGATGGATCTCAGTTGTTAGCAAACACATAGAGGATCATTATGATTTTCTTTGCAACGTACTACTGTATGGGGGTGAGGGGTGCTAATCATGAGAACATCACCCGTGTGTCATTCATCAGCCTATCAGTCAGGGGTCAGGACAGCTACTATTTTTACTATGAGATCAGCAATGGCCGCCCTTACATTTCTCTATGAATGGATTAGTGTCCTGCCAGCTGCCTGGTCTTCTATGTATATTCTCCTTTATCTCAACTCTGCGGACCGACATTTCAAAGGATCGATAATATGTTGTATACAATGCTCGTCTCCTATAGCAACGCCGCCCCTTCATTAATACACGACACCCTGCCTTCCTCTGCATCGGGCCAATGAGCCCAACATGACCTCATCACAGCTCACCCGGAAGCGGAAGTGCGCCCGGCCGTCACGGAAATTGAACTAGAGACCGGAAGTGGCGGCGATGGTAAGATCATAACAATCCCGGGGAGGCTTTGTGATATTTATTTGTCAGTGATCCCCCTCCCCCCTTCAGATTGTGTAATATTATGTGTGAGGGAGCGAGAGAGGCGCCTCTGTACCGTCATCCCATTTATCATTGTACAAGGATTATATATCCCCCATTAACCCCTGTATACCACTGACATCTAACCCCCCCCCATTCACCTCTGTATACCACTGACATCTAACCCCCCCCCATTCACCTCTGTATACCACTGACATCTAACCCCCCCCCCCATTCACCTCTGTATACCACTGACATCTAACCCCCTATTCACCTCTATACCACTGACATTTCACCTCTGTATATCACTGACATCTCCCCTCATTCACCTCTGTATACCACTGACATCTAACCCCCCCCCTCATTCACCTCTGTATACCACTGACATCTAACCCCCCCCCCCCCCCATTCACCTCTGTATACCACTGACGTCTATCCCCCCATTCACCTCTGTATATCACTGACATCTCCCCCCCCCATTCACTTCTGTATACCACTGACATCTAACCCCCCCCCCCCCACTCACCTCTATGTCACCTCTGTATACCACTGACATCTAACCCCCTATTCACCTCTGTATACCACTGACATTTCACCTCTGTATATCACTGACATCTCCCCTCATTCACCTCTGTATACCACTGACATCTAACCCCCCCCCCCCCCATTCACCTCTGTATACCACTGACATCTATCCCCCCATTCACCTCTGTATATCACTGACATCTCTCCCCCATTCACTTCTGTATACCACTGACATCTAACCCCCCCCCCCATTCACCTCTGTATACCACTGACATCTAACCCCCCCCCCCCATTCACCTCTGTATACCACTGACATCTATCCCCCCCATTCACCTCTGTATATCACTGACATCTCCCCCCCCATTCACTTCTGTATACCACTGACATCTATTCCCCCATTCACCTCTGTATATCACTGACATTTCCCCTCATTCACCTCTGTATACCACTGACATCTCCCCCCCTCATTCACCTCTGTATACCACTGACATCTCCCCCCCCTCATTCACCTCTGTATACCACTGACATCTCCCCCCCCTCATTCACCTCTGTATACCACTGACATCTCCCCCCCCCTCATTCACCTCTGTATACCACTGACATCCCCCCCCCCTCATTCACCTCTGTATACCACTGACATCTCCCCCCCCCCTCATTCACCTCTGTATACCACTGACATCTCCCCCCCCCTCATTCACCTCTGTATACCACTGACATCCCCCCCCCTCATTCACCTCTGTATACCACTGACATCTCCCCCCCTCATTCACCTCTGTATACCACTGACATCTATTCCCCTATTCACCTCTGTATACCACTGACACCTATCCCACCATTTACCTCTGTATACCACTAACATCTGCCCCTCATTCATCTCTGTATATCACTAACATCTACCCCTCATTCATCTCTGTATACCACTGACATCTACCCTCCATTCACCTCTGTATACCACTGACATCTACCCCTCATTCACCTCTGTATACCACTGACATCTCCCCCCCCCCCATTCACCTCTGTATACCACTGACATCTACCCCCCCCCCATTCACCTCTGTATACCACTGACATCTACCCCCCCCATTCACCTCTGTATACCACTGACATCTACCCCCCCCCATTCACCCCTGTATACCACTGACATCTATCCCCCCTCCATTCACCCCTGTATACCACTGACATCTAACCCCCCTCCATTCACCTCTGTATACCACTGACATCTAACCCCCTATTCACCTCTATACCACTGACATTTCACCTCTGTATATCACTGACATCTCCCCTCATTCACCTCTGTATACCACTGACATCTAACCCCCCCCCCCCCCCCATTCACCTCTGTATACCACTGACATCTATCCCCCCATTCACCTCTGTATATCACTGACATCTCCCCCCCATTCACTTCTGTATATCACTGACATCTCCCCCCCATTCACTTCTGTATACCACTGACATCTAACCCCCCCCCCCCATTCACCTCTGTATACCACTGACATCTATCCCCCCCATTCACCTCTGTATATCACTGACATCTCCCCCCCATTCACTTCTGTATACCACTGACATCTCCCCCCATTCACCTCTGTATATCACTGACATTTCCCCTCATTCACCTCTGTATACCACTGACATCTCCCCCCCTCATTCACCTCTGTATACCACTGACATCTCCCCCCCCTCATTCACCTCTGTATACCACTGACATCCCCCCCCCCTCATTCACCTCTGTATACCACTGACATCTCCCCCCCTCATTCACCTCTGTATACCACTGACATCTCCCCCCCTCATTCACCTCTGTATACCACTGACATCTCCCCCCCCCTCATTCACCTCTGTATACCACTGACATCTATTCCCCCATTCACCTCTGTATACCACTGACACCTATCCCACCATTTACCTCTGTATACCACTAACATCTGCCCCTCATTCATCTCTGTATATCACTAACATCTACCCCTCATTCATCTCTGTATACCACTGACATCTACCCTCCATTCACCTCTGTATACCACTGACATCTACCCCTCATTCACCTCTGTATACCACTGACATCTCCCCCCCCCCATTCACCTCTGTATACCACTGACATCTACCCCCCCCATTCACCTCTGTATACCACTGACATCTACCCCCCCCCCCCATTCACCTCTGTATACCACTGACATCTATCCCCCCCCCCCCATTCACCCCTGTATACCACTGACATCTATCCCCCCCCCCATTCACCCCTGTATACCACTGACATCTAACCCCCCTCCATTCACCTCTGTATACCACTGACATCTAACCCCCTATTCACCTCTATACCACTGACATTTCACCTCTGTATATCACTGACATCTCCCCTCATTCACCTCTGTATACCACTGACATCTATCCCCCCATTCACCTCTGTATATCACTGACATCTCCCCCCATTCACTTCTGTATACCACTGACATCTAACCCCCCCCCCATTCACCTCTGTATACCACTGACATCTATCCCCCCCCATTCACCTCTGTATATCACTGACATCTCCCCCCCATTCACTTCTGTATACCACTGACATCTCCCCCCATTCACCTCTGTATATCACTGACATTTCCCCTCATTCACCTCTGTATACCACTGACATCTAACCCTCCATTCACCTCTGTATACCACTGACATCTCCCCCCCTCATTCACCTCTGTATACCACTGACATCTCCCCCCCTCATTCACCTCTGTATACCACTGACATCTCCCCCCCCTCATTCACCTCTGTATACCACTGACATCTCCCCCCCCCCCTCATTCACCTCTGTATACCACTGACATCTCCCCCCCCTCATTCACCTATGTATACCACTGACATCCCCCCCCTCATTCACCTATGTATATACCACTGACATCTCCCCCCCTCATTCACCTCTGTATACCACTGACATCTATTCCCCCATTCCCTCTGTATACATGACACCTATCCCACCTTTACTCTGTATACCACTGACATCTACCCCTCATCCCCTGTATACATGACATCACCCCTCTTCACCTCTGTATACCACTGACACTCTATCCCCCCCCCCATTTCACCTCTGTATACCACTGACATCTACCCCTCATTCACCTCTGTATACCACTGACATCTACCCTCATTCACCTCTGTATACCACTGACATCTATTCCCCCCCCCCCCTTCACCTCCTGTATACCACTGACATCTATCCCCCCCATTCACCCCTGTATACCACTGACATCTACCCCCCCATTCACCCCTGTATACCACTGACATCTATTCCCCCCCCCCCATTCACCCCTGTATACCACTGACCTCTATCCCCCCATTCACCCACCTGTGTATACCACTACTGACATCTACCCCCCCATTCACCACTGTATAGACATATCTCACCACCCTGTATACCACTGACATCTACCCCCCCCATTATATCATACCCCTGTCCATTCACCACTGACATCTCCATCCCCCATACCCCCCCCCCCATATTCACACCCTGTATCTACCACCCCTGACATCTCCCACATCCCCCCATTCACCCTGTATACCACTGACATCTATCCCCCCATTCACCCCTGTATACCACTGACATCTATCCCCCCATTCACCCTGTATACCACTGACATCTATCCCCCCATTCACCCCTGTATACCACTGACATCTACCCCCCCCATTCACCCCTGTATACCACTGACATCTACCCCCCCCATTCACCCCTGTATACCACTGACATCTACCCCCCCCATTCACCCCTGTATACCACTGAAATCTATCCCCCCATTCACCCCTGTATACCACTGACATCTACTCCTCCCCTATTCACCTCTGTATACCACTGACATTTACCCTCCATTCATCTCTGTATACCACTGACATCTACCCAGGGCCATTTGAAGAAATTTGGGGGCCCCAAGCAAAAAAAAAGTGACTTTTCAAGTTGAGAAGCGGGGGTATGGTTGGCGGCTCCACCTCATATGCACACGCCGGCATATGTTGGTGTCCGCACAGGGGCCCCAGCAGGGATGGCCCTTGCCGCATCGCTGCGTCCTCCTGCAGTCCGGTCGGCTGTGTACCATAACCGCGCGGTACAGGAGATTCAGTTTGCTGTTCCCGGGGCGGACTGAAAGGAAGTGAACACTCAGTGTGTGCACTTCCTGTCAGTCCAGCCCGGGAACAGGAATCTCCTGTACCGCGCGGTTATGGTATATGGCCGACCGGACTGCAGGAGGACGCAGCAGTGCGGCAAGGGCCCTCCCTGCTGGGGCCCCTGGCCAGCTCGGGGCCCCAGGCAATTGCTTGGTTTGCCTGTCGGGTGTACCGACGAGCCTGCATCTACCCCCCATTCACCTCTGTATACCACTGACATCTAACCCCCATTCATCTCTGTATACCACTGACATCTACACTTCATTCATCTCTGTATACCACTGACATCTCCCCTCCATTCACCTCTGTATACTGACAGAGTTTCTCCAATTGCCTCTATATACTGATATCTAACCCCCCTCCACTATGCATCTCTAGATAATGGCATCAACCACCCCGCATTGCTTCTTGTGTAATAACTTCTAGCCATCATTTGACCTGCGCATGTGTGTGTGTGTGTATAATATGTGTGTGTGTGTGTGTGTGTGTGTGTGTAAATATTATATTATACCAGGGTTTGACAAATTTGCTTGGAATTTAGGACCCAGCTAAAAAAGTTAGGAGCCAGAAAACACGCCCCGTCCCGCCAAGCTTGCGCGCAGAAGCGAACACATACGTGAGTAGCGCCGCATATGTAAATGGTATTCAAACTACACATGTGAGGTATTGCCGCGATCGTTCGAGCGAGAGCAATAATTCTAGCTCTAGACATCCTCTGTATCACAAAACATGCAACCTGTATAATTTTTTAAATGTCGCCTATGGAGATTTTAAAGGGTAAAAGTTTGTCGCCATTCCACGAGTGGACACAATTTTGAAGCGTGACATGTTGGGTATCAATTTACTCGGCGTTACATTATCTTTTACAATATAAAAAAAAAAATTGGGATAAGTTTACTGTTGTCTTATTTATTTTTTTCCCCGATAAAGTGCGCATGTAAGACTGCTGCGCAAATACAATGTGACAGAAAGTTTTGAAACGACCGCCATTTTATTCTCTAGGGTGTTAGAATAAAAAATACATATAATGTTTGGGGGTTCTAATTAGAGGGAAGGAGATGGCAGTGAAAAAACACATTAGAACTGTTTTACTTGTAATGCCAACAGACACCACCAGATGGCGCCAGGTCACAGAAGGAAGCTTGGGCATTCACAAGGCCGCGGCCTCAATTACCGGCCGTCGTGGGCGCGCCGCGATCGTGCGGAGGTGGGGGCGCACGGAGACACTGTGCCTCAGTGCGCCCCCACCTCCACGCGGCGGGCCAGCGACGGCCGGTAATTGAGGCCGTGGCCTCAATTACCGGTGGACACCAGGTCACAATTTCTTGTCGCAATTGCGACCGGGCGCCCGGACTTTGTCGAGCCCTGTATTATACACAGTTGTGCTCATAAGTTTACATACCCTGACAGAATTTATGATTTCTTGGCCATTTTTCAGAGAATATGAATGATAACGCAAAAACTTTTTTTCAATCATGGTTAGTGTTTGGCTGAAGCCATTTATTATCAATCAACTGTGTTTACTCTATAATCTCTAAAAGACAAAGACCCCCAGTCTCGTCTTATCACCAACATCCCCAGTCACCTCTCTGTACCTGAGATGGACCCCCAATCACAACCTAATCACTTCTATATACCGTACTTGACCAATACCCATAGTCACCTCACACATATATTGTTTTTTATGTTTGTTTTTTGACAAAAAAGCTTTTCTTTTTACAAATCTTTGTGTCCTCAGGATAGCGAGTATTCAGACCCCGACCTGGCAGGCTTGGGAGAGACGGAGAATGGAGAGAATGCACCAGTGTACTGCATTTGCCGCAAGCCAGATATCAACTGCTTTATGATGTGAGACTAATTTATTATCTTTATTGAATCAGCAATATTGCTGAAAAAAATCTTCCTACAGCAGCACTAGCCTTCTTTCATGTTTCTTGTAGATGTCTTGCATCAGCTCAAGGCTAAAATCCAGTCTTATAGACAGTCTTGTACAGGCTCCTGTCCTGTCCTGTACTGAACTTGATTACTCTGATTTCACTGCACACTGTGAGATTCCCACAATGCCCATTAGAAGCCGCAGAAAGTCCAGAGGTTTTCTTGTTTTCCGGCTGGAGGGTGCCCAGCATCACCTAGCCTTTGTTCTCCAGCCTTATTGTCCCCGGCTATCACCTTTTTATTCATTGGAGGCTCGGCATCCTCCCACCAACTCTAATTTGCTTGCATTGCCTAGTAATGTACAGAGAACTAGCGATGACATCACTGGATCTAATATAAGGTACGTATGGATATTAAAAGGTTTTATTTAACAATGTAATTGAGTGTTAAAGTGGTAGTATACTCTATACTACCACTTTTACCTACAGGTAGGCCTATAATAAGGCTTACCTGTAGGTATAAAGAATATCTCCTAAACCTGTACGGTTTAGGAGATATTCCCCTCGCAATGCGCGACCGATTGCAGCGGCGCATGCGCACGGGGGTCCCTCGGCTGAAGGGCCGGCTGCCGCCAGACCTTGCCAAATTGAAAACTCCCGGGTGACGACATCACCGCTCCAGCCAATCGCAGAGCTGAAGCGGCGATACCCGGAAGACACGCCAGGCAAGATGATATCTCGCTCGGCGTGGACCAGGTAAGTTCCCTACACCTCGTTTTAAGGTAAGTATTTCATAATGAGCTGGTATGTGGCGCATACCAGCTCATTATGTTTTTTCCTTTTCAGGTGTAAAAAAAAATATATATATTTAGGGTATACAACCGCTTTAATGAAGTGGGGTTCAAAATATAAGTGGATTAAACTTCAGCCTTAAAGTTAAGAACCTAATCACTGATTAATATATATTGTATATTAATATATGTGTATGCAGTTTTATTTACTCATGATTTATGCAGGCTCTGGCCATAGGCGTGCACAGGGGGTGTGCCTGTGCAGTGCTGATTCCCCCCGTGTTGGGCCCCCACCACGGTGCAGCTGGGTTCTCTCCCCTCCCTCTGGCTTCTGCGGGGGATGTTTCAGGAGAGCGTAGGAAAGGAGCTAATCAATATGTCAAATTGCCGACCCCTTACTTTTCTAAATGAACACGGTTAACACAATCGCTCAGTGCATTTATTTATAACGGATGCATAGTAAACGATGTTTACTACGCTTCAGTTTGGGAATGTACAGGAAGCCACTCAGCACAGAGCACTTCCCATGCATTCCCTGTCCAGTGCAGCTAAGGCTGCAGAGAAAGGCATATGTGTTTGAGCTTTGGGGTGCACACCCTAATGCAATAGGCTGCACACTCCTATGGCTCGGTTTCCTGCTTTGTAGTACCACACAGTGACTGGATCAGTTCTGACTGCATTAAAGGAATCGCACAACTCTAGTCAATTTGTTTTGCTTTTGCATAGATCGGAGCATTGTTAGGAGTTTTGTTGGATTTTGAATGCTCTGTTACTCTATTGAGGAGCTTTTTTTTTTTCCCTCACTTTTTTTTTTTCCCTCACATTTTTACAATGCTGTCTATGTCTCTTCTTTTCCTGTTTTGTCTGACACTCGTCACCCTAACATCTATAGATTATGTGTTTTAGTACTAATTGTGTCCATGATGGGGAGATTTCTGTTCTGTCTGTCAAATAGGAATCTCCTAAATGGCCGTTTATTTACTAAAGGAAAATCCACTGTGCACAACAAGTGCACTTGGAAGTGCAATCGCTGTAGACTTGAGGGACACATGTAAGAAAAACAAAAAATTGCATTTTTGCTTGCACATGATTGGATAATAGAAATTGCCAGCGCTTCCCCTCAGATCTACATCGACTGCACTTCCAAGTGGATTTGCCTTTAGTAAATCAACCCCACAGTGTTTAAATGTTGGGTGGTTCTAACCCTTCTCCAGTTTTTTTTTTAAAAGGGAAAATTACTATGTGCTATATGGACTGTTTTTTTTTTTTTTTTAGCTATAAAGCTGCAACATTTGTATTTTTAAAATTGTGTACTGCTTGATGACAACTTGTCTGTTTTCTGCTTGCACAGTGGGTGTGATCATTGCAATGAGTGGTTCCATGGAGACTGTATCAACATCACAGAGAAGATGGCCAAGGCCATTCGGGAGTGGTACTGCATGTCATGCCGAGGTAAGGAAGGCCACCAGTTTTTATCACAAATAAAAAGCAAACTGATAGACTTGGGGAACCCCCAAAATAGTATCCTCTGTACTATTTTGGGTGCTCCCCCCAAGTCTATCAGTTTGCTAAGAACTGATGACACCACTGTGACATTGGCTGCAACATGCCCAGTAACTCTAATTGTGACTTCAGTGGCGTTGGTGGTTTCTGCTGTGTTTACTTAAAAAAAAAAAAACAGTACACTGAGCTCTGATGACTTTAGAAAAAAAGGTTGAGCTTTATGTGTCAACATACTACTTGCTTCTTATTGGGAAATGTCTCCCTGTGTCCACCATGTAGATTTTGGCCCCCAGGGTAGGTTTTCATCTGGTTGGTGGCTGAGGACTTAGTTCTGTTTTTGGTAGGAATACCTTGACATGTGAGACCATAAGTGATCGATCCCAAGGTTAACCTGTGGTGATGGAAACATGGTACAGTACCTGCCGCCGAGAATGTGTTTTTAGCAAGACGGCATCACGCTGATTCTCGGCGACAGGGTGCCGACATCTCGCACCAGCTGGAATAGTAAAAGCACATTCCAGCGAGCGCGTCATAGAAGCGACGGGGATCCGACGTGGATTCCCGACAATTCTACACGTGGGCGGCATTTGTTATGAATCCTGAGGGGGAACTCTCCGCCGGATTTTAAATAAAAATCCGGCATGGGTTCCCCCCTCAGGAGCATACCGGGCCCTTAGGTCTGGTATGGGTTGTAAGGAGACCCCCCCTACGCTGAAAAACCGGCGTGGGGGTCCCCCCACAATCCATACCAGACCCGTATCCAAAGCACGCCAGCCGGCCGGTCAGGAAGGGAGTGGGGGCGAGCGGGTGCCCCCCCCTCCTGAGCCGTACCAGGCAGCATGCCCTCAACATGGGGGGGGTCAGGTGCTCTGGGGCAGGGGGGCGCACTGGCCGCCGCTTCTGTCACGTTCTCTTCTCCAGATGTTGACTCAACGCTTCCTCCCGCTGTTATGCCGGGCACGTGGCTCCCAGCGACTTATATTGGCCTATCTTGTGACGTCGCAGTCCCATCATGCTCCGGTAGGTACCACGTGATACTATTTTTATCAGCATATTCTTGGATATGATCTCTTCTCATTCCTTCTAATGTTTTAAATGTACATGTTAGCTGACTGGTCTGTAGTTTTATACAGTATCTTGGCCATTTGTTTGTATATTGGTACCACGTTTTGCTTTTCGCCAATCTGCTGGTACCATTCCAGTTGGTAAACTGTCCTTCAAAATTAGGAATAGGGGTCTGGCTATAACATGGCTAAGTTCTTTAAGATCTCTTGGGTGTAGGACATCTGGTCCTGATGATTTAGTCACATGAAGATTTTCTAGTCCCCTTTTTTTTTTTTTTTTTTTTTTTTTTACATTACCGTCTTGTTTAGTATAATCAGAGGAGAAGGATATATTTAATATAGTTGCCATTCCCCTGTTAATTGTAACCAACTTCTCCTGATCATTTTTAATGGGGGTCAATATTTTCTGTCATAGTTTGTAGTTTTGAAATGCAGATAATGACCCTTTTGGCATTTTATTGTCTAAAGCAGTGGTCATCAACCCTGTCCTCAGGACCCACTAACAGGCCAGGTTTTATGTATTACCTTGGGGAGATGCAGACTAGAATACTGCAATCACTGAGCAGCAAATGATGTCACCTGTGATGTATTTCAGTTATCTTGTAAACCTGGCCTGTTAGTGGGCCCTGAGGACAGGGTTGATGACCACTGGTCTAAAGGACAGTTTATCTTTTTTCTTGTTCGTATGCTTTTTTTATGTTGGGTTTTAAATTACACATCGGCCAGTGTAGCAATACAATTGTTATATCAATTTATCAGCAAAAAATAAGTTGTCCTTTAAAAAAGAAAGAAACTGCAGTTTGATTTACAGTGTCAATTCACATTTCCAGCGAAATATCCCCATTTGGAGATCAAATACCGACATAAGAAGAGCAAGGATAGGGAAAAAGAGACGGAGAGGGACGAGAACGAAGAGATGATGATAAAGAGCGACAAGAGGAGGAATAGCACCAGCAGTGTGAGTAAGGTAATTGTTATGGGCAGCACAGTGGTGTAGTGGTTAGCACTTTCACCTAGCAGCAAGAAGGGTCGCTGGTTCGAATTCCGACACCGACACCTTCTGCCTGGAGTTTGCATGTTCTCCCTGTGCCTGCCTGGGTTTCTTCCCACACTCTAAAGATATGCTGGTAGGTTGATCGGATCCTGTCTAAAACTGTCTAAAATTGGCCCTAGTATATTTATGAATGTGTATTAGGGACTTTAGATTGTAAGCTCCTTGAGGGTAGTGACTGATGTGAATGTACAATGTATATGTAAAGCGCTGCATAAATTGACAGCTCTATATAAGTATCTGAAATAAATACATTTTTCAAATAAGAATGTTAAGGCAGAAGGTTTTTTATCATAATGCATTCTATGCATTAAGATAAAAAGCCTTCTATGTGCAACAGCCCGCCTCATACTTGCCTGAGACCCCTCTCTATCCAGCGATGTCCCTCGGCTGCCTGGGACTCTCCCTCCTGGTTGGCTCTTGTTGCTGTCAATCAAAGTCAGTTAGCCAATAAGGAGAGAGGGGGGCGGGCTGAACCGCAGCTCCTTGTCTGAATGGACATGGTGCCCCCATAGCAAGCTGCTTGCTGTGGAGGCAATTAACAGGAAGGAGGGGCCAAGAGCAGCAAAGAGGGACTTCAGAAGCAGAGGATCTAAACTGCCCTGTGCAAATCCACTGCACAGAGCAGGTAAGTGTAACATGGTTGTTGTTGTTGTGTGTTTTTTGTTTTTTTTAAATAAGACTTTAGAATCACTTTAAGTGGGTTTTGAATTCCTATAGACTTTTATATAAGAATGCAAAACGTGTCTGATGCAAAACAAAAGCTTATTGACAGGCCCTAAAACTAAGTGAAATTTTACAGACCCCTTTCATGCAAAGGACTGCATGGGGAGATGTTATAGTGCATGCATTTAAACAGCATACTAGGTTATCTGTTTTATGTGATCTGTCTGGGCAATTCAGCCCACAAAGGAGTAATAGCTTTAGTTTTTTGGGACTTTGGGTCACAGGAGCTTAACAGTAAATGTAATTCTGTGACCCAAAAGGGAAGTACAGCCAAAAGAGTGTTTGGCCATATTTCTCTTTTTGAGGGGAAATTTAACCAGCTGTGGATATTAGGTGTGCTGCATATGCCCAAAAACAAACTTTAAAGTGCACAGGTGTATAGATTGCATAAGGTATATGTGTCCCAAGAGAAGCCACAGAGTGTCATTTCTACAATCCCCTCTATAAATGATGTGCCCCGGTGTATGTGGTTTTGTAAAAGTAAGCCTGTTCTATACCTTATTTTATAGGGGAGCTCACAGGACCAGCCACCCCCCCCCCCAGTCTGACAGCTACAGTGGGAGGGGCCTAAAAAACCCAGCTGACATTAGCTGTCACGTGAGCACCAAGTGGTACTCGGAAATACAGTATAGAACGGCTTATTTTTACAAAACCATGTACACTGGGCACATCAGGTAATGTAATGGAGGGGATTGTAGAAATGTCACTATAGCAGCATTCGAGGCTGACAGACAGACAGGGGGAGGCGGGAAGAGGACAGAGGGGTGCGGATGATGGAGGCATGTAAACTGACCAAGGTGTCAGGGCTCAGCAGCCATAAAGAACCGTGGTCAGTTTACAGAGGGGAGGGCAAAACCAGGCAGGATCATACAGGGGGCCAAATTACACAGGACAAGCACTGTACTGTTGTTCATGATTTTCAAAGCAACAGGATCCCCCTTTTTTTTAACCTTAATGCATTTCCTGCGATAAGGTAAATGTTCCAGTACCTGTATAGCCCCCTCATCCCCACTTATGCTTACCTGAGTCTTCACTCGATCCATCCCTGTGCCTATCTGTAGTGGCTCTCACAGCCATTGCCATTGGTTCCCACTACTGTCAGTCCAATTCTGTGACAAGGAATAGGGGGACGGTGCCGAGACAAACTGTCTGTGTCTATGGACATAGGCAGCGTGGCTTGGGATTGAGCCCGCAGTTGTGCCACAATAGGAAGCAACTAGCCAAGAGCATCGGAGGAGGATCAGGGCCACTCTGTGCAATTATATTGCACAGAGCAGGTAAGTGCAACATTGTTATTTTTAAAAATAAAACAATTTAGACTTTGCAATCACTTTAAGTAACCAAGTCATTGCCAAACTATATTAGCACAATGTAGCAATTGCTCTGATACATAGGGGGTGTACAAGTGTGAGGTCTGAAATGGTTAAATTGCATTTAAATAGGGATGTCATACCCCCGAGCATGGGTGGTAACAGTGCCTCTGTTTTTGACCTCCTTGTAGATCATACTTTTGAACAAAGTATTCAACCACATTATATGTGTTGCCTGTTTCAGCAACAGATTAAACGTTCTGCAAGGATGTGCGGTGAGTGTGAATCTTGCAGCCGTACAGAGGATTGCGGACAGTGTGATTTCTGCAGAGATATGAAGAAGTTTGGAGGCCCCAACAAGGTCCGTCAGAAGTGCCGTTTACGTCAGTGTCAAGTGAGAGCACGGGTAAGAATGTCACTGCGTGAGCTTTACCTTATGAGTGACCTGTCAGTGTTGTTATTCTCTTTGAATTTAACACCTGCCCCACACTGTAGAAAAGGCCAGTTCAGCTGTTTGCATAATAAGATGCCTTCAAGAGGTTTTCCATATTCAGCTAGAAAGCAGAAGGTCTGTGCATATAGCCTGCCCTTTGCTGACAGCTGGGGTCCCCACATTTTAATCCCATTGATTAGCTGAAACGGTTTTTCCAATGAGACCCCCTAAAGGATTTGAAGACCTTTGGTGGGCTTCTGAGGCTAAATTTCACTGAAGTTCTTCCTCTATTAAAATATGAGCATATTGTATGAAAAATTCAAAAAAAGGAAGGCATCGGCCTAGAACAATCCATCAGCTAGGGGATTTCATCTGTTGTGAGTTTCTGATTGGTGTGTTTTTGCTCCACTTTTCTTTTTGCCCGATTAATAATCTTCTCGTACATCTGCTATGGGTTGTCTTCAGAAAATGCTGCGTGTTAAGGACGATGAACTTGCAGTGTTTAGGGATACCCCAGAACCGCCCAGCCTTGCCGAATCTCTCTCTGACGACGACCTTCCCCTGGATCCAGATCTGTATCAAGAACTGTGTGCTGGAGGAGCTTTCGATGACCATAACTTGGTAACTGAACTTTGCTGGGAGTAGATGGAGATACCTCTAGCTGTAGAACTTTCATAATACGACTTGTGTTTCTGCAGCCGTGGCTCAGTGACACAGACGACACGCCGTTTCTCGACTCTGTGCTGAGGAAGAGAGCCGTCAAAGTAAAGCACGTTAAGAGACGCGAGAAGAAGTCAGACAAAAAGGTATGTCAGTTTTTGCCTCGTGGAAGCCTAAGTGGGCCATGCTTAGGCCAACTTTTGGTTAGCATTGGAACTGCGTCAGTGAGCTCTAACAACGGGCCGTCTATGGGATGTAAAGTAACTGATCCCATGCTCCTTGTTGGTAAGGAACATTTTCCTGAATGCTGGAAAATCTCTTGCAGCCAATCTTTGTTAGCAATGTCAGGTATAGTTTTTACATTAAGTAACACCCTATACACAGAGTTGGATAAAGGGGGAATCTGTGGATTTTTTGAAAACCTACTGTGTTTTCCACCGATGCCTAGGCTGAAAAGATGTGTTGAAATTACAAGTTGTAAGTAAGGCATTCACTCCGCCTTGCGCTCTTTTTCCTTGGAAACAATGGAGCCTGAGACGGCATTCTGTCTGATTCTATGAAATGGGCCCCGTTGCTCCCCCTCCTTAAGGATTTTTGATTGAACATCAAGCGTTCAGACACACTAGTGATAGGGCTGTGTTTGCCATATGTTTGTATTTAGGCATGCTAACCGTGGGTTTGAGTAAACTTTTTTTGAGATACATTTTGGGGCTGCCATTGGGGTCTTGCTTCTGAAACTGCTAGGTGCCTAAGTGTTAAGCTGGTTTACTGGCTTCAGTACTTTCTGAATCAATGACCACAAATATCCAGATTAGAAAAGTTGGAGAAAAGGCATGGGTCCTTATATACTTCTGAGTTAGTAGGATTGATTTACTAAAGACCATTTTTGTGTGGGGGGGGGGGGGATATATAGTGTATACCATTGCAACAGAAGTCATATTGTAATTGAAGGTTATTAAAAATTACTTTTCCATTTTAATCTGCAGTGCTGTCATTTTCTGTAAAATGCAATGGGGCAGCCTGGAGGCATTCTGTACACCGATGAGTAACTTCCCTTATTTTGAGGAAAAAAAAAATTCCCTTCTGGGTGATCTATGTACATTACAGGGATTGTAACAAACTTTGTTGCAGATTCCTACCTTTTTGTTATTCTGAAGAAATTGCTGTATGTTTGTCTGTGTTCATGTGTACAGTGAATCTGTATAGGAGCAGTTTTGTAATTTATCAATCAACTGCTGCACCTGCAGGGCTCTGAGGAAAGCTGCTGGGTCTGCATTCCTTTGGACATGACTTCCCTTTAAGAATATCGCACTAAATATGACATTTTTATTGCAGGGGTGCTCCAAATCTGATGTGTATTTTAGTGCAGAATTCTGGGAAAATAAGTCAGCTAATCACACAAGCAGGAAATGGCAATTCTGGGGGGTGTTCTGTACACCATCTGTGTATAGAACGCAGGAACAGGGTCCATTAAGGGCGCATGCATCTGGTCCCTTGCAGGATGCCGGATGATTTTTTTTGTTTTTTTTTTTTGTTTTAAGCATCCGATTAGATCATGAAGCTTCAAAATGTGGGCTTGGGGCGCAGAGAATATGAAACAAGCCCACCCAGGTGTGTTACCTTAGAAAATATTAATTCGCTATTGTAACACTGATCTCCCTCCTGGCCAATCGGGAAGCAGGTCTTTAGGGGGGAGGGTCACCACTGACAGAACCCCTCCGGGTAGCCATATTACATTGCATTTTACAGAAAGAACAGTGGTGCAGATTGAAAGGAAAGGTAATTTTTAATAACATTCAATTGCAATATGACTTGTGTCACAAATGTATAGGCTACATTATTATTTATTTTTATTTGCTATTTTATTTATTTTATACAAAAATGGAGTTACCCTTTAAGTCCTGTACATAAATGAGATGAAGAAAAGCTTCATCTGCATTTTTGTCCAGACCCAGATTAATGAAGCTAGAAGGTAGAAAGCATATAGAGTGGATACCCCGAACCACTGGTAAACTTGTGAGTTGATTTCTGGATTCTGGTTGCAGTATATTAGAGAGACCTAAAAAGATATACCCTAGGTCAGTGGTTCTCAACCTGGGGTCAAATGATGATTTGCCAGGGGTGACCAAATCCTGGGCTGTTACTGAAGCCTGCACTGTTCTCTCAGGAAGAAAGATGATAAGAGGGGGAGGAACAAAGAAAAAGGGAGAGAAAGGAAAAAGAGAGAGCAAGAAAGACAGTTAGAGGGAAAAATGGGGGGGGGGGGGGGGGGGGGGGAATTAGGATAGAGAGAGATGAAAGGTAAAAAAAGAACAAAGAGATAGGGTGGTACATCCTAAAATGTACCATAAGGGGTTTTAATACTGTATGAGTGGAAGGCACTCAGGGAGTGCTAAATGTCCACGGGTTAGGGGCGCAAATTTCTTGTCTTGCCTTGGGTGCTGACAACCCACGCTTTGAAAATAATTTTGATGTTAGGGGTCCCCACAACAGCTGCTCCTATAGAAACAAGTGCACTGGAGACCCCCTCTTCACTGCAGTTCCCATCTCTGCACCATATGGAGCTGCAGTGGGCATTCACCAGGTTGATCAGGAGGTCTCCAGTGCCCAGGCTTCAATAGAACCCTTATTGCTGAGTTGCAGGATGTAGTGCAGCAGCTTCTGCATCAGAAAATTATGAATTTTGAAGTAATAAGACAGGGAAACATATTTTTGGAGTTAATCATGGAGTAATATTGCCTGTAGAAAGGCATATTTTTTGACTATGCTTTTATAAAATGTAAAGGGCTGGATCATCCAAAACTGATATTTAGTTTTTTTGTAGATGCTGGAGATTTTAAATCATCTAATTGTTTATTTAACCTCTCAGGAACTTTGATGGTGAGATCTCTGTACTTCCCAGCGAAAATGCTGTGGCCTCTACAAAGGGGGTTCCAGTCTCCTAATGAGGCTTTTATATTTGTTTTATAATATGGTTAACAAATGTGTGTCCGCCATGAAAGAAGACATTTTGGAATTGGGCGTAAGTTCCTCTATAGTTCCATTATATCATTTTAGAGCTGCTTTAGGTTTTCTCGGGAGAAATAGCTGTCATAAAGAGAACCTGTGATGGTTAAAAATGCAAAATGATGCTTGCTGTAAATAGCAGGCAACTCGCCTTCATTCTGCTGTACGTTTACCAACTAAACGTGCTTATTCCTGGTTCTGGCCCCACCTCTCCTGCTTCATATGTTTTAAGTTGTGAACTCATTTGCTGCAGGAGGAAGAAGATTGCAAGGTGAAGTCATGGATTATAGCCAGAGACTATGGCAGGAAGCTCTTGTTGCCAAAGTTCCCTAGAGCTAAAGGAAGCTAGTGGCTGCTTCAGCTCACCAGACTGTGGGTCAGGGTTTATACAATAAAACATACAGATCAAGCAAAAGTTACCAACTGATCACAATCAAATTGGAATTAAAGTCTTGCAAAAGAATCCAAAACCTGGCCATAGATGGATTGAAATCCATCTGGATCTAATAAATGACTTCTCTCTATCGGGACAGTTGGAAAACTTTTCATTTGATTAGCGCTCGCAGCACTGATCAGAAGGAGTCCCCGCTGTCAGAGTACAGTAGCACAGTGGGGAGGATTCCTCCACCCACCTCACTTGTGTGGACAGGGCCTAACGGCTGATCACAATAAAGTGATTCATATATGTCCAGCTTTAGTTTTGTAGGGCACAAGAAAAGCATGATTGCAATATTTTTTTGTTAAGATAAGCATGGCCAAAGTTTTTATTTTTTTTGGCCATACCGCTCTTGTCAATCACAGGAGTACACTTACTCGTGACCCAGGAGTCATAGCTAAAGCCCGCTGTCTGCAATCTTAGCTGAGCAATATTTTCATGATCATGATTTTCTGATTGACAGCTGATTCTGGATCTCTGCACTCGCTCTGCCCGGTGCTCCAGTGAGCACTGGAGGGGCAGGGTGGCTGCTTGGAGCTGACAGAGAACTGAGTGGCCACCAGTCATGTGATCTCTTAGTTCTCAGCTTAGAGCCTGCGGGGGATAGCTGCAGCATCAGACCATGGAGGTGAGAGTATGTTTGTTTTGTTTTTTGCATCCCAGACTTCTTTTTTAAAAGGAACGTTTTTTTTTCCCTACGTTTGTTCATGTTTCTCTCCCTGCACTGTGCATCTCCTGGACACTCCTTGGGGGAGATTTACTAAAACTGGTGTACACAGAATCTGGTGCAACTGTGCATAGTGACCAATCGGCTTTTAGGTTTTATTGTCAAAGCTTAAAGCAGAGGTTCACACAAAAAATGAACCTCCGCTTTTTGGATCCCTCCTCCCTCTGGTGACACATTTGGCACCTTTTCGGAGGGGGGTGCAGATACCTGTTGCCAGGAGAGAGCGGGGACCAGTGATAAAATAACAATTATGTTATAACTGCCTTCTCTGTGCAGTTGGTTTTGCACAGAGCACCCTGGATCCTCCTCTTCTCGGGTCCCTCTTTGCTGCTCCTTTCTCCTATCAAGTGCCCCCACAGTCAGCAGCTTCCTATGGGGGAACTGGAGTCGAGTCAGAACTCGTGTGTCCATTCAGACACAGAGACCCGACCCATCCCCACCCATCTCTACCCTGATTCACTGACAGACTTTGATTGACAGCCGCAAGAGCCAATTGCGCATTTCTGTGTCTCAGCCAATTGAGAGGAGTGTCCCGGATGGCTTCGACTTTTGTGGACATTACTGGAGAGAGATGGGGCTCAGGTAAGTAAGTGGGGGGGGGGGATGCTGGTGTGGCTCATACACACAAAAGGTTTTTTATTCTAATGCATAGAATGAATTAAGATAAGAAACCTTCTGCCTTTTATAACCGCTTTAATTGAACAAGCTGCAGTTATAAGCTGATTGGTTACTTGGCATGGCTGCACCAAATTCTTTGTGCACCAGGTTTACTAAATCTCCTCTTTTGCATGAACTTCCTGTGGATATTTGTGTGCTCCAGAGGCAACTGAATATCGTAGTCTTGCTGTGTTGACTATGGCAGAATGCGCTAGTACAATGTGTTTTGGTGGAGCTGCTTGTAGTCTCGGGAGGCTGCAGAAAAAGGTGATATTGCAGCGGAGATCAATAAGTGTTGTCATCCTAGGAAAAAAATAATAATTTTAGGATTAGATACACATTAAAGTGGTATTAAACCACAAAAATATAATAAATTATATTGCTGCTTACCAGTTTTTAGATGTGGTGGCTGCATTTTTTTTTCTTATTTTTATCTGGTGGTCCAGCCAGTAAATCTGCTATATTTAATCAAGCTTCCTAAAAAAACATTCCAGTTAGAGGGTGAAACAAAACGATTTACTGCAGACAAGGGTGCTTACAATGGTCAACTTTTATACGTTTTAAGGGAAGAAAAAAACTTGCTGTAACTGTTTAAAAGTTTTAGCTGGTGTTTTGGCTTTAATTCCTTAGTCAAGTCCAATTAAAGCCTCGTACACACGATCGACTTCCATCTGACTTTTCTGTGGATTTTTGTTCGCAGGCACATTGGCCCGTGAACTTGGTATGCATATACACACAGCAGAACATTTTCAGCCAAATCGCATTGTTTTTCAGCTCTTTACCGCCACCCTTTGGGCAACTTCTGCTATTGTTGTCTGATGTTTAGCATTGGTTCTGAGCATGAGTGTTTGTACTTTGGACTTTAGTACACACGACCAACGTAACACATTTTGTTATCGGAGGCCTACGTGTAACTGACTGGGTCTTGTACCATTTTGTACTTTTAAGAATTTTAATAAATAAAGTTTGACAGCATGCACAGCGAACATTTTGTCCGTGGAAATTCCGACAACAATCCGATGGAGCATACATAAAATGCCTGTCTGACTGTTGTTGTCGGAAAGTCAGATCGTATGTATGGGTCTGCTATACCCTCTCCCCATACTGGCAGTGCTGCTGTCTAATGCCGCGTACACACGATCGGAATATCCAATAACAAAACCGTGGATTTTTTTTTCTGACAGAATGTTGGCTCAAACTTGTGTTGCATGCACACAGTCGCACAAATGTCGTCGGAAATTCCAAAGTCAGGAACGCGGTGACGTACAACACTACGACAAGCCAAGTTCAATGATTCCAAGCATGCATGCATTTTTTTTTTTTTGCATACAGACGATCGGAATTTCCGACAAGAACTGTTGCCGTTGGAAAATTTCAGAACCAGCTCTCAAATTTTTGCTGTCGGAAATTCCGACAGAAACTGTCCGATGGAGCATACACACAGTCGGAATTTCTGACCAAAAGCTCAAATCGAACAATTTTTGTCAGAAATTCTGATCGTGTGTATGCCGCATAAAGGTGTTTTTGTTGCTCATCCATCCAGAGGCAATTCCCTCTAAGACAGGAAGTGTGTTAATGGCCGGATCACCAAGTAAAAAAAAATATAGAAAGAAAAAGCCTAAAAACTAGAGAATAAATGCAGCCATCATGTTTAGGGACAGTTAAGCTGCAATATATTTTCTTTTTTTGGTTTATTACTGCTTTGAGATATTCAAGCTGTTTACACAGCCTGGTAGGAACATGAAGCTACATGTGGAGAAGAAATGTGTCTGGTAGAACCAACATATCCTTTGTGATTTTTGTGCTACCTCTGCACAGTATGAGCGTTCACTGTATTGGACTTTCGATGTCCTGATCTAAGCTTGTCATATGCTGAATAATTGTCATTGCCTTTTATGTGTTCTTTAGAAGGATGACAAGTACAAGAGACACAAGCAGAAGCAAAGGCACAAGGACAAGGCTAAGCACTCTGAGCGCTTGGAAAACAGAGATTACTCGTCACTGCGCCAGTGTTTGGGGCCAAGCTGTGTCCAGCCAGCGCGCGCCAACTCGAAGTACTGCTCCGACGACTGCGGCATGAAGCTGGCAGCCAAGTGAGTGCAATGGCCTACATTACAATTTTCTACTTTCATTAGGCTCATTTCTACAAAAAGATTTGCAGCTTTCCTTGTAGAAGCTACCATTCGTGTGTTTATTGAAGAAGACCGCTGAAACTAATTCCATAAACCGCAAAGACCTACCACCCTTGTTCCCTAAAGCCTTAGAATAATCTGCAGATACATAAATGTTTTTTTTCCTAAAAGTGCGATCAGTGGAGGGTGCCATACATACATACGGGCAAGCAGATACAATCTGACGGGAAGAGAGAATGAATGTGCCCTACAGCGCGATGGTAGTTCAGTATAAGCCGACAGCCGCAAAGGCTTGTAGTTTTTCAATCACAGGACAATGTGAATGAGTGATGTGGCCAGAGCCCCACTCGGCCACATTTCTCTTAAACTGTGACAGTTGGCAGGGGAGGGGAGAAGATCCACCGCTAGCTGTCAGATCGGGAAGGCTGGTCCGTTCGTTGCATGTTTCACCCTGGATATGGGTGTAACTTGTAACATGTTACAAAAGGTGAACTTATCCTTTAAAGGGTCACTAAAGGAAAAATAAATCTTAGCTAAGTATCTTCCTTTACCTTAATGCAGTGCTGTTTTCATGTCCTCATTGTTTGTTTGTTTTTGCTTTGATGTTGCTGTAATTCCTCTCTGATCTCCACACTTCCTGGTTGTCTGTTTCCTGATAACCACAGTACTGGGAGATTTCTCACTGTGGTCACTAATCAAGGTGTGTGTAAAACCTCTCAGCACCAATCCAGTTTGGTTTTACAAACCATCACTGCCCTCTATTGGCTCTCTGGCTCTGTACATCAGAGAGACAGTAAACAGCAAAAACTAAACTGAAAGTGCAAGCACAATATATGATTGATTTTTAATCATTTTTAAAAGTAATCAGTTAACTATTATATCTCTATACCCTGTAAACTGTAATTTCAGCAAAAACAAAATTTCCTTTACAACTCCTTTAAAGTGAACCTATTGCTTTGTTGTAAGGTAAACACTGCAATATTACCTCAATGAGTCCATTATAAATACACTAGGTTTTGCCTTTAGGATACTAACAGTGCAAAGCAGAGCTCTTTAAAGCAGATTTAGAACTGCTATGATTATCTAAAGTCTTTCTGCTTCCATGTTTGTCTTCAGTCGGATCTATGAGATCCTTCCACAGCGCATCCAGCAGTGGCAACAGAACCCATGTGTTGCAGAGGAACAAGGAAAGAAGTTGTTGGAACGGATCCGCAGAGAGCAGCAGCAAGCACGTACAAAGCTTCAAGAAATGGAGCGTCGCTTTCACGAGCTGGAGGGTGTAATCAGCAAAGCCAAACAGCAGCAGATCCGAGAGGATGAAGAGGTATGGCCGTTTGTCAAACTTTGTTAAATCGCTGGTGTACATTTGCAGTAAGGGAATCAAGTTGGGCGAATTAGTATATGATTAACCATAATTATTCATTTATGTTTGACAGACCAATGACGGGGACAGCGATGACACTGATTTTCAGATTTTCTGTGTGTCTTGTGGCCATCCAATTAATCCCAAAGTTGCTCTGAGGCACATGGAGCGCTGTTATGCCAAGGTGAGAATATTCTGAATAACACCAATCATATTCAAAAAAAGTACCAGATAGATAGAAAGGACGCATACTGCAGACCAATAACCATATGTTTGTATTAAGCATGTGCCTAGTACATAGGCAATCCACCTGAAATTGTTCTCTTCTTCCTTCTATATTGTATTTGCTTTGTGCGGCTTCGAGCTAAAACTGAAACCCAGGACTGAATGACTGTGGGGAGGAATGTCTTGGGCAGAACAGAATAATTTTTTATTTTTTTTTCATAGAAGTTTTACAGGAGTGAAACTCTTAAATCACTTGGCAACCGCCAGCAATGTACTGCGAACGAGCGGTCGCTGTAGACAAAGGGACCCGTATGTTGCTGCCTACTTCCAGATTTAGGGCGCGCACATGCATGATTGTACACAGTAAGAGCCTGTCAGCCAGTCCCTGCCAATGATTCACAGCTGGGACCTGCTGATTGGCTGTGTGCAATTACAGCCCAGGGCTCTGTGTTAGTAAACAACACAGAGCTTTATACAGAGGGAACGATCTGTCAGTTTCTCAATTCTGCAAAGCAGGGATGGAAACTGAGAGATCTCGTAGTAAAAGCAGCACACTTTACACACATTTCACATTAGGCACATTATTATCCGTTTGATTGCCCTAGATGTTAACCCCATCCCAGCCAGTGTGGTTGGTATAGCGAATAGTATTATCCCTGATCACTGTGTTCATGCCACTGGTGTTGTCAGTGGCAGTTAGTGAGTTCCCCCAGTGTCAGTTTTTCCGCCGCACAATGACGGTCCCATTATAAGTCATTGGCAGTGGGGAAGACGTGGGCTTCGTTTTCAGGTAAGTGTCACATAATGTGCTAGTATGCAATGTATACTAGCACATTATGCTTTTACTTTTAAAGTGGTTGTAAACCCCAAGAGTTAATCCAGCTCTGAGTAACCCTCTTTTAATGTTCAGTGAAAATGAACAGCCTTCCAGATAAAACCCTGCTTTGAGTGAGAGGTTGTTTACATATCTAGCTAGGACATGTTTATCATATGTTTTGTTTATCATAACATGAGGTGATATAACATCATAACACATCCTAGTAATATACAATGAACTTTGGATCACCTCTTGTTATGATAAACATGTCCAAGTTCGATATGTAAATAACCTGTTACTAAAGCAATAACAGAGAAACGGACTTAAAGCGGATGGTTCACCATAAATAAATATTAAAAGCCAGCAGCAACAAATACTGCAGCTGCTGACTTTTAATATTAGGACACTTACCTGTCCTGGAGTCCAGCGGTGTCCGCAGCAGAGGATGAGCGATCGCTCGTCACCCTGCTGCTCCCCCCTCCATCCACGGCGAGGGAACCAGGAAGTGAAGCGCTCCGGCTTCACTGCCCGGTTCCCTACGGCGCATGCGCGAGTCGCGCTGCGCCCGCGATTGGCTCCCGCTGTGTGCTGGGAGCTGAGAGTTCCCAGCACGCAACGGGAAAAGCCCGTCTTTTGCCCGAGACTGCGGGCCGGAAGTGGGTGCGGATACCTGTCTTTAGACAGGTATCTGCACCCCCCTCCCCCCTGAAAGGTGTCAAATGTGACACCGGAGGGGGGGAGGGTTCCGATCAGCGGATCTTCACTTTAGGGTGGAGATCCGCTTTAACCTAATTTGCCAAGTTTTTATCTGAAATTCTGTTAATTTGCACTGAACTTTAAAAGAGGATTACTCCGCGCTGGATTAACTCTGTGTGGCAAGACTGGGCACAGATGATAGGAAATCTTATACTCTACATTGTGACATTACAAAACAAAATATATTTTTTGGGGTTTACAACCACTTTAAGGGAAGGAGTATATATAAAAAATATATAGTTTGTAGGCGCTATAACTTAAATACAAACCAATCAATGTACACTTATTGATTTTATTTTATTTTTTGTATCAAAAACATGTAGCAGAATACATTTTGGCCCAAATTTATTAGGAAATTTAGATATTACATTTTTTTTTATTATTATTGGCTACGTTTTTATAACAGAAAGTTAAAAAAAAATATTTGTTTTAAAAATTTTCAGTCTTTTCATTTATATTGCAAAATATAAAAAACCCAGTGGTGATCAAATACCACCTAAAGCAAGCTATTTTTGTGTGAAAAAAAATGATATACATTTAGTTTGGGTACAGTGTTTCTTGACCGTCCAATCACTAGTTAAAGAAGCTCAAAGCCGAATAGAAAAAAAATGGCCTGGTCATGAAGAGAGTATAGTCTTCCGGAGCTAATAAAGCCCCATACACACGATCAGACCTTTATCCGACCAAAATCACATCGGAATTCCGACAGAATTCCATTAGAGTAAAAGAGAACATGTTCTCTATCTGAAACTCCGATGGAATTCCTCCGATGGGGCATACACACGGTCGGAATTTCCGATGGAAAAAGTCAGTCTGACTTTTTCCATCGGAAATTCCCATCGTGTGTACGGGGCTTTACAATTCCTTCTGGATTCGGGCTGTTTAGTGATTTTACATCTGTTATTGCATAAACATCCACTAGAAAGCTGAGGGCTGTTTGGAAATATCAGCATGATACCGCTGTGCAGAACATTGTTGATGATAATCTTGTATATTGTGAACGCCAAATGCCGAGCTGTGTAACCATATGTAGGTCAATGTGGGCTTCTTACTGTATTAAACATAGAAAAAGAATGTTCAACACAGAATCACGTGACCCGACGCTACAGACCGCTTCCGGAAATATTTCTGCATTTGTTGTTATAAGTCTAGAATTTTTAATAAAGCTGTAATGTAGGTTTCTCGTTTATATTGGGTAATCGGTAATTCTCCTGTTGCACTTTTTTTCTCTAGTATGAAAGCCAGACATCCTTTGGATCAATGTACCCTACCAGAATTGAAGGGTATGTTTTGCTTCGCTGGACTTTAAAGTCACCTTTTATCACTGCTCTGCCTTTGCCTATGTTTGGTGTTCCTAAAAATATTTGTTTTCCTATTTGCAGAGCTACTCGTCTCTTTTGTGATGTGTACAACCCACAGAGTAAAACCTACTGCAAGCGGTTGCAAGTTTTGTGTCCAGAACATTCACGAGACCCCAAGGTTAGGCTTTATTTGTTGCTGTAATCTCAAAGTTTTCAAGAGGTTGTAAACCTCCATGTGTAAGTTGTACCTAATGGGTAAGCCTACCTAAAGGTACTGTAAATATCTCCTAAATGTGTCCCGTATAGGAGATATTTACTGTATGCTGCGCCTATGTCATCGGCGCCTGTGCTCCGAAGGAACGGCCGCCGGTGCTGTTTCTTCAGAAGCATGTGCTGTGACCGGCAGCTCCTGCGTGCATGCATGGGAGTGAGGTCCCGCGGCTTCGGCCAGTCCCGCGGCTTCGGCCAGCCACACAGCCGGAGTTTGCAACCCCCCGGAAGGAAGATGGGCAAAGATGGATGCAGCCTGCAGTGGGGAAGATGTGGGCTTAGTTTTAAGGTAAGTGTCACATAATGTGCTAGTATGCGATGCATACTAACACATAATGCCTTTACTTTCCAGGGAAGGTGAAAAGAAAAACCCACCAGGAGTTATTTCCTCTTTGAAAGCAATTTTATCAAAGACCAAAGTGGAACTACACTGCACCTGCATCTTCAGTCCTCAGATGGCCAGGGTCCTAGCTTCTTAGCTGATCACATGCAGAACCATGGCAACTGAACATTTACATAGAGGCCAGATGATGCAATGTTCAGCTGCAAGGGTTGAGTTCCACTTCAGGAGGCTTCATCAGCATAGGAGCTGACAGATTATTAGAGAAGGGGTTTGTCGGGTTAATTTGGGTAAATTATAGGCTTTGAAGACGCAACTGATATCTGCTTTAACAGTTCTAAGGACTTGACTTGTAGTATCGGAAGTATGTCTAAAGAGGGGTGAAAAGGAGTAAGGCCCCTTTCACACTTATACGACTTGTCCCACGATTTGTGATGGCAAAGCAGCATGACAAGTAATTTCCCATGATTTCCAATGATAACCATTCATACTAGTACGACTTCAAGTCATTTCAAATTCTAAGCAGTCCCTGCACTACTTTGGTCCGATTTTTTTTTTTTTTTTTTTTTTTTTTTTTATGCCACTTACACGGGCATTCCCTGAAATCGTGGCAAAATTGTGTGACTTTGAAGTTGCAGTAGTGTGAAAGGGGCCTTGGGATCCTTTCATACGGGCTGTCTGATGAAGTCCGCCTATCAGTTTTTTAAGGGGACCTAATCGGACCCTCCATTCACCCCTGTGGAGCGGCAAATATTGTCAGTGACTGTCCCTACTGACATCCGCCGCTATCTGATCCTGTCCGCAAAATCCAAATGGATTGTGGTCCTATTTTCCAATTTGTCTGGCGGATCGGATAAAAACAGACAGGTGGTCTGTTTTTTTTGTTTTGTTTTTTTTTACCCAATCTCACCATAGAGGAGAGTGGGACTGTGCAGAGTGAAGACAAGACCTGTCATCCGCCTGATCAGGGGAGCGATCACCTGCTGAGCAAGTTGATTCCGTCCAACGGAGGCGCCCGTGTGAAAGGGGCCTAAAGCAAACACAGAAGCACAGTATTGTGATACTGTTGGATTCAATCATTTCTTTTAGGCTCATTTTCTATGCTCCTCATTTGATTGTTGAAAGGCCTGTTGTTTACAGAACTAAGTGGCTCAAGCTGAAATGTACTTACAGAACTGAATACTTTACAACAATGACTCCTCCCCTCTTCCCTCTTACTGTGTTCAGATGGGGCTGTATATAGTTTCAGTCGGACGTCTTGCAGGCATATATCCTTTGATGTATTTTCTCTGTGAATCTTGCTCCATGGGTGCACATTTTTCAGGGTTTATCAAACAAAGATGCTATAGTAAGAAAAGAAAGGTCTGCGATATAAGATTGAATGAAAAGGAATATCTTGTTTTTAAACATGCAGGCTCAGATTTGTTCACTATGATGCTGACTTTAGTACCAAGGGAAGTCACAACTGCTTTCTGTGTTCTGTTATCAGGTGCCAGCAGACGAAGTGTGTGGCTGTCCCATGACAAAAGATGTATTTGAGTTGACCGGTGATTTCTGCAGAGTTCCAAAGAGGAAATGTAACAGGCACTACTGCTGGGAGAAACTGCGCCGCGCCGAGGTGGATTTAGAACGCGTCCGTGTGGTATGTACCCTCTGATTTGCAGTATGTTAAGAGAAGTGTGAGTATTGTGTGTTTTTTATTTTTTTATTCATACTTACCTAGGTGGAAGCAGCATCGGTCCCCCCGGTGCCTCTGTATTGAGAACCGAGTTCTTACAGTTTCCCAAGCGGAGAGGTGCTGACTGTCAGTCACGGCTCTCTACTCTCTCCCCCCTCCTCGCTCACTAAGCTGTGGAGGGGGGTGGTAGTGGCCGGCCCAGCCTCTCAGTGGTTCACAGAGAGGCTGAGCCAGGTGTCGCTCCAGGGATCTGGCGGATTCCCAATTCCATGGCCGTGATGACGCTGAGCCTGGATCAACTCTGTGACATCAGCAGAGAGCGGACTTCAACCCACTGGTGACCAGCGCATACGTGCTGAAGAAACGGCATTCCCATGCCATTCTTTCAAAGTCATGTGCTGTAATTGCGATGCATACTAGCACATTATGACTTTTCTTAGCAGGTTTAAAATAAAAAGCCAGCTGATTACTACCACTTTTAAAGTGATATTAAAGGCTTTCTTTTTTTTTTTTTTTTTAAATAACAAACATGTTCTGCTTACCTGTTCTATGCAGTTTTTTTTTTTGTTACACAGAGCAGCCACTATCCTCTTCTTCTCACGTGCCTCATCGGCGCGCCTTGCCCCTCCCTCCCGTTGAGTGCCCCCAGGTAAAGCAGCTTGCAGTGGGGAACCTAAGCGGGCTCGCTCCCAAACCGCTGTTGTGCATATCCATTCACACACAGAGCCGTGGCTCGGCCCCACCCCCCTCTCTCTCCTCTTTGGCTCAATGGCTCCTGCTGCTGTCTTGGCCAATGAGAAGGGAGAGTCCCCAGAGAGCCGAGGACATGTAAATGTCCTAATATGCATGGACACATAGGATTAACACTAAGCTGTTTCTACAGACAAAACACTAAACTCCTCCTTTTTTTTTTTTTCAAGCCAGTGTGCATGGCCCCAAAAAATGCTTGTTGTCTGACTGACTGCTTATCCAAACATTTCTTTATTTTCTAAGTCACTGACTTGAAACAAGTATGCAGATCAGGAGTTCAGACTTTATTGGCTGCATGCTTGCTGCAGATGAATTGTTCAGACAGCTGTAGCATTATTAGGAGAGGTTCGTGGCAGCCTCTGTATTTTATTCCAGCACAGGCATGTGTTAGGGTTGCACCGATACCGAGAATTTGCAGGAGTACTTGTCCCAATGCCTGGTCCGATACCTGGACACTCGGGGATGATCGTGCGGGGGAAGTTATAATCACCAATCTCCCTGTGTCGCTTTCAATAAAGCAGCTGACAGCCACGTTTCCTCCTCTCCCCTCCGTGACTTTCAGCTTTATTGAAAGCCACACAGGGAGATCGGTGATCATAACTTTCCCCACTGCCGCAGCGATCATTCCTGAGTGTCCCCTGTATCCTCCTCCGGCTCCCCTCTGTGTCCTTCTCTGTGCTTCTACTCATGGGCTCCTCTGTGCTTCTACTCATGGGCTCCTCTGTGCTTCTACTCATGGGCTCCTCTGTGCTTCTACTCATGGGCTCCTCTGTGCTTCTACTCATGGGCTCCTCTGTGCTTCTACTCATGGGCTCCTCTGTGCTTCTACTCATGGGCTCCTCTGTGCTTCTACTCATGGGCTCCTCTGTGCTTCTACTCATGGGCTCCTCTGTGCTTCTACTCATGGGCTCCTCTGTGCTTCTACTCATGGGCTCCTCTGTGCTTCTACTCATGGGCTCCTCTGTGCTTCTACTCATGGGCTCCTCTGTGCTTCTACTCATGGGCTCCTCTGTGCTTCTACTCATGTGCTCCTCCTCTGGTCCCCCTCCGTGTGCTCCTCCTCTGGTCCCCCTCCGTGTGCTCCTCCTCTGGTCCCCCTCCGTGTGCTCCTCCTCTGGTCCCCCTCCGTGTGCTCCTCCTCTGGTCCCCCTCCGTGTGCTCCTCCTCTGGTCCCCCTCCGTGTGCTCCTCTCTGGTCCCCCTCCGTGTGCTCCTCCTCTGGTCCCCCTCCGTGTGCTCCTCCTCTGGTCCCCCTCCGTGTGCTCCTCCTCTGGTCCCCCTCCGTGTGCTCCTCCTCTGGTCCCCCTCCGTGTGCTCCTCCTCTGGTCCCCCTCCGTGTGCTCCTCCTCTGGTCCCCCTCCGTGTGCTCCTCCTCTGGTCCCCCTCCGTGTGCTCCTCCTCTGGTCCCCCTCCGTGTGCTCCTCCTCTGGTCCCCCTCCGTGTGCTCCTCCTCTGGTCCCCCTCCGTGTGCTCCTCCTCTGGTCCCCCTCCGTGTGCTCCTCCTCTGGTCCCCCTCCGTGTGCTCCTCCTCTGGTCCCCCTCCGTGTGCTCCTCCTCTGGTCTTTTAGGATGGAGAGTGGAGGAAGGAGCCAGTAAATATGTCGGTTATCATCTCTTTCCTTGTCTAAATGGACAGAGGCAGTGATCACTGCCTCTGTCCATTCATAACTGAGCATTGTAAACTGTTACGATTCTTCAGTTTGTGAATGGAGAGGAGTCTGTCTCCTGTCTATTCATGTTCAGTGCAGCTGTGGAATCCATGTCCTCGGTCCCTTTCCATGTCTCAAAGGGAAAATTTATATATATATATATATATATATATATATATATATCAGGGCTCAAAATTTCAATCCTGAGCCACTAGCCAGGCCTTAAGAGTTACTCGCCACCAGTTGCCCCACCCAACACCTCCCCTGCCCTACCCCTAAGTCCGCCCCTTAACACGACCTTGTAAATTATCTCATGAAATTACACTGTTAAATATTTTAAGCAGAATTACGTTTCAAAAATAAATATTAACAATAGTAACAAAGCATATCAGTACCCATCTGTGCCTGTGAACGCAGCCTTAGTGTGCCCCATCAATGCAGCCTTAGTGTGCCCCATCAGTGCAGCATTGCTACTGGGGGGGTTATCAGGGGAGCATACACTGGGGGGGGGGGGTATCAGGGGAGCATACACTGGGGGGGGGGGGGGGATCAGGGGAGCATACACGGGGAGCATACACTGGGGGGGGGGGGGGGGATCAGGAGAGCATACACTAGGGGGGGGGGGGGGGGAAATCAGGAGAGCATACACTGGGGGAAATCGGGAGAGCATACACTGGGGGAGGGAACAGGAGAGCATACACTGGAGGGGAGGGGACCAGGAGAGCATACACTGGAGGGGAGGGGACCAGGAGAGCATACACTGGAGGGGAGGGAACAGGAGAGCATACACTGAAGGGGAGGGAACAGGAGAGCATACACTGGAAGGGAGGGAACAGGAGAGCATATACTGGGGGGGGGGGGGGGGGTCGGGGGAGTATACACTGGAAGGGAGGGAACAGAAGAGAAAACACTGGGGGGGGGGGGGGGGTCAGGAGGGTATACACTGGAAGGGAGGGAACAGGGGAGCATACACTGGGGGGGGGGGGGGGGGGGGGGGGGGGCAGGAGGGTATACACTGGAAGGGAGGGAACAGAAGAGAAAACACTGGGGGGGGGGGGTCAGGAGGGTATACACTGGAAGGGAGGGAACAGAAGAGAAAACACTGGGGGGGGGGGGGTCGTCGGGGGAGTATACACTGGAAGGGAGGGAACAGAAGAGAAAACACTGGGGGGGGGGGGGGGGTCAGGAGGGTATACACTGGAAGGGAGGGAACAGAAGAGAAAACACTGGGGGGGGGGGGGGGGGTCAGGAGGGTATACACTGGAAGGGAGGGAACAGGGGAGCATACACTGGGGGGGGGGGGTCAGGAGGGTATACACTGGAAGGGAGGGAACAGAAGAGAAAACACTGGGGGGGGGGGGTCAGGAGGGTATACACTGGAAGGGAGGGAACAGGGGAGCATACACTGGGGGGGGGGGAACAGGGGAGCATACACTGGGGGGGTCAGGAGAGTATACACTGGAAGGGAGGGATCAGGAGAGCATACACTGGGGGGCAGTCATAATCCTTTAAATGAGTTACATTTCTTACTTGTCATGAATGAAGATCTGTTTTGTCAGCTAACAGCACCTCTATGCTAGGTTGCAGTAACTCAGCAGACTCAGCATAGAGGTGCCTGTAAACAAATCCACACTGTAGTGCAAGCAGCAGAGCTCACCTGCAGGAACTTTCACATGGCTTCCCTCTGCTTAGCTGCAAAGTGCAGACCTCTTCCAGACGAGCGTCTTCTCTGGGAAAAGGCACATCCCCATCCCACCCACTCAAGCAGCAGCCTGCAGGAGAGAGGCTGAAATGCTGCTGGGGGAGGTACAGGGGCCGGAGAGTGCAGTCCCGAGGTTTCTGAGCTATTCATGCTTAGAATGGCTGCGAGTTGTCCTGACCGCAGCTCTGGTTACCCGGGTGCCTCAGAGTCTTGAATGTTTTCTCAGACACAGACCCAGCTCCATGACACACAGCAGAAGCGCTGTGCCTCTGTGATATGAGAGGAGGAGAAGAAGAGAGCATCCACGGCTCAAAGCGGCGCCAGGGCAGTCCAGCACTGCCGCTCGCTGTGTCATTCGGCTGACAGTTTCCTGGCTGATCGCTTCAGTCAGGAAACTGTCAGCCTGGTTCACCCCCGCTCCTCACTCGCCCTGGACTGAATTCTACTCGCATTTTGCGAGCAAAGAGTGGAATTTTTGAGGGCTGTATATATACTGACACAGGCCCTGTCTCATTAGTGCCACTGTCGCATGACATGGAAAAAAAAAGTATCGGTAATCAGTATCACGAGGACTTGAAAGTAAGTATTGGTACTTGTACTCTGTCTTAAAAAAGTGGTATCTGTGCAACCCATGTATCATTATGCACAGTGAAATATCTTTCCTAGAGTCAGACAGTGCTGCATTTGGGATCATTAGATGTGACAGGTTCCTCATGTTAATTACCCTTTTAAATAACCACAGAGATTGTGAGAGGATTTCTCCAACAGGCACAAAAACTGGACAAAGTTTCTAACTAGGGTTGTCCCGATACCGATACTAGTATCGGGACCGATACCGAGTATTTGCGGGAGTACTTGTACTCGCGCAAATGCTCCCGATGCTTCTGCCGATACTTTTACACGTACATGGAAAAAAGTATCGGTACTTGTACTCGGTCCTAAAAAAGTGGTATCGGGTCAACCCTAGTTCTAACCCTCTCTCACTTTATACAATGTGTAAAAAATGTTTCCTTTTAATAACACTGTACCAGACCTTCTTACACAGAAGCTTCTTTTATTTATTTTTTGTGTGTCCTTTTTAGTGGTACAAACTGGATGAACTCTTTGAACAAGAGCGCAACGTCCGAATGGCCATGACCAACCGAGCCGGACTTTTGGCTCTCATGTTACATCAAACGATTCAGCACGACCCTGTGACCACAGATCTGCGCACTCACACTGAACGCTGAGAAGATTCCCTATCTTACCTCTACACAGAGAGAGAGGGCTTTGTATTAAAAACTGATATTTCTTTAAACTTTTTATAAAAAAAAAAAATTGTGCTGAGCTGGTGTTTAAAGAGACTTCAATTTGTCCTGAATTTTTCTTATGTTTTACATCACATCGTTTATGTACTTGATGGAACTTCAGTCTTTTATCAGCCATTTTTAAACAGAATCTTTCATTCTCATAGACTGTGTTGAAGCGCACAGAGGATTGTTTTTGTGGTCTGCCGAGAATACGGTAATTTCATGGGTGTTCCAGTTGGCTCTTCATTAGAATACACTAGCTGAGAGATTTTCAACTACAGTTTTCCACATTAATGTGTCTTGTATTTTATGGAATATGAATCTGTTATTTTTTTTTAAATAGACCACTCCATGCAAATATGTATTCGCTCATTTATTCCTTTAAAACCATAAAAGCTTATTTTTTTTATAATTTAGTCAAAACTAACTGAAATCTGTGTTTCCCAATGTCAGCTATAAACTGAAGTCAGGCTCGTTATAGGAGTATCTACAGGATGGCTATGGTTAGTGTGATGATGTTTTCTGTAAATCTAAAGAGAGGGAATGACCGTTATATGGAATTACGTAACCATACGGCACAACAAAATTGGTAAAAACTTGTGTACAGTGGGGCAAAAAAGTATTTAGTCAGCCACCAATTGTGCAAGTTCTCCCACTTAAAAAGATGAGAGAGGCCTGTAATTGTCATCATAGGTATACCTCAACTATGAGAGACAAAATGTGGAAACAAATCCAGACAATCACATTGTCTAATTTGGAAAGAATTTATTTGCAAATTATGGTGGAAAATAAGTATTTGGTCTCCTAAAAACACTGCCTCTCACAGACCTGTATCTTCTTCATAAGAGGCTCCTCTGTCCTCCACTCATTACCTGTATTAATGGCACCTGTTTGAACTTGTTATCAGTATAAAAGACACCTGTCCACAACCTCAAACAGTCACACTCCAAACTCCACTATGGTGAAGACCAAAGAGCTGTCGAAGGAAACCAGAAACAAAATTGTAGACCTGCACCAGGCTGGGAAGACTGAATCTGCAATAGGAAAGCAGCTTGGTGTAAAGAAATCAACTGTGGGAGCAATAATTAGAAAATGGAAGACATACAAAACCACTGATAATCTCCCTCGATCTAGGGCTCCACGCAAGATCTCACCCCATGGAGTCAAAATGATCACAAGTACGGTGAGCAAAAATCCCAGAACAACACAGGGGGACCCAGTGAATGACCTGCAGAGAGCTGGGACCAACGTAACAAAGGCTACATCAGTAACGCACTATGCCGCCAGGAACTCGGATCCTGCAGTGCCAGACGCGTCCCCCTGCTTAAGCCAGTACATGTCCTGGCCCGTCTGAGGTTTGCTAGAGAGCATTTGGATGATACAGAAAAGGATTGGGAGACTGTCATATGGTCAGATGAAACCTGCAAATGGTCTCTGCAAAGGGAACAGGATGACTGATCCGTGTACATGAAAGAATGAATGGGGCCACGTATCATGATATTTTCAGTGCAAACCTCCTCCAATCAGCAAGGGCATTGAAGATGAAACGTGGCGGGGTCTTTCAGCATGACAATGATCCCAAACACACCGCCCGGGCAACGAAGGAGTGGCTTCGTAAAAAGCCTTTCAAGGTCCTGGAGTGGCCTAGCCAGTCTCCAGATCTCAACCCCATAGAATACCTTTGGAGAGAGTTGAAAGTCCATGTTACCCAGCGACAGCCCCAAAACATCTTTGCTCTAGAGCAGGGGTCTCCAAACTTTTCATTTCAGGGGCCTCATTGTGCATTTTTCAGATATTCACGGGCCGAAATTTTTTTAATTAATTGCTGAATCTGCAGCAGAATATTATAGAATTTGACCGGCTGGCGGCAGTAGAGATTGATGGCACACCCGTAACCTCATGCATGGGGCTAAACTTCCAGTGTGTTCAGGACCTTACATCTGTGTTACTGTCAACACACACACCTCAATACATTTGTGTTTTTATCAGAGCCCCCTGCATATTTCTGTACCCCTTAGAGCCCCCTTCCATATTTGTGTCCCCATCACAGCGCCCCCCTGAATATTTGTGCCTGAATAAGATTTGTGTCCCTATCAGAGCCCCCTTCCATATTTGTGCCCCCTGCATGCATAGTGTCCCTCTAAGTACCCCCATACACACCATGTCTCTATCGGACCCCCGCTGCACATCTGTGTCCTTATCAGAGCCCCTCACATATTTATGTCCAAATCGGAGTCCCCCTTCCACATTTATGCCCCCCCATCAGAGACCACAGCACAATTGTGTCCCCCTCAGAGCCCCCCTTCCACATTTATGCCCCCCTATCAGAGACCACAGCACATTTGGAGCCCCCTTCCACATGTATGCCCCTCATCAGGGACCACAGCACAATTGTGTCCCCCCTTAGAGCCCCCTTCCACATATTTATGTCCTAATCGGAGTCCCCCTTCCACATTTATGCCCCCCCATCAGAGACCACAGCACAATTGTGTCCCCCTTAGAGCCCCCCTTCCACATCTATGCTTTCCATCAGAGACCACAGCACAATTGTGTCCCCCTCAGTGCACCCCTTCCACATGTATGCCCCCTATGAGAGACCACAGCACAATGGTGTCCCCCTCAGAGCCCCTTCCACATTTATACCCCCATCAGAGACCCCAGCACAATGGTGTCCCCCTCAGAGCCCCTTCCACATTTATACCCCCATCAGAGACCCCAGCACAATGGTGTCCCCCTCAGAGCTCCCTTCCACATTTATACCCCCAACATAGACCACAGCACATTATCTCCCTCAAAATAGCCTCCACTGTACATTTGTGTCCCTATCTCCACTAGCAGTGTCCCTCTTCCTCTTACATCTGTGTCCGGCTTTAGTGCTGTTCTCCTGCACCTCCCGCCCGGCTGTTACAGACGCGTATTGGGCAAAAGCACAGCCGTAAAGCACACTGATGCTAACAGTGGGGCGGGACCTGGGACGTGCAGTATGTCATAGAAATCAACAACTAGTGAGACGCCGGCTTGAACAGGCTCCGTCGGGCTACGGGAACTGCGTTACATACTATCGGGGGTGATTATGCAGCGCAGTTCCTGCTACCCGACATAGCTTGAGCAGGACCTGACCATGCAGTGAGTCGGACGACTCAACCTGCGGGCCGGAAAAAAAGGCCCAGGGGCCTGCTCTATAGGAGATCTGCGTGGAGGAATGGGCCAACATACCAGCAACAGTGTGTGACAACCTTGTGAAGACTTACAGAAAACATTTGACCTCTGTCATTGCCAACAAAGGATATATAACAAAGTATTGAGATGAACTTTTGATATTGACCAACATTATTTTCCACCATAATTTGTGAATAAATTCTTTCCAAATCAGACAATGTGATTGTCTGTATTTGTTTCCACATTTTGCCTCTCCTAGTTGAGGTATACCTATGATGACAATTACAGGCCTCTCATCTTTTTAAGTGGGAGAATTTGCACAATTGGTGGCTGACTAAATACTTTTTTGCCCCATTGTATACAGTGAGGGAAAACAGTATTTGATCCCCTGCTGATGTTGTACGTTTACCCTCTGAAAGAAATGATCAGTCTATAATTTTAATGGTAGGTTTATTTACACCACTTCAGCCCTGGAAGAATTTACCCCCTTCCTGACCAGAGAACTTTTTTCAATTCGGCACTGCATCGCTTTAACTGACAATTGACCAGCCTGAAGTGATCTAGCAGGACTTAATTTTCTAAATAAAGTTCCTCTGTAATACCCACTTCAGCCATGGAAGAATTTACCCCCTTCCTGACTGGGCCATTTTTTTTCCATACGGCACTGCGTCGCTTTAACTGACAATTGTGTGACGTGGCACCCAAACAAAATTGATGTCCCCTTTCTCCCACAAATAGAGATTTATTTTGGTGGTATTTGATTACCTCTGCGGTTTTTATTTTTTGCGCAATAAACAAAAATAGAGTGATATTTAAAAAAAAAAACACTATCTTTTACTTTTTGCTATAATAATATCCCAATAAAAAAAAAATATATATATATAACACATTTTTGGTAAAAAAAATTGCAATAACTGTATATTGATTGGTTTGCGCAAAAGTAATAGCGTCTACAAAATAAGGGATAGTTTTATGGCATTTTTATTAAATAATTTTTTTACTAGTAATGGCGGCGATCTGCAAATTTTATTGGGACTGCAACATTATGGCCGACACATCGGACACTAAGTTTACTGTGTAAATGACACTGGCAGGGAAGGGGTTAAACACTAGGGGGCGATCAAGTGGTTAAGTGTTTTTTAGGGAATGATTCCAACTGTGGGGGGGGGGGGGGGGCTACCAGTAACATGACAGGGAGCAGTAGGTCTCTGTCCTGTCATTAGGCAGAACAGGGAAATGCCTTGTTTACATCCTCGTTCTGCCTCTAAGGGAAATAATCTAAGGCAACCGCCGCACTGCTTTGCGCAGTCGTGGCATTCTGCTGACGTATGGTTAACATTGAGAGGTAGAATAACAACAAAAATATCCAGAAAAACGCATTTCAAAAAATGTATAATTTGATTTGCATTTTAATGAGTTAAATAAGTATTTGATCCCCTATCAATTTAAGCACTCCCCTTAAAGGGAGTGCTCCTAAGCTGTAGCAATCAGATTCCAATCTCTCCACCATGGCCAAGACCAAAGAATGTCAGGGACAAGGTTGTAGACCTAAGAATGGAATGGGCTACAAGACCATCTCCAAGTAGCTTGGTGAGAGGGTGACAACAATTGGTGCAATTATTCGCAAATGGAAGAAACACAAAATAACTGTTAAACTCCCTCGGTCTGGGGCTCCATGGAAGAGCTCAGGAAGAACGGTGAGGAATTAACCCAAGACTACACGGGAGAATCTTGTAAATGTTCTCAAGGCAGCTGGGAGCATAGTCACCAAGAAAACAATTGGTAACACACTGCGCCGTGAAGGACTAAAATCCTGCAGTGCTCCCAAGGTCCCCCTTCTTAAGAAAGCACATGTACAGACCGTCTGAAGTTTGCTAATGAACATCTAAAAGATTCAGAGAAAAACTGGGTGAAAGTTTTGTGGTCAGATGAGACCAAAATCGCTCTTTAGCAATCAACTCAACTCTCCGTGTTTGGAGGAGGAGGAATGCTGCCTATGACCCCAAGAACACCATCCCCCATCATCAAACCTGGTGGTGGAAACATTATGCTTTGGGGGTGTTTTTCTGCTTAGGGTACAAGACATCTTCACTGCATCAAAAGGATGATGGACGGGGCCATGTACCCTCAAATCTTGGGTAAGAACCTCCTCCCCTTAGCCAGGGCATTGAAAATGGGTTGTGGGTGGGTATTCCAGCATGACAATGACCCAAAACACATGGCCAAGGCAGCAAAGGAGTGGCTCAAGAAGAAGCACATTAAGGTCCTAGAGTGGCCTAGCCAATCTCCAGACCTTAATCCCATAGAAAATATTGTGGAGGGAGCTGATGGTTCGAGTTACTAAATGTCAGCCTTGAAACCTTAAAGTGGATGTAAACCCTCACATACACCCAGTGAAGTGAACAGCCTCAGATGATACACGGAGATGAAACAAACCCCCCTATATAAGTTTTACATGTATATCTTCTGTCTTCAGCTTTCTACACAGTTTAGAAAGTGCACATCATGTTAGAGTTTACTCTTCCTGATTTCACCTGTGGGTGTGGATTCTTGCCATACACTGTGAGACAACTGATTGGAGGAAAGGCCCCCCACTCTACATAGGCAGAGCCTTCTAGAGCTGTGCTGTGAATAGACCAACTCTCTGCCAATCTATTCATAGTACCCACCCTGACACAAAATTCAGCCTAGTTTTATCACAGTTGACAAAGAAATTATCAGGCTGATAACAGAAGAACGGAGTAGAAGAAAGCCATGGAACTTTTGAAGAGAGATAAGAAAACACTGCAGATATATGTGCCCAGCTCAAATTTCATGAATTGGATTTACATCCACTTTAATGACTTGAAGAGGATCTGGAAAGAGTTGTGTGAAAAACTGGTGGCCAACTACAAGAAACGTCTGACCTCTGTGATTGCCAACAAGAGTTTTGCCACCAAGTACTAAGTCATGATTTGCGAAGGGGTCAAATACTTATTTCACTCATTAACCACTTCAGCCCCGGAAGAATTGACCCCCTTCCTTACCAGAGCACTTTTTGCGATTCGGCACTGTGTTGCTTTAACTGACAATTGCACAGTCGTGTGACGTGGCACCCAAACAAAACTGATGTCCTTTTTTTCCCACAAATAGAGCTTTCTTTTGGTGGCATTTGATCACCTTTGTGGTTTTAATTTTTTTGCGCTATCAACAAAAATAGAGCGACAATTTTGAAAAAAATGCAGTATTTTTTATATATCTAGAGTAGATAGCCAGTCAGGATTGTAAGAACCATAGTAATAAACAGTGAAGTAGTAAACAAAGCACAGTCTGCTGGTAAGCAGAGAAGGTTTTTTTCAGATGTAGTTGACCACAAGAGTAGTAGGACTATTGCATAGACTGGGCAAGGACAACCTGCCCAAAATAGTGCCCGAAGATGGTAACGTGCCCAAGGTCTTAAAACCTGGGTAGGTGGCGTGGTTAAGCGTCCTGTTTAATCTCTTCCTGTGAGCTGCATTTCTGTCAGCTAATGCACCACTTCCCCCCGAACATTGTTGCAATTACAAATGTTTAGACATTCTCGTGTTTTGTTTCTTTTGTTTGTATTGGTATGACACAAAAGTGGAGAAACAAAAAGCCAAATCTGACAAACTCCAAAAATGTACTAGACAAAATTATTAGCACCTTCAATTTAATATTTGGTAGCAGACCCCTTGGAAAAAATAACCAAAATCAATTGCTTCCTGTAACTATTAATGCGTTTCTTACAGCTCTCTACTGGAATTTTGAACCACTCTTCTTTCGCCAACTTCTCCAGGTCTCTCAGGTTGGAAGGGTTCCCTTTCCCAACTGATGTTTTGAGATCTCTCCACAGGTGCTCTATGGTATTTAGATCTGGACTCATTGGGCCAGATTCAGATACAATTACATTGGCGCAGAGTATCAGAGATACACTACGCCGCCATATTTTACCAGGCTGTACGACGAATTCTGGTAGATTTTGTCCTTTACGCTACGGCGGCGTAGTGTATTTCTCGCCGCGAAATCGAAATACGCGATTAGGGGGCGTGAAGCATTTAAATTAGGCGCGTCCCCGCGGCGATCGAACTGCGCATGCTCCATTCAGAAATTTCCCGCCGTGCATTGCGCGAAATAACGTCGTTACGTAATTTTTTTGTTTGAGTAGCGTCGTTTACGGACATTCCTATTCCCGGACGACTTACGTCAAAAATAAAAAAAGACGTCGGAAAACGTTGAAATTCGACGCGGGAACGACGGCCATACTTAACATGGGCTGTCTAATATTAGACCAGCAAAAAGCTGGTATAACTTTACGAGGCAATAAGATGACTAAAGATGCCGTAAGAGATTGCGATTGACGTTCGTAACTTCGTGGATCGTCGGCAAAAGCTCATTTGCATACCCCGACGAGGAAAACGTTGGGAACTCCACCCATCGGCCGCAATTTTATTGCAGCGTAGATCCGAAGGTGTACGAAGACGTAAGCCAGTCGGATTGAAGCCCACAGCCGTATTTTCATGGTTTGAGGTTTCAGAGTAGTGAAAAAACGCGCGTAATCCGAAAGTACTCCAGTCTAACGCGAGATAGACAGGAGTAATCGCTCTGTGAATCTGACCCATTGTTTTTTTGTTCAGTGGTGCTTGGAGTGATTTTTCTGCCGTAAGACCCATAATCTTTGACGGAGAGCAAACTTTCTGACACTGGGCCCTGCATTGCATCCCAGAATTCCTTTGGAAGTCTTCAGATTTCTGTGCCTGATGCAGCAAAGCAACCCCAAAACATCAGTGAACCTCCACCATGTGTTTCTGTGTCAGCAGTGGGGCCCTCCTGGGTCTCCTACCATAGTGTCCCTTTTCATTCAGATAGTAACGTATGGTGCGAGCTGACACAGTTGTACCTTGTGCCTGAAAGTCGGCTTGAATTTGTCTGGTAGTTCATCAAGATTTCGAGATTGTCCATGCTTTGCCACAATTTTTGTTCTCAATCCTCAGACAATTCTTTTCTGCTCCTTCGTTTCTCCATGTGCCATGTGGCTCACAGAGACGCACAACAGAAAGGTTAAGTACATGTTTCACCATTTTAACTGGTTGCCAGTGTCATTTCTATATTGTCTAAACATATTCGCCAGCACACCACGGATCGTATAAAAACGTCCAAAAATGTATTGCGGCGAAACCATCACAAAAATAGCACCGTTTCGAAGTCACACATGACCTCTTCGTCAGGCACCTGTTAAATTTTAGAGGTGAGTTTAATTACAAATTACAGGAGCATCACAAACCTGGAATGCAATTATTTCTTACAATTTTGAGAAGGTGACAATAATTTTGTCTAGTTAATTTTTGGAGTTTTGCATGGAATGTGTCATACCAATACAAACAAAAGAAACAAACATGAGTGCCTAAACATTTGTAATTGCGACAATTTTCTGGGTAAAGTGGTGCGTTATCAGACAGAACTGCAGGGGTACCAATATTCCCCCCCCCCCCCCCTGTTAGGCAAAGCTTCAGTTTTTGTAGTAAGCCATGAACCACAAGGAATCTTGTTGGGACTCATGTTGTCACGTGTTGTACTTCAAGAAAATGATTTTGCAGGTAAATCAGAAATCCGGTAAGTACATAATGGGAGACGGAGGGTTTTATATTCATTAGGAATAGGGATGTCCCAAAGCACTGAATATGAGGGAAGGGCAACAAGCCAAAAGGCTCCAACCAGCTAATCCAAATAGGTCAAAGCATGAAGGTAAAATTTCTTGAGCCTATACAAGCACTTTAAAGATCCCTGGGTCCGGAGGCAAACTTAAGCTGAGCATGGAACATGGATGTTAGGACATCCACATCCAGGAAACTCCACCATTGACAGAGTTCCTTGAAGACCTCTGGGTGAAAACCCCACTGCCCTGGAGAGAGTCGTTGTCGGCTGAGAAAATCCTCCTACCAATTTTCCCTGCCTGGAAATGGCAGACGGTTGGGGAACATGGAGTGCCACCCAATGCAGGATGCATCCCCTTCCCTTGAGCAGCCCAACTTCTGCCACCACCATGACATTGAGTGAACCCTTACAAGAAGGCCTTTCAGCAGGGCTGATCAATGCAGTAGGGCAAGGTGAAAGGCCCTAAAACCCTGGATGTTGATGGGCCGAGATATTGTCCAGAGTTGCATCACAGCCTATAATGCTGTCATCCATTGTCAGGACCCTCCAGAATAAAAGGGTTAAAGATTTTCCCATCCCCAGCATCCATGAGGAGATCCACCAGTCCTGAGGCAGTCTTGTGCTGGTATTTAACCACATCGGGGAATTCAAAGACTGCATCCTTGTTTCATGCCCTTAAGACATCTGGACAAAAGCTGGACAAAGATACTGCTTCAATAGAGGCTACCATCTTTCCCAGAGCCCATGCAAGAGCAAATTGAGTGATTAGTTATAGTCTTGAGAAAAGCTACCTGAGCCCATAGAGCATGACATATATCCAGAAAGAGAATCACTCTCACCTTGTGAATATGCAGGGTCAGGCCTATATGGTTTAATCTCTGGGTTGGGTCTTAGGCTGATTTCTGTAAATTCAGGACCAATCCGAACCTCTCCAGAGTGTGCACTGTGTGAAACACATTGGTACCCAGCAGAGAAGCAGATTGCTCCCTTAGAAGTAAGTCGTCCAGATAGCCACAACAGGGATACTCTGGCATTCAGAAATCAAAACCTTGGTGAACACTATGGGAATTGAAGATAGGACAAACAGCAGGGCTACAGTTTTTAGTGGCAGTCCCCCAGCTCAAAACGCATAATATATTTTTGTGTTCACAAAATGAGCCTTTGGGGATACAATGCATGGAGGTTCCTCCCTACCTGAAATAAAGCATATGGGACTCCTAACACCCTGCATCCCCTTCCTCTCGGCCGTCAGGGAGATCATGACTTGCAAACATTTAAATCTGGACCAGCTGGAGATCGCTTCTTTGGACCTATATAGCATCCTACTGGCTCACCAGGCAATATATCATTACGCAGGGTTCCGTAATGCAGGGTCCAGTGCAACCAACAAAATTGGAGACCATACCCACTCCATCCTATGCGAGGTCAGGGTACCATTCTCTTAAGAAATGCATACAGTAGCTGTAGGAATGGATCCATATAAAGTCAGTCTCCTGATCCCAGGTGAAACCATTGAGAAGCTAGCTATTTTCATGCCGAGAGCTGCACAGCTGTGACCATTAGGTATGTTCAGACACTAGCAAAAAATGGAAGCCTTGCTTAACAGGGAGGGGTTATGCCGGGGGGAAGACTTCCTGTGTTTTTCTTTTTTTTTGCCAGTGTTCAATCACCTGCAAGTGGCAGCATAAGACTATTTGTAATGAATATAAGACTCTGTGTCCCGTAAGGTATGATAAAGAAAATCTGGTCTTCTGGTCTGCATACTGGAGTCCCCGGAAAAGGTGGCTGCTCCTACTTTGTGAGATCGTCCTTAAAGAGGCCATCTGATATGGAGACAGTAGTGTGCCTCTACCACTGGGGAGAAACAGGAGGTCTTGCTGCGGTAAGAAAAGTAGTTTAGGTCCTGATTTTGAATTTGCAAGTAACCTTGTGTTCCAGTTATGTCCATTTTTTCACTTCAAATATTTTTGGCAGTTGGTCAATTTCTGCCAACTGATTCCTTCTTGACATGGGGAAGTGGTCCAGACATCTTAATGTGTTTCTGGTCCTGCAGGTGGAAGATGTCAAATGGAAGCTCCATAATACTCCTGGACCATCTGCTTGCTGTACAGGCTAGTTTCTTGGGTATGGAATGCTCCAATGGGATCGGCATACTAGGGTTTGAATCTTTCCTCCTTGCTTGTTTCACAGACTCAAGAGATAGACCCTCCTGGAAATATTCCTTGCTATGGTTTATCCCAGGTGAAAGTTAAATATTCAGATAACCCTCCAGACTATTGCTCCACAGACTCTGGCAGAACAGGCATTGTTGGATCTGAATGGTCAGGTGCAGCACAGTGACTCTTTGAGGCTTTAGAATAGGCAAGATATTTCCTTTTGCCCAAGGGGTGGCTTTTCCTTGCTGATGCGTTGAGCTTGGTTCTCAGCTGTATCAGGTTTGCAGGGCTTCCAAAATTCTACCAAACACCCCCCCCCCCCCCGCCTATCCCTTTTCTCTAGGTAGGCTCAGTAACCGCCGTTGCACTCTGTGAGGCTGGGTTTACACTTATGCCGGATACGGCTCGTAGCAGGGATCCGGTGCGTCCCTGTTCTCAGCTTTAGGAACGAATCAGGCCCAAATGTTTGAATTTGAATCTGAAACAAAGCCAAGACTCCCAGGACCCCTGTGCAATACGCTCCACAGCTGCCCTGGAGATATGTAAACCGTCTCTTTAGAGAGCCGGTCACATTCTCCTGTCATGCAAATTGGATGTGGGGAAAACCACATTAAATTCTCATAAGTGTGAACCCAGCTTTAAGGTTCTTTTCGATAAGTTATCATCTTGGCAATGTGAATGTCTGCCCTGACAGTTATTCTAAATATGGAATTTTTGTTGCTTTGATCTTTAACGGATTAGGCGAGTTGAGGCTTAGGACTGCCTAGGGTGACTCTTGTGCTCTTTTTACCAGGACCCCATTCTTAGGGCCTCTGCCTGGCCCAGTTCTTTTACAGGAGTTTTTATCCCAGTTGACCACCCCTTGTCACGCCCCCTTAAAGTAGAACTGTACAAAAAAAACAAGATTGGTTAAACAAGCTTTTTTACCACTATTATTCCATTATATTGGCTTTTGAAATTTACAAGTGCAGTAATTTAGAAACCAGACGAAAGGTTTAGCACTGGAAAACACTTTTTGATAAATAAAAAGCAGATTTTATATACATCTATAGTGATGAGCGGAATATGCCATATTCGATTTCGCGATATTTCACGAATATATAGAAGAATGTTCGCGAAATATTCGTTAATATCGAATATTCGTGATATTTTATAAATAAACATTTTTTGCGAAATTTCGCTAATGTGAAATTGATTGCGAAATTCTCGTCAACACGCGAAAACGGAGATCGTTTCCTGGATTACTAAACTAATATGCACTAAACACTAACTCTACTTACTTAAAACTTATATGACTAAACTAAAGCTAATTTTTTTTTTTTTTTATAAACAAAACACAGAAGGGCAGAGAAAGTATTCGCGAATATTCGTAATACGAATATTCGCATTGCGAATATTCGGCAACATAAAAGGATCGCCTCAGCTACTCGGCCCAGGGTCTCTAATCATACCAGCAATGCTTTTTGACGTCGATAGAGATCACTAGGATGTGATCTGTTTTAAAAATAAATTTGAAAAAATACGAATATTCGCAATAGCGAATATTGACCGCAATATTCGATTTATTCGCGAATACTCGAATATGCAATATTCGTAACGCGAATATTCGTGAGCAACACTATACATCTATATAGATCAGACCAGTGGCAGTGCGTCCATAAGGGCACACGGGCGCCGCCCCCCCCTCTATCATCATACAGTAGATAGATTCATGCATTGCATGAATCTATTTATGGTCGCCGCTACCACCCCTTATTCAGGTGCTGGACTCTTTTCGGGCGCTGAAAGCCTGAACTACAGGGGCAGGGTATTTTTTTGGAAACACCTGATTAGTGCCACAGGCACCATGCTGTCGCTAAGCATTGTGTTAGGAAAGCAAAATAATATTCGCTTTCCTAACACTGAACCGCCTTTCAGCCAATCGGGTGCTTGGGTCTGTTACCTGTCATCTGATAGGCTGAAATGACAGGTGCAGTGATTGAATGCCTATCAGGCGTTCAAGCATAGCGGAGGTCATGAAGAGAGAATGGGAGACGACATTGAGGATCGTGGACACCGCTGCTGTGACTCACTGCTCCACCGAGACAGATAAGTTCTGGGTGGGTGGGGGATGCACACTGGCAGCATTTAATGGGCACACTGGCAGCAATTGATAGACACAGTAGCGGCAATTGATGGGCACACTGGCAGCAATTGATGGGCACAGTAGCGGCAATTAGGGTGCCCGCGTGTTCCGGATTCCCCCGGGACTTTCCCACAATTGACATGTCTGTCCCTGTTCCCGGGCACCTTCATTCTGGGACAATACAATGTCCCGGAATTAAATAGAGGACACAGCCACCCCCTACTAACTAATAACTAAATTTCTGGAACTGGTTGCTAGGGCCATTGCTGCCGGGCATCTTGCAACCAGTGACAATTTGCTCTCAGGCAGTGAGACCGAGAGCGAGGCCTGAGCCTAGTGCAGCACTGCTGTCCCCACCCACCTCAGCACCTTCCTTCTTCTCCGACACCCAGCGGCAAGCAGCAGGAACTGGTGTGATCTTCACTCTCCAGATAGTGATGCCACTCCTTTCCTTCTACACAAGTGCCTCATGCAGAGGGAGTGACAGCAGCACTGCATCTGGTGGAAGGCTATGGGTGGCAAGCGGCACTGCATCTGTTGGCAAGTGGCACATTCACCTGACAAATAACCCACCGCCAAATTCCCCATCAACCCTGAGACTACATTACCCCCCGCCCCCCCCTTGTCTTTTTTTGGTGAAGGTGAGAGAGGGGGCTGTGTCCCTGAACGACAGTTTGGAAATGTGGTCACCCTAGCGGCAATTGATGACCACACTGGCAGGAATTGATGGGCATAGTAGCGGCAATTGATGGGCACACTGGCGGCAATTTATGGGCACACTGGCAGCAATTTATGGGCACAGTAGCGGCAACTGATGGGCACAGTAGCTGCAATTGATGGGCACACTGGCAGAAATTGATGGGTACAGTGGCTGCGTTTGATGGGCAGAGTGACTGCGTTTGATGGTCACAGTGGCTGCAATTTATGTTTTTTTTTTTTTCAGTTTGTTTGCACCCCCCCCCCCCAAATTTTGAGGACCAGCGGCCACTGGATCAGAACAAAACGAGTGACAAATGAGAAGGACAGAAGAACATTGCTCCAAATCAGGAACAGTTTGGGGCTTTGGGTTAGTATTGCTAGCAGGGGGCTGGGGGTTAGTATTGCACTCACTAACACCATGTCAAGACAACATATCTTGCCACCTTTTCTGTGTACACCACCCGCTTGGCGGAAGACCAATCCCGCCCCTTGTTTATCTTCCGGAACAGCCCCACCCTCCCATATTCATCCGCCGGAACAGCCACGCCCCTTTGTTTTTATTCCCTTGAGCAGCCGGCCCCGCCTCTTTTTTCAGCTGGTCACCATTTCCGCCAATACTCAGGGAACCAATAGCAAGCCGCGTTTGCGTTCCGAGCCTCGTTCCGGGTGGTGGCGCGGTGTGGGGGTGTTCTCCGCTGGCGCGGAAGAGGAAGGGACCCAGTTTCCGTTTCCTGCCCGTCTCCCGCCTGCTGTCTAGTGATTGCCCACAACGAGTAAGAGAGGTAGGTAGGGAACGGGGAGTCCCTGGGTCCCTTAGTGTTGTAGACTGGCAGGGGTCCGCAGGAGGCGTGTGTCTCTGCTGTCCTCCCATATATAGGACTGGGGGAATCACAAGTGTGCTGCACATTGTGTATGAACATACATGGCTTCCTGTTTACTGTACAGGGGCTGCTGCTGTGTCTTGTACACTGCATATATATATATATATATATATATATATATATATATATATATTCTGTACACTGCACCTCCTGGGACGAGGAGCATATATATATATATATATATATATATATATATATATATCTCATGTACATTGGTGAGGCTTTGTGTATACAAGTTGATGATCAGTACCTCCTGAAGTTACATGAAAAGCTTAGTTTCTTCCCATAGTCCATTACACGCGAGTCACTGATACTGCGCCCCCCTTTTTTCTTTTTGTCTCGTTAACAGTTATCACCGAGAGTGAAAGAAAATCTCACATTTTTTTGTTGTCACCAGAACAGGAATAGAGGGGAAATCTTCGAATAGGGACAATAATTCTGGGGACATCCAGGGATTCCCTCACTTTGGATAGATGTCCTCTCACTTCCAGTTTTGGCGATGCGACAAAAAGTGAAGGAAACTTTCCCCAATGAGGGACTGATGGCAAAAAAATTGACAGCAGTACTAATCATCCCTTACTGTATCCAAAAAAAGGTTTTACCCTCAGTACTAGTTTATATCAGAGGTGCTGATCATCTGTGTGTGAAACATTCATTGCTGATGTGTGAGAGCGAATTTATTGTCTTCCAAAGGGGCAAGATCATGATGGGTGAGCTCATTTGCATCTACTGAAGATCTGTTTGTGATAATTATAGCTGTATATGTTATACAATGTACATTAATGGGCTGAGGATTTGTTATATACTGTGTTTCCAATGGTGGAGGGTATAAATGTGTCCTATACCGTACTCAGAATGGGTGAAGGTGTAGCTGTGTTTTATACTGTACTCCCAATGGATGAAGATCTAGATGTGTCATAAACTGTACTCCCAATAAGTGAAGGTCTAGATGTGTTTTATGCTGTACTTCCAATGGGCGAAGGTCTAGATGTGTCCTATACTGTACTCCCAATGTGTGAAGGTCTAGATGTGTCCTATACTGTACTTCCAATGGGCGAAGGTCTAGATGTGTCCTATACTGTACTTCCAATGGACGAAGGTCTAGATGTGTCCTATACTGTACTTCCAATGGGCGAAGGTCTAGATGTGTCCTATACTGTACTTCCAATGGGCGAAGGTCTAGATGTGTCCTATACTGTACTTCCAATGGGCGAAGGTCTAGATGTGTCCTATACTGTACTTCCAATGGGCGAAGGTCTAGATGTGTCCTATACTGTACTTCCAATGGGCGAAGGTCTAGATGTGTTTTATACTGTACTTCCAATGGGTGAAGGTCTAGATGTGTTTTATACTGTACTTCCAATGGGTGAAGGTCTAGATGTGTCCTCTACTGTACTTCCAATGGGTGAAGGTCTAGATGTGTCCTCTACTGTACTTCCAATAGACGAAGGTCTAAATGTGTCCTATATTGTACTTCCAATGGACGAAGGTCTAGATGTGTCCCAATGGGTGAAGGTCTAGATGTGTCCTCTACTGTACTTCCAATGGACGAAGGTCTAGATGTGTTTTATACTGTACTTCCAATGGACGAAGGTCTAGATGTGTTTTATACTGTACTTCCAATGGGCGAAGGTCTAGATGTGTCCCAATGGGTGAAGGTCTAGATGTGTCCTCTACTGTAGTTCCAATGGACGAAGGTCTAGATGTGTCCTATACTGTACTTCCAATGGACGAAGGTCTAGATGTGTCCTCTACTGTACTTCCAATGGACGAAGGTCTAGATGTGTCCTCTACTTTACTTCCAATGGACGAAGGTCTAGATGTGTCCTATACTGTACTTCCAATGGACGAAGGTCTAGATGTGTCCTATACTGTACTTCCAATGGACGAAGGTCTAGATGTGTCCTCTACTGTACTTCCAATGGACGAAGGTCTAGATGTGTCCTCTACTGTACTTCCAATGGACGAAGGTCTAGATGTGTCCTCTACTGTACTTCCAATGGACGAAGGTCTAGATGTGTCCTCTACTGTACTTCCAATGGACGAAGGTCTAGATGTGTCTTATACTGTACTTCCAATGGGCGAAGGTCTAGATGTGTCCCAATGGACGAAGGTCTAGATGTGTCCTATACTGTACTTCCAATGGGCGAAGGTCTAGATGTGTCCTATACTGTACTTCCAATGGGCGAAGGTCTAGATGTGTCCTATACTGTACTTCCAATGGGCGAAGGTCTAGATGTGTCCTATACTGTACTTCCAATGGGCGAAGGTCTAGATGTGTCCTATACTGTACTTCCAATGGGCGAAGGTCTAGATGTGTTTTATACTGTACTTCCAATGGGTGAAGGTCTAGATGTGTCCTCTACTGTACTTCCAATGGGTGAAGGTCTAGATGTGTCCTCTACTGTACTTCCAATAGACGAAGGTCTAAATGTGTCCTATACTGTACTTCCAATGGACGAAGGTCTAGATGTGTCCCAATGGGTGAAGGTCTAGATGTGTCCTCTACTGTACTTCCAATGGACGAAGGTCTAGATGTGTTTTATACTGTACTTCCAATGGACGAAGGTCTAGATGTGTTTTATACTGTACTTCCAATGGGCGAAGGTCTAGATGTGTCCCAATGGGTGAAGGTCTAGATGTGTCCTCTACTGTAGTTCCAATGGACGAAGGTCTAGATGTGTCCTATACTGTACTTCCAATGGACGAAGGTCTAGATGTGTCCTCTACTGTACTTCCAATGGACGAAGGTCTAGATGTGTCCTCTACTTTACTTCCAATGGACGAAGGTCTAGATGTGTCCTATACTGTACTTCCAATGGACGAAGGTCTAGATGTGTCCTCTACTGTACTTCCAATGGACGAAGGTCTAGATGTGTCCTCTACTGTACTTCCAATGGACGAAGGTCTAGATGTGTCCTCTACTGTACTTCCAATGGACGAAGGTCTAGATGTGTCCTCTACTGTACTTCCAATGGACGAAGGTCTAGATGTGTCTTATACTGTACTTCCAATGGGCGAAGGTCTAGATGTGTCCCAATGGACGAAGGTCTAGATGTGTCCTCTACTGTACTTCCAATGGACGAAGGTCTAGATGTGTTTTATACTGTACTTCCAATGGGCGAAGGTCTAGATGTGTCCCAATGGACGAAGGTCTAGATGTGTCCTCTACTGTACTTTCAATGGACGAAGGTCTAGATGTGTCCTCTACTTTACTTCCAATGGACGAAGGTCTAGATGTGTCCTCTACTTTACTTCCAATGGACGAAGGTTTAGATGTGTCCTCTACTGTACTTCCAATGGACGAAGTACTAGATGTGTCCTCTACTGTACTTCCAATGGACGAAGGTCTAGATGTGTCCTCTACTGTACTTCCAATGGACGAAGGTCTAGATGTGTCCTATTCTGTACTTCCAATGGACGAAGGTCTAGATGTGTTTTATACTGTACTTCCAATGGGCGAAGGTCTAGATGTGTCCCAATGGACGAAGGTCTAGATGTGTCCTCTACTGTACTTTCAATGGACGAAGGTCTAGATGTGTCCTCTACTGTACTTACAATGGACGAAGGTCTAGATGTGTCCTCTACTGTACTTCCAATGGACGAAGGGCTAGATGTGTCCTCTACTGTACTTCCAATGGACGAAGGTCTAGATGTGTCCTCTACTGTACTTCCAATGGACGAAGGTCTAGATGTGTCCTCTACTGTACTTCCAATGGACGAAGGTCTAGATGTGTCCTCTACTGTACTTCCAATGGACGAAGGTCTAGATGTGTCCTCTACTGTACTTCCAATGGACGAAGGTCTAGATGTGTCCTCTACTGTACTTCCAATGGACGAAGGTCTAGATGTGTCCTCTACTGTACTTCCAATGGACGAAGGTCTAGATGTGTCTTATACTGTACTTCCAATAGACGAAGGTCTAGATGTGTCCCAATGGGTGAAGGTCTAGATGTGTCCTCTACTGTACTTCCAATGGGTGAAGGTCTAGATGTGTCCTCTACTGTACTTCCAATGGACGAAGGTCTAGATGTGTCCTCTACTGTACTTCCAATGGACGAAGGTCTAGATGTGTCCTATACTGTACTTCCAATGGACGAAGGTCTAGATGTGTCCTCTACTGTACTTCCAATGGACGAAGGTATAGATGTGTCCTCTACTGTACTTCCAATGGACGAAGGTCTAGATGTGTCCTCTACTGTACTTCCAATGGACGAAGGTCTAGATGTGTCCTCTACTGTACTTCCAATGGACGAAGGTCTAGATGTGTCCTCTACTGTACTTGCAATGGGCGAAGGTCTAGATGTGTCCTCTACTGTACTTCCAATGGACGAAGGTCTAGATGTGTCCTCTACTTTACTTCCAATGGGGGAAGGTCTAGATGTGTCCTCTACTGTACTTCCAATGGACGAAGGTCTAGATGTGTCCTCTACTGTACTTCCAATGGACGACGGTCTAGATGTGTCCTCTACTGTACTTCCAATGGACGAAGGTCTAGATGTGTCCTATTCTGTACTTCCAATGGACGAAGGTCTAGATGTGTTTTATACTGTACTTCCAATGGGCGAAGGTCTAGATGTGTCCCAATGGACGAAGGTCTAGATGTGTCCTCTACTGTACTTTCAATGGACGAAGGTCTAGATGTGTCCTCTACTGTACTTCCAATGGACGAAGGTCTAGATGTGTCCTCTACTGTACTTCCAATGGACGAAGGTCTAGATGTGTCCTCTACTGTACTTCCAATGGACGAAGGTCTAGATGTGTCCTCTACTGTACTTCCAATGGACGAAGGTCTAGATGTGTCCTCTACTGTACTTCCAATGGACGAAGGTCTAGATGTGTCTTATACTGTACTTCCAATGGACGAAGGTCTAGATGTGTCTCAATGGGTGAAGGTCTAGATGTGTCCTCTACTGTACTTCCAATGGGGGAAGGTCTAGATGTGTCCTCTACTGTACTTCCAATGGGGGAAGGTCTAGATGTGTCCTCTACTGTACTTTCAATGGACGAAGGTCTAGATGTGTCCTATTCTGTACTTCCAATGGGCGAAGGTCTAGATGTGTCCTCTACTGTACTTCCAATGGGGGAAGGTCTAGATGTGTCCTCTACTGTACTTTCAATGGACGAAGGTCTAGATGTGTCCTATTCTGTACTTCCAATGGGCGAAGGTCTAGATGTGTTTTATACTGTACTAACAATGGGCGAAGGTCTAGATGTGTCCCAATGGACGAAGGTCTAGATGTGTCCTCTACTGTACTTCCAATGGACGAAGGTCTAGATGTGTTTTATACTGTACTTCCAATGGGCGGAGGTCTAGATGTGTCCCAATGGACGAAGGTCTAGATGTGTCCTCTACTTTACTTCCAATGGACGAAGGTCTAGATGTGTCCTATACTGTACTTCCAATGGACGAAGGTCTAGATGTGTCCTCTACTGTACTTCCAATGGACGAAGGTCTAGATGTGTCCTCTACTGTACTTCCAAAGGACGAAGGTCTAGATGTGTCCTCTACTGTACTTCCAAAGGACGACGGTCTAGATGTGTCCTCTACTGTACTTGCAATTGGCGAAGGTCTAGATGTGTTTTATACTGTACTTCCAATGGGCAAAGGTCTAGATGTGTCCATATATTGGTATTGGCAAGTACCTGAGAAAAAGTATTGGTACTCATACTCGGTCTTAAAAAACTGGTATTAGTGCATCTCTACTATACTAAATTGCTCCCCACTAGGGATTGGTTGGGATATATTTTGGACTAGGTAGGCACTGTCCATTGATGCTACCAGGCTTAAAGTGTTTGTTAACCTAAAAAAAAACTTAAATCGGCCTGTGCTGCAAAATTTGGCCCTCTGTAACACCTGGATGATCCTGCCTGACTATACCATCTCCCCTGTAAACTGACCATGGTATACCATGGCTGCTGAGTCCTGATATTGTGTTCAGTTTACATACCTCCATCATCCAAAGCCCAGCTCTCTGCTCTCTAGCGCTCTGCCCTTGCCTGTCAGCTCTGTCCACTCCACATTCCCCCCTCCTGATTCTATTATATCTATAGTATAAGCATGCCATCCCCTCTGTTATATAATGCTATCTGCCCTGTGTTTATAAAAAAAGATGCGATTTCCACCCCCCCCCCCCCCCCCCCCCCAAAAAAAAAAATCTGCAACTTTTTTCTTTAATAGGCTGCGGCCTTGCCTAAAAACTCCTGACCACAGCTCCTCAGAACCGACGCGGTGTCAGAAACCACCATTTTATTCTCAAGGGTCTCTACTAAAGAAGAATATAAATAAATAATATAATATTGGGGCTGAAAAAAAAGAAAACAACAAATGTCAGAAAAAGGTTTAGTGTGGTTAAACTTTCCTAATTTGCATACAGAAGTATATTCCTTTGATGTAAAAGTCAAATTGTTACAATGTTTAGACTTAACGATCCACCGATAAAGAATGTTGTGATTCTTGGCAGACTGCCTGGATTTTTGAGGCTGAGAGCAGAGAGAATTCTCTGCATACAAAAGATCGGGAAATACTTTGTCAGGAACGCAATGGGAAAAAATTGCGATGACGATTAATCGTGCAGCTCTAATCTGGTTTTAACTGTACTCGCCATGTGTGGCGATCTAATTGTCATATTGACATGGGTGACAATGTGGCTGTGTCATATTCTGTACTCCCATAGGGGAAGGTCTGGATGCATCATATACTGTACTCCCAATGAGCCTGTGTCTATATATTTGTCATATAAATACTGTACATTGTGTAGGGAAAGATTGTCATGTTTTGTACTCTCAATGGACGAAGATCTTAGATCTATCTATCTATCTATCTATCACCAAGTGGGTAAAGATTGATATGTGTTATACATATACTGTATACCCGATTGGTATAGTGCTTGCTTATGCATTATATTTAGGTCAGTACATAAAGCTAGGGCAAGGATCTTTATTTGTCTTATTATGTAAATGTATAATCTGCTTTTCTTTTTTTATATACAGTATATAAGCTGTTGCAGGGTCATTTGCTGTATGTCTACTATTAAAAGTTTTATAGGGAAATCTCTGTGCAGTGGTTTTCCTCCTCTCCTAGGTTCCCTCGCCCGTGCTCTTGGCCCCTCCCTCCTGCCCAGTGCCCCCAGAGCAAGCAGCTTGCAATGGGGGCACCCAAGCATGCTTGTTCATGAGCCGTGGCTCTGTGTATATATACACACACACCCCACCCCCTCTCTATCCTTGTTGGTTCACTGGCTGTGATTGACGGTAGCAGGAGCCATTGAGGAGGAAAGAGTCCCTGGAGAGCTGAGGCTCTCTTGAACATCGATGGAGGAAGATCAGGCTCAGGTATTATGGGGGCTTCACAGAGGAGGGTTTTTTATTGTATTTTTTTTAACCTTGAGACTTTAGAACCACTGTACGCCGGCCATAGACTGTTCGAATCTTTGTCAGCTCGGCAGAGACCGCCTGAGATTCGAACCATGTATGGGCTAGAACTAGCCTGTTGGATTTATCATGCGATTCTTGCTAGCGGCTGTTATAGCCACTAGCAATAATTACTTTGTACTCCCAGCAGAGATGGCTGGTTGCAGGAAAGAAAATCGCTCTGTCTATGGCTGGCCTAATGAGTGACTCTACATTGTGTTCCCAATTAGGAAGCTCCTGTATATATACTGTTTACGGACAAGGTAAAAATAACCAGAATTTTCTAAACATTGACATATATACACCTTGTATAAATCTGACTGACACCTAGAACAAGGACGCAGCCAGTGAAGTGGGAATTTGCTGACCTGTTCTGTGTCAGTAGTTTGGCACGGAGGCCAGGGAATTTAGAATTTAGAGGTGAACAATGGCAATCTTTTCTGCACAGAATCTCTAAGTAAAAGCCAGCCACTTTGTCCTAGTCACATGCTGAAATTATTATTTTGCCTCCTGAAATCTGGGTAGTTTGTTGCGCAGCACTTTACGGTGTGGTACCAGCCTGTGAGGGCATTGCTCTTGATGCATGTGATGACTAAATAGAATTAGTCACCATTGAAGAACAATCCTATTCAGATCCTTTGGTTTTGTGTTCCTTATGAGCCTCTGTTGTATTGAATGTCAGTGCCTTTATGCTCTGCAGTGTGTTTCATCTAGGAGTGCAACGGATCGGATCGATCCTCGGTTCAGGAGTCTCGGGTCGATCCTCGGTTCAGGAGTCTCGGGTCGATCCTCGGTTCAGGAGTCTCGGGTCGATCCTCGGTTCAGGAGTCTCGGGTCGATCCTCGGTTCAGGAGTCTCGGGTCGATCCTCGGTTCAGGAATCTCGGGTCGATCCTCGGTTCAGGAGTCTCGGGTCGATCCTCGGTTCAGGAGTCTCGGGTCGATCCTCGGTTCAGGAGTCTCGGGTCGATCCTCGGTTCAGCAAAAAAGAAAAAAAGACTAATCTTGTGGTGCCCCCCTCCACTCTGGCGTCACAGGTGCCCCCCCCTCCACTCTGGTGTCACAGGTGCCCCCCCCTCCACTCTGGCGTCACAGGTGCCCCCCCCTCCACTCTGGCGTCACAGGTGCCCCCCCCTCCACTCTGGCGTCACAGGTGCCCCCCCCTCCACTCTGGCGTCACAGGTGCCCCCCCCCCCCCCTCCACTCTGGCGTCACAGGTGCCCCCCCCCCCCCCTCCACTCTGGCGTCACAGGTGCCCCCCCCCCCCTCCACTCTGGCGTCACAGGTGCCCCCCCCTCCACTCTGGCGTCACAGGTGCCCCCCCTCCACTCTGGCGTCAGAGGTGCCCCCCCCCTCCACTCTGGCGTCACAGGTGCCCCCTCTCCCCTCCACTCTGGCGTCACAGGTGCCCCCCCTCCCCTCCACTCTGGCGTCACAGGTGCCCCCCCTCCCCTCCACTCTGGCGTCACATGTGCCGGGGACTTTCCTACGGCCGAGGCTCCGGAGCCGGGGACTTTCCTACGGCCGAGGCTCCGGAGCGCTCCGCGGATTGCGTGGTGTCGATCAGAACGGGGTGACCCGTTCGGATCACGGATTGGTGACGATCCGTTGCACCCCTAGTTTCATCGAAGGGCCACACAAAAAGTGCCAAAGAGCCATAGGTTGGTAATCAGCGATTTTATTTGTCTATTCAGGGGATATTCCCACCTATTTATCTTATTTCCCATCATTTTCTGACTCTACAAGAAAGCAGTGCATAAATTCTTGGTTGGTTTTAGAGCCGAGCTTACGCAGGGGCTAATATCCTGCTCTTTGCCCCATATAATAGTGTTTGGGCTTGGTGATTGGCCAGGTAACCATCCTCTTTGCAATGGAAAACTTAAACTGCAAAATCTGGGTGGATTTGATTAAAACCACGATTTCAATCACTAGTAAAAAGACTTGATTTAAATCATAATTTTTAAAGAGCTACTGTCCTCTCTGTCCCGCAAGCGACTACTTCTCTGACCTGCTGTTGACTTCCCGACACTCCCATTCACTTTAAGGCCTCGTACACACGATCAAATCTGTCTGCTGGAAACGGTCTGCTAGACCGTTTCAGCAGACAGATTCGATCGTGTGTACGGGCAAACAGACGGATTTGGCCACCCGACAGATTGGAAAGCATGCTTACCAATCTGTCGGCTGGGAACCCGTCCGCCCGAATTGTCTGCTGGTTAGTACGCTTACCAGCAGACATGTCTTCTCGCACACGCGCCGAATGGTTTCAACACATGCGCGGAAGTGTTTTACTTCCTGGTGAGGTGACGTGGCGGCATCAACGTCACCGCCACGTCACCGCGCCGTCTGGCGGCGGGGATTTTGGTTTGATCGTGTGTACACGATCAAACCAATATGTCCCCAGCAGACAGATTTGTTCAAATCGGCTGCCCCGACCGATTTGAACAAATCTGTCTGCTCGTGTGTATGGGGCCTTAGACTGCTGGTGATGCAGTAGCAACACAACAAAGTGAGGGATGTGGCGGCAGCCGGTGAGTGGATGCCTGCTAACAGGCATTGCAATGATGGCTCTGAAATGACAAGTGCTCTTTACATGTGAAGACTTATGCCGCGTACACACGATCATTTTTTGTGATGGAAAAAAAACGACGTTTTCTGTCAAGTAAAAAACGACGTTTTTGAAACGTCACTTTCAAAGACGATGTTGCATACACACCTTAGTTTTTTTCACAAAAAGCGAGGTTACGTTCACCACTCTTTTCCATTGAAGCTCGCTTCATAACTAGCTTCTGGGCATGCGCGGGTTGAAAAACGTCGTTTTAAACTACGTTTTTGCTACACACGGTGACTTTTTGTGAAACAAAATACGACGTTTTGAAAAACGACACAAAAAATTCAAGCATGTTGGAATTTTTTTTGGGTCGTTTTTTTGAAGACAAAAAACGACGTTTTGCCCACACACGATCAATTTAAATGACGTTTTCAAAAACAACGTTTTTTTTTTCCATCGCAAAAAACGACCGTGTGTACGCGGCATTATTCTTACTGATAGTTAGCTTATTATTCTAAGTAGGAAGCCTTCCTTTTGTTTGCAAATAAAGATTCTGTCAGGTTAGTAAAACAGCGATATCAGAACTGTTTCAGTCATACAGTTTCTAGTGTACATAGATTTGCAAAACAATGAGATAAAGGAATTAGGGCCGAAACAACTAATCGATTAATCGACAACTAATTGATTATGAAATCGATTGCAATTTTCATAATCGATTATTCGGCCAGTAACATAATGGTTAAAAACTAAAACTAGCCCTTTATAGTACAAAAAAAAAAAAATTACTACTGTAAATATTACTTTCGCTGTCCCACAGTAAAAAAAAACTGAACCCCTTACAGTAGCGATTATTTGCTCTTTTTGTACTTATTTTTGTTTTTTTAACCCCATTATGTTACTAAACATCTCAGGCCTGGGTTCACAGCTCTGTGTTTTTTGGTGCTTTTTGCAGAAACACACTACAGTTCATTTCCATGGTTTCCTATGGGACACGTTCACATCCATGATTTTTTTTCAGCTGCTGCGTATTTGGAAAGGGCAAGGACTTTTTATTGCATAACGGTGCTATTTTGTTTTTTGGTTTAATATATGTCAATGGAGAAGCTACAGAAAAGTATGTAATGCAGGGGTGGCCAACCAGTGGCCCGCAAAGCCCTCTGATGTGGCCTGCGACCTCCTGCTCTGGAATGGTGGGTTGCAGGTTGCCCACGGATTGCAGGTTGCCGATCTGCCATACCACAGCATCAGTGTTGTGAATGAAGCTGGTGGTAATGGAAGAAAGCAGCTGCAGAGCAGAGCCCCATAAGCTGATGCTTCCTTTACAGCGCTGGCTTTTGCCACAGGCGGAGTCTATGGCTAAGTTCAGCTAACCCGTAGGATAGACATAGGTGCACTACGCTGCACCCGCGGTGTGAGCAAACCATAGAACATCAGTGTGAAAGCAGTCTTAGGCCCTTTTTACAAGATCAGCCCGACCAAATGGGACCCTCAATTTACCTCTATAGAGAGACAGATGTCTGTTTACACCCGCCTACCTCCAATCCGAAAAACAGAAGGGAGTTCGCACCCTTTTGTCTGGGCGGATCGGAGGGCCATAGCGTAGCTGTGACCTGTCATCCGTCCGCTCTGCTCATTGTGGCCCTCGACTGGTTGCCAAGTTAGTTAAGTGGCCCTTGCTGTTCGAAAGGTTGGGCATCCCTGTGGTGCCCCCCCCCCCCCTCACTCCACTCTGGCGTCACAGGTGCCCCCCCCCCCCTCACTCCACTCTGGCGTCACAGGTGCCCCCCCCCCCCACTCCACTCTTTTTTAGCTATGACTAAGCATCGGTTATCGATGTGAAACGCGTCAGTTTTGTTACCCCACTGTTTGCTGTTTTAGTTTTTTGACTGGAATAAACAGGCACTATTTTTAAGTCTTTTCATCCATTGGAGTGCGGCTGTCCATTTTTCTTTCCTTATATTGGGCATCCCTGATGTAATGTGTTGGCTCCAATTTTTTTTAAAAATGCTATTTTTTTTTTAAGGCTATTATCCGATTAATCAAAATAATAATCGGCCAACTAATCGGTTCTGAAAATAATCGTTAGTTGCAGCCCTAAAAGGAATATTCCTGAACTTTGTATTATCTCATGGTTACTGTGAATGCATAAATGCAGTGCATGTTATCTAAGCTTGCAGAGCTTGGATTCATTGAATGAGTTTTCCAAAAAATGTAAATATTGCAGAATATACAGCCTCATGCTACATAACTAAGCTCCATTTCATGCTGAATAAACAAAATTATTAATGTATCTTAAATAAAAAAACTATTGTTAGATTTTTACTACAAATGCGTTTTTATCAAAATAAATTTGATAAAGACCAAAAAAAATCTGATAAAAAAAAAAAAATCAGTGTTTGTTTTTTTTTTTTTTTTTTATTCACCTTGCCTACAAACATTATTTGAGCTGATGGTAAAATGCCAGAATGCTTGGACATTCCATAGAGTCTGTAGGCACATTTCAGGAGATGTATTTTTTTCCCACCCACTGTGAGCTGGTATAGGATATTTCACACTAAGCGCCAGCAAAGACATATTTTGGAACCTTTGCGATATTTCCTTATGATACAAAAAGCCCAGTTTTACAATATTCACATAAGACTAGAGTCTATATTATGTAGCAGATGTGGGCCCTATACCAGTGAAACCATACATTGTATAATGGGAAGGTTAACCGTTTTCTTGTATAGAGTCACCCATGGGACGATCGTCACACATGCTCAAACACAACAACAAAGGCATTACAGCTTGGTGCTTCAGAAAACGCATCACTATCATCCCGCAGCTTATACCCTTACAGAACGCATCTGGTGTCTCTGGGAGGGAAATGGAACAAAAGGAGGCATCTTTGGAAATAATAGGCCTTTGTTAATCATGACCTCTCCCTGATTCTCTTCAGCTCCTAATAGTGATGAGCGGTGGGGGAGGAAATGGTGCGTTGATATACCGTGAAGGTTAGTCTGTACCAGGATGGTGATCTGTATCTGCCAGCTCAGAGTGGTGGGAGTTCATTGGCCTCACGGACCCCCTGACTCGTCCGCTGAAATAAAAGCTTGCAATACATCGGTAGAATTTTTTTGTTTGAAAATTTTAGTTTTCAAAACATTCATTTGATTTTCTAATAGTTAATGTGGGCAAATTGCCGATCGTTTATGACGGTAATGATGAAAAAAATTGAAGGAGCGAGGTTCTTTTCAAACACACCTCTAATTCCTTGTACACACGATCGGAATTTCCGATGAAAAAATTCCGTCTGACTTTTTCAATCGGATATTACGACCGTGTGTGGGCCCCATCAGACTTTTTTCTGTCGGAGATTAGAAATCGAACATGTTTTATTTTTTCGGACAGAGAAAAAACGCATGATCGGAAGCATTGAACTTACATTTTCTCGGCTCGTCGCAGTGTTTTACGTCACCGCGTTTTTGGACGGTCTGAATTTGGTCTGACAGTGTGTATGCAAGACAGCTTAAAGGAATGCCGAAGAAAAATTCCATTGGATTTTATCCCATCGGAAATTCCGATCGTGTGTACAGGGCATAAGTGTGAGAGTAGTTTTGGTTCAGGAGATTCCATTCAATCTAAAATCTAATGTTAAAAAGCAAATAGAATTTTGAAGTACTTTCCAGCAACATTCATTAACCACCTCAATACCGGGCACTTACTGTCCAGGCCATTTTTCAGCGCCTTCACACTTTGAATAACAATTGCGCGGTCATGCTACACTGTAACCATGTAATTATTTTTCTTCACACAAATAGAGCTTTCTTTTGGTGGTATTTAATTACTTCTGGATTTATTTATTTTTTGCCAAAAAAAAGGCAAATAATAAAAACAAAACAAAGTTTTCTACTGTTTCTGTCAGTAAATTTTATAAATAAGTAATTTTTTCCTCCTTTGCTGATGGGCTGTGCTGATGAGGCACAAATATGCCACACAGATAGGCGGCACTGATGGCATCACTAATGGCCACTGATTGCTGGCGCTTGTGGGCACTTAATTGTAATCGGGGCACTGATGATCAGTGCCCTGATTACATAACTTTATCTCCCCTGTGAGGAGATGCTGCTGATCGGCTCTCTTCTCCTCACACTCTGTCAGGAGTGACGATTACCGGCATCTCTGTGTTTACATGTGACACAGCCAATCACGTGGTTAAAGAGCAGCGGCCGCAGCTCTTTACAACGATCAGTATCCGACTGTGTCCTAGCAACGTGACATGGCTGCGATCACCACGCTGCTCACCCGCTATCACCACACTGCTCTCCCCTGGAGCACAAGAGCGGTCGTTCTAGGAAGTCGTCATATAACTTCCACCCATAACGAGAGCTGCACCACCCAGCCGTCATTTGACTGTGGGCGGGTGACAAGTGGTTAAAGATAGCAACCTGTGGGCGGAAGAGAGGAAGACAGCCACAGAGAAGAACATCTCCTTCTGTGTGTACAGCGCTGGAGAGTGTGGGTTTACAATGCTGCTGTGCAGCGTTTTCTGACCCGATCCTCGCATCTCACAACAAGGCTTGGTCTTTTTAAATGGTGTGTCAATAAGTTGCCCTATCCCCATTGACCACATCTGCTGTGACGAAACGCGTATGGGAGCGACCTGCTTTCTATGTGCTGGCCGGCAAAAAAAATGATGCTGCATTTAATTCTACCTATGTAAGTGCATTAATTTATTTTTTTATAAATACACCATGTTATTACGCCATGGTCCGTGTCCTTCCTTCCTTATTGGCCGCATGGATTGTCTGTGATTGCAATGAACGTATTCATCTGATCTACACTTTGGCATGTCCTGGTTCCTGGTGCTTTCCTGGGATATGTGCAAGTTAAAGGCCGCGGCTGGGCTATAGCCGACTGCTGTTTAAACTTGCCTTCTGGTAAGCCGACATCTTATACGGTGATGGGCACCTTTGTCCGTGGTGTGATTCACCAGGTGATATGAAAGAAATCAGAATTTTCGTTTGGTACATCCTACATACAATTTGTCATTCATTATCAACAATGTGGACTTTGCTGTAGATTAGTCTTTATTGCTGTAATTATTTCCTGTTTGTGCTAATTCCAAACTGGTTTTTACCTATTGGGATTTTTTTTTCATTGTGGTGATTGGATGTGTCCTATTAGTATGAATACTTCCAATTTGTTTTTGAGTGTGCATTGTCTTGAAGAGTGCGTTTTTTTACACATCGGCCTCTGGATGCTAATGTAATCATTGGACTTTTTGACTGACGCAGCTCTCCAATTTTTTGTATGTATATAGATCAGACTTTTCTGCCTGAATTGTGCATTTCAACATTTTTAAAGTGGTTGTAAAGAAAAAAAAATGTCTGCCTAAATAGCTTTCTTTACCTTAGTGCAGTCCTCCTTCACTTACCTCATCCTTCCATTTTGCTTTTTAATGTCCTTATTTCTTCTGAGAAATCCTCACTTCCTGTTCTTCGGTCTGTAACTACACACAGTAATGCAAGGTGTGGAGAAAGCCTCTTGGGGGGGGGGGGGGGGGCCCGCCCCGAGCAGGCAAGTCAGGACACTCTCTACTTTTTAGATGGAGAAAGAAGCTGTGTGTAAGTGGGTGTCCTGACACTCCTGCTCGCCCCCTCCCCCCTTCTCCACGCCTTGCATTACTGCACTAAGGTAAAGGAAGCTATTTAGGGGGGAAAAAAATCTGTTACAACCCCTTTTAATGTCATTATTTTGGCATATTGCGTTATAGAAATGCATTAAAGGGGTTGTAAAGGTAAAAAAATAAAAAATTCCCTAAATAGCTTCCTTTACCTTAGTGCAGTCCTCCTTTACTTACCTTATCCTTCCATTTTGCTCTTAAATGTCCTTATTTCTTCTGAGAAATGCTCACTTCCTGTTCTTCTGTCTGTAACTCGCCACCGTAATGGGAGGCTTTCTCCCTGGTGTGAAGAAAGCCTCTTGAGGGGGCGAGCAGGAGTGTCAGGACGACAACTAACACACAGCTCCTTTCTCTATCTGCAAAGTAAAGTGTGTGCTGACTTGCCTACTCGCCCCCTCATGAGGCTTTCTCCACACCAGGGAGAAAGTGTCCCATTACTGTGTGGAGTTAGACAGAAGAACAGGAAGTGAGGATTTCTCAGAAGAAATAAGGACTTTTACAACCCCTTTAATGTAGTTTCAAAGAAATGTTTTTATTAACTGGCTTTTTGTGTTTATTTTTTTTTCTATTGCATCGTAATGTTAATAGACTGTATCATGTAATGTCAGGTTCGCTTTTAAATCTCCAGCATCACCCAGAACCAGAAATATATCAGCTTTGATGCGCTGACCCTTTAAAGAGGCTTATCCTAGTGAAGCGGATTGTATAATGAAGTGCCCTGGTCCAGGCTGCATGGACTCCGGGGGGGGATGGAGGAAGAAGGCAGCTAACCGATGGCCTTCTTGTACATAGGATGCCATTCCAATTTGTTCCTGGCTTCCAGCGCATTGCAGGGTGTTCCTGTCTGCTTCACTTCCTCCCACAGCCTTTACTGTGGGCTGGAATAGCAGGAATTGAGTGAGTCAGAGACTCTGGGCCTGGGTTGAAGCTGTGAGCATCCATGTGTGTCTCCAATGTGAGTGTCTCCCCTATGGCTGCAGCTGCCGCAGGCTCCCGAGGCCCATTTATCATCCTGTCCCCTTGTTATTGCAGTTCAACGGAGCCCCGCTCACCATGTCTGAGGGCTGGGAGGACTGGCCACTACTGGGCCCGGGCTGGAAACGGAGGACAGCCGTCCGTAAATCGGGACAGTCCTGCGGACACTCGGACACTTATTATCAAAGGTAGGTGAACCAAAGGCAGCAGCCCTGAGATGTTGTAAAATGACAGATGATGTGATTGGTTCATGCCTGGCTGGACCAGATATTGATTATTTTGTGTTATGTTACATTTGCTGATGCAGTTTAATTCTAAGAAATTGATATTACAGTTCAAATAGAAGAACTGTTATATTTTTTGTATGAATTTTGAACTTATAAAGTTTATAATTTTCATGTGACTGAAATTAATATACAAGCTGCTCCAATTGTCTGTAGTACAGATTTTAGCTACTTTCTCCAGCATCACTGTGGTTGTGAGAAGCTGCGTTTAGCGATCCGAATACATCTTCTGGAAGAGCCAGAGAGCGTGCATTGTTTTCAATCACTGTGCTCCTTTACTACAAAGACAATCCTGCATATGTCATGAGCAATAATGGCTGCCCCCATGCATGTACTTTATTGTACTATGGTTGTCTTTGAATAGTACCTGCCAGCTGAACTTACTATAAGTGTGTTTTCAAATGCCACAATTATCACCTTGAGTGGTGGTTATTTCCCCTTATTTTATGGATCGACATATGAGATTGCAATCTACTCAGACTCGCTATAGCAGGGGTCTCAAACTTGTTGCCCTCCAACTGTTACGGAACTACAAGTCCCATCATGCCTCTGCCTGAGGGAGTCATGCTTGTAACTGTCAGCTTTGCAATGCCTCATGGGACTTGTAGTTTTGCAACAGCTGGGGGGGGGGGGGGCACCAGTTTGAGACCCTTGATCTACAGAGTACCCTGGCTTATTGCTTTATTATTATTTCCAGCACTAATATTTTACATGGTACAAACCTGTCTGAATACAATTGTAATCTGTTTTATAGACTGTGCTGAAAGGAGCTGTTGAAGTAATATGCCAAAACTCTGATCTATTCAGCACCTTTGCTGCCCTGTCATTTTCAGGATTGAATGAGAGTAGCTCAGTGTAGCAGAAGAGAGATCAGGAAAGCTCAGGCTTTATGAAATGGGTTTTACCATCCGCCATTGCAGTGGGTGCAAATGTGTTTATCAAAATCTGTCAGGAATTTGGCGGCAAAAAAACATACCGACTTCCATTGTAAAAATTGCTAGTTGCCTTTTTTTACTTTGAGAATTAGAAATCTAGCACAATCATGCATGTTGGGAAAGCTTGAGAATGAGATGTGCTTTTTCTGCATACTGTACTTGTCAATCGAAGTAGCCAGGCTACTGACATTTGCATGTGGTCAGTAATGGCAGCTTCCATGTAATTATCATAATAGGTTTCTTTTAAACCTGTTTGTGTGTTTCTAACCATTTAAAAGCTTGAGCCCATCGAATTGTCTGTTGATTGACTTAAAGAGGATGTAAACCCCCAAAAAAATTTTTTTTTGTTTGTCACAATGTAGAGTATAATATTTCCTATCATTTGTGCCCAGTCTTGCCATAACAGAGTTATTCCAGCGCTGATTAATCCTCTTTTATGTTCAGTGAAAACGAACAGCCTTCCAGATAAAACCCTGCCTAAATCAAAAAGTCCGGAATCTCGCTTCTTGCTTTGAGTGAGAGGTTATTTACAAATATAGCTAGGACATGTTTATCATATCTTATGTTTTGTTTATCATAACATGAGGTGATATAACATCATAACACGTCCTAGTAATATACAATGAACTTTGGATCACCTCTTGTTATGATAAACATGTCCACGCTATATTTGTAAATAACCTGTTACTAAAAGCAAAAACAGAGAAATGGACTTAACCTAATTTGGCAGGTTTTTATCTGAAGTCCGGTTAATTTGCACTGGACTTTAAAAGAGGATTACTCAGCGCTGGATTAACTCTGTGTGGCAAGACTGGGCACAGATGATAGGAAATCTTATACTCTACATCGTGACATCAAAAAAAAAAAAAAATTTACCCTGAAGGGGAAGTTTCGCTTAATACCCTTCTATCCCCCTTCTATTCTGTTGGCACTTTTTTGGAGGGTGGGCCCAGGTTCCTAATTTTGACTGGTATCTGCTCCCACTTCCAGTCCGATCCCCTTGGCAATCCACCATAAGTTAACAAACCCACCCTCCACTGCAACCTTATGTGACACGCCACAGGTCCCAAAAGGCTGCGGTGCCATTCACAAAGTACAGTGCATCTCGTACATGTGCAGTGGGCAGAACTATGAAGCCGCAAGGAGTCACAGAGGCGATTTGGTTCGCATGTGCTGCCCACAGTAAATATACAGATGCTGAGACCTGAAGACTGATGAAGATGCGGTTTGGGTGAGCACAGCACTGGACCCCCTGGACAGGTAAGTGTTTTTTTTTTATTAAGCCCAGGTTTACACTGGACTGCGAGGTCAGCTGAACTCGCACGATTTCACTCCCGCTTGTCAGTCCCGCTTTTGTCCGCGATTACAGAGACATCTGTGCAGTTTCTGCACAGATGTCAATGTAAATCGCGGGCTGAAACTGCAAAAAGTAGTACATAAACGACTTTTTGAAATCGGTGCAACGCCGAAGATTAGGACGGTGCCATCGCTCGACTTGCGATGTGACATGTCAAATCGCACCACTGCGAACCTGGGCTAAAAGTCAGCAGCTACAGTATTTGGAATACAATAAAAATAAATATTTTAAGGCAAGAGAACTGCTTTAACCACCTACACTGACACCAGTACACGTAGGCACATTAACCCCTTGCGATCACCCCACCGTCACTGAATGCAGTGATCATATATGTACTGATCACTGCATTTAGTGTCAGTGTGACAGGCAGTTAGTGTTAGGTTCAGGGTAGCCCCCGTACCCCCCTAATAAAGTTTTAACCCCTTGATCACCACCCTAGTTAACCCTTTCACCCCCTATTGCCAGCGTCACTAAGCGATCATTTTTCTGATCGCTGTATTAGTGTCGCTGTTGCCGCTAGGTAGCTAATTATTATTATTTTTTTTAACTAAAGACGTGGCTGAATACATTTTGGCCTAAATATTTGACTAACATTTTAGTTTATTCAATTTTTCTTATAACAAAGTAAAAAAATATTGTTTTTTTTTTTTTTTTTCAAAAATGTTGCTCTATTTTTGTTTATAGCGAAAAAAATAAAAATCGCAGAGGCAATCAAATACCATCAAAAGAAAGCTCTATTTGTGGGAAGAAAAGGACGCAAATTTTGTTTGGGCGCCACGTCGCACGACCGCGCAATTGTCTGTTAAAGCGACGCAGTGCCGAATTGTAAAAACGCCTTTGGGCATTTAGCAGCATATTGGTCCGGGGCTTAAGTGGTTAAGAGAGGTAGCACTAGCAACCATAGACAACTGATTTATATAGTTTCCATGTTGTCCAGGATTGCTACCTCTCCTATGGTTCCCAATAGACAACAAAGAAAATAACTATCCTAAAAGGCTACCTGTATGGAGTTTGCATGTTCTCCCTGTGCCTGCGTGGGTTTCCTCTCCAAAGACATGCTGGACGGTTAATTGGCTGCTGTCTAAATTGGCCCTACTATGTCTATGAATAAATGTGTGTTAGTGAAAGCTCCTAGAGGGCAGGGAGTGATGTAAACATGCAATATATAATATGTAAAGCGCTGCATAAATTGACGACGCTATAGAAGTACCTGTAATAATTAACAGGACACAGGCAGCTATTCCTACACCATGGCGCCTAAAACCAAAGGTGAAGATTGTTTTGAGAAAGGCCTGGATTCTTTCCTAGATACCCATAATATAACTGCATTCTAACATTTATAGGTAAGGTTGATCCAGGGAACATCAAATTGCCTCTTGGGGCATCGGGAAGGTTTTGTTTTTTCCTTCCTCTGGATCAACTGTGGGTATAGGATTGTAGAATTGTTATTGTTTTTTACCCCCTTCTATTGGTTGGACTGGATGGACTTGAGTCTTTTTTCAACCAGACTAACTATGTAACTAAAAGTGTAAGGAAAAGCTGCCTGTGTCCTGTACTGTACTCCAAGATATGGGATTTAACTTGACAGGTTGAACCATTTATGTAGCACAGTCTATCTATATCCTGACAGATCCATTATTTTTATAGTGGAAAAAGCCATTGAGTAGTGTTTTGTTCTACGTATGACCAGCATTAGACTGACTTTATATACAGTGAGTTCTTAACATTTTCTGTTCCTGTTATGTAAAATTTCTGCCATTACTTATCTTGCGCTTCTTGTTCGATAGTCCTACTGGTCAGCGCTTTCGCAGCAAGCCTGAGCTATCCAAATTCTTAGGAGACTCTGTGGACCTGGCATGCTTTAATTTCAAGCAAGGAACCCTGATCCCACTGGAGAAGGTAGGTGATGTGTCTTCTGGGGAGTAGAAGGGGTTAGTATTATAGTATTACAGTCTGTTCGCTAATGACATTTCTGTTATTTAGAGAAAGAAGATTAAGAAAAAAAAGAAGGCAACGCCAACATCTCCGGTGGTTTCAATCTCTCCGGGGTCCCCAACATCTCCAGTCCAGTCTGAGAAACGTTTGTCCTTTCCTTTTCAGTCTTCTAAAGAACACCAGCAAAATGGGAAGGAAGTAACGTCGGTGACCGCGTAAGTTGCTTGCTTGAGTGGGAAGAAACTTTTCAGGTTGCATGACCAAGGTAGAGGCAGCGTAATACAGCAAAAGTGTCACTGTGTTGCTGTGAAATGAGACTACATGGTGTTAAATGTTTTGATCTTGGGTGGTAATTTTGGGTGTTTTAAGTCACCTTTGTGCATCCCATCTCCTCATGTTATGTTCTTTACAATAGAAATTAAATTAAAAAAAACAGCAGGGATGGTGGGAACTCCTCATAATAGCCACAGCAAATGGTTACATTTATTGCATATTAACTTCTGTGAAGCGAGAATGCAGTGAAACAGTGTGTTATACCAATGGCTACTCTGCTGATCTATAGATCTTATTGTGAACAGAATTGCTTGACAAGTTGCAGCCTCTTGCCAGCACTCACTCTGTTCAAACTGGTGTGACACGGACTACGGTGCCACATCGTTTTGAAAAAGTAGTACTTGCACTACTTTTGGCAATAGACACGTGCATGAAGCCGCAGAGATGTCTTCAAAGTCGCACTGAAATGCTTTGAAATCGCACAATTTTAAGGCTGAGGTCAATGTGAACTGGAGTCACTTCTTTAAAGTTTTTCAATACTTGAGATAAAAGTTATCAGGGAGAGAGCTCAGCAAACAGCTTGTCTATTCAGAACACGGTTCTGCTGTGCCTGTGAAGGAGATGTGTTCCTCTCCTCCAATCATCTCTCACACAGTGTTTCTGACCTCCTAAATGCATCTCTCCACCCCCTCCTCTTTGATACTGAAAAATGCCAAAATATTTTACCTAAAATCTGAACTTTTTAAGGGGTGTACAAAAGAGAAGACTATTTTAATCTCTGTGTATCATCTGAGGCTATTTACTTCACTGGATATATGTAAGGGGTTTACATCCTCTTTAAATAAAAAAAAAAAAACTGTGAAAAGGCAGAACAGCATGTTGTGTAATTCCAGCAACACATAGAGCCCTTTCACACTGAAAGCGCTGGGCAGGGGCGCTTTAGCAGCGGTGTAGACGCTGCTCCTAAAGTGCCTCCAAGTGTGAAGGCACTCGGCTTTTACACTGGGATTGCAGATGAGTCATTTTTAGTTTGATCAAATCTACCCTCCAGGCCCCATTATCCACGGGGGTTGATGCACACAAAATCAACTAAACTTTGAGTAAGACTTAAAGAGGAGTTCCGCCCGCCCTGTTAAAAATTAAGTCAGCAGCTACACATACTGTAACTTTTAACATTAGGACACTTGCCTGTCCTGGAGTCCAGCGATGTCGGCATCGGAGCTGAAGTTTACATCGGTTGGTTAGGTGCTGCCGCAGCCATTGCGGGTAAGGAAACCCCGGCAGTGTAGCCTTTCGGCTTCACTGCCGGGTTCCTAGTGCGCTGTGCGCTCTCTTACTGGTCCGCCAGCAGAGGAGGAAGGGGGCCGAGCTGCTGGAGTTATTTGCTGCGGCCCAGAAGTGGGGACAGGGTACCTGTTAAAAACAGGTGTCAAATGTGGCACAGAGGGGAGGGGGGTTCTTGTCCGATAGGTGGAGGTGGAACTCTGCTTTAAAGGGGTTGATTTACTAAAACTGGTGACCACAAAATCTGGTGCATGGTAGCCAATCCACTTCTAACTTCAGCTTCTTTAGTTAAGCTTTGAAAAAAAAATGGAAGCCAATTTGCTTCTATGCAGAGCTGCACCAGATTTTGCACTCTCCAGTTTTATTAAGTGAACCCCAAAGTGTCACTGAAGGCAATAATGATGTAATGGAACACCTGACCGTTTTTATTGCTGTCTGTATCCCCATTAGAGAGATTCACCCTCCTTTATTTGTCCCGTTGATCATTATTAAAAGGGAGTGGATCACACATTTTTGGGTTGACAACAGAACAGGAATAGAGGGGAAATCCTTCTAATTGAGGGCACTAGTTCTAGTGATGCCCTCACCTTGGAAGTATTTCCTCTCACTACTTGTTTTGGCTATAATCGGACATAATTAAAAAAAAAAACCTCCATTACTCTAAAGGGGAAAAAAATACTTTTCGTCATCGGTGAAACTTTAAAAAATAACTCCTCCTTTTTTTATCGTTGGGTCCAGGTCTGTGGGACAAGAGCGGAAAGGTGCTAGATTTCATGAAAGATTATTTATTGTCAATTTATATGCTAGAGCCTGGTTAGCCATTCGTTTTACATGTTATGCTTCTACTCCAAGGTAAAGAGAATAAACTCTGTGATCTACATTGAATGGCCGTCACCATTTCACTTGCATAATGTTGCTGTCAAATCACATGGATTGACAAGTGTAAGAAGGAATTCTTAAACGCGCTTCTCTTCTAGGTGCTGCAGTGGCTGTAAGGTTTGGTTTACTGGGGTCCAGTTTGGTCGGGCGAAGCGTAACATTTGGTACTGTGGTAACTGTCGTGGTAAGAAGTCCTTTTAAACAGAATAAAAGCAGTATTCTCTGACGGTAGTAGAGATTTTTTTTTTCTGTAACTGCTGAGATTTTCCCTTTCTTTAAACGTAATCCTATTTTTGTATACGTGATGCCTTCAGTTTTTTTCCTTTTATTCATTTTAACCACTTAACGACCGCCGCATGTATATGTATGTCCACAGAATGGCACGTACAGGCAGATGGGCGTACATGTATGTCCCTGCCTTCTTGCGGGTCAAGGATCCGATCGGGACCCGGCCCCCCCCCCCCCCCGCTACATGTGGCGGTCGTTTTACCTGTAGGAGCGATCCGGGATGAGGGGGCGGCTTTTGGTTTCTGTCCGCCCCCTCGCGATCGCTCCCAGCCAATCCGCAGAGCCTCCGCTCTGTACTTCCTCTGCCTGTGTAATGTAAACACTGGCAGAGGACGTGATGTCGGCTCTCCTCTCGGCGGTATTTTCGATCCGACGAGAGAAGACATCACAAGTAAGTCGCACTGACACCACACACACTTAACCCCTTCCGATCACCCCCAGCCCCCTGTCACAGTGTCACATATTTACTGATCACTGCATTTAGTGTCCGTGTGACAGGCAGTTAGTGTTAGGTCCAGGGTAGCCCCGTACCCCCCCTAATAAAGGTTTAAGGCATAATGTGAAAGATGATGTTGCGCCGAGTAAATAGATACAAAGCATTTCACGCTTTATTATTGCACGCACTCGTGGAATGGCGACAAACGACGGTACCTAAAAATCTCCATAGGCGACGCTTTAAACTTTTTTTTACGGTTACCAGGTTAGAGTTACAGAGGAGGTCTAGTGCTAGAATTATTACTCTGACGATCGCGGCGATACCTCACATGTGTGATTTGAACACCATTTTCATATGTGGGGACGACTTCCGTATGCGTTTTCTTTGTTGCGCAAGCTCGTGGGGAGGGGGGGGGGGGCGCCTTAAATTTTTTTTTTTTCTTCTTTATTTTTATAATACTTTTTTTTTTTTTTTTTTTGTAAACATCCCTTGTGACAGTAATAGGTGGTGACATATACTCTTTATGGAGGGATTGGGGGTCTAAAAGAGAAACCCGGAAGTGACGTCATGACATCGCTACCGTGTTAACATTGCGGAGACTGAATCAAAGCCGTTTACGGCTTAGATTCAGTCTCTGCCTGGACACAGAAGGCGCCGGGTGGAGGATTGGGTCTCCCGGTGGGAAGAGAGGCCCGGTCAGAGCGGCGGGAGGATGTCCCCTCCTGCTCCTCCGGCATAACAACCGAGCGGCTTTTAGCCGCATCGGTTGTTATGTCTGCATAGCCAATTGCCGGAGACGTGTCATATTCAGCTCCCCCATCACAGAGTGCTCCGGAAGTGCTGTGGTGGGCAACTGCGCATGCGCGATGCGTTCCAAACGCATCTGCGATGCGTTCCAATGCATTTACGACACTGCACACCAGCGAAGCCGTCATTCAGAGCGACGTGGACTCGGATGGCTCGCTCCGCTCGCTCGGCCTCCTGGCTCTTTTTTTAACATCCTCCAATCCACGGGGATGTTAAGGAAAGAGCCTGGATGCCGAACAAGGTTTCGCTGGTGTGCACTGCCGTAAATGCATTGGAACGCATCGCAGATGCGTTTGGAACGCATCGCGCATGCGCAGTTGCCCACCACAGCACTTCCAGAGCACTCTGTGATGGGGAGCGGAATATGACGATACACCGTCTCTAAACAACGGTACCGGGATGATGCCTGCAGCTGCAGGCATCATCCCGGTATAGCACCCGAAAGCCGAGGACGCATATATGCGTACGCTCGGCGTGAAAGGGTTAATATTAATCCTGAACCTATGGAGAGCTGTAATGGCTCCCCAGATTAAGTCTATGCAGTCACATGACATCCTTCTAATTACATTGTAATCGTGTGAGATAACTGTTTTTTCATCTTTATTTTTAGCTAATCGAAGAGCATTTAACAGAGAACAGAAGCTGCTGAAGGTGAGCCTCCTTTTTACTGAAATGTATGCATTAAAGGTTTTTGGTACCCCAGGACCGCTTCTGGTCCCACTGTGGTGTTGGCAGTCAACCGGCCTAACCGCAAAGTCATTCCTTGTGTAGTTTGCTTAGTCTGATCATAGTAGATTCATTCAGATGGTTTTTGACATTTTTTTTTTACTTTGACTAGAATTGTCTAAAACTTTCAAAGTGGTTTATCTACATGATATCCTTGACTTGGTAAATAGTTGAATTAACAATTTTGTCTGGAGCTCCGTTTTAAAACTATAGTTGACTGGCGCCTCTTGGTCTGCACTTTACTCTGCTTCCAGTAGGGTTGGCCTCTTCCTACTGGGCACCTCGGATGTGAATAATCCTTGATCCTAAATGGGCACTCTTTACTCTGGATGCAAAGGATCACTGCACCTCTCCATCCCATTACTTTTATTTTTGTTAAAGGAGTAGTATAGCCAGGGCTTTTTTGGATATACTTCTTCTGTGGGTCACAGGAGTGCATTTAGTTCTGCACTCTTGTAACCTGTTTTTGGCTGACATCACAGACCTGGTCCAGGCTCTGAAACGATCTGGACCCTATGTTTGGGGGTTTGCCCGGATGCCTTGACCGGCAGCTGAATCAACCTTGCAATGTGCCACTTCTGCTTGTCCACAGCTCTGCACTCCAGTGAGCGCTGGAGGGGCAGAGATGAGAACTTGTGAATCATCAGCTCTCTGCAGGCTGAAGACTGAGTGATCAGCAACCTTTGATCGCTCAGTTCTTGGTCTAGAGAGGCATTAGAGGACAACTGCAGCTGGGATCAGTGCTGCAGCCATCTAGGCAAGTATGTTTTTTTTTTTTTTTTTTGGGAGATTCCTAAACTTTTTTAAGGTTGTAAAACACATAGAACTTCAAATTGGAAATCTTTTATGCATGTAATATTGACTTTAAATTAGTCTAAACTTTTACTTTTACAACCGGTTTTGAGGATGAATCAATAGTTGTGTTCTATAGGCTATTGAGTTTAATTAGGAACAGTATAGTGATAAGTTTTCACAGTGGTTCAATAGTGGTGACCCATATTATTGTCTTTATATTATTTTTTAAAGTGGTCATTGAACTATAACATTTAATATTTTTTTTAACAATTCATAGGATTTTTTTTTTTTTTGTAATTTCTAGCTGCTGCCAGCGTTTTTTTTTTATTTATTTTTTTAAGATTTCAGCACTGGCTTTTACAAAGCCATCATAAATCCTGCTCTCAAATGGCCGGCTGACGCTTTAACTTCTGAGGATAACAATATAGGGATTGTTACTGCCATCGGCTACCCAGAGCCTTGTGCTAGGGTGCTAGGACTGAGTTTGATTTCCTACATGTGCCTTCTGTGCACTAGACTTTCTGTAGCCTGCAATCTCTTTACATTTTTGTTTTTGGTCTTTATGCCTGTCCCCTTTAGATTTTCTTGACACCAGACACTTTTTAATTTTTTACTTTGGATTCTTGCTGTTTTTTTCCAAAGGGGTTGCATAGAACTTGGAGTGAAATTTAGATGTAACCTCTACTATAGTAGATTTGTTTTTTTCTGAAATGTTTTACAAGACTTTTTTATTTTATTTATTTTTTTAATTTTAAATAGATGCTGTGCTATTACCGGTCTCAGATTTATTTTTATCACAGGCCAGCAATATACTCAGCGATTTTACATACTGTACCTTCACATCAGTCGCTGCACACAAGAAGCTTGCATTGCTCAGGTGATGATACTGATGCCTCCTACTTAAGCCGGCCTTAGACAGTTCGAATCTTGTCCGGTTCAGCAGGGACCAGACAATATTCCCACTGTCTCTGGGCAGGCTGATTGTATCTAAATCGATTCATCAATTTGGGTACAACCAGCATGTCAGATTTTTACATGGGATTTATTGCTAGCGGCTCTAACAGCTAGTAATGATGCGTGTGTTACCCCCGGCAGGGACAGTACTGCACGCAGGAACACCCTTCCCCCTCCAGGAGAACACAAAGATTTTTTTATTTTTTTGGTATAATAATTTCTTAGTCATAGAATGTTTTGTAGTGTGTGAAAATAGTGAATTATACAGGTGAGAAATCCTGTTTAATATCTCCTTCCTAACTTCAGAGCACCGGCTGTGGTAAATGTGCTGCATGCAGTTTGACTGAGAACTGTGGTTATTGTTCGATATGTCTCCTCCGTACCCACAACCCTGAATTCGGAAGCTCCTGGAAGTGTGTGAAAAGGCGCTGTCTAAAGGCTATCCACAAGGTACCATCGCAGCAACTTTTGTGTGCCCAGCTTAAGAGCAACTTGTTCCTGCACCACTTTGGTGCTGACCGTTCCCAGAAAATGAACAAACTTTCCCACCCTGCTGAAGATTTATATTTTATCTAGGTTATCTCTTGTAATAGGTATTAGTCGACTCTTGACAAGAACCTTCATGGTTAATAATTCAGCTCTCCTAATTTCATTGTTTTTTATTTTGCTTGTGCAAGATTAATTTTGTATCTTTCATTGCAGTTGTTTTAACACAAGTGTATCTTATCAGCAGTTATTTGAATAGAATAACTCCACTATCCTTCAGTTTTAACAACATTTTTTTTAGAGTAATTTGTATGTTGCAAACAGTAATTGTTCATTATATTCTTTTTGCACAGCCAGGTGACTGTGGAGTTTGTCAGGGCTGTACTGCAACAGAGGACTGTGAGGCTTGTTCTGTGTGTTTGAAGAGGCAACAAAACCCAGATCTGCACATCAACAGAAAGTGTGTGAAACGCAGATGCCACAAAAAGGTTAGTGTAAAACTGAGGGTGTGTGTAATATATATACATATACACCCAGAGTATGAAAGGGGTTAACGTCATTGAGTTGAGGATATTCCATTCACTCCAACCAGCCGAATAAGACCCCATATGAATAATTCTCCCCCCAAATACGAGACGAAGCTCCGTGTTGAGGTTGAAGCAGGAATCGCAATCTTTATTGAGGAATACAGGCTTTTATATACACCAAAAGAGGAGGGTCCCACATTCTACTCATATTACTCCAGCAATACACAGAGACATAAATTAACATGAGCTAATTAACTAATCCCTTTGTGCAGCCAAGATGACTCATATGCACGACCTTTGAGTTTCCTAGCCGGTCTCCTCACCCTAATTACAATACACATTAACACAGAACTCATTCACACAATTACATGGGTCAATTAGCACAAGCCACAATGAAAGATCCTTAGAAGTTATCCTAAACTCATTTACATTATAACAGACAGACAGGTGGCTGGAGTTGAACACATTAGCATCTCCTTACAGTATATGTCCCAGCAGAATGAATCAGTCAGTCTTACTAACATGGCATATATCCTGGGAGATATTGTGGATACATATTACTGTCCCATTTTAAGTAATCCAAGACATTTCTTAATGTCCATTATTTTCTTGCTCACCCTGTGCCTCTAATAGACCCAGGGTGATTTAGACATAAGAGGTGCATGGGGAGCAAGGGTATCCATACTTTCTAAGGTATTCTGGGTTTCTCCTTCTCCCATTCTCTTCAATTTTCTAATCGGTAAGGGTGCAGTCACACCAGCGAGAACGACAGTGGTGTTCGCTCATATGTAATTAAATGCGATCGATCAGCCCTGGACGCAGATTGCCTGTGGGCCGTTCACTTGCATGTAATTATTGAAAGTGATATTATTCGCTCCTGGCTGTGATTTAGCTGCGGGAGCCAGCAGCCTCCCACAGCTAATATTTATAGGTAAAGTTGATCCAGGTAATATCTGATTGCCGCTTGGGGAATCAGGAGGCTGAAGCAAATTGGATCATGCTTTATTGGGGGTTTTATGCCTTCCTCTGGATCAACTGTCCAATGCTTGCTTTTAATGATTCAACTCAAATCTAGGTACTGTAGTAGCCTGGACAATTGTAAGTGGGATAAGTGCATTTTGAAATTGAATGTCACACCACACATCTCTCATTATCTTTTGCATTCATTTCATACCTCAGCCTTTCAATGCTGGTTTTCTCTGGCCAATGCTTATAGCGTTCACAATTTGACACTGTTAGAAACTGGTAGTTGGACAGTTGATCCAGAGGAAGGCATAAAACAGGGAGGGGGGTAACAGCATTTTTCTTTGTTTTCTAGTAGATTTTACGGAACCAAAAGGGCTGGGAAATTTTAAAACTGAGCCTACCCTGTGTCTACCCCCATCTCCCCAAGTGCTGTCAAAATCCTGCATTACAGATATTAAAGAAAAAAAAACACCCAAGGAGAAAATAGTAAACATTCTTGTCTTAAAGGGGTGTTCCAGCCAATATTTGTGTTTATTAAAAGTCAGCAGCTACAAAAAGTGTAGCTGCTGGCTTTTAATAAACAATCACTTACCTGTTCCAGCGGTCCGCTCCTCTCCCCCCTCCCCGGCCGGGGTGTTTATCGCAACTGTGGGCACCCGGCCGTGACAGCCTTCGGCTTCACGGCCGGGCACCCACTACGCATGCGCGATCGCCGCGGCCCGCCGCTGATTGGACAGGCGATCGCATGGGACCTGTCATGTGTCCCATGCGATCGCCTACAGGGAGGGGCTGCTGTAGGTGATTAAGCTTAATCGCCTAACCAGCCCCGCAGCGGTAGGAGGAAGTGGGACAGGAAGTCCCACTCCTCCTGAAGCCCCCACTCCCCCCCCAAAAAAAATTACATGCCAAATGTGGCATGTAAGGGGGTGACGAGTGGGATAAGCGTAAGTTCCAATTTTGGCTGGAACTCCGCTTTAAGGCTGGTATACACAGGATCAAAAATTGGCTCTGCGTGTACTGCTCTCTAACAGTCCGTCGTTAGTGCTGTAAATTGGCACTGAAAGATAACAAATGCTTCTTATGTGCTTATGCCTTTTTTATTTGCCTTTTTTTTTTCATACCTTTATGGTCTCCTTACACATAACTTCTCTGGAAAATATTGCTGTTGACTTTTCTTATTGTTTTGTGTTTGCAGAAATCAGGGACCAAAACAGAAGTAATTAAAGATTTTGCTACAAAGAAACTAAAAACAGTAAGTTTTGCAATGGTTTGGATGATCTAACGGGTAGGGCATTAATTTATTTAAATACGTTTGGTACAGTAAGGAAGGCTTAGATCTTTGTGTGTGTCTGTTTTTTTTGTATGGAGGGAGATTTCCCTCACCATGAAAGCACGTTAAAGCTTTTTTGCTCTCTTGAATCAAAATACAGAAAGGAGGAGGCCAGACGAGTCTAGGAGCCCTGATATACTATTCACAGTATATTTTAAATCCATTGTGGTTTAGGGGGTCTGAGGGTCCCCTTAATCCTTTCACAACATATATGTGGCATCCAGGAGGTAGGGTTTAAACCTGGGCACCACGTGTGTGTGTGTGTGCTGAGAGTGCACGCTGGGTCTCCTACTAATGATTGGGAACTAGGAGTCCCAGTTCCCAGTAACCTGATATCACTGTGATAGCCTCTGATTGGCTGTCGTAGTAATCACTCTGTTTAGCCGTTCCTGGGGTTTTTTCTTCTCTGAATGGAGTTAGGTTAGTGTTGGGGTCAAGGGTCTGGGCCAGTATATAAAAAAAAATAAAAAAAAATGTTTTTAATTTGGATCGGTGTCTGTGTTTTAGGTAGGATAAAAAAAAGAAAAATGCACACCATTGGTTCTGGGCCCTACTACGGGTACAAACAAATAACATCTACATATGTAGTATTGCTGCAATCATCAGGAGCAGGAGAATTTTTCGGTTCTTTGGTGGTAAGTTCTGGTATTGGCAAGAAATATACAGCTAAATAAAAAAAATATATATATATATTTTACGATTTTTTTGGACAGCTTTCCTTTGGTAAACAAATCAGGAGATATCGTTACTATTTTACTACCCTATTAAAGCCCAGTTAAGATTTTTTACCCTTGGTCATGAAGGGGTTAACTAGGACAGCAATAAACCAATTATGCCTCGCATTAGCAAAATATAGTAACATATCTAAACAGCAATGTAAGGTCATTGAAGAATAAAAGGAAGGTACAAGGATATCAAGAAATATTGTGCGGTACTCCGTAGAAATTTGGAGATTGTATACGTGTCGTGACAATTTAATGATTGTGGCATAGCACTATGGTGGTACGTGGCACAGCTATTCGCACTCGAGTATGTTATAACCAGTTGACTGTCTTTACAGAGTAGTAGAAAAAAATAACGTGTGTGCGCTGCGCTTTTGGTGGAAATTGAGTGATAGGAATTTGGAGCAGGGGAGTAACATTAAATTTTATGAGAAATTTAGCAAAAATGTAAATGAAACTTTCGCAAATGCTCCGATGCTTCACCCGATACCTGGGCAGTCAGGGTGTCCCCCCTCCTTGCTGCCGCCGTGTCCCCCCTCCTTGCTGCCGCCGTGTCCCCCCTCCTTGCTGCCGTCGTGTCCCCCCGCCTTGCTGCCGCCGCCGTCGTGTCCCCCCTCCTTTACAATTCATTTTTTTATTATTTATTGCAAAGCATTGTAAAAAAAAAAAACTCTGTCCTAAAAAAAGTGGTATCGTGACAACCCTACTGATGAGGCACAAGTATGCCGCACTGATGGGTGGCATTGGTGGGCACAGATAGGTGGCACGGTCAGGCGGCACTGACTGGCATCACTAATGGCTGATTGCTGGCAGTGGTGGGCACTTAATTGTAATCGGGGCACTGATGATCATTGCCCTGATTACATTCCTAGATGTCCCCCTGTGAGGAAATGCTGCTGATCAGCTCTCCTCACACTCTGTCAGTGTGAGGCGAGGAACGCCGATTACCTACATCTCTGTGTTTACATGTGACCGGCAGTGATTGGACACCGTTGATCACATAGTTAAAGAGCCGTGGCCCCGGCTCTTTACTGAGATCAGGGTCGCACCATATCCTAGCAACACGGCACGGCCGCGAACGACACGCTGCATGCCCCTGTGGGCACGCGAAAGCGGACGTTCTAAAAAGCCGGTAGGCAGTCGGCAAGTAGTTGAAGGTGGACTTGGCCTTTAAAAGGTATAGGCATCACCCATTTTGTTAGGGCTAATATTATTTAAAGACAGCCGTTTTTAAAAATGGACAATTTAAACACACATTTTAAAGAGTAAACCTGTGCACAGGCTTGCATATTCTGGACAAGCTTTGAAAGCATGTTAAAATAAACTCCCATTCACCTCTGTAGCTGTATGAATTGTAAGGAAAAACTTCTTCACATCAGGGACGCTGATAGATCACAGCTTATCTCCGTTTATTTTCTCTGACAGTAAGGACTTGGCAGCCTTCCAGTCTTCAATTTTTAACAAATGACCGATACTTGTAAGCTGATAAGGCTCTTTCACGCATTCCTTCAAAATAAGCAGTTGGGTTAAATTTTCGCCACTTCCCAACCGCCTATCAATGTCACGCAAGATTGTTAAAATAGGGAGATGTGGTTATACTGGCATGATTTCCAGCTTACTCAGAAACATTGCCCCCCTCCTCCTCAAGACAACGGTGTCTGCGCTCCCTCCTCTCCCCTGCAGCAGTTGCTAGTTTAACAGAGGGTAGCCAAATTACATGACCATCCTAAAAAAGGTATGTATATAGATCCTTCTTGCACAGGTTACTCAGCATAGGCATAGAAAAAATCCCATGTACATAAGTATTCACAGTCTTTGCTCAGTACTTAGTTGAAGCACCTTTGGCACCAATTACAGCTTCAAGTCTTTTTGAATATGATGCTACAAGCTTGGCACACCTATTTTGGGCAGTTTCTCCTATTGTTTTCAGGACCTTTTCAAGCTCCAACCTGGATGTGGAGTGTCGGTGCACAGCTATTTTCAGATCTCCCCAGAGATGTTCACTCATGTTCAATTCTGGTCTCTGGCTGGGCCACTCGAGGACCTTCAGAGTTTCCCCATAGCCACTTCTTTATATCTTGACTGTGTGCTTAGGGTCGTTGTCCCGTTGGAAAATGTAACCTTCTCCCCAGTCTAAAGGCCCGGAGCACTCTGGAGCAGGTTTTCATCAAGGATGTATTTTTGTACATTGCTGCATTCATCTTTCCCTCGATCCTGACTAGTCTCCGAGTTCCTGCCTCTGAAAAACATCCCCACAGCATGATGCTGCCACCACCAAGCTTCAGTGTAGGGAAGGTATTGGCCAGATGAGCGATGCCAGGTTTCCTCTAGACATGACATATGCCATTCAGGCCAAAGCGTTTTCTATCTTTGTTTCATCAGACCAAATAATTTTTGTTTCTCATGGTCTGTGAGTCCTGCAGGTGCCTTTTGGCAAACTCCAGGCGGGCTGTCTCGTGGCTCCCGTCTGGCATACCATACAGGCCTGATTGGTGGAGTGCTGCACAGATGGTTGTTCTTCTGAAAGGTTCTCCTCTCTCCTCCAGAGAAATGTTGGAGCTCTGTCAGAGTGACCATCGGGTTCTTGGTCACCTCCTTGACTAAGGTCCTTTTTCCCACCATTGTTCAGTTTTGCCAGGTCTAGGAAGAGTCCTGGTGGTTCCAAACTTCTTCCATTTATGGATGATGGAGGCCACTGTGCTTAATGGGACCTTCAATGGACTTTCAGTGGAAATAGGATGCACCTAAGCTCAAGGGCTGTGAATACTTATGTGTGTGTTTTTTTTTTAATAAGTTTTCAAAGATTTCAAAAAACTTTTTTCATGTTGTCATTATGGGGTATTGTTTTGTAGAATTTTGAGGAAAATAATGAATTTAATCAATTTTGGAATAAGGCTGTAACATAACAAAATGGGGAAAGTGTGAAGTGCTGCGAATACTTTCCAGATGCACTGTATTTGTAAAGATTAAAGTATTATTTCTTATCTCTGTTTTAGAAATGGAGATTGATGTCAGAACGAGATGGGAGCAGTCTTCCGGCTAAGCAGAAGGTTAGTAAAACGTCTGTGTATTGTCTGATTTTCTCCAGTGAATATCCTTTCACTAGTACAATTGTGATCATATAGACCAGCTTTATAGCTTGGGTGTGTATAGGCTTTGTCTAGACCCTATATATCGTCACTTGTCTGTCTGCTGTTCAACTCTAATCTTTGAAGGCCACTGATCAAGGTTTTTGGACTTTTTTTATTTTTTATTAAAGTTTTCGCAACGCAGTACTAACAAGACCTCAGCACTAGGCCAATACTATACCTCAAAGTCAAATATAGGAACAGCAAGTCCATTACGTCTTGTGAACAAGCTTAACTCCCCAGTTCTTATAACATGTACTGGTCTATAGGAATAAACAACAGACTCTGGATATAATACCTAGATTAAAGAAAGCACTACAAAGGCTCAAAATGTCAACATCAAACTTTACGTCTAAACAGTATGGACACTATTCCATGTCGTTTAGAATATACCTACATAGTCAGAGACTGTTGAAACACTAGAGGGATAGAGAAAGGAAGCGCCACCTAAGTGCAGTATTAAAGAGGTTATTTTAATGACACATTGTACAAAACACACTTACAAAAAGGTAAGGAAAGAAGGCAACATCCTTAACATCCTCCTGTAGTCCTCTTCCCGGATCCATGGGCTGCTTAAAAGTGAAGATAGCAAGATTCACCTGCATTTTTAACCATTGAACTGCCTGTTACTATTATTTCTAATGGACTAATCACCATACCCCTACCTATACATGTACTTTGTATCTGCGCCGACAGTTACCTCTCCTATTGTATAACTGTTGAAGCACTAAATTGAGAGTTATATGCATGATGCAGTTTGTAGATAATGAAACGGGTGAGAATTGGGTTAAATTTAGATTTTAATTCATCAAATTGCAGAAGTTTGCCATTCCTAACAATATCCTCCACCTTTGTATTACCAAATTTGGCTCATAGAACGGCGGGGTCAGGTTACGCATTGAAGTGCGGAAGCTGAGAATTTTTCCATAATGGAGTGTGGGGAGAAATTACCTAACAGTCTGATTCTGCTTTACCAGCCACTACCCATGCTCTAACAGTTGCCCGCATAGATGTAGTGATGGGGTATAGGGCACTACTGTCCCTGAGCAAAAGATGTGTCAGAGCCTCATATAAGCCTACTAGAGCAGCTTCCAAAACGACTGCTGCATGATCGTCCGGGAGGGTTAACCACTTTTGGAAAAATAAAAGTTGGCCAGCCAGGAAGTAATGAAGAAAATTTGGTACCGCCATCCCCCCTGCTTTCAGGGTTGCTGGAGCACTTGTAGATTTGATCCTAGGGTTTCACCCCTTCCACAAGGAGGCAGGCGCCAAACTATCTATGGTCCTAAAGATATATTTCGGTATCCACACTGGTGAAAAACTAAATGTATACAGGAAGAGGGGTAGAAATTTCATCTTTAGCAAATTACCTTTCCCAATGAGTGTTAGGGGGACATTTTGTCAAGCTTGCAATCTACGTTTTAGTGTCTGCATTAACAGAGTGACATTCTAGGTAATGAAGTCAGAGACTGAACTAGAAATATAGATGCCCAGGTATTTAACCTTACCTACTTGTTGTAAGGTTCAGTTGGCTGGAACCCTGTAAGAAGGAGAAGGAGACTTAGGTGGAAGGATCTGGGATTTACTCCTGTTTACTTTCAGTCTGAAAAAAACGGCAAAGGTATTCAAAATGGACAAAGCTGCAGACAGAGATGTACCAGATATCGTCATCCGTGTATATTTTCTATCAGACTGCTGATCTGGATACCCATTACTTATGGAGAGGCTGGCAGACCACAGCCAGGGGTTCAATTAACAGGGCAAAGAGCCCAGGAGACATAGGGCAACCTTGCCAGGTACCCCTACCCACTGAAATTAATTCAGAGAGCAAGCCGTTTAGTTTAATGGCTGCAGTTGGGTTATGATATAAAATACTGATCCACTGAACACAGGGAGAATTTCAATAATGCAAAAATGCCGTCATGTAGTATATAAAAAAAATGCAGAACTTCAACTTAAATCCTAACATCATTGTCATTTGAAAACTTGAAAGTTCAATTGAAAGCTAATGTAAGCACAATAGCAACTGTAATGGTTCTTACCAGAGGCATGCCTTGAAATGGGCATGTTTTGAGAAACTGTTAAAAAGGAGCTCTAGGCTCCCCCCCAAAAAAAATAAGTCAGCAGCTACAAATATGGTAGCTGCTGACTTTATATGCAAGGACGCTTACCTGTCCAGGGATCCAACACCCGAGCCGATTCTTCACTCGGCTTCGGGTGCAGGTGCTGGCATCTCACGTACGGGAAATGGGCAGTGAAGCTGTGCGGCTTCACAGCTGGTTTCCTACTGTGTATGTGCGGGCTGTGCTGGGCCTTGTGAATGGTCCCGTAGTCTTCTGGGACCTGTGATGAGATGGAGCATCTGACCGGAAGTGGGAGTGGGTACCTTTCAAAACCAAGTACCCGATCCCTCAATAAAGCACCAAATGTGGCAGTTGAGGGGGGGAGGCCGCAAACAAGCAGAACTTGCCCTTTTGGGTGAAGTTCCGCGTTAAGCCAGTGGGCTAATCAAGCTTTAAAACATAATTTTGTATGTTAACATATGAAATGTTCATTAAAAGAAGAAAATTACTATTCCTCTAAATTCTCTAGAAAGTTTGGAAAATCTAGCAAATAGCTGATTGGTCGGGATCACTTGTAGATGAAAGTAGAGAACTCCATTTATTTCATTGCTATTGATTACAAGTGCCTTTTACAGTTGGAAGGAAGGTGGCCCTCAAGGATGGGGTTGGATAGCCCTTCTCTGTTTCTCTTCTAAACTGCATGCTTTGGTAGTGTATTTGTGGATCTCTCAGTCCATGTCTAGCCAGCTTAAAGGTTAACTCCACTTTCATTGGAAAAAAATTGTAAATAAAGAAAACATATAGCGTATACAATTGCGACGAGTCATATTGTAATTACATTTTATTAATTACCTTTCCTTTTCAATCTGCAGTTCCTGTAATTTTCTGAAACTGCAATATGGCTATCTGGAGGCATTCTATACACAGAATGTGTACAGAAAACCCCCCAGAAACAAAATTTACTGCTTGTGTGATTGGCTCACTGATTTTCCCTGAAATCTACACTTATGTGGCGTGCACACATTCGGTCCTTCCGATGTAAACGATCTGATGGACCATTTTCATCAGTTAACCGATGAAGCTGACTGATGGTCTGATGTGCCTACACACCATCGGTTAAAAAAAACATTGTGTCAGAACGCAGTAACCTAAAACACGACAAGCTGAAAAAAATGAAGTTCAATGCTTCCAAGCATGCGTCGACTTGATTTTGAGCATGCGTGGATTTTTCGTGCCTACTAACGATCAGTTTTGTTCCATCGGTTAAATTTAAAACAAGTTGGCTTTTTTTTTAACCGATGGTTAAATAACCGATGGCGCCCACACACGATCGGTTTTGACCGATGAAAACGGTCCATCAGACAATTCTCGGTTTGACCGATCATGTGTACGCGACATAAGATTTAAAGCAGAGGTTCACCCAAAAAACAAGTATATAACATTACATTCAGTATACCTCAAACATGTACAGTATGCCGGTTTTTGGGGGGGCGTGTACATACAGTATTATCTGTATTTTCCTCCCGGCTTCCGGGTACTCCTACTTCCGGGCGTTTCTGTGCAGTGCCGCAATGTAATCTGGGACTTCGCCCATATGATTGATGTGCCTGAGAAAAGCTCCCCCCAGCGGATAAGGCGCCTCACAACTTTCTGAAAGTAGCCAAACTGCGAGTCGGCTCTATATGGCGCCTGCGCAGTCATCTCTACACAGCTCCTAGTCGGTGCGCAGGCGCCGTATAGAGCCGACTCACAGTTCGGCTACTTTCGGAAAAAAGTGACGCGCCTTATCCGCCGGGGAGAGTTTTTCAGGCACGTCAATCATATGGGCGAAATCCCAGATGACATTGCGGCACTGCACAGGAACGGCCATTCCCGCGGGAGCGAGTACCCGGAAGCTGGGAGGAAAATACAGATACCGTATGTACCCCCCCCCCCAAAAAAAATGGCATACTTTACATGTTTAAGGTATACTGAATGTAATGTTATATACTTGTTTTTTGGGTGAACCTCTGCTTTAAGTCAGATTTCAGGCATCTCCTGCAACAAAAATTTCATTTTTGATAAGATGCGCCCAATATGAAATCACATCTAAAGGTTGCAGGCTCAGCAGCTCTCCTCATTGGTGCCCTGCAGGTGCTGCAGCTGATTGAGAATTATGAAACCACTCCCATTAAATTCACTTTCCCACATGGACACAAACACAGGGATTTCTTCAGAATAACAAAAGGTAGGAATTTGCAACAAAGTTTGTTGTAATCCTTGCGATGTGCATAAATCACCCAGAGGTGATGTTTTTTTTTTCCTCACCAAAAGTGGAGTTATGCTTTAAAGGTACTGTCATCTTGGACGAAGAGACTATACCTTTGCAAAGGGTCCACCTGCACCACTTTTGCCTTACTAGCGCTCCCACTTGCCAGCAACAGGTTATGTGGAGGTACAAGTCTTCTCACCACGTGTCAGTGCGGCGAGGGAGCTTGTCCAAGGGGAGTAAGCTGGTACAGGGGGACATTACAAAGGCTTTCTGCTCTACATGGGCAAGGTGACGGTGTCTTTTTAACTGTGGCGTGTGCAATCTTTGCCTTTTCTCTTTTCCTACTCTTAGAAAAAGGCCTATCCTAAAAAGGTGAAGGGAAAAACTGAAAAGAAGAAACCGAAGGTCAGTTAAATGATGTTTGACAGACTCTTGTTGGAGCGCTTGGCTGTTCTCTGGCCTATCCTGTTGTTGTTGTCATTGGCTTATTCTAGTTGTAGTTTTTGGGTTGTTTATATCCTGTAATAGAAAATGATATCCTAATTCTTTTTGTAGGTTTGTTTAATAACTTTTACTCTTTCCTACTCTTTGCTATGCCATTTAGCTCATAGTTTTTGAACTTCCAGTATGCTTACCCTATAACAAAGCCTCTGTCCATGTTCTGCTGCTTTCATGTTTACTCCATTGCTTAACTCTTTTCAGAATCTTGCCATGCGTTTTGCCATACTTGGCACTATTTCCACTTGTAGAGCCTTTCTGTGTGCTTGAATTGATTGTTTGCATGCATTCTGTCCCCCCCCCCCCCATGCTGTATGGGTTTTTTCTTTTTATGTCTTAACTTTGTTTTTTGTTTTTTTAGGTAGTTTGCTAGTTTTGGATTGCAAGCATTCTAAAGTCTGCATTTTATGTGTTCACCTCCGATTTTCAGTTGTGCTACCCTATGTATTTTATATACAAGTAAAACTCAAATTTTCTGGAAAGAAGCCAAATGCATTAGCTTGTAAACAGTAGACTAAAGAAAATTCTGTACAGCAAGCATTTAAGAAGCTTTTTAATGCCCATAAATAAACTTTTAGCAGAATTTTAGCAAATATTGTAGCTTACTAATATGTTTCTTATCATGGGACACAGTGCAGTAATATTAAATGAGAAGCATGGCCAAAGCTTTTTTGGCCACGTTTCTCCTTGGGGGTTACACGGGTACACTTGGTTCTGCACTCATGTAACCCAGACTCGGCTGACAGTGGACTAAAGTCTGCTGTTTGTTGTCACAGAGCCGGTCCAGGCTCTGCAGGAATCCAGACAGATAAAGTTGGGATCCGCCCAGATGCCTAAATTGCATGCCGTTGGTAGCCTGAGCCAGCTTTTACCTGCACAGCTTGGAGCTCCAGTAAGCACTGGAGGAGCAGAGCACACAGCCGTGACTGCTCATTGAAGACCAAGCACCGAGCGATCAGCAGTCTTTGATCAATCAGTTCTCTGTCTTAGAAGTGGCAGAAGATGGATACCACATTGGACAGATGCTACATCCACCTAGTTGAATATAAATGTTTGTTCTTTTGAAAACCCACTTGATGTTTTTTTGCCACATACAGGTGATTGGGCACTGGCAAAAAAAGACAGGAAGGCCTACTTTCCACAAGGTGATGGTCACAAGGCAGTTGACCCAATAATAGGGGATAGAGTCCCTGAGGGTCCTCAGCGACATTGGAAAAAATTGTCAGGTGGCGCTAGATAAGGCAGACTACAGACAACAGTGGTCCATGAAAAAAAGGGATAATCTTAATAGGGAGATCGTCTAATAAATGGGTGGTGATAGTCCTAGAAATAAGTTCATAAATAAAGTCCATAAATATAGTCCATATGCTCTTAATGGCAGCAATCCCAAAAAGCAGAAGCAGGCTCTGGAAATAGTACAAAAAGAAAAAACAAGGATGCACCAAACTAAGTGCAGTATAAAGGGGCTTTTAATAAAATAGACAAGTACACAGCCAAATGGCTACTCACAATAGATATGAGGTTACAGGCATATCGGGTGGATGTGGCCCGTGGTCACTGGTGTCCGATTTGTCTGGGTCCTAGGAGAGGTCTGCACAAGACGGGGGAGCTGTAGATGAAACAATATGGTGCAACAGACAACATAGGGGAGGACAGCAATCCGTGCAGAGAGCCGTACGGGGCGGCATGCGTCTCGGGGTGGACCGCAAGCAGAGATCGTCGCACCGGAAGTGGCGTGGCCTGGCCTACGGGATCGTGAAAGTAATACTAGTAGAAATGTAGATGAAGATGTAAAAGATGAAAATAAAAATATTTTTTTTTCCCATTTTTTACATCTTCATCTACATTACTACTAGTATTACTTTCATCCCTTATTATATTATTTTTACCTTTTTCTCTTTTTTTTTTTTTCTTTACCAGTAAATTATTTCCTTTATCCCAGTTCTTCTTACGAAGGGTTCTCTTATAATCCCCTGCAGAAACCTGTTGGTAGTTTCCTTTTTCTGAGCAACCTTTGTTGGGCCTGTTTCCACAAGGCTGGTTTGCGGCGGGATCCATCTGAGATTAGCTAAGTGCTGATGCGCTGAGCTTGGCAAATCACACAGTTTCCTTTCTTCTTTTGTTTTTAAACCAACAATATTGAAATGTCACACAAACATCTCATAAAGTTCTATTGCCAGCCGCATGATGCAAGGCAGTTGATTGCACTACACTGAAAAAAAGTTTTTTTATGCATGAACTCGCTAGTCTCCAGTGAGCGACCGGACTGGTGGGGCAGTGCAGGCTTTTTTTTTTTTTGTATAATCTTTATTTTATTTTCGAAAAAACAAAACAAAAACAAGATAAGACAAAAATAAGCATAGGCAAAGTGGCTTCACAACAAAGCCTCAACAATCGGGGTTGTAGAGGGGGGGAGGAGGAGGGTCCGGGGTAGGGGCCTGAGGGAAAACAGAAGGAAATCGTAAATGGGGGAAGGAAAAGGGCACGGGGGGGAAGGGCAACAGAGTACAGTTTTAGCATAGTCTAAGCATATTCAACTATTATATTTTGCCAGGGAGAACCGCTATCCGCATCGTACAGGCATCAAAGCACTCCGTCCGACGTAGCCTGACTCGGACGTCAGTGCAGGCTTTTAAGTTTTCCTGTAAACAGATTCAATGTAAAGGCTTTTGAGAAAAACATAGCTCTCATAAATGCTTGCTGAAAGTAGTGCTCTTTAGTCTAGTAAAAGTTTAAAGCGGAGCTCCAGTTAAAGGACTAAATACAGTATCAAATGGCTGGAGTTGGGCTTTTAAACTTAGTATCACTTAAACGATAAGTTCACTTTTTAGAAAAAAAACAAATGTAAATTTTGCAGGTAAATGTGCATTTATTTATTTTTATTTTTTGAAGCCTGTAAAGCATTGCACCAGTGATCAGCAGATCGCTGGGTGCTATGCTGGTCTCCTTCAGATCTAATCCCGTACAGGCAAGCAGACACAATCTGACCTGAAGAATTAATGTTTGCATTGGAAACATGTTGCATGTTCTATCCTAAAAACAAGTGGAACTTGTACCCAAAGGTGAACTTATCCTTTAACTAAAACTTCATGTGTCAGTTTTGGGTAAATAGTTCTGATTAATGCATTTTGGTTGCTTGCACCTTTTCCCTTTCCCCATCTCTAACATCTTGTGCTTTACCCTGCTTGCCAAACCCTTTCATGCATATAATCCTATTTGCAGAGCTTGCTCGCAGGAATTCTCTTTACATGTTTGTTCCTTTCCTCAAACCCATTTCACCTTGCAGATTTGATAGCATTCTCTTTTTTTGCGCATTTAGCATTATGCATTAAGTTCCATGTTAATAACTGCCTGACAAAGCTTTAGAGCACCTAATCAATACTGTCCCTCCTGCTATGTTCTACTGCAGAAGGTAGGTCGTCGCAAGAACCGAAAATGTGGCACGTGTGAGGCCTGCCAAAGGAAACAGGATTGTGGCGATTGTGACTTCTGCCAGGACAAGCCCAAATTCGGTGGCCGTAACCTTAAGCGGCAGAAGTGTCGCTGGCGCCAGTGTCTGCGGTTTGCCGCGGTGGGTTTTGTTGCTTAACCCTTTCGTGACCAGAGGTCATTAAAGCCTAGATGTCCAGACCAAATTTAACAGTACTGTATACCTTTTTTTTTTTTTAAAGAAAATATAAGGCTTTTATTTGGTACCCTTTTTAATAAATGTGCTTTTTTTTGTCAAAGCCTAACAAAAATGTAAAAGTGCATTTTTGTTTTTTTACAAATAAGTTTGATTTAAAAAATGTTTTTATTTTATTTTTTAACATCTTTAATTGTGCGTTGTATTTAAAAAAAATTCTCTGTGCAAATAATGTGGCACAGTACCATCTACAAGAGAGGTGTTTGTAATTAAACCCTCCATCCTGCTTGAGATCACCATGATTGGCCATCATGATGATCAGGAACCATGCTGATTGTTTGCTGATCGTTGATCTGAGAGCTGCATCTACCGTAGACAGTATGGTCTCTAAACTGAGATTATGGTAGTGTACAGTGCTGCTTCATGCTGCTGGTTCACTGCTGCATCGTAGATTACATTTTCTCATAATTTGGAAACATGCTTGAAAACATTGTGATGGATAACAGCCTAATCAAACAGCGCTAAAATACTCACACTAGGTCTCTTCCATTCATTGATTTTAAATGTTAGATTTTTTTTTAAGCGTGTTCAAGGTTGGATAGGAGTCTGCCTTTAAAGCTGCATTCTAGTCCAACATATTGAATTTAAATGCAAATCCATTAAGTGGGCACAATCAGCCTGATAAGTGGCTGTAGATTCCATCATTGTTTTTCATTTCTGCTCTAGGCTGTCCTAACTTGTTATACTTAAAAAAACACTGCACAGAGAAGCCCGGATCCTCCTCCATTTGGGTCCCACGCCAGTGCACTTGGCTCCTGCCAGGTGCCGCTGTGGGGGCGCCCCAGCAGGCGTGCTCCCAAGCCGGGCTCTGTGTTCACACACACACACAGCTGTGGCATCACCCCGCCCCATAGAATGCATGAAGGTAAAACGATTGTGCCTTTACAACCACTTTAAGGTTTCCTAGTAGGTTCTTTAATAGAGAAACCTGTGCTGTCCTCTTACTGGCAAAGTAAACCCAGTCAAGCTTACTTTGAGAAAGCTCCAGAACCCTTTCATTTAAAACCTAAGGTGGCATGGTTTTGCTCTAGACTGCTCCTCACACCTCCCTGTTGACAGCTGTTAAGGACAGGAAGATAGGTTTTTATGGGAGGATGTGGACCAGAGCATCACCTAGCTGACTGGTTGATTTAAAAAAAAAAAATTGTGTGTTAATATGTATTGAGTTTTTAAATCTCTTTACCAGGATTAGCCTGTAAATGCACAAACCACACTGTTCTCAGTAGAAGAAATGCCTTTCCAAGCATGAGAGAAGGTTGCATAGCACAGAATTATGCGATATGCAGTTGAAATTCATCTGGAAACTTTGTGAAATCCTTACCGAGTGTAGCAGTAAGGCTAGAATGACAACTTTGCAGTTGTGGTCACATGAGTTTAACTCCGTTTAACACATGGTAACTAAATATAAAGAAAAGGTTTACACAAACACAAGATATAAAAAGGCTACACCCCATGTTAAAATGCCTGTCAGGTTTCTGTGATGTTAAAAAATTAGACAAAGATAAATTATTTCAGAATTTTTTCCACCTTTTTCATGTGACCTATAGTAATTACAGCAAAGAGATGGCATGTAAGGATATACAGTACTTTTTTTTTGCTAAAGACATGGACTAATCCCATCGCTAGGATGTGATGTGTTTCCCAGCATTCCTCATGGCTGACCATTCCATGCCACATGCTTTCAGTTCTTTTGCCAGCTGTGGTTTGGGGTTTCCTCTTTGTATGTTTAAGTTTTGGCAATGTAAAGGCTCTGCTTGCAGTCTGCTTAAACCCTCCATGATTTGTGTCCTAGGAAAAAAATATCCCTGTGAATCTCAAGTCTAGCAATCATCCTGTGATCCTCGAGCGACTCCACAGAGAAAAGTTGGCGGCTGATGATGAGAAGATGGATACATTGGTTAGTTTAATGCTTGCAAGAGCCCCGCAGTTCTTTCTCATTGTGTCCTTATATTAATTTATAGTTTTTCTGTCATCCTCTAGCAACAAAAAACGGAATTGATGCTCACACCCAGGTTGCCAATTATTAAGCTGGAACGGCTGGATTACAGAAATGGAAAATACACATCAACTGAGGTAAGTATCACACAAATGTACCCACCTCCTTGCCGCCATATAGTAAAATGATGCAGTGGCTCTCTTGTTCTGGGACAACGCCATATGACGTCGTCCCACCTTGGCCGCACTTGCAAGGTGATCAGTGGTGCGTTGTGTCCCTGGGACACGGCGCATCACCAATCTTGGTAAAGAGCCAATGACAAGGCTCTTTTTCCTTGTGACCAGCTGTGTCCAATCCCAGCTGATCACATATAAACAAGGACATGCCAGTTAAAGGAACATGTCGGGCAGAACTGAAAATGAGGCCTGAAAAACTACACAGAGAGCATATCCTACCTGCTGTCATATTCAGCTCTCTGGCTTTTTTTGGGATCATCTTTTTTTTACTTTCTAGGCAGGAGCAGTGTTCCCAAGCATACTCGCTGCATTTCTCAAAGGCACCAGTTTTGGGAGTTTGAATTGGAGTGGGGACTCATTAAGCAGGCTGAAGGGATGTTTAGATTAAGATTATATGGTGTTTTTTTTTTTCTATTTTACAAATGCACTGTGCAGAACAAGGCATGGTAAGTCAGCAATTATCAGCTGTAAGGTGCCCACAGGCAAAACATGCGACTTGTCCTCTGTTTGCCATTTTTGAGCACAGCTTTCAGAATTTAGCTCCTCCTTTAGACCCCTTTCACATTGGGGTGCTTTGCAGGCGCTATAACACTAAAAATAGCACCTGCAAAGCGCCCTGAAACAGCCGCCGCTGTCTCTCCAGTGTGAATGCCCCGAGGGTAAAAAAAAGTCCTGCTAGCAGCATCTTTGGAGCAGTGTGTTTACTGCTCCTGCCCATTGAAATTAATTGGCACCGTGGCTATAACGCCTCTGCAGGGGCACTTTGCGGGTGGTTTTCGGCCAGTAGCTGTGGTTAAAAACAGCGCAAAAGCTTTACCGCTGACACACCCACCACCCCAGTGTGAAAGGAGCCTAAAAGTGATTGTAAAATCTTGTTTTCTTTTCCAATAAAAATAACAAATATGTTCTACTTGCCTGCTCTGTTGCAGTGGATTAGCCCAGAGCCTCCTCTTTTAGGGTCCCTCTTCTGTGCTTCTGGCCCCTCCCTTCTGTTCAGTTCCCCCGCAGCAAGCAGCTTGCTATGGGGGCACCCAAGCCAAGTCACAGCTCCTTGTGTTCGTTCAGACACCGTGCCTCGCTCTCTCTCCCAAATGGCTAGCTGACTTTGATTGATGACAGCAGCAGCCGATGGCGCCGTTTCTATGTCTCAGCCGGCCAGGAAGGAGAATCTCGGGACAGCCGAGATATTCGTGGACAGAGAGGGACCTCAGCTAAATGCAAGGGGGGGCTGCTGCACACAAAGCTTTTTATCCTAATGCATTAAGATAAAAAAAAACTTGTGCCTTCACAACCCCTTTAAGATGAAAATTTGGCAGGTCTACAGAACTGTTCAGTGTGTCGAGATCTGATTTTCCATTTCCGAGATCTTGTATTTGTCCATCAGTTAGCATTTATTGTCTGGTTTCAAAGAAGAGTTTTTGTAGCTCCCTTGTCGCAGACCAGTAGTGATTATACACGTCTGTAACATAGCCACAAAATACCCCCAGGTTTGTACCCGGTTGGCATTAGATAGTGTTTTCTTAACATATATTCTTGTTGCAGGATGGTGGTGCCTGGATCATTGGCAAAGTGGAGACCAAACAAATAAAACAGGAGTGCAAAGAGAGTAACATAGTCGATCAGGAAATACAAGAACAGCCCCTGGTAGTCTGTATTTTTTTATGTATTTAGTACAGAACATGCAGCTTTAAAACTTCTCTTGCTAACAATATGCTTCTTTGCAACTGTTACAGGATCTTCACTGCCCGGTGAAAGCAGAAGAGTTTATTGTAGAGACAGATGATGTAGAAGCAGCCGATGAGAGCACTCCAGTGGTTAGTTGGCAAATTTTCATTTATTTATTTTATAACACAAAGGAATATAAGACAATCATACACTTCGAATCAGTGCTAATGCTAACTCTAACCATGAAAAGAGATCATCAAACCATGGATTGCATTTGTTTCTAAAAAGCTGCGGAACTGTTTGTAATATCTTGTATATATGTGTATCTTTTAGATATGTGAAAATATATATAATTGCCTATTGCAGTTATGTACATTTTAATTAATAAAATGTTCAGTCCCTCAATTATATGAAGCACGTTTGTCTAAAAGAATACTGCTTAGCTTTTCATCCACCATTATAAATTTAGTTTTCACCATTTCATCAATCTGAATTTTTATCGTACATCCCAGGACATAGGGTATCTTGCTTTGCATGTGGCAGTGACCATCTTGATATACAAGTATCCATTTACTCTGCGTATAATCATCTTCAACATTTATACAACAAAAATTGGGGTAACTTTACTGTTACACGCATTTTGAAAAATCGCTGCACAAATACCGTGTCGCATAAAGAACTGCAACAACCACCACTTTATTGCCTAGGGTCTCTGCTAAAAACATATAATGTTTGGGGGTTCAGAGTAATTTTTCTAAAAAAAAATATATATATATATATATATATATATATATATATATATATATATATATATATATATATATATATATATATATATATGGTTTTTACATGTAGGAGCAAAGTGGCAGAATTGGCCAGGATGGAAAGTTGTTAAATATTGTTTTTAGTTTGTGGTGCTCATAGTTTAGTTCCCCTTTAATGTCATGGCTGTTGAAGCCAAGGTCCTAAGAGACAGGGGAGTCTCTGATTTGTTCATTCTTTACTTTACTTTGAAGGCTTGAAAGGCGACTTTTTAAAAGTTACAACAGAACTTGGAAATCTTATTTTGTATGGCTTAAAGCCTAGAGGTTTTCATCCTCATCAGTACATTGTGAGTTACACCGTGGCTTCCTCTAATCTGGATTTGAGTTTGGCCTTGAGTATGATTAAGGGCCAGATTTTGGCCTTGGCAGTCCTGTTTTAAAGACCAATTGCTTCACATTCTTTGGAGCGTGAATTTTCACACCAGTTAAGACTCTCTTGGCTCCGTGGGACCTTAATTTGGTACTTTCTGTATTTCAGAAATCACCCTTTGAACCCATCCAGAATATTCCTTTGGTCAGAGAAACTTTCAATTGGCTGCTCCTGTTTCTTGTGATCTATAGCGGCCTTTTTCAACCAGGGTGTTTTCAGGTGTCTTCAGGGGTGCCTTGGCAAAATACCTAGAAATGGCCCAAAAACTGTATACAAGTCAGTGGGTGGATCAAGCCGGCCAATTAGATACAAAAAGCCTCAGGTTAGGTGTCCTAACAACTAATGATGTCGGGCACCTGCCCAGCATTATTGTTTGCGCCCTCTCCCCTGCCCCTCTCCCTCTCCTTCAGTACCAGGGTCACATTAAAGGCGAAGTATGGGAATTGAGGTTTTTCCCATATTTATACTTGCCTCGATGAATGGAGCATCAGATTGATGCTCCATCTGTCCCCTGCTGTCTGAGCACTGAGAACCGAGCCACTGAACATCACCGCTGGCTCGGTTATCACAGATCCCAGAGAGAAAAGAGGCTGACTGTCAGTCAGCCTCTTTCCTCTCTGCTTCTCCACGCTCATTGGAGCACTGAGCCGTGGAGGGGCAGGGAGAGGCTGTCTCAGCGGCTCGCTAATACGCTAAGACTGCCATCAATCAGGGCAGCTGACGGAATCCGACCTGGAAAGCCGTGATGATGTGCTGCCCCGACTGATGGCAGAGACGTCAGTGGAGAGCGGACTTCAGACCACTCTCCGCTGAAAACGGGCTGGTCTTCTCCTTTAAATGAGTGAGGGAGAGAAATCAAGATAGAAGAGAAACCTAATCGGTATTCTATGTGGGGATGTTGCTACATTATACAAAACTATTCGTTTTTTTTTATTTAGAAAGAGGTGCCTCGAGATTATGTGCAATATTAAAGGGTGCCTTGACTGAAAAAAAAAAAAAAAAGTTAAACACTGATCTTTAGGAACATGGTGGTACTTTTATTTGTGCAATGTTTTTGGTATATTCTATTATGATTTATGAAGGATGGTTTAAAGTGAAAATGTACCCATAACAAGGAACATATATTCCAGGTTAATAATTATGCTATTAAAATGAGTGTGTGCTGTAAATTGTAAACAGCATTGCTCCTGTTTCTTCTTGCTGGAGGAGGACATTTTGCTGAATCCCAGAGCCCCTGAACAGCACTAAACCCATTTAATTTATTGCTTTAAAAAAAATTACATTCCTGGAATGCCAGGATTGCTAACTATCACATTTTCGTGTATCCTCAACCAAACTGCCAAACCATCAAATGGTTGCATCATGGCAGTTGCAGTTCAAACAGAAGTAGCTTCCTTGGCTGTAAAGGATAGGAGTGTTTAATTCCCCTTTAAGGCTGTCAGCAGATCGGCCTCTACTAACTCCCTGCCTAAAATTGAGCATGTGCAGTGTTTTACATAGCTATACAGTAGAACCTTGGTTTGAGAGCGTTTTGCAAGATGAGCAAAATGTTTTAATTGTGCCTTGATATGCAAGTGATGTCTTGATATAAGAGTAGCGTCATGTCACAACTGAGCATAAAAAAGGGGAGAGAAGCCTCTAAGTTTAAGTGCAATATGGTTACATTTAATTAAGAGACAACATTTAGCATCTTATTACTACACTTAGAGGTGCCTCTCTTCTCTTTTTTTATATCCTGTAAAAAAAATGCTTTGATATACAAGTGCTTTGGATTACAAGCATGTTTCTGGAACAAATTATGCTCGCCAACCAAGGTTTTACTGTACCTGCAAAAGGGGCCAGCTTAAAGTGACTATCGGACTATCTGAGTGTGTATATAAACTGATCGCTATCCATACTTTGCAATATCATTCCAATACCTTAGATCTGGAGTCTGTAGTTGGCCCTTCCTGGTTCTCCTCCCGTGGGAGGGGGCGTGCCGCTTCATCTCCCTGCGCCCTAGTGCTTCTTGGCACTATTTAGCAATGTTTCCTGGGAGCACAGCGTCGCGCTTCCCAGGAGATGATTCCGAAGGCATAAAGAACAAATATCGTGTGATTTTACTTGTCACGTGATCCGAATTCACCGCTTTCCGTAAGCATTTGCTTGTGGGCTTCATGCTGCCCACAAGCAAAATGGAAACGGGAAGAAGAAAATTTTATAAACACACATTTCATGCCGAGGAAGAATGCGGGGCAGTAGCGACATTAAATATGTGCGTACTATTTTTATAACATTACAAGGTTTTAATGAACCAAAAAAAAAAAATGTCCAGACCGCAGAACCCCCGCTTTAATTTTCTGAATAAAGTTCCACTTTAAATTGGTTGTAAAGTCAAATTCCTAAATAACTTGTATCCCCCCAGTTTCATGAAAATACGAAGTATATTGTGTCAGTCTTTTTTTATAAATTCTAATCCTAAATACCTTCTTGCACAGTGCTGCTGTGCGGTCATGTGACCTCCCTCCACTTTGCTTCCCCAATCTGAGAGCAGCGGGAGGCGCTGAGATTCCCCTCTGATGCATATCAGCCAGCAGAGGGAGGTCACATGACCACAGAGCAGTGTTGTGCAAGAAGGTATTTTGAATTACCGTATATACTCGAGTATAAGCCATGTTTTTCAGCACATTTTTTTGTGCTAAAGTCCCCCATTGCTTATACTCGAATCAACTTTTTGCGCCTGATCTCCCAGACTTTGGGGACCCGGTACCGGCCGGGCCTACACACATGTAGCCCCACTCTTCTTCTACAAGTGTGCAAAATTTGTTGTCCGGAGAACCTATGGCCGGGGAGCACCGATTTTTCAAAGCGGGGCACCCATTCCATAGACTCCCATGTTAAACGGTCATTTCTCTGGTGATTTTGGGGACCCGGAACTTTACACACTTGTAGCCCCATTTCTCCGTTACAAGTGTGCAAAGTTTGTTGTCTAGGGGACCTACGGCTGGGAAGCACTGATTTTTTTTTAAAGGTGGGCACCCTTTCCATAGACTTCCATGTTAAACATCAGTCTAGTCATGGGCACAGTAAGGCATGCAGATGGACACCCTAGGCTTATACTTGAGTCAATACGTTTTCACAGTTTTTTGTGGTAAAATTAGGTGCCTCGGCTTATATTCGGGTCGGCTTATACTTGAGTATATACGGTATCATTTTTTTTAAACTGACACACTGTACTTAATATATTCATATATTAGATGTTTCAGCCACAGATGAATAGAGGCAAGAGGCAAGGAGGAGATCAGCTCTCAACACAGGCTAGGAAATGACAGGCATAGAAGGGGAGAGGTAGAGCAGTGGGATGATGGAGGCACTTGAACTGACCATAGTGTCGTATATCGGCAGCCATGGTTACCGTGGCCACTACATATAGAGGGACACAGGAACAGGCAGGATCAACCAGATATTTTACAACATAGAACTGGACAAATTACACTGCAAAAGCACTGTAGTATTGATTGTGCGTTAAAGAAACCGGAGCAAATTTTTGCTTACCAATTTAAGTAAGAATTTTAACATGCTTTAAATGGTTGGGTATCCATAGAGGGTTCTGCTCTGTCACTGTTAACATAGGGCTTGCAAGTGAACTTTCTCAAAGCTTTCCACAGTTAGTTGTCCTAAGGAGAATTTCTCCTGTGCTCTAATCTCATAGTCATTCCCAGTTTTGTAAAAACAAGGAAGTACTGCAATCCTCTTTATATGCTCTGTTTTGTAGACCTGACCATAATGAACAGAAAAATATATTTAAAACCATTATACATTCCTAGTTTTATGACTTTCTTTGACCCCCCCTCAATTTTAATTGAACTCTTTTGAATATGTTTTTTAGATTACGCAGATCTTCAGCTTGGGTACCTTAAACGCCAACATCGGCCTGGATACGGTTCTGCAAGAATTATTGGCGGAGCTGAATGAGATCCCTTTGCCAGCCCACTGGGAGGTCCTGTCTGACATGGGCCCTACCTTGCAGTTGGTGCAGAGGTCAAAAGCCTCCACCATGGCAGAGACAGTTGTTCACATTCAGCCAGGACTTTTCTTCCACATTGTTGTCAGAGATTACACTGTACCTTCCCTCCACGAACTCTACGAAACTCACCCAAGCCGGCTTACAACCGTTGATGATGTGGTGGAATTAATCTGTGACCTTGAAGCTTATCGTCCTTGTGCAGGCCTTCCCAGACATGGGCCTCGTTCTTCAAACTGCCACGTACTAGTATATGAAGAATGGTGTCCAGCATGCATCCCAAACCCCTGGCCTTCAGGGTTTGTCGGTTGAGCCAGAGAAGGCGATGGATGAGCTGGAGCTCAGGGACAAAAGAATTGCTTATGAGATATTCATAAGTGAAGTGTTTTGGATTGTATGTTCAGAAAGTTACAAGAAAGCATCCAAGACCTTCACCTAAGATGAACCTGTGTAATACTTAGCAGTGGTTCAGCATTGTGGATCATTTACCCCCTTTACCACCACATTAAACCACACTGTACTACCCTGCTGGAATAATAAGCTGTATGCATAGGTAGATGATATGTTAGCCAAAGATGAGCCAGTGATGGACCTTTATGGTTGTTCAATAGGTAGCATGGGTTTACTGATGGAAAATTCTGTATAGTTTGGAATCCAATCTGAATGTAAGGATTGTTTTAGCAAATGGTCAACCCATAACTAGGCATCACCAACCTGGCAAAGAATTGTTGCCTCATCCATCCCAGTTCCGTACCGTGGACCAAATAAAAGCCATTTCTGTAAAAATTGAGGTTTTAATATGTTTGGCTGCAGGGCTGGCTTATCCAGTGTTTGGAGACCTACTGCAGAAATGTATGGACAAAACACTTAACTCAGGGCTGGACATATCCCAGGAGTCAGGTAGCCATTAAACTTCTAAGTCACACCTCGTGGCCTGTTTTTGTTTCTGCCAGTTGAAATATGTTTTTAGGTTCCTAGATTGGACTAACTGGCTCCTGAATTCTGTATCAATTTGTCCATCCCTGGCTTATTTTAAGGCATGGTATTGAAACTATTAGTTGTGCACAGGCTCTAGAATATCCACTATATTGCCTGGAAAATGTTCAGATTTTTGAAGAGGCCTTGGGGCAGCAGTAAACATTGCTCCTAACCCGTGACTGTATGTGTTTTTTTTTTTGTGCAGTTCACAGTGTATATTAAAGGGATTCAGGTCATTTTATTTTTCTATTCATGAATGTAAATGATCTTATTGGTGTGTTCTAATGTTTAAAAAACCCTTTTATATTTATAGTTTACAATTTATTGAAGCAGTCATATTTGCTGATTACATGTGCAGGGTTTTCTTCCTCCTTGATAAGGCTTCGCAGTGATTGTGCTGTACTGTTCCTCCCTCACTCCGTACTTGTCTATCAGTCTGATGAGACTGAAATATAGACTAATGGGGGGCTTTTCCTCTCATCTCGCCATTTCCTCTAAACATGCTGCTCTGATTTATATATAACCATTACATAAGAAGAATCTGCAAATCTTTGTGTGAATTAGTCATGAAAATATAGAACAACAAAAATGAAAAGGCTGCATCAAAATGTTACTTTTAGGTAAACGTCACAAAAACGTATGCACTTTAGTTTCTTCTTAAAGCTAGGTTCACACTTCTGCAAATTCAAAATCGTGTGATTTTTGCCGCGATTTGCAGCTGCGATTTCAGGGAATGCCAGTCTATAGAGCTATATTCGTATAGCACATGGATCAAACTCGCACAGGACCCTTTTTTCCCCGCAGCTTAGATTTGCACCTGATGTGAACGGCACTAATGGAAAACAATGTTTTTTAATGACTTGCGAATTTGAGCGATGGCAACGGATCAAATTCGCAAAAGAATTTGCAGCAGTGTGAACCCAGCCTAAAGACGTTTTCCAGGAAAGAGGATAACCTCTTCTTTTTTTTTTTTTTTTTTTTAAGTAGAGGGTCATTCGTCCGTTCCATACTGTCCTTGAGAAAGCTAAGGGATGTGTGAGGTCTGATCCCTTATTTGACATCAGTGTTGCTGAGATTGATATTGGATTGGGAAGTGTTATGGATATACCATATGTATGATAGATGTTGCTACTTACACAGCCCTTGGTTTTCTCAGGGACATTAAGGAGGTCTGAAAAGTAGAATGTAGTGTTTAGTTCATTGTAGGTATTAACTTGTAATTTCCAATTCAAACCAGAAAATAGCTCCTGATGCTTACATCGCTGAGGCCAGGAGCCCTAGATGATTCATTCATTAACCCTCAGGCTAAGCATTAAAATTCAAAATCATACTTGCATAAGTGGATGCAGCATCGGTCCAATGCTTCATCTATCACCCTCCAGCTCTAAGACTGAGAACCGAGCGATCAAAGATGTCTAATCACTTGTTTCTCAGAGCTCTGCGAGCAGAGAGCTGGTGACTGTCAGTCACTGCCTCTCTGCTCTGCACACCAATTTTAGCCATATAGAGTAGAGTACAAAATCTTGTCAATCGAGTTATTCGTTTTTTTGCATCATTAGTGTTCCAACTGCCACAGGCGATTTTCATGCCACAATATAAAGTGACTGATCCAACATTCTTTTTTGTAAAAACAAAGCAAATCATGGCACGATATGCACTGTATTTGTTTTTCATTGACGAAATGTTCGGTTTTCGACTAGTCTATGGCCGGCCTTCTAATTTGTCCCAGCCATGTTACTGTTAGTTTTTCTGTTTAGCTTAGTCTGTAAATGTAGAGCATTTTTGAAATATAGGCCTGCGTTATAAAAAAAAAAATGTAATCTATATGAATTTTATCATTGGGGTCGCGCATTAACTTTATAATTAAGGTTTTCTGATCACCATTTTTTTGCCATAGTTTATTTTTTATTTTTTATCTGACCTCTCCAATGAATACTAAGGCTGCTTTCACATTGCAGCGTTACCCGCAGTGGCGGTATAGCAGCGCGATTTTTAGCGCTGCTATACCGTCGTATTTACAGCGGTATCCGGCCGCTAGCGGTGCGGTTTTAACCCCCCGCTAGCAGCCGAAAAAGGGTTAATCCCTCTATAGAGGCGCATTGCGGGCGTTATTACCGCGGTTTCCCATTGATTTCAATGGGAAGGCGCGGTATAGGATCGGTTAACACACCGCTCCTATACCGCTGTAAAGATGCGGCTAGCAGGACTTTTGGAGCGGTCCTGCTAGCGCACCGCTTCAGTGTGAAAGCCTTCGGGTATTTACATTGAACACTACAGGGCAGGTTTTTTGACGCGGTATAGCAGCGCTATTTTTAGCACTGTACCGCGTAAAAAATGCCCCAGTGTGAAAGGGCTTTTAACCTCCTCCCTCACACTTGATACTTATTCCTTAAAGACAGTCAGAAGGCAAGCGGGTTTTGCTGTGTTCTCTCCATTGGAGCCAAAATGCTCAGTAAATCCCACTACAAAGGGTGCAATCTGGTGTTTTGTTATTAACAAACTTTGTTTTTTAATTTTTTAATTTCTAATAGATATTAACTTAAAAATCTAGGTACCTTTTGGCCTGAAGAGCAGTCTACAATAAGCAATTAAAGTGCTTTGGGCAGCTTGTTTAAAAATGTCTAAGGTTGCTGAACACATCTTAATGGCTGAATCGTTAAAGTGGATGTAAACCCTCCATACACCCAGTGAAGTGAACAGCTTTACATGATACACAGAGATGAACCAAATCTCCCTACATTGGTTTTATATGTATATCTGCTGTGTTCACATTTATATACTGTGTAGAAAGTTGAGATTGTGTTAGGAGATTTTCTCTTCCTGGTTAACACAGAGTGTGATGTCTGGACATACAGTCAAGACAGTAAACATTGCTGATTGGAGGAAAAGCACACACCCCCTCTCCTCATAGGTAATGACTCTCAGAGCTGTTTTGTAATAGGAGCTGCTCTCTGCTACTCTATTTTAGCAATTTCCTTTGACAAAAGATTCAGGCTGCTTTTTTCTAAAAAGTTTAAAAATGTGTCAGGAGTTCTCAGGCTGATAACAGAGGAACCGTTCAGAAGAGAGTTATACAAGTTCATTAAAAAGAGATAATATACTGCAGATATATGTGCCCAGCTCAAATTTCATGAATCGGGTTTACATCCACTTTAAACTTAAAGCAACTCTTGGTGACCTAGTGAGAAATCTTGCTACAAACTGCTTTTAGGGTTCATTCACATGAGACGCCGAGGCCCACACAGCGTGTTTATGTGCCCAGGAGTGACAAATATTCCATGCAGCTGCCACCAGAAGCCTGAGAAAAATGATCTAGAACGATTCGTATGGATCTTCCCACACATCTGAGCATTTACATCTATCCAGGGACAGATAGTTTCACCTGGCCCTGTACAGATATAAACACTTCGATTTGCAGGAAGATCTGTACATCCTGTGTGTCTGCAAGCCTTTTATTGAATTTTATATTCAGTATAGTGAAGGGCGAGTTAAATATGTCATAAATGTGCAATATAGTGCAATACAATGTGAAACGCTCAAATAATTAAGGATGAGCACCAAAGCATAAATGTATTTTGAAGACACTTGGGTGTATCTATCTGTATTATATTGAACAGAAATATTGGTCTTTTGGAGATTGTGCTTACGATGGACTTATTTGCACTTTTTATGTTTAACTATTTGAGAGAATTGTATTGCACTTTTGCACATTTATGCTGAATGTATTTTTATGACCGTTTTAAATCTGCATATAATCTACATTAAATACAGTATATGATTATATGCAGTAGGTGAATCACTGAAGTGTTAAAGCGAGCAACTTTTATAGATTCATTCAATTTTATAGTATTTTTATTATTTTGATAGCACTGATTTTATTGTATCACTTTTTGTATCACGTTCACTTTTATTGCATTTTGACAGGTGGCTGGCTGTGGGTACAAGTAACATTAGTCACTCCTGGGTGCATAAACACATGCTGTATGGGCCTTTGCACTATGTACACAAATCAGCCAGCACTCCTATTAGAATCTGCATTAAACTTCCCATGACAGGATCTGATGGCTGCCCTAATGGCTTGCTGAAAACTTGTCAACGGCTTTGTACGTTTTTCTGTACCCATTGTGAACCGAGCCTACACTTTGCACAGGAAAACTGTTGGTTTGTATTTCAAATTCGTAGCTAAGCTTCAGACTGCATTCCAAAGTATAGCAGGGAATTTCTAGTTTTGAGTTTTTATAGGCAAGGTTTCTCTGGCTTATTCTGGATACCTCTAGAGCCTGTACTGACATATATAAGCACGATTTACAATATATACAGTTTTTAAAGTTGAATACCAGGCAGATGTAAAACACTATTTATGCCAGTTATGTGTTCACTAAAGGAAAAAAAAATGTAAGCTAAATGGCTTCCTTTACCTTACCGCAGTCCTGGTTTCATGTCCTCATTGTTCGTTTTTGCTTTGCAGTTGCTGTAATTCTGCTCTGATCTCCACACTTCCTGCTTGTCTGGCTCCTTATGAAAAATCTCGTGGCAGCTTTTCACTGTGGTCCAAGCTGTCATTTCTGTGTGTCTAAAACTCCTCAGAACCAATCATATTCATTTTAAAAACAAAACACTGCCCTGGATTTGTTTTTGTTCTGTGTGTGTCTCTACTTCACAGACAGGTGAAACCAGTTTAAAAGTGAAACTAACCTGCAGGCACTATATATAATTGATTTTTATCTATTTGTAATCATTTTTAAAAGGAATCAGTTAACTTTTATGTCTCTATACCCCGTGAACAGCCATTTCAGCAAAAAATGTTTTTTCCTTTAGTGACCCTTTCAATAAACCTTTTACCAAGAGAAATGCAGTCAATCCATTGCAGCCCTCCTTCTAGGTGTTTGGCTTTTATGCTGGCTTTCTGCCTTCAGTACTTTCTGTTTTTGGTGACCCGAAACACATACACAGATCGGGAAAGTCATATTTGCTTACTACTTCTGTGTCAGTGATTCCAAGTATTAAAAATTCAAGATCAGCTTGAGAGCCAGGCAACTAAAATTATTAAGAAGGGGTCAACAATGGCAGCCTCCATGTTTCTCTCATGTTAGGTTTCCGTTTAAATGTTTTACAATAATTTTAGAAAAGCACACTGAGTCAATAAGAGCTCTACTGCTGTGCACAGTGTTGTCTGACAATGAACATGCTAACGCAATGGGAAAGTAAAGTAATTACCTTTTATCAATTTGCTCCTGCTCCTTCATTGTCCAGCCAGCAAGCAGGGGGTGGATCCGTAATCAAGCTTTATTGCTTAAGTGCGCTGGAGGGTCTTGGGTCCTGTCTGTACTGTCTAGCAAGGGACTCTCAATTTTAAAAGGTTTACATTTCTGAAGCTTTTGGCAAGTAAAGCAGTTCACTTGCACTATATTGAAAAAGTATTGTGACTTCTGCATTTATGCACACATGAGCTTTAATGGCATCCCAGTCTTAGTCCGTAGGGTTCAATATTGAGTTGGCCCACCCTTTGCAGCTAAAACTGCTTCAACTCTTCTGGGAAGGCTGTGCACAAGGTTTAGGAGTGTGTCTATGGGAATGTTCGACCATTCTTCCAGAAGTGCATTTGTGAGGTCAGGCACTGATGTTGGACAAGAAGGCCTGGCTTGCAGTCTCCCCTCTAAATCATCCCAAAAGGTGTTCTATTGGGTTGAGGTCAGAAATCTATGCTGGCCAGTCAACTTCCTCCACCCCAAACTTGCTCATTCATGTATTTATGGACCTTTCTTTGTGCACTAAGCGCAGTCATGTTAGAACAGGAAGGGGCCATCCATAAACTGTTCCCACAAAGTTGGGAGCATGAAATTGTCCAAAATGTCTTGGTATGCTGACGCCTTCACTGGAACTAAGGGGCTAAGCCCAACCCCCGAAAAAACAACCCCACACTATAACCCTCCCCCTCCACCAAATAATTTGAAGGGGTGGCCCAATACTTTTGGCAATTAAGTGTGGATAAGAGAGTTTGGGTGGAGGAACTTGAGTAGCCTGACCTTAACCTGATAGTTCACCTTTGGGATGAATTTGAATGCAGACTGCGAGCCAGACCACCTCGTCCGCATCAGTGCCTCACCTCACAAATGCGTTTCTGGAAACATGGTCAAACTTTCCCATGGACAGCCTTCCAGTTGAAGCTGGTATAGCTGAAAAGGGTGGGCCAATGCAATATTAAACCCTACGGACTAAGACTTGGGATGCCATTAAAGTTCATGTAAAGGCATGTTTCCCAATACTTTTGACATTATCGTGTATTTGTGCCGTTTGCTTGCCCAGAGTTCACTTTTCAAAGACTTTGCTGCCCTACTTGGCAATATACAAGCAAATTTCATAAGTACTGGACTTTGCCACATTTCAAGTATTATAATCTGCTTTTAAAGTGTTATAATGGGATTATGGTGCGCTGTACTAATATGACCTATTCTTGATGCATAGGGACAGAGTTCTATAAGACCAGTCTTTTTTTGGAAATTATTATTTTTTTCTTTGTTTTCTACACTGGAAGTCACTGAGGCTGGGCCGCAGGTGTAAAGAAATGAGCGTTCAACAAAATTCTTTACAATAAATCATTTTAATAGTTTGCTTTATTTTTACTTTATTACCATTGCAATGGTTGCCAGACACATAAAAAAAAAAAAAATACCTAATCTACTTTGGTCTTCCTTTCCTCCTATACTGTTGTGCCCAAGCATACCCTAAAAGTTGTTTGTCTCCTTATAGCTCTTGTTTAGAAAGTTGCTGCTTTTTAAATAAAGAATGTTCTTTATATTTGCAATAATGCACAATGTTGTCTGGTTTGTGCCTAATGTTCCATTTTTATCAAAGATGAACCTACACTGTAGCTGTGTACTATGAGTTGCCATGTCTTTGTGTCATAGGGACAGCATTGATTCATATTGCCATCTTGGTGTTAATACACTGAAATACACGTTGTATTATTATGCTCTATAGTTGACTACTGTCTTTGCTTTGTAGTTTTTAGACCCATTGAAATACAAGTCCTAAGACAACAATGGCAATTATTGAGAAGTGTTGGTGGTTTTACCTCTTGCATTTGCTTTTCCTGTGATGTGAGAGCCATTGCCACAGGCAGTGTAGACAATACTTTGTTTCGTTTTATCTTGTCAGCGTCTAACTGCATGGAAAGAGTATGAGGAATGCCATCTGCTCCGGGTATTTAACCACTTGCCGTTCATCCAATAGCAGTTTTATTGCTACAGGGTGGCTCTCCTGTGCAGAATCACGGGTATATATATATATATTAGGGCCAATGCCAATTTTTCAGGTGCCGATATTCTGTAGATTTTTTTTTTTATTTTATCACTTTTATTGCTGTCAAGAGGGATGTAAACATCCCCTGTGACAGTAATGGGCAGTGACAGGTCCTCTTTATGGAAGAATCTGGGGTCTATAAGATCACAAACCCCTCCTCTGCACTTGAAAGTATTCAAAACGTCTCAATCTACTTTTTTGAATACTTTCTATTTTTTTTAAAGTGGCGCATTTAGCTTTTTTGCACTTCCGTTGTGATTCTGCACTTCCACCTGCAGGGGGCATTTGCGCACCGCAGGCGGGCCTCTTCTGTTAATATTTATAGAAGCTGATCTTCAGGTGCCAGGCACTCAAAGTCCTTCAGCACCCGCCAATCATTGGTAAACCACAAAGAATGGGGATCTGCCTATGTAAACAAGGCAGATCGCCCTTCTGACAGGGGGAAAGTGACCAAAAATATGTAGCAGAATACATATTGGCCTACATTTATAATGAAACTTGAGATGGAGATATAGATATAGTGATCGCACGAACCAATTATACACTTAACAGGATTTTTTTTTAACAAAGACATGTAAGGCCGCGTACAGACGAGGAGACATGTCCGCTCAAACATGTGCCACGGACCGTTTCCAGCGGACATGTCTCCTCAGATTTCGGTCCGATGGCGTGTACACACCATCGGATGAAAATCCCCTTTGACTGAGGACGCGGTGACGTTGACGCCGCCACGTCCACCACTCCAGGAAGTAAAATACTTCCACGCATGCGTCAAATCCATTCGACGCATGCAGGAGATTTATGTCCGCTGGTTAGGGCAAGACGGACAGGTTTCCAGCGGACAAAGTTTAAAGCATGCTTTGAAATTTGTCCGCTGGAAAAACCTGTCTGCTAGCCCGTACACACGATCGAATCTGTCCGCTGAAACTGGTCTGCGGACCAGTTTCTGCAGATATATTCGATCGTGTGTACGCGGCCTAACAGAATACATTTTGTCTTAAATTTATGACAAAATTCGTCTTTATTGTATTGTTTTTTCCACATTTCCGCTTTTTTTGCTTATATCGCAAACAATTAAAACAGAGTCGTGAATAAATACCACCAAAAGAAAGCTCTATTTGTATGAACAAAATGATAAAAAATGTATTTGGGTACAGCGTAGCATGACCGCTTAACCACTAGGCAGCTAAAGGACCCGACCAGTTTTTGCGATTCGGCACTGCGTTGCTTTAACAGACAATTGTGCGGTCGTGCGACGGGGCTCCCAAACAAAATTGGCGTCTTTTTTTTTCCCCCCCACAAATAGAGCTTTCTTTTGGTGGTATTTGATCACCTCTGTGGTTTTTATTTTTTGCGCTATAAACAAAAATAGAGCGAAAATTATGAAAAAATTGCAACATTTTTTACTTTTTTGCTATAATAAATATCCCCCAAAAATATATTAAAAAAAAAATGTTTTCCTCAGTTTAGGCCGATATGTATTTTTCTACCTATTTTTGGTAAAAAAAAAAAAAAGCGTTTTATAGCGTTTACAAAATAGGGGATAGTTTTATTTAGGGTTGTCCCGATGCCTCTTTTTTAGGACCGAGTACAAGTACCGATACTTTTTTTTATGTACTCGCCGATTCCGAATACCGATACTTTTTTTTAAATGCAGCAATGCGCCCCAAATGCAGCCTTGTGTCCCCCCCATATGCAGCCATGTCTCCCCCCAAATGCAGCCATAACTCCCCCCTCATATGCAGTCATGTCTCCCCCCCCATATGAAGCCATGTCTCCCCCTCATATGCAGTCATGACTCCCCCCCATATGCAGTCATGACTCCCCCCCATATGCAGCCATGTCTCCCCCCCAAATGCAGCCATAACTCCCCCCTCATATGCAGTCATGTCTGCCCCCCATATGAAGCCATGTCTCCCCCTCATATGCAGTCCCCCCCCATATGCAGCCATGTCTCCCCCCAAATGCAGCCATAATTCCCCCCTCATATGCAGTCATGTCTGCCCCCCATATGAAGCCATGTCTCCCCCATCATATGCAGTTATGTCTCCCCCGCCGTCTAGTTGTTCGGCGCTCAGCAGAACATAACAGCTTTCATTTGAATAGCTGCTGTTCCCTGCCGCGCGTCGTCATGGCCCCTCCCCCTTGTCCGGGCACTTTGATAGACAGATCACCTGTCCAATCCTGGGAAAAGCGCCCGACAAGGGGGGGGGGGCATGACGACGCGCGGCAGGGAACAGCAGCTATTCAAATGAAAGCTGTTATGTTCCCTGGCTTAAGCGCCGAACAGCTAGACGGCGGCGGCAGCGGCAGCAGAAGCAGCTCTCCAATGATCCAGTGTGATTTTATACATACCTGGGGACTGCTCTGCTCTCCGCTTTCTTCTTCGCTTCCTCTCCGCCTCCTCTCCGCCTCCAGTCCGCCTTCCTCGCTGCCCCCTCAGTCTCCTCTGCGATCGGTTCCCGCCCCCTTTCCGCCCACTCTCTGCCCTCTCTCCGCCCCCATTCCGCCCCCACTCCGAAAAAAAAAAAAAAAAAAGTATCCGGATTAGGCATCGGCGGTATTTGCGGGAGTACAAGCACTCCCGCAAATACTCGGTATCGGACCCGATACCGATACTAGTATCGGTATCGGGACAACCCTAGTTTTATTGCATTTTTATTAATCATTATTATTTTTTTTATTGCTAATAGCGGCGATCAGAGATTTTTTTTTTTGTGACTGCGACATAATGGCGGACACTTCGGACAATTTTGGCACATTTTTGAGACCATTTAAGATCCATTGTTTACTGTGAAAATGACAATTGCAGTTTGGCGGCGCTGAAGGGGTTATGTATGACCTCATCTGTGTTTCTAACTGTAGGGGGTGTATCTGTAGGTGTGACGTCATCGATTGTATTACCCTATAAAAGGGATCACACGATCGATGACGGCGCCACAGTGAAGAACGGGGAAGCTGTGTTTACACACAGCTCTCCCCGTTCTTCAGCTCCGGGGACCGATCACGGGACTCCAGCGGCAATCTGGGCACTTAAAGAGGACGTACCTGTACATGCATGTGCCCAGCCGTGCCATTCTGCCGACGTAAATGTGCAGGAGGCGGTCCTTAAGTGGTTAATTGTCATTGAAAAGGCGAAAGCGCTGAAAGCTGAAAATTGGTCCGGGAAGGAAGGGGGGCGAAAAGTAACCAGTATTGATGTGGTTTAACAAATGATAAATGAGCTTTAAGACCAGCATTTTCTTACCTCTGTTCCTGTAAGTTTATAGCAGGAGCGATGAGGTTTTTTGTCTCTGCAGCTTACTTTCCCCCTTCCAATGATTTGGGCAACCTTCTTACATCTGAGCTCTTGATGAAAGTATGTCAAGTTTTAGCTGTAGAATTTGAGAATTAATTTTCTACAGTGTTTTAAGCTGCTGAAGATTTGTTTCCAAACTCATTTTTTTGTTTGGAATACTGTATTATGCATAGCCTGGGCACATATTCACTTTTGGTTTGCAATTGATATTCTCCAGACACAGCCTCAGCCCTAAACAGTAATGCCTGTTTAATGATTTAGGGTAGGGGTAGGCAACCTCGACAGCTGTTTTGGACAGTCTTGTGTGGCATTGCAAAACTGACAGCCCCAAGCATGACTCCCAGTGCACCTCTTAGGTCCCATAGCTAATTTGGAAGAGACATATAATTGCACGCCATTAACCGATAAAGATTACTATTCACTTGATCCCTAGGAGTTCGGCCAAACTTTCTAAACAAAAAGCCAGTTTACCGTCATCCAGGCTTTGAGGGAGCTGTACTCTAGCCAGTGCGAGTAGAACATTCCCTGGAGTCAAAGGGGGTAAACATGTCCCATCATTGGTATTAGTGGGAGGAATAGTGCCATATTGTTGGTTTGGGGGGAAAAGAAATGGTGCCCCATCATTGGTATCATGGGGAGAAATGGTGCATCATCATAGTATTATGCTTGTGTAGATATAAGTGTAAACTAAATAGTTACACCACTTCCATTGGTGGAGTCATTTAATGGTTCTTTGCTCAGTCCAACTCAAAATGTCTCCAAAGCTCTCTTGAAGCAGCCATGTCTTACCTCTGTCCTCCCAAAAAAAAAAAAAAATCCCTTTTGCCATGCTTGTTTCAAAAGCCTAAGCCCCTCCCCCAAAACTTTCTGTATACATCACATGTTGTCCTTTAACCACTTCAGCCCCGGACCATATTGCTGTCCAAAGACCAGAGCACTTTTTGCGATTCGGCACTGCGTCGCTTTAACTGACAATTGCGCGGTCGTGCGACGTGGCTCCCAAACAAAATTGGCGTCCTTTTTTCCCCACAAATAGAGCTTTCTTTTGGTGGTATTCGATCATCTCTGCGGTTTTTATTTTTTGCGCTATAAACAAAAATAGAGCGACTATTTTGAAAAAAATGCAATATTTTTTACTTTTTTCTATAATAAATATCCCCCAAAAATATATAAAAAAAAATAGTTTTTCCTCAGTTTAGGCCGATACGTATTCTTCTACATATTTTTCGTAAAAAAAAAAAGCAATTAGCGTTTATTGATTGGTTTGTGCAAAAGTTATAACGTTTACAAAATAGGGGGTAGTTTTATGGCATTTTTATTATTATTATTTTTTTTACTAGTAATGGCGGCGATCAGCGGTTTTTTTCGGTACTGCGATATTATGGCGGACACTTCGGACACATTTTTGGGACCATTGGCATTTTTTTAGCGATCAATGCTATAAAAATGCATTGGATTACTATAAAAATGCCATTGGCAGTGTAGGGGTTAACACTAGGGGGCGGGGAAGGGGTTAAGTGTGTTCCTATTTGTGTTCTAACTGTATGGGGGGGGGTGGACTTACTAGGGGGAATCACTGATCTTCTGTCCATACATTGTATGAACAGAAAATAAGCGTTTCCCCCGCTGACAGGAACGAGCGCTGTGTGTTTTCACACACAGCTCCCATTCCCCGCTCTGTAACGAGCGATCGCGTGTGCCCGGCCGTGATCGTGCCCGCCGGGCACACGCACGGGACTCGGGGGCGAGCGCGGGCCGCCGGCTGCGCGCACGCACCCCCCAGTGGCCGCGAAAGGCGAGACGTAGAGCAACGGGCTCTCGCGCACCCATGCCGACCTGCCGCCGTATTACTGCGCGGCTGGTCGGCAAGTGGTTAAACCCATCCAACTGGTTTATTTGTACATCAATAGGGGGAGCCTGGGTTCTTTAAAAACACATGGTCCTAGAAATCTAACTATGCTATATTAACTAACATCCATATGCTAAAAAAAAATTGCCTAAATTATATATATATATATCTCATGATATTTGAATAAATTTACAACTTTAACAGCTCTTAAAGCCTTTAACCAGGAAAGGGCAAAATAAACCCCCAGTATTGTTAATGGGAGGAACCAATTCCCTTTCGACCCCCGTATCTTGTGGGTGATCAGACTTTTCTGGAAGGCTGCAACATTACTTTGAGCAGGGTTAGCAATCTGTGGAAAGATGATGAAGTCCCTTATCCTCCTGGTCATAAGAAAATGCTCAGATGAAAGTCCATTTTATTTCAGCCACTATTGGGAAACCATCTGCATCTTCCTCAGGCTCTCTTCTGGTCTACCTCCTCCCATCTTGACTAGTCATCTGCTTGGCCTGCTCCACCTCTTATTGCTCAGTACCCGAAAAGAGTAAGAGTCGGTTCACACTGGGGCGACACGACTTTCAGAGGCAACTCCAACACGACTTGTCGTCTCCAGGACAGGAGACTTTCCAGTGGCCAATCAAACAACAATCAGCTCAGGGGGAGGGAGGGGTTTGCCTGAGAAATGTATGTTATCTTCCTGGAAAGTTGCTTCAGTTAAGACAGTGATCAGACTTTGGAGCGATTTCAGTAGTATGTATTAAGATGGCTCCCATTCACTTGATTGCTTTTCTGGACAGCGCGACTTGGGACGACTTCAAGTTGGATCCCAAGTCGCCCCAGTGTGATCCGACTCTTAGAGACAAAGCAGATTATGGGCCAGATTCACGAACAGTTAGGCTGGCGGATCGAGTGATCCGCCAGCCTAACTGTGACTTTGAGCCGGCGTTTCTGTTTTCTGTAACCAGAAAACAAGAAACGCCGGGTTGAAGGTCCGATGCGATGAGCGTAACTGAGTTTCGCCATCGCATCGTTACTTCAACTTAAAAATGGCGCCGGGGGCGTTCCCGCCCATTTACGCTCAAAAAATATGTTAATGAGCGGAAATCGGCAATTCACGATCGAATTCCGGCGCGACTCAATGACGATACGACGTTTCCGGACAGGATACGTGTGGCGCATAGTTATACCTACATGGGGTTGGAATATCCTATGTTAGGTATAGGCGTCGTCATCGCGTCGAAAAAAAAACAAAAAACGTTGCTTGCGTAAAACGTTCATGAATGGGAATGTGACGTCATTGACGTTCATTCACAGATTTTGGAGCATGCGCACGGGGATGTTTTGACACTCGACGCATGCGCAGTACGTTGGCGGCGGGATCGCGCTTAGTTAGCATACTACACGCCACGTACCCGCCCAATTTGAATTCCGCCGGCTCATTTGCGATGCGCTGCCGCAACTTTAGGAGCAAGTGCTTCGTGAATGACAGCACTTGCTCCTAAAATTTCTGCAGCGCAACGCAAATGAGAAGCGTTACTCCAGAGCAAAGATGCTCTGGACTACCTGAATCTGGCCCTATATGTTATATCCAACTGTGCCAAAAACATAACTCACTGCTCACATTTCTCTGTTTCCCAGTTCTAACTGCAAAAATATTGTAAGGTGCCCGTGTTACACTTTCAAGGAAAGGGATTGATTTCCAATGGAAAGAATAAACTTGCATGTCTCTCCATGCTGTCTTGGGATCACAGGCCTGTTGATGTTCAGTTTTCACAGCATATCACATTCTAGTTTCAGTCTGAATTTTATTTAAAAATGATTGCACATATAAACAGTAATTCAAACATAAATGGCATTGTCGTACCATCAAACATATTACAAAAACTAACAAATACAAAACTCCAATAGAATAAAAAGGAAGGAAAAAGGCCACAAAAAATATATTAAAAACCCTACTTCGTATCATTTAGTTCCTAGTTGGTCCTATAAAGCCTTCTAATTTCTGTTTCCCTGAAAATCCTTCAGCGGGGAACACTTGGCAGAGTGACAACACCAACATATGTCTGATGAATCTGGGGATATAGGCTGCAAGGACATTGGACATCGATACCAATGAGAAACGAGCCTGTAGCTCGTCTCTTGGGCTTCAATTGCCAATGACAAGCAATGTGTGAGGGTAAACGACTTCTCCCATTCTTCTGCTTCAATTTGAACATGAGAATCACATGCCTATTTGTTTTTGAATTCTGGGATCTCAGGATGATTTTCTATAATAAGAATCTTTTACAGTTGTGCTCATAAGTTTTTCTGAGAATATAAATAACACAAAAACTTTTCTTGCACCCATGGTTAGTGTTTGGCTGAAGCCTTTTATTATAAATCAACTGAGTTTACTCTTTTTAAATCATAATCACAACAGAAACTACCCAAATGACCCTGATCAAAAGTTTACATACCCAAGTTTTTAATCCTGTATATTACCCCCTTAAAGTGGAGGTACACCTAAAAAAAAAAAAAAAAAATTAACCTTGCATTTAGGCTAGTTATTACAATGAGAATCGGCAGTTTTAAAAAAAAAATACTTGCGATACATACCGTTTTCCGTATGTATGTTCACCGCGGCTTCCGGGTATGATCGTCTGGGCTGGACGTTCCTAATTGATTGACAGGCATGTCGCCCGACGCATACAGCGCGCCACGAGTAGCCGAAAGTCGGTGCGCAAGTGCCGTATAGAGCCACACGACGTTCGGCTACTCGTGACACACTGTATGCGTCGGTCGACATGCCTGTCAATCAATTAGGAACGCCCAGTCCAGACGACCATACCCGGAAGCCACGGTGATCATCTATATAGAAAACGGTATGTACCGCAAGGATTTTTCTTTTAAAAACGCAGATTCTCATTCTAGTAACTAGCCTACATGCAATGATAAAATTTTTTTTAGGTGAACCTCCACTTTAACATCAATGACAGCTTGAAGTATTTTGTGGTATTTGTGAATGAGGCTCTTTATCTTACCAGATGGTAAAGCTGCCCATTCCTCTTGGGCTGTCTTGAATGAACTGCAAGTTTGAGATCTCCCCAGAGTGGCTCAATGATACTGAGGTCAGGTGTTTTACTTGCGTCTATCTAGCAAGGTTACTTTGTGGTATAAGCAAGGAAGCTGAGACTTCTGCAGTGTGTAAATGTGCTTTTACTATACAAAAATGCTGTACATACAAAACTATTACAATATTAGGAATACCATTTTTGGATGTAACTGAGACTGGGCCACAAATATAGTGCACCACCTTGGTAACACACTACCTAAAGATACCTCATTGCCCAATAACCTTATCTTATTTTAGCATGGCTGTTTAAGCAGATGATGCTGGCTAGTCACTCTCCTAGTCCAGTAATTCACTTCCCTACATACATTTTTACAGGAAAGCCCTATTTTGCGTTGATTCAGGGTTTTTATTTTGACTAAAGCCCTGATGAAGGGGGAGTTTCTCCTGGCGTCTGAAATTATTATACAGGATTTATATAGTGGCACCAGTTGTGCAGTGCTTTACAATAAAAAGGGACACAATACAGCTTCAATCCAAGAGGGTTAGGAGGGCCCTGCACCTGCAAGCTCACAATCTATTAGGGAGGGGCTAGTGAAACAAAAGGTAGTAAGGCCCCTATCACATTGAGGAGTTTTTCAGGCGGTACAGCGCTAAAAATAGCGCTTTGACACTGAGGCGATGCGCTGGCAGGAGAGAAAAAAATCTCCTGTCGGCAGCATCTTTGGAGCGGTGAGAGGAGTGGCGTGTATACCACTCCTTCCCATTGAAAACAATAGGAAACTGCAGCAATACCGCCCGCAATGTGCCTCTATAGAGGCGCATTGCGGGCGGTATTAACCCTTTCACGACCGCTAGCGGGGGTTAATACCGCACCGCTAGCGGCCGCAACTTGCGGCAAATCCGACGGTATAGCGCCGCTATTTTTAGCAGCGCTATACCGCCAGCGCGGCTCTTTCTCCAATGTGAAAGGGGCCTAACTGTGAGGGGTAAAATGATGGGAAAAGTAGAAGATTTGGTTGTTAGCTGAAGGCTGGACTGGCCTCTCAGAAGAGATGAGGTTTCAGGGTTCACCTAAAAGTGGACAGAGTAGGAGATGGCTAGAGAGATTGGGGTAGTGAGTTCCAAATGATGGGAGAGGCTCTGGAGAAGTTCTGAAGATGAGTGTGAGAGGAAAGAGAGCTACAGAGCAGGAGGCCTTGGGAGGGGAGGAGAGGAAAGTTTGGGTGATATTTGAAGACGAGATTGGTGATGTAGCTCTAGGCAAAGTTTTAGATGGCTTTGTATGTTAGCGTTTTTAATTTAATTTGTTAGGCAATGGGAAGCCAGTGGAGGGATTGTCAGAAAGTGGTGGCAAACTCTGAACAGTTGGTAAGGTGGAGGGGTCTGGCAGCATCATTCATGATAGCCTGTGGCGAGGTAGGCAAATTATGAGGTAGTTACAATAGTCAAGGCGATAGATAACAAGGGAGTGAATAAGTTGCTTAGTGGTTTCAACAGTTAAGAAGGAATGTATTTTGGAGATGTTACAGAGGTAAAGTCTGTAAAGCCGCGTACACACGATCGGATTTCCGATTAAATAAAATCTGATGGAATTTTCCTTTGAAATTCCGATGAAGCTGACTTTCATCAGTCTTGCCTACACACTATCAGACTAAATTCCGACAATCCTTTTTCCAATTTTCCAATGTAAACCAATAACTTAACTGCTCGGAAGCATAGAACTTAATTTTGTTGGCTCGTCGTAGTCTTTTACGTCACCGCGTTCTTGGCAGTCAAAAGTTCACCAGACTTTTGTGTGACTGTGTGTATGCAAGGCAGGCTTGAGGGGAATTCCTTGAGGAAAACCATCGGGTTTTTTTTCCGAAGGGAAAACCGCTCTTGTGTACATGGCAAAAGACTACAGGAAGTTTTTTTTTACAAGAATTGAGAGACTGCATATGATATACTACTTTAAAACTGGGCATCAACAGACAATTTAGTGAGCAAGGCTAGGCCCAAATGGAGACAAAGAGTACAGGTTGTGGTTTTACTACAAGAATTTAGATACTGTAGAGCAGGGGTCTCAAATTACCTGAGAGCCACAAGACGAGTTTTCATATCCCATGGGGGACCGCATGCAAACTTCAAAAACAGTACTGGTGTCAGTGAACGCATTAACCCCCCAGCACTGGTGTCAGCGGACACATTATTACCACCAGCACTGGTGTCAGTGGATGCATTATTAACCCCAAATCCTACACTGCACACCGACCCCCTACACTGCACACCAACCACTGTACACCGACCCCTACACTGCACACCAACCTCTACACTGCACACCGACCAGTGTACACTGACCAGTGTACACCGACCCCTACACTGCACACCAACCTCTACACTGCACACCGACCACTGTACACCGACCCCTACACTGCACACCGACCCCTCGTGACATCATGCCAGCCGGAACCAGGGGCGCTCCTGTCGGGTGCCCTGTTGCCCCTCTGGATCTGCCCCTGGTACCAAGCCTTGACGACCCTATGCCTCTGCTTTCATTTCTCTACGTGCGTCAGTTTCCAATATGCCTGCCCTGCGTGAAGCAAACATAGAGGGGAAGGAAAATAAATGTAGACCATCTGTTTATAGTCTAGTATTCAGGATATTAGTTTGCTGCTATTTTGATTTTCCTTTGGTACAGCAAGCGTAATGATTTTATCCATTTTTTCTCTGCAATCATTTTTATTACATTTTTTCAGTTTGCCCACGCAGGAGGACAATACAATTACACATATCAGTCAAATAAAACAAAAGGAATGAAAACAAAATCAAATACATCCGTGGGAGCTGTGGTGGCTCAACGTGATTGGCACTGCGCTGACAAGCCGTTCACCTCTGCAGCCAAGGGTTCGGATCCCGATCTCTGCTACATGTGAATTGAGTTTGGTGGTCTCAGCCCGGCTCCCGGTGGGTGTGCTATGCAAGGTACGCCTGTGCTTAGTATGCCCACCCCCCCCCCCCAAAAAACCACCACATCCCCCAAAAAACCACCACACTTGCACGCACACGAAATTGGTTTAAAACCCACGCACTTTGGCCATGAGGTCTCCTAAAATAAAGAGAGGCCAAGGACCTACGGGGCTGGCTGGGTGGGCTAGACCCCCTCACTCCCTCATAGGGGGAGTCCCTCTGCCCCGTTGGGGTCCCGTTGGGCCCCAGTCGGGCTCCCAAGTGGAGCAGGTAGGGCGGGGTGAGTGGGAGGCCCCCCTTCACACCCGCCATTGCCACCGGGGGCATGGAGAAGGATGGCGATTGCCTCCGGGGGGAGGGTCTGCCTACTCCCAACTCCTGCAGTCCGGCTCCTCTCTCGAGTTCACGCACAAAATACACTTTAAAAAATAAATAAAAAATCAAATACATCCAACAGGGTATTTGGGATTCTGGACTGGTATCAAGTTGTGCAGGCTACAGTAGGTTGCCCTGGGGCCAGATATCCCAATATTACCAGACCAGAGTAAATGTATGCAACAATGTGTTGAATGTGTTGTGAATGAAAGTCAGCTCCAAAACAGATGATCAGTAAGAAGTGAAAGATACCCAGACATAAAAAGGCTTAGCCAAAAGCCCCCTTTGGCTCTTCTAATCCTGCTGGGCAAATTTTAAAGAAGTGTTCCATCCTAAAAATGAATTTTAATGAAAAAACAAAAATGCAGCGTATTATGGTTTTCAAATATTTTCCTGGGCAAATCTGCACATACATTCGGAGTGACTGCGAATCTAAAACATGCAAGATTTGCCTGAGACCTATGGTAGTGAAGAACCCAAACCTCATTTGTAGTGCATACTGTAACTATTCGATTTTTTTTTTACATATATCTTTCACATCTGTCCTTAACATCTGATGATAGATCTTATTAACAGCAACCTTAATTTGCTGGTTCCTCAAACTATATATAAAAGGATTGAGGAGAGGAGTAAGAACTGAGTACACCACTGTTACTGATCTATTTTTCTCCAATGAATCTGAGGAAGATGGTCGGAAATAGGTAAAGAAGATGGTTCCAAAGAAAAGTCCAACAGAAGTGAGGTGGGAGGAACATGTGGAGAATGCTTGGTACTTTCCCGTGGAAGACTGTATTTTCAAAATGACATTGAGAATCCGAGCGTAGGAGATAACTACAAACACAAAGGGACTCATGGTTACAAATGAGCCTTCGGTGAACACCAAAAGGTCATACTGTGATTTGTCAGAACAGGAGAGGGCCAGCAAGGGAGGAAGGTCACAAAAATACTCATGGATTTTGTTTGGACCACAAAACTTCATTGAAGAAACAATAGAGATATGCAACAGAGAATGTAAAGATGTAAATGTCCACGAAAAGACTATCAGAGCCAAACACATTGTCCTGTGCATGATGGATAAGTACCGTAGAGGGTTGTTGATGGCAACTAGCCGGTCATAAGCCATAATTGCCAGGACAAAACACTCCATGCTCGCTGTACAAAACAGAAAGAATAACTGGCTCATACATCCTTCAAAGGAAATGGATTTCCGATCCCAGAGAAGATTGGTCAACATAAGAGGAGCCGTTACTGAGCTAAAACAAATGTCAACAAAAGAAAGATTTCCTAAAAAGAAATACATCGGGTTGTGCAGCTCCTGGCTACTGACAATCACAGCTATTATAAGAGCATTACCCAAGAGTGTTACTAGATACATTATGAAGAAAAGAGCAAATAATGGCATTTTCTGGTTTTGACCATGGGACAGGCCCAGGAGAAAAAACTCTGTGACCCTTGACTCATTGATTCTGTTCATTGGAAACTCACAGCTGAAAATACCAAAAATACATTTTGTATTTGACATAACCAATAATTAATTCTTTGTGCATTCAAATCATCATTACTAACTGGAAAGAAAATAGCTATTCCGCATTCATTAGAACTTCCACAAATTTGTGTAGTGGTACCCCGTAGGGGTATGACCCACCTATCACCCTGCCCAGCCCGGAATTTACATGCCAGACACTCCAAGACAATGAAAAATCCATTGGCTTTGTTTTGTTGTTTTATTGAGGAATTTAACTTAGATGGGGTATGGGAAATATGGGATGCCTAGTAGAATAATAGCAAAATTGCTAGGGACAACTATGTACACTCTTTGTACACTTCTCCAGAGTCCTCTTGCACAACTCTTGTATGCAGACTATTGCTCTATCTCTCTCTCCAGGAGCAGATAGCACATGGTTAGGCCTGACACTGGCTCAGCCAGGCCTTAGCAATTGCCCTTTGCAGGCAGGGACCGTGGGTATAGCAGGAAATATGGAAAGTCTGCTTAGTGCTAGCTGTCCTTACTGATGGACTACTGCTCCCAGTCAGCCCTCTCAAGCCTTGCCAGCCCTCCTGGCTGCAGCTGCCTGACTTCACTACCCGCAACATCACAGTCCACATTACTGGCTCTGCACCCATCCCAAACTGCATAATCCCAGTCCTCTCAAGCGTGCTTTGCCAGTCCTCCTGACTGTGCAAGTCACTCCCCAGCCCTCCTGGCTGCAACTGGTGGTTCCCTCCTGAAGATTTGCCCGGCAGTACTAGCTCCTGCTGTCCAGCCTAATACTCCATCCTCAGTTCTTCCACCTGACAACTCCCCTCAGCTGGGCTGACCCTGGGTATTTCAAGGAGGCCTGCCCCCTACCAATCCTAGTTTAGGATTGGTCAGGGCTTTTGGAGACACCCCAGACAGCCCCACCTCTCTTCCCCTCCTCTAGAATAAAGAGGGATGTGACAGCAATGTGATGCTGTCTGTGAGTCATAGCTGCTACTCTGAGCCACTCCCAGCCCACACAAACCAAAAACAAACAGGCCTAGATTCCAGCTAGGCCTGCTTAAATTGGCCTACACTACTAAAAATCCTAACCTCTAGCACCTACCTATGTGAAGGGTGCCACATTTGTATTCAGAATTCTATTTAATCAACCCCCCATGCTCCCACCTCTGCTACACAATGCTGTTTTTAGGCTCCATGCACACTGAAGCTGATCAACTGTAGTTTATTGGCATTTTGGCTTTTTTTTTTTTTTAAAGCCCATAAACTGAACTCTATGTTGGCCTATATGCCCATGCACACCTGGGCGTTTTTTAGTGTTAATGAGCTTTGGAGTTTATTGGCTTTTTTTTGCACGCCCGAAAGTTGCATTCAAAGTGCTGTTTTTTGGCGGGAAAAACGCTCATAAACGCAAAACGCTCAAAAACTTTGGCACCAGCGTTTTTTAGCTTTTTTTTATCCATTGAAAAAAAAAAGCTACACTGAAAAACGCAGATTAACCACTTGTCCTCCGCCCACCGTCAAATGACGGCGGGTGGAGGACTTCATTATCCTGACATCACGTCATATGATCGCCGCCGGGCACACGCGATTGCCCAGTAACTGAGCGGGGACGTGGAGCTCTGTATGTAAACACAGAGCTGCACGTCCCTGTCAGGGAGAGAGGAGACAGATTGTGTTCCTTGTACATAGGGACACAATCGGTCACCTCCCCCAGTCACCCCCCTCCCCCTGCAGTTAGAACACTCATAGGACACACATTTAACCCCTTCCTCGCCCCCCCTAGTGGTTAACCCCTTCACTGCCAGTCACATTTATACAGTAATCAATGCATATTTATAGCATTGTTCACTGTATAAATGTAAATGGTCCCAAAAATGTCAGAAAAGTGTCCGAAGTGTCCGCCATAACGTTGCAGTCCCAATAAAAAAAAATCGCAGATCGCCGCCATTAATAGTAAAAAAAATAAATAAAAAAAATGCCATAAACTATCCCCTATTTTGTAAACGCTATAAATTTTGCGCAAACCAATCGATAAACGCTTATTGCATTTTTTTTTTACCAAAAATATGTAGAAGAATACGTATCGGTCTAAACTGAGGAAAAAAATATTTTTTTATATATTTTTTGGGGATATTTATTATAGCAAAAAGTAAAAAATATTGAATTTTTTTCAAAATTGACGCTCTATTTTTGTTTATAGCGCAAAAAATAAAAACCGCAGAGGTGATCAAATACCACCAAAAGAAAGGTCTATTTGTGGGAAAAAAAGGACGCCAATTTTGTTTGGGAGCCACGTCGCACGACCGCGCAATTGTCAGTTAAAGCGACGCAGTGCCGGAAGCTTAAATTTTGTCTGGGCAGGAAGGGGGTGTAGGTGCACAGTAGGCAAGTGGTTAAAGCTATTGCAAAAAACGCTAAAACAAGTGGAAAGCTACTGGCGTTTTTTAATAGCTTTTTTTAGCTTCAGTGTGCATGGAGCCTAAGGGATTTTGTTTGGATTTTACTTTTGTTATGTATTAACTTTTCCATATTAAAATGTATGAATAAGACATGTAGCCTAATGGGATGCTGGCCGTCTCTTTCCACAACTTCCTTAATTCCCTGCATGCCTTGCAGGTTTCTCCTCTGTTGTTTTCTTTAAATGTCTAAGGACTACATATCTCATGGTACCATGCAGCTTGCAAGCAGTGATTCTTGTACTGCCTCCTGAAACTCCTCTCCTCAGCACCTCTGTAGTTCAAAAGACAGGCTCTGAGAAATGAAGGGTACAGCAGTGCCTACAAACAGGACATTTGAATGTGTATCACAAAATTTAAAGAATTAAAAGTGGCCGTGATAGGGGAAAAGGCAGACATGGCGGGATCACATAAAACAAAAAAAAAATGTTTTTTTATTTTACTTTCTCATTTTATTTTGACACTGTTTAAAAAATATGAGACCTGGGGTCAAAAAGACCTCAGATCTTATATTTAGACAAAAATGCAATATATATATATTTTTTATGTCATTCTAAAAGAATAAAAAAAGGGGCATTTTAAGAGCATTAGGAGGAAGTGACGTTTTGACGTAGTTTCCGCCCTGCAGTGGTGTGGAGACGTTTGGGGGCCATCTTCCCCTCACTCGTCTCCAGGCCACTGACGTGAGAGCAACCCAATCGCCTCCGACAGCTCCTGTAAGCGGCTGAGGGCACGGGAGAGCGGCCGGGAGGGGCACTCTCCCGCCGCCGCTAAAAGTGATCTTGTGCCATATTCGCCACAGTGACCACTTTTATCTGAAAGAGGACCACCTGCTCTTGAAGAGGGTATCGGAGTTATGGTAGCTAGCTGCTACCATAACAGCAGTATTCCTCTTCAAATTAGCCACGTATAACAACGGCGGGCGGTCCGTAAGTGGTTAAATGCCAACAGAGGCTCATACTGGGGAGATTACTTACCTTAAAAGAAAAAAAGAACATAAAATATTTGAAACATAATCACAAAGTTATTTTGTAAGAGAGAGATTATAAACTATGATATTTATGGAGCTGCTCCAAAATATATCAATTGGCATCAGTCTGAGAAGTGTGTTAGTGATACATTATTAGGACGGTAGCATTCTCTTTTAAATGGTTTTTCTTCTCCCTTGTGTCTTTTTAGTGTGGCATATTCTTACTTCCCTACTGGGAATTTGTGTTTTATTTTTAGTCATGTTGTTTTTACATAATCCTATTTCATAATCATAATTCTAAATGATTTAAGTATATTTAAAGGTAAAAACAAAATTGTAACATATTGCAATTCACCATTTCTCAAATAGGGAGTCTGCGTTTGTTTTCTTATTTTTCCTCTATTTTACAAATGGTTATTAGGCAAATAACACAGTTTTTGGGTGACAATGCTTTATGAAATATGTCTATATAGAGAAAGCTGTAGACTGATATATCCTATCTGAGACCCAAAAATAAGGTAATTATACCTATCTAGCTTTCTCTATATAGGCATATGTCAAAAACCCTTATAAGTGAGAATATAGACACATGTACAGACTTGTTGAAAATCCACATCCTCCAGGTGATGCATTAAATCCAGGAGCTACTCCTCTAGTAAGATATACATTATTTGAACCAATATAATGGACAATTTAAAATTAGTCGAATAGTTGTAGGTACATTTAATATACTATATGCCCCCCCTCCATCCCTGCACGCCTAATGATGTGTGACTTCTTGTAGATAGAACTAGACTCCCTTGCCCACTCCTTGAATGACTAACCACTGTGAGAATATCCTGGTGTGATGACATTATGACACCAAGCTCCCAGGAGACAATGTACCGCCGGGGAAATTACGTCACTGTGGGTGGGAGAAGGAGTAAGTGCAATAGATCAGCTTATAAACAAGGGAAGGAGACAAAAAAATAACTGATCAATGGGTAAATTATTAGCATTAATAGATTGATTAAGAAAAAGTTTAAAAAGTGGGTGGAACTCCGCTTTAAGATTGAAACGCGTTGGGGTAATTCTTAACAGCAGCATTCAGGGCAGGCCCTACCATGGGACCCGATGTACCTCGGTCCCAGGTGGCACTTTCATGGGGCGGTAAATGCTGCCTGCCAGCCCACTCTGCTGCACATGTGCCTGGGTTTCCACCCACCGGAAACCCGGGCAGTGGGTGACCACGTGTCCTGGATTATCCCTTAATTTGTATTTGTGTCCTGTGTCTTTTCATTCCGGGACAATACAGTGACCCGGAATTAAATAAGGACTGGCTGCCACCATAATTAAAGATTGCCAACTGGTTGCTAGGGCCCCCCGCTTGGCGTATAGCAACCAGTGACGTCAGAAGGAGGCGGCCAGCCTCCCTCTCTCCCTGCACTGCGCTCTCCGAGTCAATGACTCCACCCACCTCCTCTCCTCTGAGTCCTCCTCCGGCCGCAGCAGCAGAGAGAGCAGAATACTCCTCCCTGGGCCCGACCTCCACCTCCACTGACCGTGTGTCGGCGCAGTCGACTCGGCACCAGCATTCTACAGTGCCTGTCCCAGTGCTGGCCTGGCTAGCTTTAGATCCACACGGCTCTGCTGTTCCCTCCCGCAGCGCATTGCAGGGTGCACTCCCGCCCGCAACATCTCTGACCTCCTTCAGGCTCCACCTCCTCCCGCATGAGTGACCCGATTGCCTGCCTGGACCAGGGAACCAATTAAGAAGAGAAGACTGAAGTCTGCTTAGTGCTTACCAGTCACACCAGACCAGACCAAAATCAGGTGAGACTGACAAATAGCGGCAATTGACACTGGCAGCTTCTGATGGGGCAGTGGGTACAGACAGTACAGACAATTGATGGGCACACTGGCAGCCTTCCTCTCTCTGTAAGCCACCCCCTGTCAGCAACCCCCGTCAGCAACACCCCCGTCAGCCCCCTCTCTGTCAGAAACCCCCCCTATCGCCCCCTCTATGTCAGCAAGCCCCTCTCTGTCAGCAACCCCCCGTCAGCCCCCCTCTATGTCAGCAACCCCCTTGTCAGTTTCCCCCCTTCTGTCAGCCCACCCTTCTCTGTAAGCCATCCCTCTCTGTCACCCTACTTACACCGTCCACTGCCCTACTGACACTGTCCTCTTTATACTCTTACGCCATGACAGGTTCTCTTTATACTTGTATAGAGCCATGACAGGTTCTCTTTATACTCCTATATACATGTATAGAGCCATGACAGGTTCTCTTTAAACTGCTTTATACATGTATAGAGCCATAACGTGTCCCCTTTAGTTATCATGATATAAAATAATGAATCTGGGGGCCTTTTGGTGGGCGTGATTTTTTTTTTGGGGGGGGGGCAGCATTTTATTCTTGGTCCCAGGCAGCACAATGTCTTGGGCCGGCACTGGCAGCAAACTTTTGTGTACACCAGAGCTCTTGTTGTTGTCCCTCTTTCTTCTTTTTCTTTTTTCAAATATATATTTTAATAAGAAAGCACACATGGAGAAATTCCAACATTACAACAGAGACATACATGTCCTTAAAAACAAGTACAGAGGGGTTATGTATGCATTTCAGCCAACACTGTAAAATGACACCGTACATAGACACACTTAGAGAGGAGTCATAACGACATGCACGTTGCAATCTATACCAGTATGGATAGTATCCAAGAGCCAGAACCTCCCCATGCTTAATTTTTTCTTAGATAGAATTAAAAGTGAAATCAGGTGAAGCTGAGAGAAAGGAAGAGGAGGGAGAAAAAAGGGGGGGGGGGGGATGGAATGGGGGACACAGACAGGGCGATGGCGGGGAGCAGACGACACCACTCCTGACCGAGGCGGCATCAGGACCCTAGTAGGAAAGCCCCCTTTGAAAGACCTTTTCACATTTTTACTGCTTTTACAGTAAGGCCGTGTACACACGACCGAGGTTCTCGCTGGAAACCAGCGAGAACCTCGCTGGAAGATGCATTCCAGCGAGGACCTCGGCCGTGTGTACGCTCTCGGCGAGCTTCCCGTCGGGAAGCCTGTCGAGCAGAAATAGAGAGCACGCTCTCTATTTGCTCGACGGCCCGCCTGGAAGAATGGCTGGTTGCCATTCCCGACGGGCGGGTCGCCGATTTCGACGGCCGGCAGGGAACCTCGACGGGCGGAACGATGTGTTCTGCCCGTCGAGGTTCTCTGCCGTGTGTACACGGCCTGAAGAAAATTTCTCTTTTCTTCTACTCAAAATAAGTTCCATTGGAAAAATTATTATTGATTTAATTTGTCAATGTTCGTTTTTTAATGCTCTAACATAGTTGTAAACTGACTTCATGCCCATGCTTAAAGAAATATGCAGGGCTTTTTTTCAGGGGGAACTTGGGGGAACTCAGTTCCACCACCTTTGGCTCAGACCCTTTGGTGCCTGCTCACCACAATCACTTGTAAACACAGAAGTCTGGTTTCTGTGTTTATAAGTGACAGCTTTGTAACCCCCTGAACTCTGCACTCTGTATGTAATGCAATTCTGGTATTTAATGTCCCTTTAAGACTCTTCTACTGTTTGTGAAATCTGAACAGGTCGTGGTTGAGTTCCTGCACCTATTTTCTGAGATAAAAAGCTCTGGAAATATGTATGTACAAACAATGGTCCACAAAACTAGGACTGTGGGTGCAAGCATTAATATGCTCATGTCATGAGCATGATCATGCACATTTGAATAAAATTTGGCATCCAGTGGTATATTTAATGCATTGTAAGACTCAGGATCATTGCTGAGTGGTCATGCTTGTTCCTGTGCTAAACCCGATTTTTCCTTTTGACTACTCCTAATCTCAATCCCTTTGGTACCTGATTTTTGGCTTGCTTTTTGACTCCACACCTTGCTTATCTTTTTGGCTCATCTGCTTCCCATGTGATACAGACCTCAGTCTGGCTCCTGTTTATTCTCTGGTCTTACGAATCTATGCTTCTGGACGCCAAATTTTATTCAAATGTGCATGCTCACTGCTGCCTGCCTGACCACGTAACTGCCTCCTGCTTCTGCAAACTCTGTGACCCTTTGTGATATTTGCGTTGTTTAGCTTTTACTTAATTGCAAGATTAAGTTCTTCTGCTGGCCAGGACTAATTACAGAAGCCAATGTAACTCTGTGTCCTATCCTACCCTGTCATCAACCTCTGGAGACAAATAGGACAAGTGGTGTAAGTTTGGTTTGGCCCCAGCCAAGTACATAACATCATCCTCTTCACCCGTTTCAATTATCACTTGGGGCTGGCAGCAGAGGCGTTGCTGGGGGGGTGCGGGGTGTGTGGTCCGCACCCTGGTGACACCCACTAGAGGGGTGACACCCTCCCTACTCTACTCAAAGCCCCGGTAAAAAAAATGTACACTCGCTAAAACACGTCCAGCGCCATGGCCACGTATGTCGTCCTTCTCTTCTTCCTCCTCCCTACCCTATAGAGCCAGCCTCTCACATCTCACCCTGGCACTGCAGAGTGCAGACATGATGATGTGACATCACTCACTTCACTCCACACACTTCTATCTCCGCCCGGCCGGCGCGGCTGCACGCTAAGTGTGACGCTGCCCTCCTCTCCTCTCCAGTTACTTCCCTTGCTTAGATTCGGAACAACCGACAGAGTACGTACAGACAGACAGTACAGGCGGAAGGGAAGGGTGACATCACCGGCCCAGCCCAAGGTGACAAGATGAGGTGTGTGATAGGTGGTGGTGGTGGTGGGGGGGATATCTATGGTACTGACACGCCACCAAAGAGCTGTTGTGGTAGGACTCAGTGTGTCTGCCCCCCCCCCCCCCACCACCAAACCAGCTCACTCAGTATGTGGTTTTAAAACTGTCTATCTAACCTCAGTTTGGATGAAACTGAATTGATTGGATTGATAAAATACTATGGGCCAGATTCAGGAAAGAGATAAGACGGCTTATCTCCAGATAAGCCATCTTATCTCTGCGTCTGAGCCCTCCTATCTATGCAACTGATTCATAGAATCAGTTACACATAGATTTCCATTGGATCCGACTTGCGTAAGTCTCTTACGCCGTCGAATCTTCTTTTCATATTTAGGCTGGAGGCTGGGTGGCGTTCCCGTCTAAAATATGCAAATGAGCCTATACGCCGATTCCCGAATGTATGCCCAGCCGGCGCTATTTTTTTCGTCGTTTGCGTTAGCGTAGGTCCGTCGTAAAGTTAACCCTGCTGTATGAGGCGCAGCCAATGTTAAGTATAGATGGCGTGCCATTTTTCACGTCGTTTACGTAAAACGTTTGCGAAGTTGCGTAAGTGACGTTCACGTCGTTTACATTGTGTATTGACGTCGTGATTTGGAGCATGCGCACTGGGATCAATTCATGGCTGGTGCATGCGCAGTACGTTCGACGCGGGATCGCGCGTTATTTAAATAATACACTCCCCCTACCCGCCCAATTTGACTTAAGACGGGCCATTTACGCTACGCCGCCTCAACTTTACAGGAAAGTGCTTTGAGAATAAAGCACTTGCCTGAAAAAGTTGCGGCGGAGTAGTGTAAATACCATACGCTAGACAGGTTTAGAATTAAGCCGCTCCTATCTGAATCTAGCCCTATATGTTTGGGGATTTGTATTGATGTGTTGGAAAAGAACAAGGGCCCTTGGGGAAAATGAAATGCATCATAACTTAGTTAATCTCATCTAATGTTGGGTGACAACAAATATTACAGCTTGGCCTTGTAACTATGATACAGCTAAGTACACCCACCTGCACCCTGTACCCACCTGCACTCTGCACACACCTGCACCCTGTACCCACCTGCACCCTGCACTCTGTACCCACCTGCACCCTGTACCTATCTGCACTCTGCACCCTGTACCTACCTGCACTCTGCACCCACCTGCACTTTGCACCTTGTACCCACCTGCACCTACCTGCACTCTGCACCCTGTACCCACCTGCACTCTGCACCCACCTGCACCCTGTACCCACCTGCACCCTGCAATCTGCACCCTGTACCCACCTGCACTCTGCACCCTGTACTCCCCTGCACTCTGCACCCTGTACTCCCCTGCACCCTGCACCCACCTGTACTCTGCACCCTGTTACCACCTGCACCCTGTACCCACCTGAACTCTGCACCCACCTGCACTCTGCATCCTGTACCCACCTGAACTCTGCATTCTGTACCCACCTGAACTCTGCACCCTGTACCCACCTGAACTCTACACCCTGTACGCACCTGAACTCTACACCCTGTACGCACCTGAACTCTACACCCTGTACGCACCTGAACTCTACACTTTATGTAGAACCCTCATTTAATGACTCTTTAGGACCCTCCCACACCCAGTTGCTGTGGCACGCTCAACCCCCCACCCCCTATTTTGGGGAAAGGTGAGGAGCATGGTTGAGTTCCTGTACCTTTTTCCTGAGAAGAATGCCCTGAGTGACACTATCAAATAGCACTGTGGCAGGCTGGGGGGACGGAGACGTGAGAGGCGTGTAATGCCCCACTGCCTGTCCTGCTGGGGGGGGGTGACACCATTTTTCACCGCACTGGGTGACACCAACCCTAGTGACGCCACTGGCTGGCAGTGGTGTGTATGTAGCACATTTAATTTGTCATTCTTTTTCCTAGAACAAAACTCCAGTTGGGTAATGTTCCTAATTGATCTCAGGCCCAAGGTCCTAACAATACTGTTAAAAGGTATTAGCTATTTGCCACCCTGCACATATTTAAATTTGAGCTCCAGCCATGCCCTTAAATGTAAAGTTAAACTATATACTGTATATGGGAAAACTTTCAACTGACAAAAACATGTAACAGTATACCGTCAGTTATGTGGTCCCTGACAGCATAGACAAAGTACATAGACAGATGTTGGATCCCTAGGACAACAGCCACTCAGCTTGGTTAAAGACACCCCCCTCAATCCTGCTGATTGGGTAAAAGGGACGCAGAAGGTCATCTTCTCTTGTGCAGCCCAGGTGCATGCAGCATGTCCAACTGGCTCACGGTGCTGGTCCTTTCTTTTACCGTTTCAGTGTAGTACAGAGGATTGTGAGAAACGAATAAAAAGACCAATTATATTAATTTCACTATAATTTATTTTTAATTAAATAAACAAAAATCAATGTTATTTTAGTCTGTGGATTTTCAGTGCATTTTTAAGTGCATTTTTTAGAGCCTGTTTCACTTCCCTATTCCTCAAGCTATAAATTATTGGGTTCAACATTGGGGTCATGATCGTGTACAGTAAGGCCACCACCTTAACATCCTTGTTAATAGCAAAAGTGATGGATGGCCAGATGTAGCTAAACGTGCCACTTCCATAATACAGGGCTACCACTGTAAAATGAGATGCACAAGTAGAGAAGGTCTTAAACCTTCCCTGACTGGTACTAATCTTTGTAATTGCAGTAATAATTCGACCATATGTCAAAAATATAAATATGAGTGGACCAAATCCTGCGACAACCACCACAATCATGAAGAGAGCCTCACCAACTTGCGTGTTGGAACAGGACAACTTGAACAGCGGGGTGACATCACAGAAGAAGTGATCCACCTTGTTGGATTTACAGAAGTTAAGATGGGATATTGAGATTGCTTGGACTACTGAGTTGACAAAACCACTAATCCAACAGGCTAAGACCATTCGAACCCGAACTGCAGTGTTCATAATAAGGGTGTAGTTGAGCGGAAAGCAGATTGCTACATATCTATCGTAAGCCATGACTGCTAGAGTATAACACTCTACTACCATGAAAAATTGGAAGAAATAAAGTTGGGTAATACATTCAGTGTAAGAGATGGACCTCTGGGCTGTTGCCAAAATAAACAAAAGTTTAGGGACTGTGGCAGAAGACAAAAGAATATCAACAATGGCAAGGTTAGCTAAGAGGAAGTACATTGGCGTGTGTAGTCGTTTTTCTGAAGAAATCACACTTAGGATCACAATGTTGCCAACCACAGTGACGAGGTAGATGCCAAGGAACACGAAGAAGAGGTGTATCTGTGGATCCATAGTTTCAGAAAGTCCAACAACCATAAAGGTGGACACTGAAGTTTGATTATGCCATTTGGAGTACTCCATTGAATAACCACATAACTGTAATAAAAATACCATACAAAATGTAAATAGGTAATTCAATACAACAATAAATATGGATTTTAAATAAAGGAATGTGAATTTTTTTGTTGTTGAAAATTGCATTTTTAAAGCTGTTTCTCAGCAAACAAAAGAATCCAGCCACATAACAATTCAAGCGTTATATTTGTAAAACTCAAATTTTTGTTTAATTTAAGTTCTACCGTCACATAGACTACCTAAACAATGTAAAGTTTCAGAAAAAAAATAATCCAAAACAAATGGGTCTAGTTATAAAGCAGCAGAATCACGGTATAAAAACTAATTTATTAGGCACAGCAATGTGTTCAATGTTCCAAAGCCAACAGTGAAATATTAAAATGAATGTGTGTGCCAGAAAAAAGCCAGAAAGTGTGTTGCTGTGTTAAGCAGAGTAAAACTCAGTGACATGTCGCAGACTTGAAATTTTTTGAATACACTTTATTACTACAGTTAACAGTAGATAACTGCACACTGAGATGCAAAATGATCTTCCTGGAGCCTAGGTTCACATCTATGCAGCTGCAGTTCCGGCTCATTTTGTAATGCGTTTTGCATTTTTAAACCTGCGTTTTTGCATGCAGTTTTCATGCGTTTTGCACTTTTTTCTCTTTAACAAACTGAATAGTTGGTTGTTTAGGAACCTTTTTCTGTGCTGTCACTGTTGCCTGCCACCAAATTGCCTTTACATTTAAAAAGTGACAAGCTGCATCTGGTGTTTTTTGGTGGTAGACAACAGTGGGAAGCTTTAGCTGGTGGCAGGAATGTGACAATCCATATCTAAGGCAGATGATGGGACAAGTGACAATCCGCATGTGGTAGCAGGCGATGGGGCCAGTGGCAATCCCCATCTAGTGGCAGGTGACGTGACAAGTGACAATCCGCATCTGGTGGCAGGTGACATTGCAAATGATAATTCACATCTGGTGGGAGGCAGGGCCGGTGCTACCACTAGGCGGAGTAGACAGCCGCCTAGGGCGCACTACCACCTAGGAAGCCGCCACGGCCTCTGACTCTGTCCCGGTGAAGCTCCAGGCGTGCGTGAGCTTGGTGTTGGGCTGGCTGTCCCAGAGAACACATCTGGTGCATACCGACAATCCTCCGATATGTCCCGCTGAGCGCCATGTCACATCTCCTCACACAGCGCCGTTCGAGGGGCAGGGCTCGGTAGAGGGGCAGGGCTCGGTAGAGATTGGAGCATTGAGAGGTGCAGCATCTGTTACCTGACCTCCAGACCAGCGGGGACACCATGGAGCGGCTGGATGGCGGCACTGGCAGGGACTCCTATGCTATACTGCCCGCCCGCTGCTGAGGAGAGCCCTGATGTTTTAATCAATCAAGCCATAAAGAGCAGAGGTAAGGAGGAGGATTGATCCTTCCCGATGTACATCAAGCTGTGTGTGGGGGATGGGGGGTGAGTATTGCAGAAAGTAGAAGTCAATGTGTCAGGTAGGTGGGTCACTGTATGTGTCAGGTAGGTCTGTGTAGTTGTCAGGGAGGTGGGTCACTGTATGTATCATGTAGGTCAGTGTATGTGTCAGGTAGGTGGGTGAGTGTATGTGTCAGGTAGGTGGGTCAGTGTACGTGTCAGGTAGGTCAGTGTATGTGTCAGGTAGGTCAGTGTAGTTGTCAGGTAGGTGGGGTCAGGTAGGTCTGTATAGTTGCCAGGTAGGTGGGTCACTGTATGTGCCAGGTAGGTCAGTGTATGTGTCAGGTAGGTCAGTGTAGTTGTCAGGTAGGTGGGGTCAGGTAGGTCTGTATAGTTGTCAGGTAGGTGGGTCACTGTATGCGCCAGGTAGGTCAGTGTATATGTCAGGTCGGTCAGTGTATGTGTCAGGTAGGTGGGTCAGTGTGTCAGATAGGTCAGTGTATGTGTTAGGTTGGTCAGTCTATGTGTCAGGTAGGTCACATGTGTTACAAGGGCAGGGCAAAGGGATGGAGTCAGGCGTGGGGCCAAGAGGGGCGGCAAAATTTGGTTTTGCCTATGGTGTTAAAAATCTTTGCACCAGTCCTGGTGGGAGGCGATGTGGCAAGTGACAATCCACATCTGGTGGCAGGTGACATGACAAGTGGCAATTTGCATCTGATGGCAGGCAACATAACAGACGACGGGGCAAGTGACAATCCACAGTCAGCAATCAATAGTGTATATAAGCATTAATTGCAATGTGAAAAATAATACTACAGGTATAATAGTGTAATAGTGTACAGGATGCCAGGGTTGGGTCCTGGATGGGCTCGCAGTCCTCTCTGTCTTGATAGAGTAATTTGGGGCCCGGAATTTTAGAGGGTCTAAAGTGCTATTCGGGTGGGAAAGAGCCTCCACCCCTGACCACTGGGAGTCAGCACACAGGAAGTTAACACTTCCAGAAAACAGCCCAAAAAACAGGAAGTGGTGCTAGAGGTGTGTGGAGGAGTATGGGGTTTGCACCTGTGAAGATGAGCTGGGAGCTGTTAAGAATACAGTGTGGACTTTTGAAATTTGGGGCGAGATTCAGGATGGCGAGCGGTTCTTTGCGGCGGCATAACTTTTCCTATTTACATTACGCCGCCGCAACTTTACAGGCAAGTGCTGTATTCACAAAAGCACTTGCGTGTAAAGTTGCAGCGGCGTAGCGTAAATTGGGCGGCCTAATTCAAATTGGGCAGGTAGAGGGCGTACGCTATTTTAATTAGGCGCATCCCCGCGCGGAACGTACTGCGCATGCGTCGACCATTGAAAAATCCCAGTGCGCATGCTCCGAATTATGATGGTGTTTTCGACGTAAACGTAATCGACGTTAATCCCCATTCACGGACGAGTTACGCAAACGACGTAAACATTTTCAAAATTTCCCGCGGTCACAACGTCCATACTTAACATAGCATGCGCCATCTTTTTTGTACTTTATCTTTACGCCGGGAAACCCTTTACGGAAACGGCGTAAAGTCACTGCGTCGGGGCGGGCGTACGTTCGGAAATTGGCGTATCTCGCTGATTTACATATTCTTGGCGTAAATCAGCGGGAACGCCCCTGGCGGCCATTTTAAAAATGCATTTAAGATCTGACGGCGTAATACAATTACGCCTGTCGGATCTTTCCTGCAAACCGGCGTATCTTGTTTCCGGAATACAGAAAACAGATACACCAGCGCAAAGTCAGAGTTATGCCGGCGTATCACTGATACGCCAGCATAACTCTACCTGAATCTGGCCCTATGTGTTTTTGTTTTGACTTATATTTGCGCCGAAGACAAGCAGACTTTTATTTGATGCTGAAGCTAATCAGAATTTTGTGTTATAGTTTTTCCTGTGTGCTGAGCAAAGCCTTATTTTGGTTTGTCTGTAAATAAAAGCCTTTTTTTTCCCCCCAAACGGTTTATGCACTTTATCCCGCTGAGCTATAGCCCCCATACTTTACACTAGGTTATGGTGCAATGTTTGCTGAGAGGTTTGTCTTATCATAAGTAGGGATGAGATTTATGTTCGATTGGAACATGAGTTCGATTGGAACATTGGTTGTTCGCCCATTCGCCGAATAGCAAACAATTTGGGGTGTTCGCAGCAAATTTGAAAAGCCACGGAACACCCTTTAAAAGTCTATAGGAGAAATCTAAAGTGCTAATTTTAAAGGTTAATATGCAAGTTATTGTCATAACAAGTGTTTGGGGACCTGGGTCCTGCCCCAGGGGACATGTATCAATGCAAAAAAAAGTTTTAAAAACTGCAGTTTTTTTGGGAGCAGTGATTTTAATAATGCTTAAAATGAAACAATAAAAGTGAAATATTTCTTAAAATGTCGTACCTGAGGGGTGTCTATAGTATGCCTGTAAAGTGGCGCATTTTCCTGTGTTTATACTGTCCCTGCACAAAATGACATTTCTAAAGGAAAAAAAGTCATTTAAAACTACTCGTGGCTATAATGAATTGTCGGGTCCCGGCAATACAGATAAAAGTCATTGAAAGTCATTGAAAAATACAAAATTAAAATGAGTGGGGGTTTCCTCAAATTCCATTACCAGGCCCTTCAGGGTAACAGGCAGGATCAACCAGGTATTTTAGAACATAGAAAGGGACACATTATACTGCAACAGCACTATGCTTTTAATCATGATTTAAAGGAACGCTAGCTTTTTTTTAATGTGGAAGATGGCACTAATTCTCAAGCACTTTTTTTTTAAAAGTACAATTTATTTGCCACTTTATTTTGAGTAATTACGCAAAGACTTTTATAACTGAATTGACAAAAGAGGTAGTCCTGGGACTTTGAATGAGGTGAGAGAGGTTTAGCCGATGTTCACAGCGAACAATGAGAAAAAATAAATGTATTTGTAAGTGTTATGTAGCGGAGTGGCAACAACAATGGGCCAGATCCACAGAGAATTGCCCTGGCGCAGTGTATCAGAGATACACTACGCCGCCGTATTTTACCTGACTCTAAGTCGAATCCAGGAAGATTTCGGCTCGTAAGGTACGAATTACGCGATTAGGGGGCGTGAATCATTTAAATCAGGCGCGTCCCCGCAGCGATCGAACGGCGCATGCTCCGTTCAGAAATTTCCCACCGTGCATTGCGCGAAATTACGTCGAAACGTTGTTTTTTTTTTGTAGCGTAAATTACGTACATTCCTATTCACGGACGACTTACGCAAAAAAAATAATGAAAATTCGACGCGGGAACGACGGCCATACTTAACATGGCCAGTCTAACTATAGACCGGATAATAGCAGCTTTAACTATACGCCGGAAAAAGCCGACTAGCGAAGTCGTAAGAGAATGCGACGGCCGATCGTAACTTCGTGGATCGCCATAAAAAGCTGATTTGCATACCCGACGCGGAAAACGACGCAAACTCCACCCAGCGGGCAAAAAAATATTGCAACGTAGATCCAAAGGCGTACGAAGACGTAAGCCTGTCGGATCGAAGCCCGAAGCCGTCGTATCATGGTTTGAGGATTCAAACTAATGATACGACGCGGGTAATTTGAAAGTACGCCGGGGTATCAGGAGATACCCCGGCGTACTGGCTCTGTGGATCTGGCCCAATATTTCTTACTCCACTGAGGTACAACTTTTTCACTTTCTTGACTGTTAAATTGTTCTTTTACACATGTACATGTAATACTTGTATAATTTCTATATTGTCCCGTAGTCTCCGCCGACTGTTATCACTTGTCCCTGCCCCCCGGTGCGCCGTGTCATCCGCTGTGATTGTGATTGGTGAACGGAGCTGATAAATTCTGTGCAGTCTCTGAGGCGTAAAATAAACCCTGTGCAGAAATTTTGTTTGAATCAGCTTATCCCGAGAGGAGATAACCACTTTAGAGCTAGCCTCAAAACACTCCTCCCAGGTTTTTCTGTCTAGCTCAGGCAAATCCTCCCTCCATTTATCCTACAAGGCTTCCATCTTTGGGGAGTCCCTCCTCTGGAGAGCAAAGTACAGCTCAGACAACGGCTTAGCCAGAGTCTCCTGCTCTAACAGGTTTTCTATGGGATCTGCTTTCAGAGTAGGGGGGCGGGAACTGTGCCCTGGCTGCGTGACGGAGCTGCTGATACCTAAACGCCATCCATAAAGGAAGGCCAAACTTGTCCGCCAGAGCTCGGAATGAGAGAAGAGCCCCGCGGCTGTAAACGTTGTGTAGCAACTTAATGCCAAAGCGGGCCCACAGCTGCGGATCCGGAATCGTTCTGAAATGAGGGAGATAAGGGTTGCCCCACAGGGGGGTAAAGGGGGACCGCTGGTCGGGATTCAGGAACCGTCTCCTAGCCCCCCCCCCCAGACCCGAAGGGTCGACACAGTCGGGATCGGCAACAGAGGGGAGGCCGAAGGGACCCCGGTACACAAGGTTGGTAAGCTCCGTGAGGGAGCCCACGATGGCCGCCTCCAAACAGACAGCCGCATTAGCCCTGGACTGCTGAAACCACCACCTCACCGTGACCAACATAGCTGCCCAGTAGTAAGTCAACAAGTCAGGGAGGGCAAGTCCCCCACAACTCACAGGGAGCCAGAGGGTCGCCCTAGCCAACCGGGGGGAAGAACCCTGCCACAGGAAGGAGCCGATGCAGAAATCCTCCTCCCTAAAAAAAGAAGCGGGTAACCACACCGGGCAGTTTCTAAAAATGAAAGTCAGCTTGGAGAGGTAGATCATCTTCAGGATATTGATATGACCAAGGAGGTTGAGAGGGAGGTCAGCCCAACGGGAACAGTGGTCTTTGAGGCGCTGGATCACAGGTAATAGGTTGAGACGGTGGAAGGAACGCAGGTCCCTCGCCACCCTAACTCCCAGATATACAAACTCGTCCACCTACCGAAGCGGAGTCTGAGCCCCTGACGTCCCAGGCCACGCATCCAGGGGAAATAGAACAGATTTGGACCAATTAATACGAATCCCCGAAAACCTGCACGTGTGCTGTTTAATAGCACCTAAGCGCAGTTGCTGTTACTGCATGTGTGCCATTTAATAGCACCTAAACGTACTTGCTGTTACTGCACGTGTGCTGTTTAATAGCACCTAAACGTACTTGCTGTTACTGCACGTGTGCTGTTTAATAGCACCTAAACGCAGTTGCTGTTACTGCACGTGTGCTGTTTAATAGCACCTAAACGCAGTTGCTGTTACTGCAAGTGTGCTGTTTAATAGCACCTAAACATACTTGCGGTTACTGCACGTGTGCTGTTTAATAGCACCTAAACGCAGTTGCTGTTACTGCACGTGTGCTGTTTAATAGCACCTAAACGCAGTTGCTGTTACTGCACGTGTGCTGTTTAATAGCACCTAAACATACTTGCTGTTACTGCACGTGTGCTGTTTAATAGCACCTAAACGTACTTGCTGTTACTGCATGTGTGCTGTTTAATAGCACCTAAACGTACTTGGTGTTACTGCACGTGTGCTGTTTAATAGCACCTAAATGTAGTTGCTGTTACTGCACTTGTGCTGTTCAGTTGCAACTAAACGTACTTGGTGTTACTGCACTTGTGCTGTTTAGTTGCACCGAAACGTCTTTTGTGTTACTGCACTTGTGCTGTTTATTAGCACCTAAACATACTTTTTGTTACTGCACTTCTGCTGTTTATTTGCACCTAAACGTAGTTGGTGTTACTGCACTTGTGCTGTTTATTAGCAGCAAAACTTACTTTATGTAACTGAACTTGTGCTGTTCAGTTGCACCTAAACGTACTTGGTGTTACTGCACTTGGGCCGTATAGTTTGCACATAAACATACTTGTTGTTACTGCACTTGGGCCGCATAGTTTGCACCAAAACGTACTTGTTGTTACTGCACTTGTGCCGTATAGTTCTCATCTAAACATACTTGGTTTTACTGCACTTGGGCTGTATAGTTTGCACCTAAACCTACTTGTAGTTTACTGCACTTGTGCTGTATAGTTTGCACCTAAACGTACTTGGTGTTACTTCACTTATAAAGGGATATTGCGTGAGTGAGAACGTCATTCACAGTCTGTAGAAAAAGTCGGAATAAACGATCGTGCAGTACGTCGATACGCAACTCGATTTTGGACTTCATGATCAGTGGATGAGTTTGTGGGTTAGATATGGGGAGAAAGCTTAGTAGTAAAAGGCTTGACTGACATTAGCTTTTTTTTGCTTAATTTTGACGTGCAGAAATAATGAAGGCCTTTTCAGAGAACAGGAGTTCTTTACAGAATTTGTTCAAAGGGGGCCCCCGGATGGCAACCCCCCTTTTTTCTAGAATTTTTTTTCCCAAAAAAAATAATTTATTCAGCCAAGATTTGGCATTGTAATGGCCCCCCCACCCCTAAAATATTCGACATATTGTTGCCACACAGCACGTGTGCTTTGGGGGGCCAAGCCTGTATGGACAGCTCACGGCCACCACTGGAACATCAATGGCCTCATCAGGCACAAGGGTCTCTTTAGGAAATTGTGCAATATGCAGCAAAGTATGACATGGTTCAAATTCTACTTAACAAACCTACAGTCCTTGTCTTGTTTGCACCGCCTGTATACTGCTGTTCAAAGTATATAGGCCCAAATGGTCTTGTAATGACCTGGGGGGAGTAGTGGCGGGGAAATCCATGCTATTTTTTTCAGTGATTTTTATCCATATTGCAGGGCCAGAGACCAAACATTACATTAAAGCCGCAAGCAGTCTTAAATTACTTTTTTATTATAGTAATCTCATTTTGTGCAGGGACAGTTCTAAACACGTGCCACTACTATAGACACCCAGCAGGTACGATATTTGAAGGAATTTTTCATATTTTTTTTTTCACTTTAAGCATCATTAAAATCGCTGCTACAGAAAAAACTATCTTTTTAAAACTTTTTTTCACATTGATTCATGTTTCCTGGGGCAAGACCCAGGTTCTCAAAGATGTTTTCCAACAATAACTTGAATATTGGGCTTTAAAATGAGCACTTTTGAATTTGAACGTTTGAGTCCCATAGACTTCAATGGGGTTCTAAATGTTTGCGCGAACATTCGGTCCGTTCAAACGTTCTGGTGCGAACCGAACGTGGGGGTGTTCGGCTCATCCCTAATCTGTACATAGGACAACAATAAACCGTACAGTCCATAGAGTTGGGCTTTATGGCAGAGTGGCCAGAAGAAAGCCAATACTTTCAGCAAAAAACAAAATGGCACATTTTGAGTTTGCGAAAAGGCATGTGGGAGACTCCTAAAATGTATGGAGGAAGGTGTTCTGGTCTGATGAGACTAAAATATAACTTTTTGTCCATCAAAGAAAACGTTATATCTGGCGCAAACCCAACACATCCCATCACCAAAAGAACACCATCCCCACAGTGAAACATAGTGGTGGCAGCATCATGCTATGGGAATGTTTTTCAGCAGTCGGACTGGGAAACTGGTCAGAGTTGAGGGAAAGATGGATGGTGCAAATACAGGGATATTCTTAAGAAAAACCTGTACCACTCTGTGTGTGATTTGAGGACGGAGGTTCACCTTCCAGCAGGACAATCACCCCAAACCCACTGCTAAAGCAACACTTGAGTGGTTTAAGGGGAAACATGTAAATGTGTTGGAATGGCCTAGTCAAAGCCCAGACCTCAATCCAATAGAAATCTGTGGTCAGACTTAAAGGAGTTGTAAATACATTTTTATTTTTTTTGCTGAAATTACTGGTTTACAGGGTATAGAGACATAGGCCCAGATTCACAGAGAGTTGGGCACACATTGCGCCGCCGTAACGCAAACGATGTACGCTACGCCGACGCAGCGCGGAGAGGCAAGCACTGCATTCAGCAAGCTATTGCTCCCAACGCTGCGTCAACGTGGCGTAAGTTTCTAAGGCGCAGACCGGCGTAGGTGGAAGTGGGAGTGAGCATGTAAATGATGGTCCGAGCATGGTGCAGTGTTTTACGCCCAGCGTATCACGAACTGCGCTTGCGCCGTGACGTAGCCGTGACGTGAACGCATGAAACAGCATCCTTATGCGCATGCTCACAACCACGCCGGGACAAATGCCTAAGCTACGCCGGATCACCACATACGCCGTGAACGTAACGTGCGCCAAATACGCCGGCCTGTGTTCTCTGGTGCAGACCTTTGCCTGTCTATTGCTGGGTTGCGCCTCATCTATGGGGAATAACTTTCCGCCGGACGTAAAACTTACACGCACCTTACATAGCATGCGCCGGGCGATCGTACGTTCGTGAATCGCCGTATTTCCCTCATTTGCATATTTGAATGCCTAATCAATGGGAGCAGCAACATGTGTCCAGAAGAAAAGCGCGCCCACACTACGCCGGCATATGTAAGCTACATCGGCGTAGGGTGGCAAGTTTGTAGGCGTATGTTGGTTTGTGGGTCCGGCGCACAGATACGTTGTTTCTTGCCTGTGCTGTACAGAGCCACAGAGCCAATACAGGGCAGTGTGTTTTGGAAAACGAAACAGATTGGTGCTGAGGGGTTTTAGACACACAGTAATCACACCTTCTTGATTAGTGACACAGAGAGAAAGCTCCCAGGACTGTGGTCATCAGGAAACAGACAAACAGGAAGTGTGGAGATCAGAGAAGAATTACAGCAATTTGAGAGAAAAAATGAACAATGAGGACATGAAAACAGCACTGCATTAGGGTAAAGGAAGCTATTAAGATAAAAAAAATCCTTTACAAACCCTTTAGGCCTCGTACACACGAGCGGATATGTCCGCTGAAAACGGTCCGATGGACCGTTTCAGCAGACATCTCCGATCGTGTGTATGGGCTAGCGGACAGATTTGTCCACCCGACAGATTTCAAAGCATGCTTTGAAATCTATCGGGTGGGAATGTGTCCGCCCGACATGTCTGCTGGTTAGTACACTTACCAGCAGACATGTCGTCCCGCACCGCCGCCGCACCGCCGCCGAATGGATTCGGCGCATGCACGGAAGTGTTTTACTTCCTGGTGCGGTGACGTGGCGGCGTCAACGTCACCGCCACGTCACCGCCACGTCACCGCACCGTCCGCCGGCGGGGAATTTGATCCGATGGTGTGTACACGCCATCGGACCAAACTCCAGATCGGACATATCCGATGGAAACGGACCGTTTTCATCGGATATCTCCGATCGTGTGTATGGGGCCTTAAAGATTGCTGCTCACAAGTGCAAACCATCCAACTTGAAGGAGCTGGAGCAGTTTTGCAAGGAGGAATGGGCAAAAATTCCTTCAAGGTCAAGCGGTGGACTGGATTTCTCCTGGTCTATGAAGCCAGCTCTGGGTTTCATGACATCAGGAACAGTCCACAATTCAACACCCCTAGAGTGCAGGGGTGCGTGACTGGTCTTGTGCTGGGAATATCGGAGAATTAGGTTCGAAAATCTCCTTTCTCCTCTCCCCTAGACAAAAAAGAGCAGTTAACCCTTGCAGTGTGGGCACAACCCAAAAGTTGGGCTTTAACCACTTCAATACCGCACATAGTCATATGACTTCCACAAAGGGGATATCGCATCCCGGGTGGACGTCATATGACATCCTGGACTTTGTGCGGTGATATCTGAATGATCCCTGCAGCTAGAGGCATCATTCACATATCATTGTGTTCCGGCGGCGATCCTGCGCACCATAAGTTCCGCCACTTGATCATTCTTATAGGCGGCGGAAGGGGACATCCCCCCTCCCACCGCCATCCGATGCTTCTCTGGGCTCTCCCGTGTCATCGGGAGCCCGGAGAAAGGATCGCCCAGCTCCGGATAGGAAGCATAGGTTTATGACCGTCAGAGGCCCGGGTACCTCACGTCCGGGTACCCGGAAGTAAACAAATCCGCAATTGTAGCTAGTAAGCATGAGATCGGTGAATTTTTTTTCACAATCTCATGCTTTCCAGCCTGGAGGAGAGATGTGGAGTCTTATTGACCCCGCATCTCTCCTTAAAGAGGACCTGTCACACACATTCCTATTTTATTCCTATTACAGGGGATGTTTACATTCCTTGTAATAGGATTAAAGTGATCAAAAAAAAAAAAATGTAAAAAAAAAATGTAAATAATAAATAAATAAGTAAAATAAAAAATAAATTAATTAAAAAAATGTAAAATGCCCTGTCCCCGGTAGCTGGCGCTCAGAAGCGAACGCACACGGAAGTCCCACTCATGTATGTAAACGTCGTTCAAACCACATATGTGAAGTATCGCCGCGTGTGTTAGAGCGTGTGCAACAATTCTAGCACTAGACCTCCTCTGTAAATCTAAACTGGTAACCTGTAAAAAATGTCAAAGCGTTGCCTATGGAGATTTTTAAGTAACGAAGTTTGGCGCCATGAGTGTGTGCAATAGGTATCTATTTACTCGGCGTAACATCATCTTTCATATTTTCCCAAAACATTGGGCTAACCTTACCATTTTTTTTTATTTTTTAAAGCGGATCTCCGCCGAAAAATCGAATTTTTCGTTAGGGGCTCTTTAAATTATTAATCGCAATCTTGTGCTAAACTCACGTGTTTTGTTTACAACAGCCGCTCCGCTGGTTTTCAGTGCCAAATAATAAGTTATATTCTCCATGTCCTCCCGTTGCCATCTTGGCTTTGGGCAGGAAGAAGAACCCAGCATGTAATTTCCTGTTAGCGGTGGATGCTGTCCCAGCATCCACCGCTCGATCTCGCGCACGGGCAAAGGTGTCCGGCGGCGTGAGCGTCTCTCTGCGCTGTAATGGAGAAATTTTAAACACCCGCCCTTTCCTTTCCTTTGTTTACTACCGCGTCACTTCCTGTAAAAGAAGTCGCGCGATGTCTCGGCTGATACAGCAAATTATTGTAATTAGGGAGGTCAGACAAAAGCCCCCAACATGCATAGCGAGAGACAGGAAGAAGCAAAAACCCGACGAAAACCCGACCACCAGCAAAACCGGAAGCCTCGGTGTTTATAAGGTATTCTAACGCCGATTTTTTTTAAATAGCCAATTAGGGATTCTTTAGCAGCGGGATTATTATTAAAGTAAAGTGATTTTAAGGGTGGAGCTCCGCTTTAATTCACAAAACCATTTTTTTTTTTTTAAATGCTTTTGAAAAATTATTGCGCAAATACCGTGCAAGATAAAAAGTTGCAATTACCGCCATTTTATTCCCTAGGGTGTCTGCTAAAAAAACATATATAACATATATAATGTTTGGGGGTTCTGAGTAATTGTCTAGCAAAATAATGATGATATGTAGAAGAGAAGTGCCAGAATAGGCTTGGTATGGAGGTGGGTATAAAAGCCCTGTATTGAAGGGGTTAAACTCTTGCATAGACACCTTATGGGATCGCATAGAAATTGATAAACATATTTGAACCTAGCACTAACATAGACAGTAGCAATGACATGAACACTTTTTATTCTCCCTACAGCTGCATGCACGTTGGGGGGGGGGGGGTTAGCTTGTGCAAATCGATTCGGGGTGTTTACTGGACCCGGAGCCACCACAGCGGCATCCAGCCCTGATGCCTACAGCCTGCCAATGTCTATGACAGGCCGAAAAATATTTTACCTGGATGCTGTACTTAGTGATATCTGTGTTTTGAGCTCTATGCATTCAGGGAACTATGCATGGAATACAGAAAACCTTTGTTCTGAGCATATGTCCCTGAACATGTGCGTCCCCAGACAGCGTTTAGCTGCAGATTATTCCGGTTTGTCACAGACATTGACAGGCTGCAGTCATCGTGGCTGGATGCTGCACATTTGCCACATGGGGGCGCTAAAACACCAGGAATTGACCAAACATCCATTGTGCAAGATGCCTTTAAGTGTATATATCCCTGCCATGGCTTTTTCTTTGTAACATTTGATAGATTAGTAGAGGATTATTGATATCTGCAATATTAGCTTGCATCCTTCTTCTTAGGAGCCTAGTAGTACACAGCCAACATAATGGAGCTGGAAAATTATATATGTAACCAGATAAATTATGGATTTGGTACAGGGCTGGACTGGGACAGAAATTTGGCCCTGGAGTTCATCCAGACTGGCCCACTGACAGCTGCCGGACAACTCCCGCACCCCCCTTCCACCCAAGCCCCCTCTTCCCCTTCACTAGCCACTAGCCGTTCTACTTTATTAGAGTAAAACGACTGGTACTGGTACTCTATTAGGCAGCACCAGTGGGGAAGCTAGACGTTATTTCACCCGGGGCAAATAATCAGTTCGGTGCCCCCTCTTGTGGGACAAGATTAGGCAAAAGGGAGAAACTTCCAGGCCATAGCTGTTCAGCTGTCTGTCCCCTCCTCCATGCTTCTCTGTCGTTCCTCTGGTCCTCCCCCTGCTTCTTTGTTCCCCCCAGGTGAGCGCTGCAGGGAGGGAGAGGAGGTGAGCACTGCAGGAAGGGAGAGACAGAGGAGCGAAGGGGGGGCGGCGGTCCACTTTCACTGAAGCCGGCCTGCTGAGCCATCGGCCCACCAGGAAACTCCCTGTAGTCCCAATGGCCAGTCCATCCCTGATTTGGTATCACAGTTTATGAACTGTTTTATTTTAGAGATTTTCTGTGTTGCTCAGGCTTTGAAGTGAACTGACTTGGTGATGGGCGCAATAGTGATATCTAGTGAAAGACTAGCAAATTGATCCCTTTATAGGACGCTCTTAAAATCTTGTCAAAAAGGTCATTTTTGTTTTCATACATTTTTTTTAATCTAAAATAAGTAAAATATGTTATACCTGCTCTGGGCAAGCACTTTGAGTGTTTTTCTTTCCTGCACCCTTAGGCGCCGTACACACGGCCGAGGTTCTCGCTGAAAACCAGCGAGAACCTCGCTGGAATGCACATTCCAGCGGGGACCTCGGCCGTGTGTACGGTCTCGGCGAGCTTCCCGTCGGGGAGCCCGTCTAGCAGAAATAGAGAGCACGCTCTCTATTTCCTCGACGGCCCGCCTGGAAGAATGGCTGGTTGCCATTCCCGACGGGCGGGTCGCCGATTTCGACGGCCGGGAGAGAACCTCGACGGGCGGAACGATGTGTTCTGCCCGTCGAGGTTCTCTGCCGTGTGTACGGCGCCTTACACATACATACAGTTGCTCCGATGTGCTGAGTTGCCTATAATGGTGATTTTTCATGTGTCAATGTACGCTGGAAACCCATTCAGAATTTCCAAGGCTGCCTTGACAGGGAAAGCCATAAGGCACCAAAACACATGCATTACAGTACATCAGTTAGGGTGCAAAAGTATGAAAGGGCGCAATAATATTTGCTCTATCACTCTCTACTCCTATTCTCTTTAAGGCTAGGTTCACACTGCTGAAATTCAAAATCGCGTGATTTTACCACGATTTTGCCGCGATTTCAGGGAATGTCAGTGGATATAGCTGAATTTGCATCGCACACGGATCAAACTCGCACAGGTCCTTTTTTCCTGCAGCTTAGATTCGCACCGCACTGATGTGAACGGCACTAATGCAAAACAATGTTTTTTAATGACTTGCGAATTTGAGCAATGCCACCGACTCAAATTTGCAAAAGAATTTGCAGTAGTGTGAACCTAGCCTTAGCCCAGGTTCACACTGGGCTGCGGGAGTGAAGCCGTGCGAGTTCTGCTGAACTCGCACAATTTCACTCCCGCTTGTCAGTCCCGATTTCGGCCACGATTTAAGAGACATCTGTTTAGGTTTCTGCACAGATGTAAATGTAAATCGCGGCCCGAAATCGCAAAAAGTAGTACAGGAACTACTTTTTTAAATCGGTGCAGCGCCGCAGATGCGGCGTTGCACCGATAAGGACGGTGTCATTGCCGACAATTGCCAGCAAATGCCGCAGATTTCAGATGCGATTTGACATGTGAAATCGCATCTCAAATCGTACCAAATCGTACCCAGTATGAACCTGGGCTTAGGCTAGGTTCACACTGCTGTGCTGTGAATTAGTTCAGTTTTTTGCCATTTTACCACAAATTTCAGGAGTTGGACATAGCTGCGATTGATGTTCTAGCCAATGGAATCATAATGTAAAAAAAAAGGTGTCAACTTCCTGTGTACTTCCTGGTTTTTGTGGAGAGTAGTGTGGTGGAATTCGCACATATGCGAACCATCAATGCGAGTCCAGAACGATTTAGAGTGAAGTCTATGGAGCTGAATTTGCATTGCACACGGATCAAACTCGCACAGGACCCTTTTAGAACGCAGCTTAGATTCGCACCTGATGTGAACGCCACTAATGTAAAACAATGTTATTTAAATGACTTGAGAATTTGAGCGATCGCAACGGCTCAAATTCGCAAAAGAATTCGCAGCAGTGTGAACCCAGCCTTAAGCCCAACTCTGGGAATTTTTCAAATGATCCCTTGCAGTGGGGCTGTGCTTACACTGCTAGGGTTTACTGTTCATTAATTCTAGGGGAGAGGAAAAACACTTGAACTTACCCACTTCCCTGGCAGATGGCGCCCACACCCATGATCATGCAGTGGACTGTACCTTGGTGTCATGGCTATGGATCCTGCATTGGTCTTGACTACGTTAGACAGATGGAGAAAACTGGTGTAACAGCACAGTGGAGTGGAGGATTGGGTAGGTAAATCTATTTTAACAAGTACCCTAGCCCTAAACAAGCAGTTAACCCTTAATTTTTAAATTTCCTGGATTTGGCCTTTAAGACTATTTAACAAAGAATTAAAACTGTACCTTGCAGCCTTTTTTGTATTTGCAATACAATTATCATAACCCAGATTTAATTACAATACATGAGGCTGTACAATTGTCATTATGGTAGACATTGCATGGGAATTCAAAACACATTTTAGGTTAAGGAATTATCATTTATATACCGTACTCAGTTCTGTACCAGCCATCAATAAATAATATGTCAATGTAATGAACACATCAGAAAGTACAGCTCCTTCAACCACTCTATTTAAAGCGGAGGTTCACCCTAAATATACACTTTTCCAGGTGATCCAGCATACTGGCGTCAGCGCCAGTATGCTGTTTTTTTTTTTTTTTAAATGCCCCACTTACTGTATTATCTTCAATTTTGATTTAGCTCCCCCGCGGTGGATGGCGCTTGTATAGCCTGTCACTGGTTCCGAAAATACCCGATTTAGGACTCGGGTATTTCCGGCGCAATACGGCGCCTGCGCACAGACCTAGGAGCTGACTGCGCAGGCGCCGTATTTCTCCGAGTCCTACGGCTATGGCGCGTCACGCCCTCTGAAAAAAGCCGAAATAGGACTTGGAGAAATACGGCGCCTGCCCAGTCAGCTCCTAGGTCTGTGCGCAGGCGCCGTATTGCGCCGCAAATACCCGAGTCCTAAATCGGGTAGTTTCGGTACTAGTGACGGGCTATACACGCGCCATCCCCCGCTGGGGAGATAAATCAAAATTGAAGATAATACAGTAAGTGGGGCATTTAAAAAAAAAAAACAGCATACTGGCGCTGACGCCAGTATGCTGGATTACCTGGAAAAGTGTATATTTAGGGTGAACCCCCTCTTTAAGACATGCTACACATCTTTTGCAGATGAAAGTTCCCATGAAAACATAAAATAGGTATAAAATAAATATGTTTTTAACACAGAAAATAAACAGTAAAATAAATCAAAGAAAACAAAAAAGCAATGAACTATTTAAACACTATGGGCCAGATTCAGGAACAGTTAGGCTGGCGGATCCAGTGATCCGCCAGCCTAACTGTGACTTTGAGCCGGCGTTTCTGTTTTCTGTAACCAGAAAACAAGAAACGCCGGGTTGAAGCTCCGATGCGAGCAGCGTAACTGAGTTTCGCCATCGCATCGATACTTCAACTTAAAAATGGCGCCGGGGGCGTTCCCGCCGATTTACGCTCAAAAAATATGTTAATGAGCGGAAATCGGCAATTCACGATCGAATTCCGGCACGACGCAATGACGGTACGACGTTTCCGGACGGGATACGCGGCGCGAAGATATACCTACATGGGGTTGGAATATCCTATGTTAGGTATAGGCGTCGTCATCGCATCGGGAAAAAAAAAAATCACGTCGCTTGCGTAAAAAGTTCATGAATGGGAATGTGACGTCATTGACGTTCATTCACAGAATTTGGAGCATGCGCACGGGGATGTTTGGACACTCGACGCATGCGCAGTACGTTGGCGGCGGGATCGCGCTTAGTTAGAATACTACACGCCCCGTACCCGCCCAATTTGAATTCCGCCGGCTCATTTGCGATGCGCTGCCGCAACTTTAGGAGCAAGTGCTTCCTGAATAACAGCACTTGCTCCTAAAATTTCAGCAGCGTAACGCAAATGAGATGCGTTACTCCAGAGCAAAGATGCTCTGATCTACCTGAATCTGGCCCTATTTTCTCCATAGTTTTGTCCTACATATAACACCCAAAACATGTTGGTAATCATTCAGGTTTGTGCAGTTCTGTTATAACAATCAGCCTCAGTTTTTTAGCTTTGCTTTTTTATATTTTATATACATACTGTATATGTTCACTGTTTGTCTTATTTTTTAATATACAGTATACTACAGCCATTTGTTTTTAACAGTTAATTGTATTTATATGCTTATAATTATCATCAATTGTCATAAAGATAAATGAAGATGGTGAATATTGGCAGCTGATTTTAGACAGGCCGTCCGCGGATCTCTGATATATGGACATATATTCAGCCATTGTAAAGAGACACTTAAGTGGGCCAAATTGACTTTGTGAACCAATCTTTAACATGTTGCCTGTTTGTTTATTAAAAACATCCCTGTGTATATCATTTAACATTAAAAAGACAAGTTGCATAACCATCTAACAATTTCTAAAACAACTGTCATTTTTACCCCATGAACAGTGTCTGTTGTGAATGACCTGGTTAGTAAAAGTAATTTCTGCCACCCTAAAAGCCCGACACCCACCCAGCGTGTGCCATGTTGTCATACTCACAGCATATCCTCCAGCCTCCAGCAACCTCTTTACAATTCTTCCTCATATGAATATTCTTAAAACCCTCCAGAGCAAATCCCATGTCACCTCCTCACAAGAGGACGTCAGAACTTATAAACTTTCTGCAAACCAGACTTCGGTGAAGAAAAAATAAACTCCATGCATCTTGGGAATTGTTTGGCATAATGGTCCAAAAAAAAAAAAAAAGGAAAAGTTTAACTTACCACAACATTTTAAAAGTGGTTATATTTTCTAAAAGTTTGTTCAACTACTTTGAAAAGAGAAATCCACCTAGTTGTGTGTTTCCAAAGATTTGAAGATACACTGCCACCTTGCCCATGCATACTTGCCAACAAATTTGGCCCAGTCCCTGGGACACTGTCACCCTGTCCATGGCCCACACTTAATGTACCTGTGATCCTCTCAGTTAAAAAACTTTGTAAATTACTGCACATGCTCAGTGACTCAAATAGGGTTAAAGCTGTGATTCCGGAAAACACCCCAGGACAATGCATATTCAGGACAGAGCACCTAGATGGGGTACTGTCCCTGCAAATTTGGGACAGATAGCAATTATGTCCATGTGGGACAAAGTGACTATGTCTCTACAGTGGGCTACATATTGTAGCTGCTGACTTTTAAGGTCACACCTGTCCTGAAATCCAGCAATGCTGGCACCCCAGCCAATGTTTCCATCGGCTCTCGGGTGCTGCCACCGCAATTGTCTGTAAGGGATATAATTTCAAATGTAACTATTTATTACAACTAAATATAAAACAATAGTAGTTACCTTGTAGCATTGACACCCAAATCAAATTTTTACGTTTTGAGTAGGTGTGGGTGAAAAAAATTGCTTACAGGTTTCTTATTAGTGTTTCTTCTTCTTACTTTGCTCACTGTCATGACAGGTCCTCACTCACTGCGGCTTCCCCCAGCCAGCCAACCACCCCTGGTGCTCGATTGATCGCCACTCCCCCTTCCCACCGATTCGCTTGCCCGTCAGCCCTGCACCTACCCCATTCAGGTCGCGACTTCCCCTGGCGTCTCCTCCTGAGTCACTCAGGACTTAGGACTGGCTTCCTGATTGGCCGGGAGAAGAAACAGGAAGACATTAGCGAATATTAGTTCGCTACTGTCACACAACCTTTTTGATGCCAATTAGAGTCTCAGGCTCTAATCATGTGCTTAAAAAAAAATTAAATCCATGCGTCCGGGGCCCTGCATGTAGATCAGGGGGGCGGCTTCAGAGTAGTTCTAAAGCCTTAGGCCGGGTTCACATCAGTGCGTCTGTGGGTTCATGCCTGGGGTTTGGTGTCAGTTCACCGAGTCAGGAGCAATTCAGGTCCGATTTTTTTGCCTGAATTTGCACTTCAACCAGACCCAAACAGGCACAGGACCCTTCTGCAATCCTGACCCCGGCCACCTGGGACCTGTGTGAACCGGCATTATGGAGAGCCGGTCACACTCACATGTCATGCGAGAGCTTGATCCATCTCTGAGTACAAGAGCACCAGCTCTCTCCCTCCTCACAGGGCAGATTAACCACTTAAGACCCGGACCAAAATGCAGGCAAAGGACCTTGCCCCTTTTTGCGATTCGGCACTGCGTCGCTTTAACTGACAATTGCGCGGTCGTGCGACGTGGCTCCCAAACAAAATTGGCGTCCTTTTTTCCCCACAAATAGAGCTTTCTTTTGGTGGTATTTGATTACCTCTGCGGTTTTTATTTTTTGCGCTATAAACAAAAATAGAGCGACAATTTTAAAAAAAATGCAATATTTTTAACTTTTTGCTATAATAAAAATCCCCCAAAAATATATAAAAAACATTTTTTTTCCTCAGTTTAGGCCGATACGTATTCTTCTACCTATTTTTGGTAAAAAAAATCACAATAAGCGTTTATCGGTTGGTTTTCGCAAAATTTATAGCGTTTACAAAATAAGGAATAGTTTTATTGCATTTTTATTATTATTTTTTTTTTTACTACTAATAGCGGCGATCAGCGATTTTTTTCGTGACTGCGACATTATGGCGGACACTTCGGACAATTTTGACACATTTTTGGGACAATTGTCATTTTCACAGAAAAAAATGCATTTAAATTTGCATTGTTTACTGTGGAAATGACAGTTGCAGTTTGGGAGTTAACCACAGGTGGCGCTGTAGGGGATGTGTGCCTATGTGTGTTGTTTACTACTGTAGGGGGGTGTGGCTGTAGGTGTGACGTCATCGATCGCGTCCCCCTATCACAGGGATGACGCGATCGATGCTGCAGCCACAGAGAAGCACGGGGAAGCCGTGTGTACACACGGCTCTCCCCGTTCTTCCGCTCCAGGGACGGATCGCCGCACTGCAGCGGCGATCGGGTCCGCGAATCCCGCGGTCCCGGTCCTGGAGCTTCGGACCGGGTCGGCTGGGTACTAAAATCAACGTATATATACGTTGATGTGCCCAGCCGTGCCATTCTGCCGACGTAAATGTGCAGTAGGCGGTCCTTAAGTGGTTAATAACAGCAAGCAGGAGCCACAATCGGGGCTGCACTGTGCAAAACCATTGCACAGAGCAGGTAAGAACACCAACATGCAAAGGCTTCAGCCAACGCTGTATCCTGGCTAGCACTTTGCAGGGAGGCAGCACGGAAAGAGTGCCCACCGGCTTGCATACATTGTTATGCCCTGTACACACGAATAACGTAATAAAGTCCGATGGTTTGTCTGATGGAGTTCCGACAGAATTCCTCTCAAGCTGTCTTGCATGGTCACACAAATGTTGTCGGAAATTCAGAACGACGAGAACTTGTGACGTACAAGCCGTACAACGGCACTATTAAAGGGAAGTTCAATACCAGTTGTGTTAGTAGAAGTTTGGTGAGAGATGATTTGCACTTTTCAGCCTTGTGCTTTTCAGTCTGTTACAGCGTAACAAATGTGATATCTCCATTATGAACGCTAGTTTTAACAGACCAAGTGCTTCCGTCTTGTACTTGATTCTGAGCATGCATGGCTTTTAGTCCGTGAGAATTGCTTCCAGACGAACTGACTTTCCGATAGAAATTTTTGTCCGTCAGAAAAAAAGATAACAAGTTCTCTATCTAAGTCCATTGGAGTTTCTGAAGGAAAAGGTCAGATGGGGCATAAACACGGTCGGAATATCCAATGAAAAGAGCCTGTCTGACTTTTTCCATTGGAAAATCTGGTCGTGTGTACAAGGCATTAGTGTAGCGCCAGTCTTGTGGGGCAGACTAGACTGAGAGGCAAATTAGTCTATCGCCCCCATAAGCGAACTGCCTCTAGTATGCAGGCGGCCAGCTTTCCGTGTGGGGGGAGTAGGGGGGCGTGCTGCTTCTAATTTTCACTGTCCTATCATCCATGACCACAAACCTTCCTCACTGTTCTATATGTTTTCTGCTATACCATTGGCATGGTTATATCTTCTTAGTCCTCTCCATAAAATTATCAGAAATTTGTGCTTAAAGTAGAACTATAGACAACACTTTTTTTCAATTTGGATAAGAGAGGGTTACAGCCCCTATCAGTTTATTTTTTACTATCCCTGTCCCATTGCAGAGATTTCCCTCCACTTCCTGCTCCATAGCCAAACAGGAAGTAAAAAGTAAATCCATGCAAATTATGGGAATCTATTGCCCCCCCCCCAACCCCCCCCCCCCCCCCCAGGCCCTCAGAACTAGTGTCCCCACTCGAAAATTCCAGGACGGGTCTTAAACAGCAAGAGGTATGGCCTTGACAGGAATGGGTGGGTCTTATTTAAATAAAGGGTGCACAAGTTTAGTCAGGCCTAGGGCAGCACAAAACTTAAATACACCACTGGCTTCAGCAATTGCGACTTTTTTGGATGATGGACATTTCACATTTTTGTTCAGCTTAAATCTGAATGCTATAATGGTGTCAAAACACACTTATAATTATCCAACTTTTTCTCTCAGCCACGTAGCTCATCTTCCTCCCAGAAGATGGAAGACCTTTGAGCTGATATACTAAGTTGAGTGACAATTCTCTTCAGTGTGAAAAGCAAATTCCTGTTCACTTTGAATACCCAATCATGTGCAAATGAAAGAAGTAGACAGAAGTTTGATTTTCAAATGGTTGGTGCAAATGCCATAATATTCACATAATCTATTGAATGAACAATCTACACTTCTTTGCAACCTATGTTGCTAGGGCTTTGTTTGCTTCAAACAGGCTTTACATTCCCATACAAGTCTGTCATTTGATAGTTTCTTGTCTGGTAAAAAGGTTGACCTTAGGACAGAAGTGAGGAGAAATATCACCAACTGCAACACAACCAGAATTACAATAGTTTTTTTCTCTGTCAGATTTGTATTGTTGTCTCTTTCTCTGTCATAAATTGTTCTCTCATTTCCTCTCTAGTAAAAGGATGTCCCCTGAACAGAACGTGAGGGGAAATCTCTCTACCATGGCCCTGAATAGCAGTCAAACATAATATAGATTCAAACATTTCGCTGTTCTACCCAAAACACACACACAAAAAAGGAATAATATATTGCAGCTTTCTACGTAGATGTAGTGGCCTTTTTTTTTTTTGTAGACTTTAACTTTATCAGCAAGTACAGAAAATGTCTGTCAAAAAACTGCAACGTCTTTGTCTTTTCCTGTAAGCTAATCTAAAAGCAAAGAAAAAAATTATCTTTCTTCTGTAAACTACTAATCCCACTAGCTACCTTGTATTAGAGGTGAACAAATGCAGATATGTTTGAAAGCTAGCCTGGGTGACAACCGAGGCTCGATCCATAGATACAGTGGAAAAGACAGTGAAGCCACCAAGGGACACAAATTGTGTTTCTTGCAGGATTAGGATTCAAGTGCAAAAAATCCACTGCAAGGAATTAGATTTAGATTTACCCTTTCTTTTCCAATAATTTTTATTGAAAATTTACGTATCAAATTCCAAGACAAAAGATTGTTTACATAAGATAGGTATTTCTGTATACAAAATTAAATCTCAAGGTACTAGAGGTATGGACAGAATGATATATTCCAATAAATGTACTCTTTATATTTCTCAGCTCTATATGCTATACCATAGTAAACTACAAGAAGAATATCAATAACAAAAAAGTTGGCACATTCACGGGTCCCCGTCACTCCTTTAGACTCCATGAGGAGAAAAAGGCGGGAACCTTGACCACGTGACTATGTGGCTAATATCCATATCGGCATGCAATGTAAAAAATTATTGGGGGAGAGGAGGCTAAACCAGAATTCCAAGTTGTAATTTGAGTCTGATAGAATCCCCACAATATTTCACATACATCAATATACCATATAACTCACGGGCCACTCAAAAAGGATACAGGGAAAGGAAAGGAAAGAAAAGCCTGTAAAATGAAGGAAGGTGAGGGAAGGAAGAAAAGAGGGAAAGAAGAAAGGGAAATGTGCACCCCTAACATTCCGGACAAACAGTATGGATGCTAGATTTAAGCTTTCACTGATTTAGTAAAATAAAATATCCATTTTCTTTGAACCGTTTTATAGTTAAGCCCTCGTATTATTTAGTTTGAGATATCACATTATTTTATTCTCTTTTCCCCCAAAGCCTTCTTCAGGGCCTGTTTTACCTCCCTGTTCCTCAAGCTGTAAATAATGGGGTTCAACATGGGGGTCATAATTGTATAAAGTACAGCCACCACTTTGACGTCCTTGTCCATGGCGTAGGTTGAGGATGGCCAAATGTAGCTGAAGATGCCGCTACCGTAATAGAGTGCCACCACTGTGAAGTGAGAGGCACAAGTGGAGAAGGTTTTAAGACGTCCTTTACTGGTGCTAATTTTTGAAACTGCTGCAATAATCCGAATGTAGGTCACCAGAATAAAAGTCAATGGCCCCATACCTGCTAAAACCACCACTATTAAAAACACAGCCTCCGCAACCCGTGTGTCAGAACAAGACAATTTGAAGAGAGGGGTGACGTCACAGAAGAAGTGGTCCACTTTATTGGGACCACAGAAGTCAAGGTGTAAGATAGAGATGGCCTGAGTCAGTGAGTTGACAAGGCCACAGGCCCAGCAGGCAATGACCATCCGGATGCGGACCTCCTTGCTTATGATAAGCATATAGTTGAGAGGGAAGCAGATAGCCACATATCGGTCATAAGCCATGACTGCTAGAAGATAACATTCAGCTACCACAAAGAATTGGAAGAACGAGAGCTGGGTGACACAGTCAGAGAAGGCGATAGTTTTCTGGGCAGTGGATAAAATAAATAGAAGTTTGGGAACAGTAACAGAAGAAAAAATGATGTCAATGATGGACAAGTTGGCTAAGAAGAAGTACATTGGTGTGTGTAGTCGCTGGCTGGAGGAGATAACAGAAAAGATGAGTATGTTACCAATGACGGTGATGAGATAAATGCAGAGGAAGACCAGGAAGAGACAAAGCTGAGGTTCTGTATCTTCTGACAAGCCTACAACCCAAAAAAAAGACACCAAAGTCTTGTTCTCCTGGTCAGCTTTTTCCATGGGGTCACTGTCAATCTGAGAAACAACAGAGAGGCATAAAAGAACCTCAGTACACTTTTATATTATCACTAGACAAAGGTTATTGCTTATTCTATTTACATAACTTTTAAAACCCCCCCAAAGCTTAAAATGCAGGACAGGTTTGTAATGCCATAATTTCTTAATGGCACCCCAAATCTAACCCAATCTCATTCACATGGGGGGGGGGTGACGGGATCTGTGGGCTTGTTAAAGGGGGCTTCCAGATTCCAATAAGTCAAACTTTGCACCCCCACAACCAACGTGCCAGGTTGTGGGGAAGAGGCCTTGTCCTCATCAAAATAGGAACATTCCCCTTTCCCATTAAAATCATTTGGTGGAGGGGGATTATGGTGTAGAGTTGTTTTTAGGGGTTGGGCTTGGTCCCATAGTTCCAGTGAAAGGAAACTCTTATGACATCGGCATACCAAGACATTTTGAACAACTTCATGCTCCCAACTTTATGGGAATAGTTTGGGGTTGACCCCTTCCTGTTTCTACATGACTGCACACCAGTGCACCAAGCAAGGTCCATAAAGATATGGATGAGGGAGTTTGTGGTGCAGGAGTCCTGACCTCAAGCCGTTAGAACACCTTTGGATGAATTAGAGTGGAGGACTGTGAGCCTGGCCTTCTCATCCACATCGGTGGCTCACAAATGCACTTCTGGAAGAATGGTCAAACATTCCCATAGACACACTCCTAAACCTTATGAACAGCCTTCCCAGAAGAGTTGAAGCTGTTATAGACGCACAGGGCAGGCGTTGGTAAACTTAATATTGAACCCTATGGACTAAGACTGAGATACCATTAAAGTTCATGTTTAACTAGACAGGAGAGAGGCAGCATTTGGAGCAGTGGTGGAATATGGCACGAAAAAAGCTGGCCAAACACAATATAATCCAATTGCAAATTCTCTGATAGATTTACCAACAATTCGGTAGTCTCTTGTTCTGCCAAACTGATTTGCAAATGAATAGATTGTTTAGGTAGTTAAAGCACTGTGTATCTTTAAACCCAGCTCCAGGCTTGGGTTCCCACTTCCCTCTTTTCTCCTCCAGAGCTGTAGCCATGCAGCCTTTAAAAATGTTTTTTTTTTCTACTTACTTTTTTTTCGGTGATGCTGGGTCTTATCTGGTGACATCACAGGTCCTCTTTGCCCTGTCTTCCTCCAGTGGTGGGAAGAGCCTGAATACTGTAGAGAGCGGTTCTTCAACCAGTAAGGGGAGTGGAGATGGATCCCTGACCTGGTTAGTCTGCAGGTGACAGCACCAGAAAGGAGGTGAGTATTGCAGCTTGAGCTGTTTTTGTATTTTGTACTTCTGCCAGGGATTCGCACGCGAGTTGTCTGATGGTGACAACAGTGGATCATGACTGTAAAATGTGACAGAGCCACTTGTAGTTACCATCAGACAGGCGTTGTCAACCTATAACAGGTCATGCCTAAATAAGGGCCTTCATAACAGAATTACCAGGTATTCTTATTTAAAGGTTTAAAAATACAGAAACAACTTTTAAAATTACATGAACATATATATATAGACCAGTCTGCAGCACTGGCAGGCAAAGGATTGTATATTTAGCAGCAGAGGAGACTTTTACACAGACATAGGTACGGGAGGGGACACTTATTACATAGCTGTGTACAGCCAGTGTTGAGCCTGTTCTCTACCCAATAGGGAAGGCATACATGATGTTGACTGCAAGGATTGTGGGAGGTGTAGTTCTGGCAGACTCAGCTTGCTTGGTGGTATTGGGGCAACAAGGAGAGGTGATTGCCTACTGTTTTCCCTGGAAGAAGTGTTGAGGATGTACCGAATGCAGCTTTGGTTGCTGGCAGAATACTCACCACTACACCTGAGAGACAGACATGGTGACAGACATTTTGGGACATTGAAGAGAGCCACAGAAGTTGGAGGAGCCCACTGCCTGACCAAGGGGAAGGATGCTGTGGACACTGATCACACAGTGAAGGTCACCTGCTGACATAGGAGTTGATAAAAGGCTGCTGCCCAAATCCACACTGTAATTTGACAGAAGAGAGGTACTGTTGCCTCCGAGTATCACAGAGCCGGTGACTTCCTCAGTGCTTAAAAGGACCAGAGCCAGTCATCATCAGTGTTTAAAGGGACATTATCCTGAAAGCTCTGACTTAACAGTTGAGCCCCAACAAGGTGGCCAGCAGAACTAACTATATCACAAACTGCTGGTTTCATGCACACAGGATATAAAAAATGTCGCTTTTACAGGTGTCTGACTTTTTTTAAGCCTCTAAACACACCCTTATGTTAGCTTATGTGGCCATGCTCTAGGCATAAGCATTTATATGCATATTAAATTGTTACTAAACCCAGGAGCCTGCATTCACTATATCTGGTCTCCCACAGTACACAGGACATGGGAATGCAATAGTTTTAGTAAATATACACTGTTAAATATTTTTTCTCATTAGCAGTATAAAGCAGTCTTAGGCGTGTTTTGTAAACTGCTTTATCCTCCACTGGAGCAAGGGCATCCAGGGGAGGAAAACAAGCATTCTGTGTGCATGAGGCCTTAGTAAGGACTGCCATAGACGGAGTGAATTTCTTTCCAGCAACCACAGACAGTGTTGACAGGGGAATCCAGCCATTGTGTTCTCCCCACTGATAGAAGACAGCAATTATTGCTAGTGGCTATAGCAGCTGTTTGCAATAATGAATCTAAAGTGTGTAGAAGTACACAGTACATACAGCACGCTAAGGGTCCTTTCACACTAGCGGACCGTTCGTCCGCTCATTACAAGTCCGTTTACGGACTTGTAATGGGCCCCTATGGGAGCGGATCCATTAGCGGATGATGCATCTGCTAACGTCCGCCAGATCCGCATCCGTTTTTGCGAACGGAAGAATGTCCTATTTTTCCTCCGTCCGGCCAAACGGATCGGATGCAAACGGACAGACGGTCCGTTTCCATCCGACTCCCCATAGGGGAGAGCGGAGGAGAGACAGGGCGGTCCCTGCACAGTGTGCGGGGACCGCCCTGTCCGCCGACAGCTGAGCAGAGACCCCCCGCTGAGCTGACGGACACACTGAGCGGACCGAAAAACGGACCGCTCCGTGTGTAAGGAGCCTTAGGAGAAATCCAAAGTCCCTTGGAACTTTCATCTGTATCTGTAAATCATCAGCAGGGTAGAGGAATGGATGAGGCAACTGGATGGATGGCTGAACAGGAAAGAGGCCAAGACTTGAACCTCTGCAGCTCCTTCAGAAGATCTGGGTAGGCTCACCTCAATGTAGAAGTAAACGAACAGCAGGGCGCTGAGGTCAGTATCAAACAAAGAAACACTTTATTCAAATAAGCAGCACACTTACATTGAAGTTAGCATGAAACAGCATGGATAGGGAACACTTGAGACCAAGCAGCTGTGATCAGTGTGAGGCTGTAGGCATAACTGAGAAAACACAGAGATCGGGGATGACAGAAGGTCAACCAGCTCAAAGTATGTATATTAGCGACATTGTTTTAGGCTGCATCTGAGGCATCCTGATGCATTTGAAGAAGAGGGCAAAGTCCCTGGAAATGGGTCATGCATACCCCCTCTTGGCATTTTGACAGCTGTCATCCTAGTAAGCAGCCTAGAATGCCACTGCTAATATCCATACTTTAAGCTGGCTGGCTCCTTGTCATTCTCGGTCTCTGTTTGCTCAGTAAAGCTTACAGCCTCACACGGATTACAGCTGCTTGGTCTCAGGTGTTCCCTATCCATGCTGTTTCATGCTAGCTTCCAGCTGCATGCTGTGGCTTCTGGGAATTGTAGTCTATGCAAGTGCCCTGTGCTTGGCCCACAGTCAGCTCCCAGCAGGACCCACAGGTCCGTGGCCAGCTCCCAGCAGGACCCACACGCTGGTCACTGACCTGTGGGTCCTGCTGGCCACTGACCTGTGGGTCCTGCTGGCCACTGACCTGTGGGTCCTGCTGGCCACTAGCCTAGGGTGACCAGACGTCATCGGTTTCCAGGGACAGTCCCCGGACTGGAGGACACTGTCCCTGGACCAAGTTTGTCCCCGGTATTGTCCCTGCTTTGCCAATTAGGGGCAGGTGCACCGCAAGCTGGGGCAGTGGGAGGGTGCCCAGGGCCGGCCCTACCATGGGTCGTATCTAATCCCCGTGCACTGAACAGACTGCACTAATGAGCACTGGTGAGGCTGTGCTGATGGGCACTGGTGAAGTTGCGCTTATTCGGTGGTTTAATGGGCCACTTGACTGGACTTGCCCCCCAGCCCTCCCCTGATGGCATATACATCTGCAAAAATGATTCTCCACCCAGCCAGGTGTGTCAGAGTGCGTGGGGCTGTTTGTAGAGTCGTGAACACAAGAACAGAGGACCCGAGAAGCAGCATCTCCTTTGGAGGTAAGCGCTACCTCCAAAGGAGATAGCAAGAACTTTTTTTTTTCACATTTAGATACAGCAGAGAAGGGTTGAAACCCCGGCCAAAATATTTTTTTATCTGCGACCTATGCATGACTATGGGGCTATACTGCAACTTGTGTAATGCCCCCAATTGTGACACAGTAATACGCCACATACAGGATTATGTCAGGTGTGACATAGCGCCACCTCACTGCCTATCAAATGCCTTCTGAAGAGCAATCCAACACGGATTGCTCTTCAGAGGGCACTGCATGTGTGAATGAGCCCGAAGAGTACTGCATTTTAATGTTTTTGTATCACCTGCATTACTCACCTTTGTTTGTATCTCCAATGATGACATGTACAGATCTAATACACAACTCATTTTGGTTAATTAAAAAAAATGCTTAAAAAAGTTCATGCTAATTGCAGGGAACAGCCATTCTAGAGCAACCATTATGCAAGTTTAATTAACAGAGGAAAATGTATTGGTTTATATGAGTATCTGATTAAAATCAGTTGACAGTCAAACTTTAATAAATCAATCTAAATCTGTACGTATGGCCTGCATTATTTTGTACATCATGGAAAAAGGTGGCCCTATATCAATCTATTAATAAAGCAATTGACATTTATTAGGTGTTGTACATATAGAGTGCTATACATCTACAGTAATACCTTGGTTTGCGAACACAATGCCGCGTACACATGACCGTGAAAAATGAAATTTTTTGTTTTAATGTCTTTAAAAACGATCATGTGGGGGCTCCAGAGAATTTTTCATGACATGAAAAATGGGCATTAAAAATTTAGAACATGGTCTAGTTTTTCACGTTGTCGTTTTTCACGTCGTAAAAAATGGTCGTGTGTAGGCTTTAACGATGTGAAAAAAACGTGCATGCTCAAAAGCAAGTTATGAGACGGGAGCGCTCGTTCTGGTAAAACTAGCGTTCCTAATGGAGATAGCACATGCGTCACGCTGTAACAGACTGAAAAGCGCGAATCGTCTCTCACCAAACTTTTACCAACACAAAATCAGCAAAAGCAGCCCAAAGTGTGGCGCCGTCTGAATAGAACTTCCCCTTTATAGTGCCGTCGTATGTGTTGTACGTCACCACGGTTTGCTCGAGCATTTTTTTTCCACGATTGTGTGTAGGCAAAGCAGGCTTAAAGCGGATCTCCACCCTAAAGTGAAGATCCGCTGATCGGAACCCTCCCCCCCTCCGGTGTCACAATTGACACCTTTCAGGGGGGAGGGGGGTGCAGATACCTGTCTAAAGACAGGTATCTGCAACCACTTCCGGCCCGCAGTCTCGGGCAAAAGACGGGTTTGTGTGCTGGGAACTCTCACCTCCCAGCACACAGCGGGAGCCAATCGCCGGGCGCAGCGCGACTCGCGCATGCGCCGTAGGGAACCGGGCAGTGAAGCCGCAGCGCTTCACTTCCTGGTTCCCTCGCCGTGGATGGAGGGGGGAGCAGCAGGGTGACGAGCGATCGCTCATCCTCTGCTGCGGACGCCGCTGGACTCCAGGACAGGTAAGTGTCCTAATATTAAAAGTCAGCAGCTGCAGTATTTGTTGCTGCTGGCTTTTAATATTTTGTTTCTAGTGAACCATCCGCTTTAACAAGAATCGGGTTGAAAAAAACTTTGTTTTTTCTAGACCATTAAAAATGGTCGTGTGTACACGGCATTATTCGTTCCAGAAACATGCTTGTAATCCAAAGCACTTGTATAGCAAAGCATTTTTTTTACAGGATATAAAAGAGAAAAGAGGGGTCTCTAAGTGTAGCAATAAGTTGCTAAATGTTGTACCTTCATTAAATGTAACCATATTGCTACACTTAGAGGCTCCTCTCTTTTTTTTTATACTCAGTTGTGACATGACGCTACTTGTATATCAAGACATTGCTTGTATATCAAGGCAAAATGTATTAAAACATTTTGCTTGTCTTGCAAAACGCTCTCAAACCAAGTTACTCTCAAACCAAGGTTTTACTGTATATGCTTTTAGAATAAAGAAATACATTTTTGCACGTCATCATTTTTATTTTATTGAACATTTGGCTCTTTGTCTGGATTTTTCTTCGCAAAGGATCTTACATCCTGCTACATATGAAATTCTATACACTATTTTAATATTCTGCTTATAAAGCTCACCTAACTGAAACACCAATTTTTTGTCGGACAACAAAGGCTACTTAGCAAAAGGGCGTCCATCCAAAAAAGTCAATGTATTTATTAATTTGTATCTTTTTTTTAGGAAATTAGACGGTTCAATTTCCTTTTAAATGTTGCCTTGCTTAATTCTAAATCTGTTCCTGAAAAGTACAATTTGGAATGTTGTCATATTACAATTAAATGACAAATCATTCAAATCTGCTGGTTATCTCCGCTCCGTAGGATGAATCGTATTAAGCAGGGCGAGGAAAAAGCTTTTCTATAAAATGTGGGATCTGACACCTGATAATCTGACTGCTGTTTTGTCTTTCAGTATCTCCGGCTTGCAGCTAAGATCCCTGCGCTCTGATCTCTGAATAAAAGCTTCACAAAGCCTTCTGGAATAAGTCCCATATGAATTTTTCATCTTGTGTAACATTGCAAAAATAAATAAAAAGTGTTCCTTGAGTACAGTTTCTCAGCCAGGGGAATTTAAAGTGTCAGTCCACCGAAACAATTATAATTTTAGATTTTTGTGGGTGCTAGAGAATTAAAGTGTATCTAAATCCAAAAGTAAAAACATGATACATTACAACTTACTGCTTACAGCCTCACTGTGCCCATCAATTCAGCCTCACTGTGCCCATCAGAAGCATCCCCACTGTGCCCATCAAATGCAGCCTCATTGTGTCCATTAATGCAGTCTCACTGTGTGCATCACTTTAGCCTCACTGTGCCCATCAATTCAGCCTTACTGTGCACATCAATGCATTCTCACTGTGTCCATCAATTCAACATCCCTGTGCCCAATAATGCAGCCTCACTGTGCCCAAATTCAGCCTCACTTTGCCCATCAATTAAATTAAAGTGTATCTAAACCCAAAAAGAAAAACATAATATATTACAACTTAATACTTCTGATGCTGCTTACACACGATCATTTTTCGGCATGAAAAAAACGCTAAAAAAAACGTTGTTTTAAAAAAATGTAATTTAAAATGATCGTGTGTGGGCTAAAACAAACGTTAAAAACCTGCGCATGCTCAGAAGCAAGTTATGAGATGGGAGCGCTCGTTCTGGTAAAACTACCATTCATAATGGAGTAAGCACATTCATTGCGCTGTAACAGACAAAAAAGCGCAAATCGTCTTTTACCAACACAAAATCAGCTTAAGCAGCCCAAAGGCGAATGGAACTTCCCCTTTATAGTGCTGTCGTACGCGTTGTACGTCACCACGCTTTGCTTGATAATTTTTTTTTAATGATGGTGTGTGGGCAACATCGTTTTAATGATGAAGTTGGAAGAACTTTTTTTTTCATGCTGAAAAATGATCGTGTGTACGCGGCATCAGGTGTTGTGTCTTCGTTCGTTTTCTTTTAAAAAAAAATTTTGCCCCTAATTTTTACCTGGCGATTCTGTCAGAAACATTTCCAATCCTAACAGACAACATACACTCACTCTGCACTGTTAGGACAACAAAAACAGACCAGGACTACAGCACTCTGCCCCTCCCCTCCTTTTCATTGCATAGAAGAGTGTAGTTCTGTAGTCTTTAGAGATTGTTGGGAACAATAAAACTGATAAAACTGCATTCGTATCAGTAACATTGTTCTCAGCTATCTTGTGAGAGAATACAGTCCTGGGACCTCTGCAAAGGCCGAGAGCCCAGGAAGTTATTCGTTTACAAGATTTTTTATTTTTTTTGCACTTATTGAACAGAACTCGGTTTTTGGTATTTAACAGACCAACAGCGACCAAATAGAAGATGCTTATTATTAGGGGTTACATACCCTTCATAACAGTTTCTTCTATGGGTCAAGGATATTAGTGAGTTCTTGGGTCTGCACAGCCGCTGAAACCATTATGAGGGGTTCTCACACTTGGGTGAGATCAGAGCCTGGATTTATGGCGGAGAGATCTCAAATTTGGCTATACATACTGTATATAGATTTTTCAGGCTGAATGAAAAAATCTATCAACTTCCTCCATCCATGCCAAACAACACAGATGGATAGATCTTCCATTGGAGCTAATGCGTTCTGATTGGCTACGGTCATTTAATGGCTGAGACTTATTCACTTAGCTCCTTCGATTTCCAATCAAAGGGTGTCTGGGTGTCTGGTGTCTAGCAGAAACCAGACTAACTTTGAACAGTGTATAGCCAACTTTACAGGCTGGCTGGTTAATAACTATATGCTGTATACCTTAGTATATGTGTACAATTCCACCAGGCCTCTTTGTTGATATTGCTTGTGTATGTACTTTTATTATCTAGATAACTGGTTCATTTCCCAGGAAGGGGTATGCTTTAGCTCACAGAGGCCCTGTCCTTGGGGTGGAAGGACTGTCCACTTTATTATCAAACGCACTCTTCCACTTAGCGAAGGTTCTGATTTCCTTATTTACCTACAGGTTTATTGCAATATCTTCTTATGGGAGGGCCATTTTTCATAACCTCCTCCCCCACAAGAGGACTACAGGACTAGTATTTCTAGTCTGATCAAAAGGTCATGCCACCCAAATGTGATATTTAGACCCCATTCACACAAATGAAGCCTTCTGCGATTGGGGGTTTGGGTTTCCCATTAAAGAATAGGGCTAGGACTCAGGAATTACAACAGGGACCTCCCCAGAGGTCAAAGGTCAGAAGGCAGGGAATGAACAAGTCGGGGAAAGCGTTTTGAAACGCTTTCCCCGACTTGTTCTTTCCCTGACTTAGTTGGGGTAGGCGGTACACTTTGGTGGGGGTGAGTCAGCCAAGCCCCCCTGACCTTTGACCTCAGGGAACCCGCCTTCTGACATTTGACCTCTGGGGGAAGTGCCTGTTCTAATGTTTAGATGTAGGAGACCCCTCCTCCCCAACTGGGTCTCCTACATCTAATCACAAATGGACCCATTTGCAAGTGTGAATGGGACCTGAATTAAGCCAGCCATGGTTTAAATCTCAACCGGTTCAGCAGGGACCAGCCGAGTATCAAACCCTTTGTAAGCATGCTGATTGTAACCAAGTTGATCTATCATTTGACGTGGGCTTAAAGGGGTTGTAAAGGTTTGTTTTTTTATTTTCTAAATAGGTTACTTTAAGCTAGTGCATTGTTGGTTCACTTACCTTTTCCTTCAATTTCCCTTATAAATGTTTTTTTTTCTTTGTTTTCTTTGTCTGAATTTCTTACTTCCTGTTCCTCCTCAGTAAGGTGTTCAGTAAGCTGTTCTAAATGACTTTCCACCGCTCGGATGATGGTGGAAAGCTTACTGAGGAGAAACAGGAAGTGAGAAATTCAGACAAAGAAAAAAAAATTAGAAGGGAAATCAAAGAAAAAGGTAAGTAAACCAACAATGCACTAGCTTAAAGGAACCAATTTAGAAAATAAAAGACAAACCTTTACAACCCCTTTAATAAAGATGGATATTGCAGTTAAGTTCAGTTGCATGGGTACCTGATGATGATCACGATGCAGCATCCGTTTTGGTGTCAGAGACCTGAAGACAAGATCAGGTGAACCATTGTCCAACCAGCCTGAAACGCTCCTGACCAGCATATGTGGATCACAATGGAGCTGGTTAAGCATTCATGCTTTGTATGGCCATTCTCGTTCACGAGAAGTCGATCTATCAATTGCCTTTTCATGAACTGGCTTGTTGGTATATTTTTGCTCATTCAGTGCTTCAGCCAATTGGCTGCAGCGCTAATTAGTGTATTCTGAAGGCGGGAAAACACCCTGTTAGAACACAATGGGGAGGATTAAAAATGTGGATGGGGAAATGGCCTCAGTTTTTTCTGAGTAATGTATGGCCATCTATAGTCTCTAGTAGTTTCTAATCAGCCATGCAGCTGGACCTCAAACATCCTATGTGATTGTTGGATACCTACCGTGTTTCTCCCGGGTCTTATATTAATTTTGGCAACAAAAGACCCAGTAGGGCTTATTTTCAGGGTAGATCTTAACATATTCTCTCTATCCCTGCCTGTCAGAAATTCCCAGTTTGAACAAACTTAAAATCCTCTCTTTTACAGTACCACTTTTACAGTCCCTGCAATCCAACAGTGCCAAACACTGCTCTCCTCCACCTCTCCCAGCCATCAGCGGGGGACCCCGACCCCCCTCCCTCTGCAATGCTCAGAGCGGGGAAGAGAGAACACCAGAAAAAGAAGAAAAAATATCTGTAAATACCTTGTGGAGACAAGAGTAGCCACACCGCATACCACAAACAGTATGACATAATTGATTTCAGAGGCTCTGCACTGAGAATACCTTACCTTCCATGACCCGCCATAGCTCTGCAGAGATAGGCCGAGATCCCCCACCGACAGCCGGGAGAAGAGGAGGAGACCAGCGGGAAGATCAGCGGAGTGCCGCTCTATGCCAAAGGCACCTGACACTGCTAGATCACAGAGACGCCCACACAGCACACTGCCGTAAAAGAGAGGATTATAACGTAGGAGTACACAAGCACCTTCCTTGGGGTAGAGCTTATATTGCAGCCCTCCTGGAAAAAAAGCACTAGGACTTATTTTAGGGGTAGGTATTATTTTCGGGGAAACACAGTAACTTAGCTCTAGCCTATGCTGGTCATTGAGCCCTGAGCTAAAACTAGCTAAAGGATCCCAAAACATATATATTTAGTTGCTTATTTTTTATCAATTTACAAATTGCAAAGTGAGCGAACAGAAGAAAAATCTACATCAAATCAATAACTGGTGTGACTACCCTTTGGTTTTAAACCAGCATCAATTCTTATACTTGCACATTTTGTACACTTGCACAAAGTCAGGGATTTTGTAGGATTAGAGTCTGGTGTATGAATAACCAATTATACCAAGCAGGTAACCAGAGACCATCTTCTGCAGAAAGAATACACTGAAGATAAGGTGGGGGGGTTACTGATATAAGGGGGAAAACCTTTATATCAGTGCCCCCCTACATTATTGTATTCACTCCCCCCTTACATCACTGACCCCCCCTTAGACTGGCCTGGTGGTGCCGTCACTGACCTCCTCTCAGGTGCACTGTGCAGGGCTCAGACGGCTCAAGCTTGGTGGCTCTGGTTTTATCCTATAGTCTCCTCTCCCCAGTCCACACACATTTGGCTTTCCCATAACCCCCATCCCCCTCAGAGACTGCAGGTGATATAAAGACAAGAGATGATCAGAGGTTGCGGACATGATACAAGAGACATAGTTAGAGGCTGCGGGCATGGTACTGGAGATGTCAGAGACTTCAGACATACTACAGGAGATGGTCAGAGATTGTGGACATGATACAAGAGATCAATGCAGTCTCACCAGTGCCCATCAAATGCAGCCTCACTGTGTCCATCAAAAGCAGCCTCACTGTGCCCATCAAAAGCAGCCTCACTGTGCCCATCAAAAGCAGCCTCACTGTGCCCATCAAATGCAGCCTTACTGTGCCCATCAAATGCAGCCTCACTGTGCCCATCAAATGCAGCCTACCAGTGTCCATCAAAAGCAGCCTCACTGTGTCCATCAAAAGCAGCCTCACTGTACCCATCAAAAGCAGCCTCACTGAGCCCATCAAAAGCAGCTGTGCCCATCAAAAGCAGCCTCACTGTGCCCATCAAATGCAGCCTCGCTGTGCCCATCAAATGCAGCCTTACTGTGTCCATTAATGCAGCCTCACTGTGTCCATTAATGCAGCCTCACTGTGCCCATGTCAGGGCTGGACTCAACCCTTCCTTCTCTGAGCTGGCCACTCAACTGTCGGCTAATTGCCAGATCCTATCTCTCCACAGTTACTCACCTGTTGATGATATCCTGCACGTCAGTCATGCCTACTTAAGCCGTCCAGCTCAAATGATCTCTGCCTTCAACTTGGTCAACATCACAGAGACTCTCCTGTGTTCCTGTTAAAGACTTGCTTGGCTGACATCCCTTCTGCTTGCTGTTTTACTACGTTCTTCTCTGGCTCCTTGATTTTTGGCTTGTCTGACTATCCGATCCGGCTCCTTAAACCTGGATATGTTTTGACTAGGTTTACTCTGTTTGTCTTTTTATTATTATTATTATTAAAAAAGGGCGATTTAACTGTACTTCTGTCTTGGTCTGATTCATGGTTTCTGACAGCCCATCGCTTTAGCCTCACTGTGCCCATCAATTCAGCCTCACTGTGTCCATCAAAGCATCCTCACTGTGCCCATCAATTCAGCCTCCATGTGTCCAATAATGCAGCCTCATTGTGCCCATCAATGCAGCCTCACTGTACCCAGCACATGCAGCCTCACTGTGCCCATCAATTCAGCCTCTCTGTGCCCAATAATGCAGCCTCACTGTGCCCATCAATGCAGCCTCACTGTGCCCATCAATGCAGCCTCACTGTGCCCATCAATGCAGCCTCACTGTGCCCAGCAAATGCAGCCTCACTGTGCCCAGCAAATGCAGCCTCACTGTGCCCAATAATGCAGCCTCACTGTGACCATCAGAAGCAACCCCACTGTGTCCATCAAATTCAGCCTCACTGTGCCCATCAAATTCAGCCTCACTGTGCCCATCAAACTCAGCCTCACTGTGCCCATCAAACTCACCCTCACTGTGCCCATCAAATTCAGCCTTACTGTGCCCATCAATGCAGCCTCACTGTGCCCAATAATGCAGCCTCACCGTGCCCATCAATGCAGCCACACCGTGCACATCAATACAGCCTCACTGTGCACATCAATACAGCCTCACTGTGCACATCAATACAGCCTCACTGTGCACATCAATACAGCCTCACTGTGCACATCAATACAGCCTCACTGTGCTCATTAATTCAGCCACACTGTGCCCATAAAATTCAGCCACACTGTGCCCATATAATGCAGCCTCGCTGTGCCCATCAAATGCAGCCTCCCTATTCCCATAAAATACAGCCTCACTATTCCCATAAAATACAGCCACACTGTGCCCATAAAATGCAGCCTCGCTGTGCCCATCAAATGCAGCCTCGCTGTGCCCATCAATAAAGCCTCACTATTCCCATAAAATACAGCCTCACTATTCCCATAAAATACAGCCTCACTGTGCCCATCAAATGCAGCCTCGCTGTGCCCATCAAATGCAGCCTCGCTGTGCCCATCAAATGTAGCCTCGCTGTGCCCATCAAATTCAGCCTCTCTGAGCCCATCAAATACAGACTCACCAGTGCCTGGATTACACACAGCGAGCACCTCCCGCTGTGTTACAGAGCTTTGATTTGAATTTCCCGAGCCGGGCAGCCACTGTAACAAAGTCCTGCCTCCTAGACCAGCTTCTGTGATAGAAATAAAGGAAAAACTGCGCTAATATTGGTAAAGGTAAAAAAGCTGCCACATACAAACAAACAAAGTCAACAAAATATAGAAACGAAAAATGTAGCGCTAATATGAAAATCACATTTGTATACGGTGAGTATATAAGAGCCACTAGCACTGAACAGGGAGTGGCCCAAATGGAGTGCTCAAAGTAAATAGAGTTCCAAAGTCTATATGTAGACAGGTGGGTGATCATCCAATGAGGGGAAGACAAGCGAATTTCTATAGGTCACAATCTCATCGTGATCAGAGGAAAACGTAAATGCGCTTACCAGATGGGTTGGACTCAGGTACTGTACAGTAGTGAGTCAGACAGGCACTGTGGTATTTGGGAACCGGGACCACTGGAAACCGGAAGGCAGGATCACAACAGATGACTGGAATTAAGGCTGGGAATCCACATCAGACTCAGGTGTACCTTGAATGGTGTGGAACGTCAGGTTGTAGATTTCAGGTGGGATCCTTGAGCCAAAAATCAAAGGTTGGAGGCCTAGAATATGGCTGGGGCTCACCAAAGCCGCAAGGTGGATGTTATGTGGAAAGAGGAAGAACAGGAAGCTCCAATAGTGCAGATGAGTACAACCAATCAAGGTTTATTGATAAAAGTCATAAAAACAAAAATATGACATATTTTAAAAAGTGATCACAAATTGGCAATATGGGGTGCTAGATAGCGGTAACCCGACGCGTTTCGGCTGAATAAGCCTTCAACAGGGCCCCTGTTGTGATCACTTTTTAATATATGTCATATTTTTGTTTTTATGACTTTTATCAATAGGAACAGGCTATTCGTTTTGAAAGGCTTCAAGAGGGAATCGGGGGGCTTCAGTAACCAAAACTGCAGTGTCTATCCTCATGACACATCACAGGAAGCACCTCCATGGTTAACAGAGGACAGAATTAAAATTAGATGTGGGAAACATAACATTAATAAATCACCAGGACCAGAGGGCTTGCACCCGAGGGTACTTGGGGAACTCAGTCAAGTAATTTCCAGACCATTTTTCCTAATTTTTACTGACAGTCTACTGACTGGAATGGTACCAGCTGATTGGAGAAAAGCCAGTGTAGCACCAATATTTAAAAAGGGCCCCAAATACATCCCTGAGAATTACAGACCAGTTAGCCTAACATAAATAGTATGTAAGCTCTTGGAGGGGATGATAAGGGACTATATACAAGATTTTAATAATGAGAACGGTATCATTGGTAGTATTCATTGATTCATGATCATTTTTGCCAAACCAATCTACATATATTTGAAGCAACAATTATACTGAAAAATACTGTGTTGAGCTGTGTTGGTTAGCTGTGCTGTACCCCTTCAGAGCATACCAGGCAGTCCTGAGTCTTTATGTCCTCCATAGGCCTGCACACAGAGTGTGCCAGGTGTGCCTGGGCACACCCTAATCACCCTGTGCGGCGCAGATTTTCCCTGCTGCCTGACTGCAGAGAAAGGGACTTGGGAGTCTCTGTCCTCAGTCCCTTTCTCTGTCTCAAAAGTGAGAAATCAGAGTTTACATGTAGCATTTAGACACCTGATATTTTACCAAAGCCCCCAATGGGGCTCCTTAAAATTTTAAAAAAAAGTAATAAAAAATAATTTTGCAAATAAAATAAATAGTAATAGTAAAAAAATTAAAATAATAATATATACTACTGACAGCAATCTCTGCCCTACTGACACTGCCCTCTGCCTTACTGACAAAGTCCACTGCTCTACTGACATCATCCATGTTTTAATGCAATTTAAAATGTTTGTTTACATTTATTTATCAGAGTGCGTGTGTGGTGGCTGCGTGTGTACATACTGTAAGCAGGGATTGCGACACATAAAATTGAATATAAGAAGATCAAAAAATTACAAGCATCACATAGTGTCCCATTTACAACAGTATTGGGCTATAATGCTAACACCCTTCCTCAGGCAAGAACACACAAACAGATATTAGTATTCACATGCATATACTGTAAATCATTTAGAAATCTGGAACCAATTAAAAAGTTAATTAAAAACTGATTACAATTTTTCACCAACAGTATGACAGAAAAACAATTATCAGAAGACTAACAACATAGTATAATCACTCCCTCACACCACATGAGAGTTATCCTGGAGAGACACCTATTATCAAAATATACTATAAAAATATCCCTTGTTAAATATTAACCCCCCAATTATAACACTCCAAGCTTAATTATAATTAGAAAAACAGATACAAGTCGAAGTCAGATTGTAACCCTTGGGATATAATGTATCCAGATGGTGGATCCAATGAACCTCCTGCTTGTTTATGGTTAATTCCCTATTTCTCTTCATCTATTTTGGAACACCCCCATCAATCACCATGTTTGAGACTGTGCAAAGTGCCTAGCTGAAGGTAACTGGAACAATTTGTTCCTGATCAAGTATTTATGTCATGTGATCCGGTCTTTAACCTTCTGTGTTGTCTCTCCTACATACAGTAATATGCATGGAAATTTTATTATACATATACCACATAAGACTAAGTGTAGTGGTCCTTAATTTTTTTTCTGAAACCATGAATCAGATTGAGACAGAAGTGCAGTAAAGATCACACTTTTTAATAAAATGGTACAAACAGAGCAAAAGGTAGTCAAAACATAGCCAGGGTTCGGTAACCAGAGCGGGTAGTCAGAATAAGCCAGTGAAAAAGGAATAAAAAAAAGGAAGGCAAAGGTCTTTAACAGGAAAACACAGCAGAGAGTATCTGGATATGTTGACCAGGCGAAGGCACATGAGATCTGTTCCAGGCAGTTTAAATAACCAGCAGGGCTAGCTGAAGAGCAGGAGATGAAGATCAGGTGAGTCACTGTGTAATGAAGAGTACTGATAATTAACCGACAGTTGAGCACTAGAGCTCTGAGCAGGAAGGGCTGAGCCCAGCCGTAACATATTTATACTGTAATGTGGCCCTGATCGTCCTCTTCTGGGGTCCCACGGCAGCTCTCATGGTTCCTCCCCACAAGAGCAAACCCCCTCTGGGAAGCACTCTCTCGAGGGGGTTACCTTGCGGGCGCACTCCCGTGCCATACAATCTGCGTCCATAGCCGCCGATTGTATGACTCAGCTCCGCCCCCTGGCGGCTGCGCCATTGGATTTGATTGACAGCACAGGAGCCAATGGCTGCGCTGCTATCAGTCTATCCAATGAACAGCCGATCAGCTATGGGGAGAATGACGCGGAAATTGCGCCCTCGGAAATTGGGGGCTCAGGTAAGTAAAACGGGGTCTCGGGTGTGCATAGGATGCATTAAGGATGCATTAAGGTGAAAAAAAACTGAAGGTTTACAACCCCTTTCATTTTTACTACGGGCTACATTATTCCATTCTTTTTTAACAACATCCATAGAATAGCCCCGTTGACAGAGTATAGCCTCCATCTCATCCAATTTCCTCTCACTATCTTCAAGCTCGCTAACAAGCTTAGAAACACGGGTCAACTGACTTAGAGGAATGTATATAAAAACCCTGGGTGGATGAAAGCTAGAAAATTGTGGCAGTTGGTTTTGATCTGTGGGTTATATATACAGATCACCAATGACAATGACCTTGCACCTTTAACATAGTATCTAAAAATGGAATCTCACTTCCGCTTTTTGACATGTTAAATTTAAGGCCAAGTATTAAACAATTCCAATACATATTGAAAAGCGATATGGTCTCCAACTTGCCCACCCATATTGCAAATGCATCATCAATAAATCTGTACCAGCAGGCACAATTTTCAACAAATAGAATGTTATTATATATGAAAGGATTTCCTATCACATTCTTGAAAGCATTTGCATACGGTGGCTGGGGTGACATTGGAGCCCATTGCCGCTCCTCTGAGCTTTAAATAATAGTTCTCTTTAAGGAGGGAGAATTTTTTTTCAAGTATAGTAGCTAAAAGTTGTAACAAAAAAGGTTATTTGAGTGGAACTATAGATCTTAGAATCAGGCCCGGACTGGGACAAAAAAATATGCCCGGGCATTTTAGACTGAGCAGCCCGGGTACCTCTGGACCCCTTTACATTACACAGCACCCTGCACCTCTGGACCCCTTTACATTACACAGCACCCTGGACCCCTTTACATTACATAGCACTGCACCTCTGCACTCTGATGCCGGGTACACACGATCATTTTTCAGGTTGTAAAAAAATTACGTTTTTTTAATGTGTGGACTTCAGAGTATTTTTCAGGCTCTGAAAAACGGGCAAAAAAAAAATTCGAACATGCTCTATTTTTTAACAACATTTTTAACCTTGTCGTTTTTCGGGTTGTAAAAAGGAATATCCATGACTGTGCTCAATAAAGACATTTTTTTTTCTTTTATAAACATGAGTTAAAAAGTGCTTTTGCATACCAGACAGTTCCTAATCATTACAAACAAAGGTACAAGTTTGGAAAGGAGTTTTTTTGGGAGGCTGAAATGGAATAATGGTACCATACAAACACTTGGGATAACAAGTTTTGAATTTTATTACAAAAGCAATTAAAAATACATAAATTTAAAACAGAGTAGGACAAAACAAAACAATGGCTCTATATGGTTTTAGATAATGTGACACTTGAAGGATTATACCATCTTTATATTGATTGCTCAACATGTTTCACGGATAGGTATAGAATCATAGGTATACCTGTGGGGTATTAGTTCTCTGTTCTTAAAGAATATTTAATATTTTTGTTTATAATTATTCTTCTCTTTTTCTTTCTCCTCCCGTTCCCTGTTCCCTTTTCATAATTCTTTTCCCCTTTTCTCTTTTTTTCTTGTTTTTCCCGTTCCCCAAATTGTGATTTAATGATCTAGGATCAGCAATGGTGATTTATTAATAGTATAGCTATTAATGTATATACTGTATATTACTTAGATTTGTATGTCCATTGTATTTATAACATTTTTTGTTTGTGTGGTGCCTTTTCCTTATAGGCTCTCTATGAGTGTTGGCCTTATAGGGTGTCTTCTGCATACGATTCACTAGGGAGCACTTCCTTTTGGTTGGTTTCGTCCTGTTCCATCATGGTGGCCCCAAGCTTTGCCCTCCCATGACGGGACTTCTGGTGCGGTGGCCTGACCTTGGTCGCTCCTGGCAGGTGTGCGGCTCTGGAAGGAGGAGGGGGGCCGCTGGCTTCTGTGACCCTCCCCTCGCTATACCATAGGCAATTCATCCGTGGACAGTACCTGCCCGCAGTATGTAAATGCCTGACTCGGGATATCACGTGCACTCTATTGCGGCGGCGTGAATGGCGCCGAGCAGGAGCCCACACATGTAGACACATATAAAGAGAGGCTAAATGACACAGCCTCTCTGCTGCCATCGTTGCTACATCCTCTACGGAACTAGTCTCCCTGTGTTGCAGTACCTCACCCAGGCCTGCCCTCCCCCCGAGTCAATACCTGCAAGGCTATCACTAAGGTGGTGTTTCACTTCATCTGGAGCTCCAAAATGGACAGAGTGAAGCGGGTGGTTATGTTCAAGGAACCTCTCAAGGGTGGTAAGGGCGTGCCTGACATCACCACTCTACTGAGGATGCTCTTTGTTGTAACTGACTTTGGTTGACAGAACTGTGGACTCTGGCAGCAACTCCATGTCCCGTCTTTTCCTCCTACCTCTTTGGAGGTCACTTGGATGGGACAAATAGGACATTCCCATCCCCTACAACTGGGACACTCCTTGGTATTACTAGGATACTTTTAAGTTTATTAAGGAGCTGGGGCTGCATGGAGTTAGGACCGACTTATGAAACAAAAACTATCAAAGGGTTGATTAGATCATGAGACATTTTTGAGACTGTTCCAGGCCTCCCTTCAGCCATTTGCAAAGTGGTCTGGAGAAATGTTTCTTCAAAGAGACTCACCGACAGGCACAAAGATCTGGCATGGATGCAATCCAAGGGGGATTGCCGCTCAGGACATTCATGCATGCCAGAAACCTGTGCAGAAACAGGCGCTGCCCCTCTTGTATCATCCAGGAGGAAACTGCTTTGCACGTTTTCTGGGAGTGACCCTTTGCACAGGGCCTTGGAACCTGAACTTAAAGACTTTGTGCCACAGACTGCTATCACACACTTCGGTGTGTTGAATGGACTCTTTTGTGGAACTCATTCACATGGACAGTGCCTGGCGGGTGCTGTGTTGCTTTACAGACACTTTATGGTGCGCCAGAAAGCGCCTCATCCACCAGCGGGAGAGGATGTCCATCGAAGGACTGTCGCAGACTGGTTCACATTCTGCTCAGACTATAACTCCATGGACGTTAAGGAGGAAGAGGCGGTCTGAACATTTCCCTCTCCCCTGTGTATCCTTTGGCAGTTTAATAAAGCTTTGGGAAGTGAACTCCCCTACACCCCCCCCCCCCCCAATCACGCCCATTGCAAGTTGAAATGCAATTTGACAGAAACGTTATATGACTTGCTATCCGTGACATGCTTTTTAGGTAATGCTTTCGGGGAAATGTGGTGTTATGCATGACGCAAGGTTTCGGGGTGTTAGTACTCTGCACAACACGTTAGGCATCATACAGCAGGATGCAGTTTTAGTAAATCAACCAGTGGCGGCCCGGGCGCCGCCCCCCCTCCCGCAGTCACAAAAAAAAAGGGCCCTTTAAGAACTTTTATTCGGCTAAAATGTCACCCCCTCTCGCAAGTAACACACGTTCAATGCAATGCATTGAACGTGAGTTACTGTTGCCAGCTGCCTGGTCTATTCGTATAACCGGACATGGGACGCCGGTTACCCGAATAGCGGCAGCTGGTTGGCTGAGGGGAACTGCCTATCAAAGCCAGCGGCTCTGATAGGCGTTTCCAGTACCGCCCTCCGGCTCCCGGAAGTCTATGCTCGGAGCGCAGGCAATCTGCGGTCCTTGCATTCGACTAACGGCCGTTTCAGCCAATCAGGTTCCCGGATTCTGGTTATCAGGAACCTGATTGGCTGAAGCTTCTCCACGGCGGCAGAAGACATCGAAGGAGGACATGGAAGCGTCAGGTAAGTGGTTTTTTTTACAGGGAAAGGGGCATCATGGGGCACAGTGGCAGCATGGGGCACAGTGGCAGCATGGGGCACAGTGGCAGCATGGGGCACAGTGGCAGCATGGGGCACAGAGGCGACAATTGATGGCACAGTGACTGAATATGATGGCATGGCACAGTGGTGACAATTGATGGCACAGTGGTGGCGTTTGATGGCATGGCACAGTGGTGACAATTGATGGCACAGTGGCTGCATTTGATGGCATGGCACAGTGGCTGCATTTGATGGCATGGCACAGTGGCTGCATGTGATGGGCACAGTGAGGCTGCAATATTTTTTTTTTTCGTTTGCGCCCCCCAAAAATTTTGAGCACCAGCCGCCACTGAAATCAACCCCTTTATCTTCTCCATGGGGCTGCATGCACGTTGGGGGGTTTAGCCCATGTGTGACAATTCCAGGTGTTTACTGCGCCCGGAGCACCACTGCAGCATCAAGCCCTGATGCCTGTAGCCTGTCAATGTCTATTAATAGGCTGAAAAACTCTGTGGCTGGACGCTGTACTGAGTAATATTCGTGTTTCAAGCTCTGTGCATTCAGGGATGTTGCACCTATGCCACCTGGGGGCGCTAAAACACCAGGAATTGATTCACATTGACCAAACATCCATTGTGCAAGAGGCCTTTAAGTGTATATATCCCTGCCATGGCCTTTTTTTTTTTATAACATTTGATGCATTAGTAGAGGATTATTGACTTGTATCCTTTTCAGGAGGCAACATACTGGAGCTGGAAAAAGATACATGTAACCAGATAAATCATGGATTTTGTATCACAGTTTATTAACTGTTTAATTGTATAGATTTTCTGTGTTGCTCAGGCTTTGAAGGGAACTAACTTGGTGATAGGCGCAATAGGAACCTCTTGTGTTTGATTTAAAGGTAATTATAAAAAAAAAAAAAAAAAAAAGGTTACACATGTCTGCACACTGACTGGGCCAGATTCAGAAAGACTGGCGTATTTTTAGGCAGGCGTAACGCATCTCATATGCGCTATGCCGCCGAAACTTTGAGATTCGTAATTCAAATTATCAAGGCAGTGGACGTGTTGTATTGAAATGAGCCGTGACCCCATGCAAATGAGGGGCCGAACGAATGGCGCATTCGCCGTCCGTGGACGTATACCTGTGCGCATGCTCAAAAAATGAACGTATCTTACGCCCAGCCCCATTCATGTACGACTTACGTAAAACGACGTGAAATTTGACGGCTGTTCCGACGTCCATACTTAACATTGGCTGCACCTCATATAGCAGGGGTAACTTTACGCCGGTCGTACGCCTTACGTAAACGACGTATATCAATGCGCCGGGTGCAAGTACGGTCGTGAATCGGCGTATCTAGCTCATTTGCATATTCTACGCGTAAAAATCTACGGAAGCACCCTTAGCGGCCAGCGTAAATATGCAACTAAGATACGACGGCGTAAGAGACTTACATAGGTCGTATCAAGCTAGAGTTCAGGCGTATCTTGGTTCCTGAATACAGGGCATAGATACGACGGCGCATCTTTTAACTTACGCGGCGTAAAGTGTTTCTGAATCTGGCCCACTGTGTTGATGAGGAAATTGAGCACTTTTCTTTCCTGCACCCTAATGCATAATACAGTTGCTGCTAGTGCACATACAGTGTGTTGTGATGCGCTGAAATGCCTAAAATCATAGCTCCCTTCTGTCCCTGATTTCAAGGAACTGTCCCTGATTTTGAGCAATGTCCCTCTGTCCCTCATTCCTCCTCATTTGTCCCTCATTTTGGTCGGATATATATAGCTGGTATATAAAATGCACTTTTTATCTATAAACATTTCATCTAATTTCTAAATTGCTGCATCTGTAAATTCCAAAAGCCAATATAGAGGAATAGTAATAGTAAAAAAAAGCACTTGCAGGTTTAACCAATCTTGTTTTTTTTGTACAATTCTCCTTTAACCACTTTAGCCCCGGACCATATTGCTGTCCAAAGACCAGAGCACTTTTTGTGATTCGGCACTACGTCGCTTTAACTGACAATTGCACGGTCGTGCGACGTGGCTCCCAAACAAAATTGGCGTCCTTTTTTTCCCACAAATAGAGCTTTCTTTTGGTGGTATTTGATCATCTCTGCGGTTTTTATTTTTTGCGCTATAAACAAAAATAGAGCGACTATTTTGAAAAAAATGCAATATTTTTTACATTTTGCTATAATAAATATCCCAAAAAAAGATATAAAAAAACATTTTTTTTCCTCAGTTTAGGCCGATACGTATACTTCTACATATTTTTCGTTAAAAAAAATCGCAATTAGCGTTTATTAATTAGTTTGCGCAAAATTTATAGCGTTTACAAAAAAGGGGGTAGTTTTATGGCATTTTTATTAATATTTTTTTTTTACTAGTAATGGCGGCGATCAGCGTTTTTTTTTCGGTACTGCGATATTATGGCGGACACATCGGACACTTTTGACACATTTTTGGGACCATTGGCATTTTTATAGCGATCAATGCTATAAAAATGCATTGGATTACTATAAAAATGCCATTGGCAGTGAAGGGGTTAACACTAGGGGGCAGGGAAGGGGTTAAGTGTGTTCCTATTTGTGTTCTAACTGTATGGGGGGGGGGGGGGGTTGACTCACTAGGGGGAAATCACTGATCTTCCGTTCATACATTGTATGAACGGAGGATCAGCATTTCCCCCGCTGACAGGAACGAGAGGAATGTGTTTACACACATAGCCCCCGTTCCCCGCTCTGTAACGAACAAGCGCGCGTGCCCGGCGGCGATCGCGCCCGCCGGGCACGCGCGCGGGACTCGGGGGCGAGCAGGGGGCGTGGGCCGCCGGCAGCACGCACGCGCCCCCTAGTGCCCGCGAATGTCCCGACGTAGAGCTACGGGCTCTCGCCCAGGAGAGCCGACCTGCCGCCGTAGAACCACGGCGGCTGCTCGGCTAGTGGTTAACCACTTAAGGACCGCCACACGCCGTCGGCAGAATGGCATGGCTGGGCACAAGGGCGTACAGATCCCAGCCGTGGACCACGGTTGTCGCCAGCGGCGCGCTCGCAACCCGGGCCTTAGCTCCGTGACCACGCCCGCGGGACCCGATCGCTGTCTGTGTCTGCGATCGTGTCACACAGCTGAATAACAAGGAGAGGTAAGTGTAAACTAACCTCTCCCGTGCTTCCTAGTGAGAGTGTCACTGATTGTCTGTTCCCTGTCATTGGGAACGACGATCAGTGACATCACACGCCAAGCCACACCCCCACATAGTAAGAATCGCACATTAGGCCACACTTAACCCCCTACAGGTTAACCCCTTCACTGCCAGTGTAATTTTCACAGTAATCACTGCATTTGTATAGCACTGATCGCTGTAAAAATGATAATGGTCCCAAAATAGTGTCAAAAGTGTCCAATGTGTCAGCCATAATGTCGCAGTCACGATAAAAAAAAAAAAATCGATTGATCGCCGCCATTACTAGTAAAAAAAATATATTAATAAAAATGCCATAACTCTTCCCTATTTTGTAGACGCTATGGGCCAGATTCACAGAGCGATTACGCCGGCGTAACAGGAGATGCGCGGCGTAAGTCTAATTGTGCGTGTGCGTTTCGATGCACGGCACTCCGAAAACGACATACGCAAGAAATCTATTTTTTTTGTCCAGCGTAATTTCGTTAGACAGGCGCATCCGTCCGCGCAAAACTGCGCTAGACAAACCATTGATTTGCTATTCAAATATGCTAATGAGGGAGTTACGGGGATCCACAAAAGAACGTTGGCGCAGCGCAGGCTACGCGGTGTGCGCAACAGCTAAATGTTCTGTCTAAAATTAGACCATATAAAAGCTGCTCTAAAATTAGACAATTCGTCTACATGTCAGATAAAGCAACACTGTTAGTGAGGAGCTGAGCAGTCACACATGTTGCCCAACAAACTGTATGCCAACATGCCAGTGTCATCCATGCTCATAGCTATACTTCTGACTTTAGATGAGCAAAGAAGGAGGAGGGCACTGAGGAGGGCACGGGATTTATTTATTTTTTAACTTTTTTTTGGCTTATATAAACTTTACCATTTAATCTAATCTAATACAATATTCTTATCTGATACAAGCCCCTCACTCTTCACTCTTCACGGGAGAGCATATATCACACACGCCTAGACATCTATGGCATGAGTTATTCTGAGGTGTCTCGCATCTTCAGATTCACCCCTCATGCCATCCTGAATTAACCACACTCCTGCAGGAGGACATCACCAGCCCAACACATGACACTACCCATGACACCCATGACAGCTACATATACAATCAGAGCCCCATCCCCACAGATTTCGAACAGAACATGTATGGGGACAGCTGGCTGGTTGGTGAGTGACATGGGTGGCAGGCATGACTGTCCCCCCCCCCCATGATGCACACATCACAAGGGGCACATGCACGACTAACATCCTCCTGTCTTTTCCCTTCAAAGTGACTCTGCATATGCACTGGGACCCCATCTCATGACCCCATCTCATGCCAGCTCACATTATGCATCTTTGCACGTTAAACACACACATTAATCATGGCACAATGAGAATGCATGCATGCACACCACTGTGGTCCATAGCACAGACATATCACATCCTCATCACATTGGATTGGCACAAGCCCACCATGCAGGACTTGTGAGCAGCAACGCCACGCCAAGGCTCCAATTATGTCACTGTACATTCATACACCATTCACACGGACCTGGGGATCACTTCTCCCTGGTCCTGGGGAACCCTTCTCCACCAAAATTGAGGGTGACACCCCTTTTCCCGCAGGAATGTCACCCCCACATTCCCAAATCATACACAAACAGAACCAAAAAAATAAAAATAAATTGACCAGCAAAAATAAAAAATGGCCAGCAAAAATATAATTTAAACAAAATAACAACAAAGAAAACACATAAAAGACAAAAATCACTCTCAAAGACACGTCACAAACAAACAAACGCTAATAAACAACAGAACAAAAGCACCTTGCTGTATAGGAAGGGATACAAAGGGATGTACTTTTGCAAAGGAAGTGTGTTTGTCTCTGTCTATTTATGCTGTTTGCGTAGTTCACTAATTTGCCCTAGTCCACTTCCAATTTCACTGATTGCGCCGTTCCCGAGTTGTGAGCATGCGCACAGAGGTGCTGACCATGGTCTGCTTCAAGCGCGCATGCGCGAGCCGGCCGGCCCTTCATTTGCATGGGATCACGGCTCATTTCAATGTAACACGCCCACGTCCTTCCCAATTTGTATTACTCCGCCTTGCGCCTCTGAAATAACGTTGCGCAGGCGCAAATTTCTGCGTAAAACCGACGAGAATAGGGTGATTGCGCCGCTACATTGCGCCAGTCTAACGCCGGTCCAATAATGCGCAGATGTACCTGAATCTGGCCCTATAACTTTTGCGCAAACCAATCAATAAATGCTTATTGCGATTTTTTTTTACCAAAAATATGTAGAAGAGTAGTTATCGGCCTAAACTGAGGAAAAACTTTTTTTTTTAATATATTTTTGAGGGATATTTATTATAGCAAAAAGTTAAAAATATTGAATTTTTTCAAAATTGTCGCTCTATTTTTGTTTATGGAGCAACAAATAAAAACCGCAGAGGTGAATGTCAAATACCACCAAAAGAAAGCTCTATTTGTGGGAAAAAAATGGACCCCAATTTTGTTTGGGAGCCACGTCTCACGACCGCGCAATTGTCAGTTAAAGCGACGCAGTGCCGAATCGTAAAAAGTGGCCTGGTCCTTTAGCTACAAAATGGTGCGGGGCCCAATGGGTTAAGAGGGCGTGGCAAGGGGTGTGTCCTATGCCTGCATACTTTTGCCGATTGGAGTACCTAATTCCCATCTCAAAAAGTTAGGAGGTATGCTATAATGGTGATTTTTCATGTGTCAAGAGCGCTGGAAACCCGTTCAGAATTCTTGGGCTGCCTCAGCAAACCATAAAGCACCAAAACACATTACAGCACATCTGGTATAGGATACAAAAGTGTGACAGGACCCCTAATCTTTGCTCTATCACGCGCTACTCCTCTTCTCTTAAAAGCCCAACTTTGGGAAATGTAAAAGTGATCCCTTGCAATGGGGCTGTGCCTACACTAATAGGATTTACTATTCATTTATTCAGGGGAGGAGAGGAAAACCATTTTAACTTTCAGGCCAGTACACACGGCAGAGAACCTCGACGGGCAGAACACATCGTTCAGCCCGTCGAGGTTCTCTGCCGGTCGTCAGAATCAGCGACCTGCCCGTCGGGAAAGGCAACCAGCCATTCATCCCGACGGGCCGTCGAGCAAATAGAGAACCTGTTCTCTATTTGCTCAACGGGTTTCCCGACGGGCGGGGCTCGCAGAGAGCGTACACCCGGCCGAGGTTCTCGGCAGAATGCGGGTCCCAGCGAGGTTCTCGCTGGTTTCTGTCAAGAACCTCGGCCGTGTGTACGGGGCTTCACGTTTACCTGGCAGATGGCACTACCCCATGCCTTGGCTATGGACTGTCTCTTGGGATTGATTTACTAAAACTGGAGAGAGTGTAAAATTGGGTGCAGTTGTACATGGTAGCCAATCAGCTTCTAACTCCATCTTGTTCAATTAAAGTTTGAAAAAATCCTGAAGGCTGATTGGTTTGTTTGCAAAGCTGCACCACATTTTTCACTTTCCAGGTTCAGTAAATCAACCCCTTGGTGCCATCATAATCAGTGCAGGGCTATGGAGCCTGCATTGGTCTTGATGACATCAGGACCTTAGCAGTGGCAGCTGTTTGTTTTTTTTGAGGGGGGCTGCAAACAAGCCACCCCCCCGGTCAGGTCACGCATGGCACAGAAGCCCCCTCGGGTCACGTCAGGGCCCCGCACTTACCCCATCTCATGGGTTTCGCTCCGGCCTGGGGGCTTCTCTCTGGGCTGTGGGCGGCTGCTCTTCCCTAGCATCTATTCCCTCCTCCTCCTGGGGGTTTCAGTTCCACAGCGTCTCCTCCCTCCTCCAATCTGGTCAGATGTCCTTTTCGGACAGTCGGGTGATGGGTCTCATGACCCGCTTCCTTATTGGCCAGGAGGAGAATCAGTGTTACAATAGTGAATATTCATTCACTATTGTAACACAAGTGGGTGGACTCATAGCGCAGTACTCTGCACTCCGAACCCACCCCTTTTTTTAAGCCTAGTAGAGCCTTTGGCTCTAATCACGTGCTTAAATAATCCATGCATCTGGCACCATGCATGTAGATCAGGGGGCTGGATGCATGGATGGAGGGTGGCGCCGTGCGCCCCTAATAGACTGGCCCCCACTGGACCTTAGACCAATGAAGAGAACTGGTATAGCTGCCTAGTGCTCTTCTCCGTTACCCGGGGAAAAAGTCTTTAGAAATAGCTGGGAATAATACAACTAATAATAGTCAGTAGAGGCAGAGAGCACAGAAAGTTATCAGCTGACACGATTTCTGGGAAGATAAATAGGTTTGTATTGCACTTATCAAACAAATATTACAAAGACTAAAGCCGAGTACACACCATTCATTTTTAGTAGGAGCCGCTGTACTAACCATGCAAGGTTAGTCTAGTGATCTCCCCCACTGAGCTGTTCCCATCAGAACATTCCAATCAGTGCTCTCTGCCATCAGCTGCTGTATTTGCCTTTAAAAATTACTTTGCTATATGTCGTTGCCCATAGCAACCCAATTCCAGCATGTTGCCAAGTGTTGTTGCCCATAGCAACCGTCCAGGAACAGCACTGCTATCACTCTCCTTGCACTCAGTTGTATTAATGGACACTCACAACAGCGATAATCCCTGCAACTCAGTGACTGTAACCATGTGTTTCCCCCCGTGGCAATCACAGCGAGTGATCGTGCTCATTGGATTACAAATATGTCCGGCGCTCTGCACAGAGCGGGCATTACCCACTGTTTGCAAATGATTTTATTAATCCTGCCTAACACAGTAGAGAGTGAGCTTGTGAGATGTCTGCTGTTGCCCCTAGTAACAGAGCCACAAGGGGGTGTCATTGACGGGGTCTGCACAGTCATTCCCTTACAGTAGGACATTGCAAGGAGACTTTCCTGTGTTAATGGTGACTGCTGCAAAGTTTGCCTGCCATCAGTTCCAGTGTTGTGACGCAGTTTCTAAAACCAACATACCTGGACAGTGTTTGCAGTTCATCGATGCCTGCCACCAGGTGTCACTACAGTGTGCGCGGCCTCAAGCCTGCTTACAGTTCCTTGCACGCCGAGCCATGCCAGTGCATGGACGGAGTCACGCCCCAGCGGAGGACAGTGACAGAGACCAGCATGCTGCGCGCCAGACACGAGGCTGATGAAGATGGCGGAGGGTGGTAAGAGGAAGCCCGCTAAATCATATGCACTGGTCACCTGATTTGCAGGATCGGGTGCTGGTCGACAGGGCCGCCATCAGGAATTATGGGGCTCCTTACACAGCTTCAGGCATGGGCCCCCCTGGAGCAGAGAACCAAGGAGGGGGGTGCTGCCGCCTGAAATTGAGAATTTCTTTTTTTTAAAAGGGGGGTTGCCATGTGGGGCCATTGGAACCTCTGGGTCCTCTAATAAAATATATATAAAAAAATAAAAATAAACGTTTATAATAAAAGGGGGGGGGGGGTTGCCATCCAGGGCCCTGGAGACCTCTGGGCCCTTTAATAAAAAAAAAAAAAAAAAATATATAAACAAAAATAAAAAATAAACATTTATAAAAAAATATAAAAAAGGGGGTTTGCCACATGGGGCACTGGGGAACTCTGAGCCCTATAATAAATATATATATAAAAAAAAAATAAAAAAAAAAAAAAAAAAAAAATATGATTTTTTTTTAAATAATAATAATAATACTATGTATATATATATATATATATATATATATATATATATATATATATATATATACACTTATATATATATATAAAATAGAATAGAATAAATAAAAAAATATATAAAAAAAGTTTTAATTAAAAATGAAAAAAGGGGGGTTGTCATCCGGGGCCCGGAGTATCTCCAGGCCCCTGAGTATCTCCGGGCCCCCGAGTAAAAAAAAAATGGCCCTTTAATAAGAAATAAAATAAAAATATATTTAAAAAAAGATATATTTTTATAAAAAAAATATAAAAAAAAGGGGGGTTGCCATCTGGGGGCCTCCGGGCCCCTTACAGGTGTACTGCCTGTACCCCCCCTGATGGCGGCCCTGCTGGTCGACACCAGCATCCGGCTGGAACTTACCGGAGAACTTGCCCTGGGGGTGATCGGCGGAGTGGAGGGGCTGTGCATGCTATGTCCCAGGTGCCACCTACCTGCGCCTGGGCCCGGTGTGGACACTGTGGGGATCCACTAACCCGCTTAGGGCCAGTGCAGCAAGAGACTTATTATAATACAAGCCTGCTCACAGGACTGTGCATGCCGCAACTGTGAATCGGAAGGCTGGAGAGGGCCATGTGTCACCTACCCCAGCAGTGAATTTTTTTTTAACAGGCTCATCTTTCCCTGAGTTCCGGGACAAGGAGGGAGAAGAGGATATCGGAAAGACCTGTGGCCTGGCTAGGGGCCCGGAATTTGCAAGTGATATTGTGCGGCCTCCGGTTGATCTCCCTGAACAGTCTCTTTGTGCATACATTTCATGCGTACTCAGCATTGTGTTGTTTTATATAAATTATATATTGGATGCTCTGGTTTAGTTTTTGCGCCATCTACTTGTATTATTTGTAACATTGGTTCTGAGCATGCGTGTTTGTACTTTGGATTATAGTTGGACGGATTTGTGTACACAAGATCGGATAATCCGATGTAACAGATTTATTGCCAGACAGTTGGTGAGCATGAACAGCCAACATTTGTTGTCGTTAATTCAGCCAACAATTTTTTCCCACAAATAGAGCTTTCTTTTGGTGGTATTTGATCACCTCTGCGGTTTTTATTTTTTGCGCTATAAACAAAAATAGAGCCACAATTTTGAAAAAAATTCAATATTTTTTACCTTTTGCTATAATAAATACCCCCAAAAAATATATACATTTTTTTCCCTCAGTTTAGGCCGATACGTATTCTTCTACATATTTTTGGTAAAAGAAAAAAAAAAATCTCAATAAACGTTTGTTGATTGGTTTGCGCAAAAGTTATAGCGTTTACAAAATAGGGGATAGTTTTATGGCATTTTTATTAATAACTTTGTTTTACTAGTAATGGCGGTGATCAGTGATTGTTTTTGTGACTGCGACATTATGGCGGACACATCAGACACTTTTGACACATTTTTGGGACCATTGTCAATTTCACAGCAAAAAGTGCTATAAACATGCCTGATTACTGTGAAAATGACAATGGCAGTGGAGCCAGGAGTTAACCACTAGGTGCCGCTAAGGGGTTATGTGTGCCCTAAGGGAGTGATTCTTACTGTAGGGGGGTGTGGCTGTAGGCGTGACGTCACTGATCGTCTTTCCCTATATCAGGGAACAGACGATCAGTGCCACTGCCACAGTGAAGAACGGGGAAGTTGTGTTTACACACACCTCTCCCCGTTCTTCAGCTCTTGTGACCGATCGCGGGACACCGGCGGCGATCGGGTTCGTGGGTCACGCGGGCGCGGAGCTTCGGACCCGGTCACATGCGTGCCATTCTGCTGACGTTTATAGTCGGTAGGGGGTCCTTAAGTGGTTATCAACCCCAACCCCTACCCTGCCCACCCCTAATCACGCCCTCATAAATTATCTCATGAAATTTAGTTATAAAAATAAATATCAACAACAACTTTATCCATGTCCACTAATGCAGCCTGTGCCCACCAGTGCAGCCCGTATCCAATAATGCAGCCCGTATCCACCAATGCAGCCGGTATCCACCAATGCAGCCCGTGTCCATCAATGTGCAGCCCGTGTCCACCAATGTGCAGCCCGTGTCCACCAATGTGCAGCCCGTGTCCACCAATGTGCAGCCCGTGTCCACCAATGTGCAGCCCGTGTCCACCAACGTGCAGCCCATCTGTGCAGGGAAAGAGTGGAGAGGAATTGCCAGCCAGATGCTCAGAGCGCAGGGAACATCACAGCTTTCATTTCAATTGCTGCGTTTTTACCGCCGCTTGCCGTCTTTTACGTTTTTACCGCCGCTTGCAGTCACATGAAGACCCGTCCTCTGGCTGGAGAACTTGAATACACGTCACCCGTCCCAGGATTGAACGAGTGATTTGTCTATCAAAGTCCCCGGACAAAGAGGAGGGGCTGTATGTGACAGTGAGCGGCGGTAAATCACAGCAATTGAAATGAAAGCTGTGTGTTCCCTGTGCTCTGATCATCCGGATGGCGGCTGCTCTCCTCTCTCTTCCCCTCCATGGTCGCTGGGAGAATGGCTCCCATACCAGCCCTTCCTCGCCAGTCCTCAAAATCCACTCTGTATTTTTGGTATGATTTTCTGATGGTATATACGGGCCATTAGGCTTTGTTCACACAAGCGGCTGGGGGCGGTAAAACAATGCAGTTGAACGGTGGCTTTACAACCCCCAAACGGTCCACCTGAACCTGTGCTCAGGGCTGTACATATGGCTTTCCGAAAATGAAATGGCTTCTGGCATTCATTGGGTGACCAAGAACAATGCATGCGATTGCAGAGTGGTACTATGACATTTACAGGAAGAAGACATAAAGCCCTATGAAGAGCTATTTAAAGTGAATTGCTCTTCACAAACCACTATTTGTTTGAATATGCTCTTAACTACTTACTGCCCTCCCAACGCCAAATGACAGCAGAGCGGAGCGTTGTGGCTCCCGTAAGGTGCCCAGATTAGACGCGATCGCAGGCGCACTGTGTTTCTGGGACACGGCGCGACCCTGATCTAGACAAAGAGCCGTGGCCGTGGTTCTTTGCCCATGTGTCCAATCGCAGCCGATCACATGTAAACAAAGAAGTGCGGTTTATCTGACAGAGTGTGAGGTGAGGAGAGTCGATCAGCGGCATCTTCTCACAAGGGATATGTGAAAGGTAATCAGGCCACTGATCCATCAGTGCCCTGATTACAATGCAGCCCCAGCAGAGCCCAACAGTGACACCAGTCTGTGCCCATCAGTGAGGCCAATCTCTGCTGCCTTTCAGTGTCCATTAATGCCTCTCCATCAGTACTGCCTATCAGTGCCCATGAACATAGCTCCCAACTGTCCCTGATTTCGAGGGACTGTCCCTGATTTGGAGCAATGTCCCTCTGTCCCTCTTTCACCTCATTTGTCCCTCATTTTGGTCTGATCTGTATAGTTGTATAGAAAATTCACTTTTTATCTGGCAAAAAGTGTTTTTCAGTGCTAAAGCTTTCATCCAATTTCAACATTTCTGCATTTGTACATTTTAAAAGCCAATAAAAAGGTAAAGTAGTGGTTAAAAAAAAACCTTGTGGATTTGATTAACCTTTTTTTGGTTAATTCTCCTTTAAGGGGGTGTGGCAGGAGGCGTGTCCTATGCCTACATACCTTTGTTAGTAGGTGTCCCTCATTCACATCTCAAAATGTTGGGAGGTATGCATCAATGCTGCGTATCAGTGCCACCTATTAATGCCCATCAATGCCTGCCCATTAGTTCTAATTAGTGCTGCCCATCAGTGCTGCATATAAGTGCCACCTATCAGTGCTGCATATAAGTGCCACCTATCAGTGCTGCATATAAGTGCCACTTATCAGTGCTGCATATAAGTGCCACTTATCAGTGCTGCATATAAGTGCCACCTATCAGTGCTGCATATAAGTGCCACCTATCAGTGCTGCATATAAGTGCCACCTATCAGTGCTGCATATAAGTGCCACTTATCAGTGCTACATATAAGTGCCACTTATCAGTGCTGCATATAAGTGCCACCTATCAGTGCTGCATATAAGTGCCACCTATCAGTGCTGCATATAAGTGCCACCTATCAGTGCTGCATATAAGTGCCACCTATCAGTGCTGCATATAAGTGCCACCTATCAGTGCTGCATATAAGTGCCACCTATCAGTGCTGCATATAAGTGCCTCCTCATCAGTGAAGAAACAAGGAAAAACTTTTTTATTTTATTTTTTGGCATTTTCTATTTAAAAACCCAGCAGAGATTAATCCCCATCAAAATTTAGTGTAGCATGACCGTGCAATTGTTATTCAAATAGCGACATCGCTGAAAGCAGAAAAATGACCTGGGCAGGAAGGGGGTGAAAGTGCCCTGGGTTGAACTAGTTAACAAAAACTTTTTATTGCGATGGTGTTATTTTGCTCCCTACCTTTCTCTATGACCCCACACAGGAAGTTAGGGGAAATCTCCCCTGTGATGCAGAACAGCAACATAAAGCTGATTTTGTTCAGGCAATCCTACCTTCCATGTTTGTTCCAAGATTTCCCAACACCTCTTCTTTACGGCCTCTCCTAATTAGGGGGCTGAGCCAGCACAGCTGTCCCTACTCAGGGGGTTATATCTCAGCAGGTGGGAGCCCTGGGCTGATTGCTCAGAGTTGTACTCTTTGTGGTGAGTAGTTGTGTACAGCAAGCTTTGGTAAAGACTTTAAGGCAACCTTCAACAAGAGCTAAATGGTAGTGCAGGTTTCAGTAAATGTTACGGTGCTCATTAGTATATCGTTGGGAAGCTGTGTGTTCTACCTTTGTGTGTCATACTATTTGTTTGTTTTTTGTTTTTGTTGTGTGTGTATGTGTGGTTTATTTTTATTTTTTTTGTATGGATTTATATTTTTATAAACTTGGTGTCCCAAAGTACCTGCTGCTGAAATGTTGTGCTGGGGGAGGGGGAAGCAGACATGCTTTATGTTTTCTAATTGCAACACACCATCATTGTGGTGAGGATGATGCATACACAGCTTTTTGTTCTATGGGCCCTAGCTGTGACTCATATTTTATCCTGTGCACAGAAATTAATTTAACTCCCAGTGTTGCCTACTGTCTGTATTTTTACAGACAGTTTGTTTAAAAATTTGTTCGTAAATGTCTGTGGTTGAGGGAATGTGCCAGTAAAAATAGTTGCTTGGCTTGGAACTGTGCATGGAGATTAGAGGCAGGGGGTATTTGTGCCTGTGGTGGCACTGCAGAGGGGGATGGAGGCAGGGGGTGTTGGTGGCATTGCAGAGGGGGATGGTGGTGCATTGCCATGAAATGAGATTTGCCATGGAATGAGATGGTCCGCCTCCATCACATTCTATTGGCTCACTCATGTCACGTGACATATTTAAACGTCAAGTATTGACGCAAACATCAGTCACAGCTAGGCTATCGTAGGGAGAGGATCTCCTCTCCCTGTGATAGCCCGATAGAGCTGTCAGCAGCGTGCCTCCCGCCAGCGCTAAGTACACCCCGCGCCTGCGATAGCGCTGTCAGCAGCGTGCCTCCCGCCAGCGCTAAGTACACCCCGCGCCCGCAGCTCTTCCCCGTCCCCTGTGCTCGCAGCTCTACTCCCCCGTTAAGGCTCATGGAACGGGGCGAGTCTACGCTATTAGCGTAGACCTAGCGTTGGCTACGTTAGTAGCGTAAACCTGCGCATGCGCAGTATTTACAACATCTGCCCAGTAGTAGACTCGCCCTGTTCCATGAGCCTTAACGGGGGAGTAGAGCTGCGAGCATGGGGGACGGGGAAGAGCGGTGTACTTAGCGCTGGCGGGAGGCACGCTGCTGACAGCGCTATCGCGGGCGCGGGGTGTACTTAGCGCTGTCAGCAGCGTGCCTCCCGCCAGCGCCATCGGGCAATCACAGGGAGAGGAGATCCTCTCCCTATGATAGCCTAGCTGTGACTGATGTTTGCGTCAATACTTGACGTTTAAATATGTCACGTGACATGAGTGAGCCAATAGAATGTGATGGAGGCGGACCATCTCATTCCATGGCAAATCTCATTTCATGGCAATGCAGTGGCACTGCAGAGGGTGGGGGATGGAGACAGGGGGTTGTTGGTGGCACAGCAGAGGGGGATGGAGGCAGGGGGGCCTGAGGGAGATTGGAGGCAGAGGGAGCTTGTGGCACTGCAGAGGGGGGGGGGGGGGTGATGTGACTAAATAATTTGCCCTTATTATGTCAAAAATAACATAATTTTTTACCTTAATTTCTACCTTAACCGTTGCATGTAGATATACGTCCACAGAATGGCACGTACAGGCAGATGGACGTGCCGGCACGTCCCTGCCTTCCTGCAGGTCAGGGGTCCGATCGAGACCCCCCCCCCCGCTACATGCGGCGGTTAGTAGGCCTCTGGGATGAGGGGGCGGCTGTTCGTTTCTGTCCACCCCCTCGCGATCGCTCCCAGCGAATCCGCTCCCCCCCCCTCTGCCCGCCCTCTGCCTGTGTAATGTTTAGTTCCGGCGAGAGGAGAGAAGACATCTCATAGTAATTCGCACAACAGCACACTGACACCAGTACACATAGGCACACTTAACCCCTCAGATCACCCCAGCCCCCTATCAGTGTCACTGATTGCAGTGATCATATATTTACTGATCACTGCATTTAGTGTCAGTGTGACAGGCAGTTAGTGTTAGGTTCAGGGTAGCCCCCTAATAAAGGTGTAACCCCTTGATCACTGCCCTAGTTAACCCTTTCACCCCCTTTTGCCAGTGTCACTAAGCGATCGGTTTTCTGATCGCTGTATTAGTGTCACTGTTGCCGCTAGGTAGCTAGTTTTTTTTTTTTTTTTTCTCCCATGTGGCTGAATAAATTTTTGCCTAAATGTTTGACTAAAATTTAGTTTCTTATAACAAAAAGTAGAAAATATAATTTTTCTAAATTTTTGGTATTTTTTCTGTCTATCGCAAAAAATAAAAATCGCAGAGGCAATCAAATACCATCAAATGAAAGCTCTATTTGTGGGAAGAAAAGGACGCAAATTTCGTTTCTGTACAACATTGCATGACCGCGCAATTACCAGTTAAAGCAGCGCAGTGCCAAATTGTAAAAACACCTTTGGGCATTTAGCAGCATATTGGTCCGGGGCTTAAAGCGGTTGTAAACCGCATATACTTTTTTTTTCTTCTTTTTTTTTAAACCTGCAAGGCAAAAGGCATAATCGGCTAGTATGCAACACATACTAGCTGATTATGAAATACTTACTTACCTGGTCCACACGGAGCGAGATGTCATCTTGCTCCAGCGTGTCTTCCGGGTATCTCCACTCCAGTGCCGTGATTGGCTGGAGCGGCGATAACGTCACTCGCGTGCGCATGGGAGATTTCAAATCGGCAAGGCCCGGCGGCTGCCGGTCCTCTCGCCGTAGATTCCCCCCTGCGCATGCACCGCTGCAATCAGCGGCGCATTGCGAGGGAAATATCTCCTAAACCGTACAGGTTTAGGAGATATTCTTTATACCTACAGGTAAGCCTTATTATAGGCTTACCTGTTGGTACAAGTCAAAAAGTGTGGTTTACAACCACTTTAAGTGGTTAACCACGTTACCACCGGTGTACGACAAAATACGTCATTGACTTTGTGCGGTGATATCTGAATGATGGGTGCAGCTACAGGCATCATTCAGATATCACCGTCTTTATCCTTCGATTCTGTGCACAATAAGAACAATCAAAGCGGCAGTTTCTCCCGGTGCTTCTCCGGGCTCTCCCGTGCCATCAGGGGCCCGGAGAGATGGTCATCCGTCATCTCGGACAGTCGGAGGCCCGGGCGCAACGTTATGACATCACGCCCGGTACTCGGAGGTAAACAAAGCTGCAATCGCGGCTGTCGGTATGAGATCGGTGAATGTCTTTTCACCAATTTCATGCTTTGTAAGCCTGGAGGAGAGATGTGGGGTCTTATTGGTCCCACATCTTTCCATAAAGAGGCCTTGTCACAGTGATTCCTATTAGGAGGGATGTTTACATCTCTTGTAATAGGAAAAAAGTGATCAAATTTTTTTTTAAATTGTAAAAAAGTGTAAAAAAAAAAAAAAAATTTAAATGCCCATATCCCTGGTAGCTCGCGAACATGCATGCAAGTCCCGCCCATATATGTAAACGCGGTTCAAACCCCACATGTGAGGTATCGTTGCGTGCGTTGGAGTGTGTGCAACAATTCTAGCACTAGACCATGGGTCCTCAAATTACGGCCCTCCAGCTGTTCAGGAACTACAATTCCCATCATGCCCTAGTCATGTCTGTGAATGTCAGTTTTACAATGCCTCATGGGACTTGTAGTTCCGCAACAGCTGGAGGGCCATAGTTTGAGGATCCCTGCACTAGACCTCCTCTGCAACTCGAATAGTAACCTGTAAAATTAGTCACCTATGGAGATCTTTAAGTACCAAAGTTTGGCGCCATTCCATGAGTGTGCGCAATTTTAAATCGTGACATGTTGGGTATCTATCAACTTGGCGTAACATCTTTCAAATTATACAAAAAAATTGGGCTAACTTTACTGTTTTTTTTTTTTTATCCATGAAACCGTGTTTTTTTTTTTTTCCCCCAAAGAAAGGTGTTTGAAAAATGATTGCGCAAATACCGTGTGAGGGGAAAAAAGTTGCAATGACCGTCATTTTATTCCCTAGGGTGTCTGCTAAAAAATATGTCTTGACATCACAAAATTGTGAACCCAGCCTCAGAAAATGCACCAAAAACATATCTATAGATCTATCACACACGCTTTATTTGTGTGTCTTAAATTTTTTATTTAGGATTCGCATTGGTAAAATATCAGGGGGGGTTATCTCCTGGGTGAGGGTCCTTCCCCGATTCCTTACGCTTTCTCTCAGCACATGGTACACAACCTTCCTCCTGGAGGCACAGGAGTCCCCTCCAGGCCTCTGAATCCTGGCATTTGCTCCTCACATGGTCAGGCTCTACAATATTTAAAGGCCATCTCCTCATCTTCTGGACTGCTCTTGCCCAGGGATTGGCAGAAATCCCTTGAATGTTTAGGCCCCTGTTTCCGTACTACACCCACTAAATTCTGGAACTGTCTAGAAACCAGGGGGAGGTAGTAGACTCGGCCTGCAGAGCCTGCCCACTATACACACTGAACGTCCCTTGACCCCAGTGCCTCGTTTCCACTGAACAGTTTGGGTCGGTACAGTTTGGAGCGCTTGGAATGGTCCGGTCTATTCTTGTGAGCGTCTCCACTGCAAGTTGGACCGTCCCGGGCCATTCAGGGTTTAGAAAAAATGCCTAGTCCACCAATCAGTGGAATGTATTGTAGGTCCGCCCTAATCAAACCGTTCTATTTTCCATGGCCCCACATCTGAAGCAGGACCCAGAATGGTCCGGTCCGGTTCGGTTTTATGGCACACTTTTTTATAATGGAAACGCCCAAAATAGCGTACCGATCTTCTCAGTGGAAACGAGGCACAATTGCACTGACTTCAGACTTAAGGCGCGTGTAACACTACCCCCGAAGGAGCCGCTGGTTAAATACTGGGATTGGCACAACAAGTTACCCTGGTGATGTCTAGGGGTGAAATACCAGTGGCGGAGCAATGATCGAATGTCCAGCAAGTCAATAAAGTTTCCTTCAATGCCTTTATTTTTGCAGCCAACAGGGCAAACATCTTCAGTTTAAGGAAAGGAAAGCTGATGAAGGATAAGAGAACCTTGTGATATCATGCCTGGATGTGAACAGTGCAGACTTGCCCTCGACAATAGCAATAGTTGAACTCGTCGCCACTCCCGAGTGGAGTGGGTAAAGTGCCCATTGGCAGGTTCCCCACACTAACCTGGCAGCTGAGGTGTCGCTTCGGATCGCTGGGGGGGAACAGGCCTCTCTATCTCAGATCTGGCTCTAAGGCCTCTGTAACCGGCCAATTTCTTCAGTAAGTTGGATGGGTGAACGCAGTGAATCCTCCCAGTAAATTTCCTTTAGCATAGGTTACCGGGTGACGGCAAAGTGTACCTGTCAGCATCCTGGTCACCAGATCACCAGATCCCCGATTGGTTCATTCAAGCCCTGTTGGTCAACCTGCCTCCGGGTTCTCCTCAAGCCCCCCCCCCCCCCCCAATTGTACGGCACCCAGCCTGGGATCTCCTCAAAAGAACTATGAACCCAGTAGAGTACTGGGGTCCCTTTCGACCTCTGGTTGAGGTCCAGCATAGCCTGTGGATTTGGCTAGGTGGGCCATGCTGGCAGGGTCCATGGATGCGCACACCCTGAAGGTGGATGCCGCACCTGGAACCGGGACCCCGCAGAACTGCCCTGAGCACATGACACCTGTCAAAGATATATCCCTCCCCAGCATGCCCCGCGAGGGAAAACTCCTCCAATTGGCTGCTAGGGAAAGCTTGCTCTGTCAGAACCCCCTCTACCGTCAACTGCTGACCAGGGATGACGACACATCCCTAGAGTGCAGACTGACCCAGAGGACACTTCTGAAATAACAGGGGTCACCATCCACACAATTGTGTGCATGGGAGCAAGGTACCTCTCCCATTCTTGCTAAATTTAGACTAGTGCCCTCACTGAAAGTAAAGGGGGCACTACACACACTATAAGAAAATCGGGCAAACCTTTTTGTCCGAGGAACATTCGGATAGTGTGTACACAACTTTCAACTGCAGATTTCGAATTTTCGTACAAATATATCCAAAGGGCCAAACTCCAAAACCTTTCTCATACAGGAACAGAATGAATGTTTTTCATTTAGTGTGTACAGTTTTCATACAAGAGAAAACCTTTGCCATATAAGAGTCGGTTCACGCTGGGGCAACACGACTTCCAGCACGACTTTGGGAGGCAACTTGGACACGACTTGAGTATGAATCATCAGGCAACTTACAAGGCAACTTCAAGTTGCCTCCAGGACAGGAGACTTTCAGTGGCCAATCAATCGGCTCTAGGGGAGGGAGGGGTTTGCCTGAGAAATGCATGTCATCTTCCTGTAAAGTTGCTTCAGTTAAGACAGTGATCAGACTTCTGAGGCGACTTCCATTGAAATCAATGGGTACAAGTTGCCTACAAGTCGGATTGAAGTAGTACCGGAACCTTTTCTGAAGTCAGTGACTTCAGTAGTGTGTATTAAGACGGCTCTCATTCACTTCAATTGATTTTCTCAACCACATGACTTGGGGCAACTTCAAGTCGGATCCCAGGTCGCCCCGGTGTGAACCGGCTCTAAGACTTTTTTTTACAAATTTTCCTGGATCGGCTCCAATTTGTTGTGAAACAGTGAGGCAAATCACCCGTGTTTTTTTTTTTTTTTTTTTTTTTTTTTTTTTTTGTACCCCACTTAAAGGGGTTGTAAAGGTAAAAAAAAAAATTCCCTAAATGGCTTCCTTTACCCTAGTGCAGTCCTCCATGTACCTCATCCTTCAATTTTGCTTTTAAATGTCTATTTCTTCTGAGAAATCCTCACTTCCTGTTCTGTCTGTAACTACACATCGTAATGTGAGGTTTTCTCCCTGGTGTGGAGAAAGCCTCTTGAGGGGTCGAGCAGGCAAGTCAAGACACTCTACTTTGCATTTAGAGAAAGGAGCTGTGTTATTGTGCATCCTGACACTCCTGCTTGCCCCATCCCCCCCCCCTCAAGAGGCTTTCTCCACACCAGGGAGAAAACCTTACATTACAGTGTGTAGTTACAGACAGAGCAGGAAGTGAGGGTTTCTCAGAAGAAATAAGGACATTTAAAAGCAAAATTGGAGGACTGCACTAAGGTAAAGGAAGCTATTTAGGGAAACATGTTTTACCTTTACAACCCCCTTTAAGGCTGGTTTCACACAAGTGGTCTGAACAGGTCCACCTATTGGTTTTCCAGATGCACCTCAACGGACCAGCCATTCTCTATTAAGCAGATGATTTCAGCAGACATGTTTCTGCTGGCATCTGATCATATCTGCCAAAAACTGATGGGCGCTCTGTCTAGGGGATCGGACAGGCAGTCCATTTCCATCTGACCACCCCATAGAGAAAAGTGGGGCTGGATCCGCTCTGCATTATCGGAGCAGACAGACTTGTCGTCTGCCTGCTCAGAGGGGATTCTTGAGGCTGCAGGAAAGAAGAAAATTGCATATGTATGGCGAACCTCGGCCAGTTCAACAGGAACCAACCAAGAGTTGAACCATTAGTGGCAGGCTCGATGCACCAATTGCTCAACCTTGGTACAACGGCCCCCTGCATTCACCTCCTATAGCTGTTGTCTATATTCTACTTCTCCCAGTGGGAATGGCTTCCCTCCCAGCTTTGAAAAGCAATGATTAGTGTAGATCTAAACGGAGGCAAGTTTTCAATTCTCAATTAACCACTGTTATGCTCTCATAATTGCATTCAAGCAAGTTATAATTTGTAAAGTGGTTTGTTTTTCTGTTATAAATAAACCTGTTGCACTTGTGTGCTCTGTGCAATAGCATTGCACAGAGTGCCTGGAACCTCCTCTTCTGGGGTCCCACTGCTGCTCTTAGCTCCCCCTCTTCATGATGTGCCTCGATAGGAAACTGCTTCCTTTTGTGACACACCTCCAGGCTGCTGTGTCCATACAGTAAGGCTCAGCCCCGCCCCCTGATCCCTTGTCGCAGGATTTGACTGACAGCAGCAGGTGCCAATAGCTCTTGCTACACTCCGCAAAGAGGAGGAGAGAGCTGCTGCAGACGTGCACAGCACTGCATCAGTGTTGCCAACCGTCTGTATTTTTACGGACAGTTAGTAAAAACGGGCACTTTTTCCCCCCCGTTCGTAAATGTCCATGGTTGCGGAAATGTGCCAGTAAAAATAGCCAAGATCGGTTCGGCTTGGAACTAAGCATGGAGATTGGAGGCAGGGGGTGATGGTGGCTGCGGTGGCACCGCAGGGGGAGATTAGAGGCAGGGGTGTTGGTGGCACTGCAGAGGGTGGGGGATGGATGGGGCTGTTGGTGGCACCGCAGAGGGGGATGGAGGCAGGGGGTGTTAGTGGCAGGGGGGTTGGTGGCACCGCAAAGGGGGATGGTGGCATCGCAGAGGCTGGGGATGGAGACAGGGGTTGTTGGTGGCACCGCAGAGGGGGATGTAGGCAGGGGGTGATTGGAGGCAGGGAGCCTGGGGGAGATTGGAGGAAGAGGGAGATTGCAGTGCCACAATCTTCATCTGCCTCCAACCTCCCCCAGGCTCCCTGCCTCGATCCCCCTCTGCGGTGCCACAATCTTCCTCTGCCTCCATTGTCCCCTGCCTCAATCCCCCTCTGCAGTGCCACAGTTTTCCTCTGCCTCCATTGTCCCCTGCCTCAATCCCCCTCTGCGGTGCCACAGTTTTCCTCCCCCTCCAAAGGGGGATCGAGGCAGGGGGTGATTGGAGGCGGAGGAAGATTGTGGCACCGCAGAGGGGGGTGAAGGCAGGGGGTGTTGGTGGCACAGGGGGATGGAGGCAGGGGGTGATGTGATTAATCTTATTATATCTAATGTTTTTTTACCTTAATATCTATCTTAAATCACATTGCTATTTGCCTAGCGTACTTGTTTGTAGCCTAAATACTGAAATTTGCACCTAAAAATGTAACTTTATTAACTTTTGTGAAATGCCAGTAAAAACGTGTCTGCGCCAGTAAATTTCAATCTGGTAGGTTGGCAACACTGCACTGGATTGAGTTTAAGTATAAGGGGGGAGAAATTTGAGGGGGCGATACACATACTAAAACTTTTTTTAACCTTGATTTGAATACTTTAAGGGTTAGGCTTTTCGACCACTTTAATTTCGGCATTTGCTGCAGTCCTAAAGCTGTATTCTTTCTTTTTCAGGATTCTGTTCAGTCACAGCAGTTTTCCAGATGGTAAGCAAAGAGGACTTTGTGGTGATATCTCTTCAGGATGATGTCATGTGTACCTGACATAAATGTTCAGTGGTAGCCATCTTGTGCCTCAGCCCAGTACTACTGTTCACTATCTAGGAACCAGTGACATCACTGGTGGAAGAAATTCTATATGTAGGGGACATGGAGGGAAGCAAAGACCCAATGGTGGTTTAAAGCTTTCCACCACAGAAAAACTTTATTTTTTTGAGGTGTGCCCATTTATAACGGTTAATTTTAAGCAGAATGTTATTTACACTTGGAGCAATTCCTAACAACTTGGAATGTGTTATTCAGGATTTATATAGCGGCAAGTTTGCGCAGCGCTTAAAAGTTGCATTACAATTTGGTACAAAATTGGAGGGCCCTGCTCGCTAGAGCTTACAACCTAAATTGGCTGCACAGACTTGTCATAGTGATATCACTGATGGCGTTTCCAAAGGATGGAAGACTGTTGGGTGGTTAACTCGGGTGGATTTTTTGGTCACATATTTATAGTTGTGGGTTAAATACTTGATTGGATTTTAATGCACAAAATATAGAAAACCGTTATGCTTAGTAAATGGTTGCAAAACTTGTGCTTTTAAATGTATGGTGCAATCGCAGTTTACATATACATGTGGGACCTGTGTGTGTTTGCATTTTGCACATTAGCACAGGGAAATTTAATTTTTTTTTTTTTTAATTAACTTTATTGCTATTACAAGGGATATAAACATCATCCCTTGTAATGGCACGGGCTGTGACAGGTCCTCTTTATGGAGACGTCTGGGGTCTATTATACCCCAATTCTCTCCTCTAGCATCCAATGCTGCCCATTAGACACAGATAAGTCTGGCTGGTAATGACCAGGTAAACAATGAATTGAAACGGTGCCAAAATCCGCATCACTTCCAGTTTCTGACATCACACAGTGGGAGGAACAGCCGTTCCTCACTGTGTGCCTAGAGGTGGATGCTGCCAGTCGCATCCTCACCAAGCTCTCCATCTGCACGGAAGAGCCCGGTTGGAGGGGGTGGGATCTTGTTCTGTCTATAAAAGTAATCCAGCAGCTTGTTGGAAGCCAGGGTTACTTTTATTTGTGCAGGATAGCAATGGCTAAAGAATATCTTGATCATTGATGCAGCGATGACCAAGATAACCCTTCCTGTCCAAGGATGGTTATAAACATATGGCAGATGCCAAGTGGCTAATATACTGGGGGGGGGGGGGGATCTTTAACTTTGTCTGTCGTTCCTGTATATTTGTCTTCTCCCTATACAGCACACTATTCCCCAACTCTTTATCCTTCCACTGTATGTGACCTTTACTTTAACACCTTCACCTCTTACCTTTGTGGATGACCTGTACATTCAATGTATTTAGTGCACCATTGCCAAGCTCCATGTTTTAATCATACCTGCAGGTTTTCAAACAAATTTGATCACCTTGGTGTCCAAGTGTGTCATATTTTGTTTATACTGTCCTGAGGTTTTTTTATTGGATATGTTTTTGATTTTAGAACAGAACTTTGGAGGAAGTTTTATTTTTTTTTTTCTCCAAAAATTTTACCATTTTATGAAGCAAAAAAACAGTGGTGGTCAAGTCCACCAAAAAAAGTTGGTAAAAGCAATATGATACGGTAAAAGCAATATGATACGTTATGTTAACATAAGGGGGGTGGCGGTTGGCATGCTTTAGAGTATACCTGCAGGCAAAACTTTTTTTTTTCCCTCTTTGTCCTGTTTATTATCATTGGGGGAGGTAAGTCCCAGGTTTTGTGTTCTCAAAGGAAAGAGGGAAAAATCCTTTCAATGGTGTCAACCACAAATTTCCTCTTTTTGGAAGGCTGTCCTCGCTTCCTGTTTGGCTGTGAGATAGGAAGTAAAGGAAAATGTTCACAATGGGACACAGAGGCCAGAAAAACTGACTAGAGTTATAACTTACTCCAACATGCAAAAAACTGTTTGTTCTACGAGAGATTTTTTTTTCTTTCTTTTCACGTTTCCTTTTTTCTTTTTTTTTTTTTTTCCTTCTATATATGAACATTAACAAATCTTTAGCGTGGTTGTTGAGCTAAAATTACTTATCTTATTTTATTTTTTCCATTTTAGGGTATTTCTAAGGGTCTAGGCCCACTCTGCATCTTCCTGAGTACGGAGGAAGGGGTCTCATTTCAGACGGATAATGAGATGTTCTGGTGTTCCTATTGTAATGGGAATAAGTACAGAATCCATGCCCGAGAGATGAAGGACCTTGGTAGTAAATTCCATATATCCTTACTCCAAAATGGCAAGGTCTTATTGAAGGATTTCCGAGACATGTATGTTAGTTGGGTGAACTGTGATGGAATCATTTACTTGGAGACGGAGAAATGCGTCCCAGATACATTGTGTGAGTTTGATGTGTTCAACGATGGGGAGAAAGTGATATTAAAGGCATCCAATGGCCTGTATGTTTGCAGATCTTATAAAAATCGCGAAGACATCATTGAGGTTGGTAAAACTCGCATTGTAGATTGCTGCCGGCTTCGTACTGGAATGGGTGACTTGTATCCTCCTTGTTTTGATATATCTAATGTGGAGCTTAATGATCTGTCAAAACTCAGTTGCCGACCATGTGTAATAAAGAAAGCGATCTTTACCAACAAGACTGAGGAGTCTGAGAGCCATGACTTAACCCTCAGCTGGGAGACTCGTACAACAGAGACCACCCAATGGGAAACCACTTGGGGCCTGAATGCCACACATTCCACCACAGTCTCCCTTATGGCTTTTCAAGCCTCCATGACCTATAATGGCACTTTCCGAAAGGTTGCATCCACAAACCAATCCATTGTCGAGAAGAGGAGCATGACGGTCATTGTTCCAAAGCGCACCAAAGTCACAGCTCAGCTGATTGTGTCTAAAATGGAAAATGCTTCAATCCCCTTTACTGCATTCATCCGCAAGACAAAGATTAGTGGTGAAACGGTCGACCTGGAGGAGAAAGGGGTGTGGCGGGGACTAGTGTATGATAATGTATCTCTGGAGACCAAAGAAGAGCCGCTGTGGTGTTCACTGCTGTAAAGCATTACAGTGCAGCAATTTAAGTCTTGGATGCAGCTCTTATTGCTGCTGATGGTTCCAACCACAGGGCTAACCATGTCCAACAAGTGTCATTGCTGTTGATGGGTAAAACCAAGACTGGCCAAGATATCTTGTGGATGTTTTAAAAAAATGCAACATGAAATGTGTTTTGATTACACATATTGTATTCATTGCTCTTCAGCCTGGTCAGAAAATAAGAGCACTAGTTGATATGGCTTGAAGCTTTGACACCTGAGTAATATTCTATATGACCCAGCTACTTATGCAAGAAATACAAAAGACCTGAACTCTGCTCAGCTACAACACTTCTGCAGTATCATTGGGGTTGGGTCCCCAGGAATGTTTGTGGGGTGGGGGGCTGTGGTGCTGTTGACCAAATGTTTGTGTATATATTCATGTACTCATGTTGCTGGCACGCTGCTGTTCTGTATTTGCACTTTTACAAATCTAAAAAACTACTATTTAAAAATAAAAGCAGTCTGCACTGAAATATCTGTGTAGTGTTTGTAAAAGTGTGTTGGAAAGAAGGATAAGATATTTTGATAGACAGAGGACTGTCCTCTAACACGTGTCATGCAATATGTCAAAAACTCTCCTTCTCCCACAGGCGCTTTGGTTCCCAATATACAGACTTAGGGTTTCTTCATAATACGATGTTTTATTCTTATTCTTCAAGACAGGACAAGCCAACAGTCAATGCTTACATCTTAGCAGCTGGTAAAACATGGCAGGATGGTACTTCAGAAACAGGAATTAGATGGTACATCTTCTCTGCTGGATAGAGCCCCTTCCCCCGTCGGGTCGGGTGACCCTGAGGTCCCTCATCTCTCTGGCCGGTGACCCTAAGGCCCCAGAGCTTCCCTCGCTAGCTATGCACATCACATGTGTTCTTATACTGTTTTTAAGCCATGCTCAGCACAATTTCTTTTTGGAATAGCTCCAAGAAAGGTGACAAGTTTCTGCCTCAAATGTAACGCCCCCTTGTGTATATTAAGAAATACTTCTCCTCCCATTGTCTTGACGTGAACTCCAAAAATACATGTAGTCTACGACAGATGTAGTGTCCTATAACTGACTCAAGCTACCTCAAAATAGCCATGTTTAAACCAAATGATTCAGAAACGTTTATCACATAAAATAGTAATAAATTCAAAATCTAACAGTGTTGCATTTTGTCTGGTAAATGTAGTTAAAGGTAAACTCCCCCAATAATCCTAATTACCACCTCAGGTGCTTGTATCAACACTGTCAATTTACACAGCGATATACACTATAGTATACATTCACATCAGTCCCTGCCCTCAAGAAGCTCATAATCCAAGGTTGCTAACTCTCATTCACACAATGGGGAAAATTGTTTGATCCCCTACAGATTTTTTTTTTTTTTTAACCACTTGACTACTGGGCACTTAAACCCACTTAATAACCAGACCAATTTTCAGCTTTCGGTGCTCTCACATTTTGAATGACAATAACTCAGTCATACAACACTATAACCAAATGAAATTTTTGTCCTTTTTTTCCCACAAATAGAGCTTTCTTTTGGTGGTATTTTATCACCTCTGCGGTTTTTATTTTTTTCACTATAAATGAAAAAAGAACGAAAATTTTGTAAAAAAATGAATTTTTCTTCATTTCTATTATAAATTTTGCAAAAAAGTAATTTTTCTTCATAAATTTGGCCTAAAATGTATACTGCTACATATCTTTGGTAACAAAACAAAAAAAAAATTAGATATTATTTAGTCTGGGTGAAAGTTATAGGGTCTAAAAGCTATGGTACCAATTACTGAAAATTGATCAATTTGATCACACCTGATGTACTGACATCCTCTCTCATTTCTTGAGACCCTAACATGCCAGAAAAGTACAAATACCCCCCAAATGACCCCTTTTTGGAAAGAAGACATTCCAAGGTATTTAGAAAGAGGCCTGGTGAGTTTTTTGAAGTTGTAATTTTTCCCACAATTCTTTGCAAAATCAAGATTTTTTTCATTTTTATTTTCTTTCCACAAAATGTTCATATTAGCGGGTTATTTCTCACACACAGCATATGCATACCACAAATTACACCCCAAAACACATTCTGCTATTCCTCCCGAGTATGGCGATACCCCATGTGTGGGACTTTTACACAGCGTGGCCACATGGAATGGCGCCAAACTTTGCGACTTAAAAATCCCCATAGGTGACGCTTTAAATATTTTTACTGGTTACATCATTTTAGTTGGAGAGGAGGTCTAGGGCCAAAATTATTGCTCTCGCTCTAACGTTCGCAGCGATACCTCACATGTGTGGTTTGAACACCGTTTTCATATGTGGGCGGGACTTGCGTATGCGTTCGCTTCTGCATGCGAGCTCACGGGGACAGGGGCGCTGTATGCCCAGAGTATTGCGGAGTATGCCCAGAGTATTGCGGAGTATGCCCAGAGTATTGCGGAGTATGCCCAGAGTATTGCGGAGTATGCCCAGAGTATTGCGGAGTATGCCCAGAGTATTGCGGAGTATGCCCAGAGTATTGCGGAGTATGCCCAGAGTATTGCGGAGTATGCCCAGAGTATTGCGGGAGTATGCCCAGAGTATTGCGGGAGTATGCCCAGAGTATTGCGGGAGTATGCCCAGAGTATTGCGGGAGTATGCCCAGAGTATTGCGGGAGTATGCCCAGAGTATTGCGGAGTATGCCCAGAGTATTGCGGAGTATGCCCAGAGTATTGCGGAGTATGCCCAGAGTATTGCGGAGTATGCCCAGAGTATTGCGGGAGTATGCCCAGAGTATTGCGGGAGTATGCCCAGAGTATTGCGGGAGTATGCCCAGAGTATTGCGGGAGTATGCCCAGAGTATTGCGGGAGTATGCCCAGAGTATTGCGGGAGTATTGCAGAGTATTGCGGGAGTATTGCAGAGTATTGCGGGAGTATGCCCACCAGAGTATTGCCCAGCATTGCAGAGTATGTGCAGCAGGGATGGCTGAGCAGGGAGGGATGGATGGATCTGTGACTACATTTGTCACAGATCCATCCCGCAGCACTGGCGCTGCCATCCGCTCCCTCCCCTCTCCTCTCACACTGTACCGATCGGTACAGAGAGAGGAGGGAGGAACCGGCGTCATCAAATGACGCCGGTCTGTTTACATCTGATCGCGCCGTCATTGGACGGCGCGATCACGTGGTAAACCGCCGCTATCAGCGGCGATTTACCGTGATTCGTGACCCGCCGGGTCCTCTGGACCCGACGGTCATGGACATTCCCGTGTGCGCGCCCTAGGGGGCGCGCGGGAGCGCGACTCTGGAATCACGTTATATAACGTGATCCCAGAGTTAAGCAACCACCTTGCCGCCGTTATTTTTCGGCAGGTGGTTGCTAAGTGGTTAAAGCTTGCCCACCTACAAAAATGACTGGTCTATAAAATAAAATTTAGAATATCAACCACAGCATGATATAAATGGAGTTGGGTTCAGTGAGTCCAATAGCACATGTAAGTATTTGATCCCCAAGCCAAACCTAACTTGGTGGCGAAACCCTTGCTGGCAAAAAGAGGCAAGCTTTTTGTAGCTGGTTACCAGGTTGGCACACATCTCGGGAGGGATTTTGGTCCACTCTGTACAGATCTTTTCTAAAATCTGTTTCATCGCCCTCCATTTTCTATAGGATTAAGGTCTGGAGACTGGCTACACCACTTCATGACCTTAACGTGTTTCTTCTTGAGACACTCCTTTTGTTGCTTTGGGTCTTTGTCATGCTTTAACAGACTCCAAGACTTCTATAGGTAGACAGCCATGCAGGAAAAGGCACCCAGCAGGACACCACGTCATCATATGTAGGGTTGCTGTCTTATAGGAGTGTTATTGAACAGTTTCTAACACAAATTGTAACAAACTGTAATTCCTCTACAATCACTTCTTGTAGATCTTTACTCAACTGAGCTCCCAGTCTATCACTAGACTTTTTACTATTGGTGCTGGCAGCTACATATACATTTTTACAAGCAGCGCAAATTTTTTCCTTTATCACTAGACTTGCTGATCCATTGCCACTGGATCTCCTGAGCTCTTCCAAACTTCTCACTGAGTATCTTCCTCAAGTGTCACCCCACTGGCCTGCTTGGTCCCTGGCTTGGCACACAATGCTGATCTGCAACCGTCGCCTCTGCTTGCTGGGTCCCTGGCTTGACATCTGCTGAAGTTTTCCAATTCTTCACCGTCCCCAGTTGGTGAGAATGCTGCGCCGGTACATGCTTCAGCTACTCGCTGTGGTCCCTGGTAATAAGGTGGCTGGTCCCTTAGTGGCGACAGCTTCCCCTCTGACCATGACGGGTTCTCCGGCCGGCAGAACTGTCACTTATGGTTGGACTGCAAGCCAGTCCCAACTCTACACCACTCTTTTGCTTCTAGATAGGCCTTCAGACAGCCTAGCGCTCAGATTTCCCCCAGGTTAGGCCTCGGGCTCTGGCCTAGCAGCCTGGGGCAGCACAACACGTGTCCAGACAGCCATCCAGGTGGCACAGAACCCCAATCACCCGACCTCACCCAAATTTACTCTCCCAGCAGGCCAAGAGACCCAAGAAGATCCCTGCCCATTGGCTGAGACCCCATCTATTTCTGATCTGTCCTTGCAATGCCCTTATCTAATGTCACCAGATACCTGGCCATCTAGTGACAAAGTGCAGCAATTCCATAATTGGGCCTCTTTCATGTCGTCAGATCGAAAAACTGTCCATTTGTCAGTTTACATGCGGTTTTTCTGAGTATTTTTTAATTTTTTTGACAGGTGAAAAATAGGGCTTTCATTCGTTCAAAAAAACGGAAGTGAATAAAAATAGGTGATCATCCATTGTTCCATAGGAATGCATTGATGTCTGTTTTTTCATCTGTCAACTGATACATGAAAACGGGCAAATAGTATGTGTGAAAGGGGCTTTAGGGTGGAAATAATTGACCAAGACAGGTAAATTTACTAGCAACCCTACCTAACCATCAGGGTGCTACATCTGCATGCATGGACACATAGAACACTAAACTGCTTCTACAGGCAGAACACAAAACTCCGGTAGAAGCAATCATTTTTTCTGCCAGTGTGCATGGAGCCTAAAGGTATGTAAGCTCTCAACAAACTATTTCTCTAGTGCGTGGAACAAAGAGGCAATATTAAATTGCGGCATATAGACTGCTCATAGAACCAAACTGATGTTTTATTGGGTACAAAATCGTTAAAACCACCTATTAGGTTATTGACTGGGGTGGTCACTCCCAGACAAGGAACACACAGAACCACTTGACACTGCAGGAGATCATGCTACAAGAAACAAGCGCAACACCTAATACAAGTTGGTCCGAACACCAAAGTGTGCTGACCCACGGAGTACTGCCACGGCCAATTGCTGTATGTCCGTAAACAGAAAGGTGTTGCCTATGGTAGTGCTCCTGTGTGTCAGCTCCCTTGGAGTCTCGAGCTGGGGGAGACTGCTAGTTAGCTATGGTGAATACTAGGGTGCTATGCAGCTGGATATACTGTGGAACCTGTCCCATCAATACATCTCATGGGGGAGGAGCCAGAGTTGTCCATCCTGTGTGCAAACTTCCCAGCCTGGTTGGGGATGACAATGGAAGGACTGTCACGGGGGAGCCAAGTATCGGGACAATTGCACCCCCCCCCCCCCCAACACTCTCACACCATGCATACATAGGCTACATTCACAGCGGCGATTAGTGGTAAAAAAAACAGATGTGTGGCACGGACCGTGGGGGGGGGGGGGGGGTGGGGTAGGTAGAATCCAATAGTGGGTGATCACTGGAGTGCGTGGGAGAAATAACTGGAACTGATCTTTTGTGGCTCTACCTACGGCAGCTGAAAGCTGGCGGAAGGGAGGAGGAGCTGCTAGATTGGTTCAGTGATTGGATTTGTGTCCACATGTGATTCCCACTGCCCCCCCCCCCCCATATGCCCCTGGAGCCCTCAGGCAGTGGCGCCTGTGCGTTAAGATGGCCCTGATACTGACCAGAGATCACCAGGTGAAAATAAGGGGGAACGACAGCCTAAAAACAAATGCCACCACACACATTACAATTGGTAGTACAATCTACTTTAGATCTACCAACGACTGTATAGTGCAAGGGCCCGCTTGACTGGATATATTAAGCAGGTCCTTTATATTACATAATATTTTATATTGCATAATATTTTGGGAAATGTAAAAGTTAATTGTGTAGCCAGATTTTTAACCTGTATGGTGACCATAAGGATTGGTAAGCTGCACTATAATTTAGTTTTTGGGTTAAAGTGATTGCAAAGGTTTGTTTTTATTTTCTAAATCGCAAACATTTTATACTTGCCTCCTCTATGCAGTTGGTTTTGCACAGGGCAGTCTGGGTCCTCCTGTTCTCAGGGTCCCTCTTTGCTGCTCCTGGCCCCTTCCTCTTGTTGAGTGCCCCCTCAGCCAGCAACCATCTATGGGGGCACCCAAGGTAAGTCACAGCTTCATGTGTCCATTCAGATACGGAGCCTGACCCGACCCCACCCCTTCTCTCCCCTAATTGGCTAACTGACTTTGTTTGACAACTGCAGTAGCCAATGACGCTGCTGCGTCTCACTCAATCAGGAGGAGTGTCCTAAATGGCCGAGGGAATCGTGGACATCGCCGGAGAAAGATGGGGCTCGGGTAAGTAATTAAAGGGGTGCTGGGGTGGCTGCTACGCATTTGTAGAGCTACCCCCGAAGGAGCCGCTGGTTTGATTTGGGATCGGCAAATTAAGTTACTCCAGCTTGGTCTAGGGATGCACTAGAAGAATTAAGTAGTAAACGGAGGTCCACACAGTCAAAGATTTTCTCAATGCTTTAATTCCAGGCCAACATCAATTTTGGTGAAGGAAGAATAGGTTGATGAGAGAAGAGGAACATTCAATGTCAGGCCTGGATATACGCAAGGCAGGTCAGCCCTTAGTAGCACAAATTTTCACACGTCGCCACTCCTATGAGACTGAGTGGGTAAGGTGCCCCCGGACCGGTGTCTCTCACACAGACCTGGCACCCGAGATGCCACCTCGAATCTTAGCTGGGAGGAACAGGTCTCTCTCACAGGCCTGCCTCTAGGCCTCTGCCACAGGCCAGTTAATTTGGATGGACTAAATGTTCGAACAGAGCGAATCCTCCCAGTAGTTTCTCAGCATAAGTCACTGAGTGGCAGTGAAGCGTACCTGCCAGCATCCCGGTCACCGAATCTCCATCTGGGACTCTCTTAAGCTTCGGAAACCCAGTAAATCACTGAGGTCCCTTGATTCTTGTCTCTGGCTGAGACTCAGGAAAGCCCAGGAACCTAGCCAGGCGGGCCGTGCCGGCAGGGTAAATGGGCGCGCACACCCTGAAGGTGAACGCTGCACCCCGAGTCCGGGACCCCGCACACGTGAAGAAGAACACCGAAGACCCGACCTAGGTCCCAGATCTACCCCTCCCCAGCATGCCCAGCGAGGAGAAACCCTCTCCCATTGGCTGCTGAGAAAGACTCCATCCGCCAGAAATCTCGCTGGCTCCCACTGCCGGCCAAGGATGAAATTACATCCCCAGAATGCAGTCCGAGCCAGTGGACCTTTCCAGAATGGCGTAGGTCAACAACCTAAACAAATCACAACTAGGAGCAACTTGACTCTCCCAGTTCAACTAGTTTTAAACGCAGCGCCCATGCAAAAAGCAAGGGGGCGCTACACACTTTTTTTTTTTTAATCTTAATCCATAGAATGCATTACGATAAAAAAAAACTCCTGCCTTTACAACGCCTTAAATTACTGCTTTAACCTTACACCGGGTAATCCTAAAATGCGAAGACTCAAATGTAAAGCACCAGATTCAATGGTTACCCCCCCCCCCCCAAAACTGTAAATCATTCTAATGGGAGTCATAGCTGAATATGGACATTGTGGTTTCCTAGCTCATCTTTGCATTGCTATCAAATGTTTCAAAATGTTATTTTTTAAGATTGACATGACTGCTTCTACTAGGAAAGAATTTGTGTTGAAAACGTTAACCTGCATCATCTTACCGAGCTGGAAGGAATTAGTATAGTTTGGCTAATTGATGAAAATTTGCTTTAATGGGTCTCTTGGGCAGGATAGTCCTGCGTGTATCTTTCTTGAGACTCCCAACGCTTCCTCTGCGTAAACACACCTCCGTAGTGTCTCTACAGAGCGTCTATTGAGCCTTTGGGATCTACAAAGTCTGATCAGTTTTACCTGTTTGTTCTCCAACAAGCTATCTAAGAATGGAGCCCAGTGTGTTTGTTTATTGTTATGTATGATCAAATATATTGATCAAAATTTAGACTGTATAAGTAATAACTGTCTCCAGCTGCAGTTCAATTAGGAACTGCAGAAAGGAAATCTATTGAATATAAAGTGGAGATATATTATATTTCAATATTAATGCTTCAATGCTATATTTTGCTTCAATACAAAACCCCCACCTCCTACAGTACAATTCCCGCAATACTGAATGCTCCACACAAAACAGATATTATTCCTGATGGCAATATCTGAGGGGATTGATAATATTGGTAGAGTCTGGGATTTGCGCATTCGCATAGGTGCACGCCTTCTGAAGTACGTCCCTGACACACATCCATGTCCGCTCAGTTTATTTAGCATGGACACGGACCAAGTCCGCTCTCTTTGTGCACAGGTGGCCATGAGTGAACTGACTTTTCTGTCCATTTACACATAACTACCCTCTAATCTGCCTAACTGGAAAGATGTGTCCTCTTTAATCTTTTTTTTTTTTTTTTTGTGAACTCGAAATAAGACCATTTACACCTACCTGTCCATAGGAATGCATGGACCTTCCGATCAGGTCCACCAAAAAAAACTGACAGGCGGACCTGACCGGATCGCCTGTGTGAAAGGGGCCTTAGAAGTTGTAACTAACCATATAACACTGCTGAGTTTTTTTACAATAACTAAGGGTTACTGTCCATGTTTGCCTTAAAGCAGGGGTCTCCAAACTGTGGCCCGAGGACCAGATGTGGCCTTTATCCGGTCCTTGGGGCACTATTCCTCCAACTGATATGAGGTACTATTCCTCCCACTGACACCAACAAAGGGACCAGGGGAGGGTTTGGCCAGGGGGCAGGGTGGCAATTACCTTCCGGGCTACTCTAATTTATGTTCAAAATGGCCGGCAGCTGCTGCCCACTACCATTTTCTTTTTTTATTCTGCACTAGGAAGTTGGGCCGGGGGCCCGACCACAGTTACCTCTAGCTGTTGCATTCCGGGAGTTGTAGTCCATGCTAAATCTCCCGGTGGGTGGAAAATGGAGCAGCGCAGAGGAAACTACAACTCCCTGGGACCAGATTCTTGGAAGTAGGCAGGCAGAGGCAGTGTGTGACAGGGAGTTGGGACGCAGTGCTACAGGGCTGGGCGCTGGCTGCAACTTGACCCCAGGACCAGGAGCATTACCTCCCCCCCCCGGGAGGCTGTAGCATGCAAGGACATGCTGAGCTGAGATCACTGAGGTGAGAGACCCTGACCCCCCCCATACACCCCATGTAACCTGCCCCAGTGATCAGGCTGCATTGATGGGCACTGGAGTTGGCTGCACTGATGGGCACTGGTGAGGCTGCATTGAAAAAAACAGGTGGGCCATGGAAGCTTATTCGGCAATTCAATGGGCCACATGACTGGCCCTAAGGCTGCCAGCCCTCCCCTGAAGGGGACACTATTTCTTTTACCGATAGAAATAATGGGATACTATTCCCCCTACTGATAGGGGCCCTACTTCTCTTACTCACCACCAACCCTGAGACTATATTTATTCTCACTGGTGCTGGGCCCAAGACATTTTCTGCCCCCGCTGACTACAATACGGCCCTCCTAAAGTGTGAAAGACAATAAACTGGCCATTTGTTTGGAAAGTTTGGAGACCCCTTTCTTAAAGAATGAGAGATCTTCCAAATTGATTTTGGACCCTAATCTTGGCATTTGCATAACGGCATAAACATTTCTGTTACTTTGTATTATGTCAGATGTTTATTTTAGGACTATATTGCTCCACAGACCTGTAAGTAAACACTTATCCACCTATTTGTAAGTAGAGACCCAACTGCAGATACAAGTGCTTGAGAGAAGTCAGATTGTTCCTCCATGTCTGTGTTACTGATTTTATTACTTTTACCTTTCTTTACTCTATAACTCCTTATTGGCAGAGTTACTTATTGTCTACTGCAAAGTGAATGATGAGAGCTCGTTCAGAGAGAAAACGGTGAAGATAAGTGTAGCTCCAACAATAAAATAACATGAGGGCCCTCTGTGCATTCTTTCATGGACAGCAAATAGATAACCGGACACTTAATGAAATTATTTAATGCAAATGAAATTGATACACATTGTTAATAGGGCATTGTTCTTCTAGTGAAACGGAGGCCTCCTCTAAAGTAACATAGGAAGCCAAGGACACATTGTTGTGAAGTACTTTCAGCAGATTGGGGGGGGGGGGGGGGGGGGGGTGATTTTCTGAAGGGTGCAGGAACTTTACTAATGGGGGAAAGGCTGGTCATAAGAGTTCAGTTGGATGCGCTGGATTGGTTTTTAATGTGCTTCTACATTAGTTGCATACTGGTCTTGTCTCAACATAAATACTTTATTTAGTGGACACCTCTTGTAGACATGGCCATAGATGTAATATTGTCACCCAGTCAACTAAAACATTATTATATCATGCCTGTGTAGCCCAATAATGCCCATACACAGAAGCCTAGTATACATGGACTGTAATGTCAGGCGGCATTGGACGGTTCAATAGAAACTGTTCGATATTCGGCCCATGTGTACTGCAGCCGGTACAACAGTCGAAGAAGCATGACCAAAAAGTTCTGCCAGTCGGCTACCCCCTGTCAGAACACAATAGCACAGCAGGGGAGATCGATTTGCTAACATTGGAAAGTTTGTACATTGGCTCCTCCTAAACTGTCAGGCCCAGATTCACAGAGCGATTACGCCTGCGCAACAGGAGATGCGCGTGCGTAAGTCTAAATGTGCGCGTGCGTTTCGATGCACGGCATCCCCAAAACGAGATACGCAAGAAATCTGCTTTTTTTTGTTCGTCGTAATTTCGTTAGACAGGCGCATCCGTCCGCGCAAAACTGCGCTAGACAGACCATTGATTTGCTAGTCAAATATGCTAATGAGGGACTTACGGGGATCCACAAAAGAACGTTAGGGCAGCGCAGGCTACGCAGTGTGCGCAACAGCAAAATGTCCTGTCTAAATTTAGACTATAGAAAAGCTGGTCTAAAAAGAGAAAAAAAGTCTACCTTTTAGATAAAGCAACACTGTTAGTGAGGAGCTCAGCAGTCACACGTGTTGCACAACAATCTGTATGCCAATCTGTATTCATGAAAAAAGAAGGATGAGGGCACTAAGGAGGGCACGGGAGATGTTTTTTATTTATTTTTTATTTATTTTTTTATTTGCTTATATAAACTTTACAATTTAATCTAATCTAATACAATATTCTTATCTGATACAAGCCCCTCACTCTTCACTTGATATATCACACATGCATAGACATCTTTGGCATGAGTGATTCTGAGGTGTCTCGCATCTTCAGATTCACCCCTCATGCCATCATGGAATTAACCACAACCTTGCAGGAGGACATCAGCAGCCCAACACATGACACTACCCATGACAGCTACATATACAATCAGAGCCCCATCCCCACAGATTTCGAACAGAACCTGTATGGGGACAGCTGGCTGGTTTGTGGGTGACATGGGTGGCAGGCATGACTGTCCCCCCCCATGATGCACACATCACAAGGGGCACATGCACTACTAACATCCTCCTGTCTTTTCCCTTCAAGGTGACTCTGCATATGCACTGGGACCCCATCTCATGACCCCATCTCATGCCAGCTCACATATGCATCTTTGCACGTTAAACACACACATTAATCATGGCACAATGAGAATGCATGCATGCATACCACTGTGGTCCCTTGCACAGGCACATCACATCCTCATCACATTGGATTAGCACAAGCCCACCATGCAGGACTTGTGAGCAGCAACGCCATGCCACGGCTCCAATTATGTCACTGTACATTCATACACCATTCACACAGACCTGGGGATCACTTCTCCACGACAAATGAGGGTGACACCCCTTTTCCCGCAGGAATATCACCCCCACATTCCAAAATCATACACAAACAGAACCAAAAAAATAAAATAAATGACGAGCAAAAATAAAAAATGCCCCAGCAAAAATATAATTTAAACAAAATAACAACAAAGAGAACACAAAGACAAAAATCACTCTGCAAAACAGTCCCTAAATATATCAAAGACACGTCACAAACAAACGCTAATAAACAATAGCACCTTGCTGTATAGGAAGGGAAACAAAGGGATGTACTTTTGCAAAGGAAGTGCATTTGTGTCTGTCTATTTATGCTGTTTGCGTAGTTCACTAAGTTGCCCAAGTCCACTTCGAATTTCACTGATTGCGCCATTCCCGAGTTGTGAGCATGCGCACAGAGGTGCTGACTATGGTCTGCTTCAAGCGCGCATGCGCGAGCCGGCCGGCCCTTCATTTGCATGGGGTCACGGCTCATTTTAATGTAACATGCCCACGTCCTTCCCAATTTGTATTACTCCGCCTTACGCCTCTGAAATAACGTTACGCATGCGCAATTTTCTGCGCAAAAGCTACGAGAATAGGGTGATTACGCGGCTACATTGCGCAAGTCTAACGTAAAGGCGGTGCGCTACGCCGGTCCAATAATGCGCAGATGTACCTGAATCTGGCCCTTAGTTTTTTTTATGCAGTCCTGCTAGGTTTAAAAAAAACTAGTAGGACATATTTTTACCTTACAGCGGAACTCCACCCATAAATTAAGCATCTAATTTCCTGACCATCTATCACATTTTTTAGGCCTTTAAGTGCAAAGACAAGAGAAACACCCAAAAGTTCACCACATTTTGCAAACTAGACTCTCTACCATATTTAATTTAGGGGCATAGACAGCAATTTTTTTACCACAAGTTTATGGAAACCGGAAAAATAAAATGAACATTTTTTATTTTCACACACAGCTGTCAATTAAAAAGATATTTCTAATGCACAGCATGGATATACTTAGAATTACACCCCAAAACTTATGGGGATACCCTATTTCACCACGGTGACACTGCACTGGTGTGGCTAGTGATCAGGGACACTGGCTGGCTGCACTGGCATACAGATTCACTAGAGCTGTCAGCCAGTGGTTCTTATCACTAGCCACCATAGTGACACTGTACTAGGGTGGTTAGTTATCAGGGATGCTGGCTGCTCTAATAACACTGCACTGGGTAAAAACATGGTTTTCACTCAGTGTGTGAGAAGAGCTGGCTGCAACATGCTGCCTGTGTTTACATCTGTGATTGCTGTGATTTTTCACAGCGATCACATAGTAGAGGACCAATTTCATCAGCCTCATACCCCGCTCTGTGATCTGCTGTCTTCAATGGATGCAGCAATCTAAGAGTGTGCTTTTGAGCAGTGCAAAATAGCCTTCCACCCTCAGCAGACTGTCGTCTGGCCGTTTATGTATACTGGCCAGATGGCAAGTCCCCATTGAACTTATCTCCATGGCTGATTAGCTGCACATACCTATGCAACCGATGCAGTAATCTGGAAATATGAAAGCCCTGTTCTTCTTCTCCCTCTTTCCTTATGGCTTTAAGGACAAATCCGACCCATTTTAGTTGGTCTTGTTCTAGCATGTGACCACTTTGACCACTCGTAATTGCTCTGATCCATCTTGGAAGTCCTAAGGAAACAAGGGAAAGAGGAGTGCACACAGAGGTGGCCTCAATTAGGAACACCATTGCTAGCTTACACTGATCTGATGATACTGTACTGGTGTGCCAGCAACCAGGAACACTGTTGCTGACTGCACTAGTCTTGGTCATTAGCATTGGTGTGGTGCAATTAGGAGCATGGTTTCTGGTTGCACTGGTCATGACACTGGGCAGCATGATGTGGCAGCAATGAGGAACACTGTTGCTGGCTTACACTGGTATGGTGTAATTGGTCCTGGTCTGGCAGCAATCAGGAACATTGTGGCTTGCTGCACTGATCTGGTGATAAAGGAATGGTGTGACAGTAATCAGGGATACTGGTTTAGCGGAACAGTACTGGGGTGGCAGCGATCAGGGACACTGGCTGTCTGCACTGGTATGATCAGTAGCATTTTTCTTTTAAACAGTATGGCATCACCAAAGCAGCCAGCCATTGCCCCTGATTACTAGCCATACCAGTATAGTGTCACCATAGGGATATTGTCCTGGTGTGGCTAGTGATCAGGGAAACTGTCTGGCTGCTCTGATGACACTGTACTGTAAGAAAAACACTGTTATTGCTGTGGAAACATTCTTCCAATTGGTGTGAGAAGAAACAGAGTGCTGGCTGCAACACAGTCTTTGTTTGCATCTGTAATCTCTGTTACTGTTTACAGCACTTACATAATAAAATGTGCCAATTTCAATAGCCCTGCGGTGCAAAGGGGAGGCCATTTTGAAATGGCCTCCCACCTTCATGAGACTGCCACTTGGCCACTCATGAAAAACAACCAGATGGCAAATGGTTTAAGTGAAAGTAAATCTGGCTTTAGGCTTTAAAGTATCAGTTCACCTGGTCACAAAAATAAAAGATGAACTAATACTTTACACCCTCCTTATCCCCAATGGTGCTGGACTTCTGCACCTTATGCTGGTGCAGCAGTCCAGAGATTTTAAAGCCAAGCTCTTCTTCCCCTTCTTTCCTTAGGGCTTCAAGGACTGATCAGAGCGATTTTGATTGATCTTGTGCGGGCACGTGACTACTTTGACCAATCAAAATTGCTATGATCCAACTTGGAAGCGCTAAAGAAAGGAAGGGAAGAAGAGCGTGGCTTTCAAATCCCTAGCTGTTTGGGCAGCGACAGCTAATTACTCATTGAGGTAAGTGAAATAGGACCTTGGGGGTGGTGAGGGTGTACAGTGGTAGTTCCCCTCTTAATTTATTGGTGAAAAGTTGAACTTTTTAAGGAGGCAAGTCTGCTTCCAGGGAAGCCTGATCTGCTTGTGTATTACTAAAGTATGTACAGTACTGTGCTAAAGTATCATGTAGGTGTGAAGAAATGTGTGAAGAAATGCTGTAATGTAAAAATGCTTTTCAAAAATATATACCGTATTTTAGTTGTTTATTTTTAAATGCAAAGTGAGCGAACAGATGAAAAATCTAAATCAAATCAATATTTGGTGTAACTATCCTTTGGCTTCAAACCAGCATCAATTTTTACAATTGCACTCAACTATGCACAATTAGCCATTTTTCCCTTTGTCATGTGACTCATTAGTATTACAAGGTCTCAGGTGTTATGGGGAGCTGGTGTGTTAAATTTGGTGTTATCGCTCTCACTCTCTCAATGCAGCTCATGGCAAGGAACTCTGAGGATCTGAAAAAAAGAATTGTTGCTCTACATCACGGGTGCCCAACCAGTTGCCCGGGGGGCACATGTGGCCTGCTGAAGGGGTGGGGGTCAGCCTGTCAGTGCTCAGACCATACGCTGCACACTGCATCAAATAGGTATGCATGGCTGTCGTCCCAGAAAGAAGCCTCTTCTAAAAATGATGCACAAGAAAGCCCGCAAACAGTTTGCTGATGACAAGCAGATGAAGGACATTGATTACTGGAACCATGTACTGTGGTCTGATGAGACCAAGATAAACTTATTTGGTTCAGATGGTGTCAAGTGTGTGTGGCAGCAACCAGGTAAGGAGTACAAATACAAGCATACATTGATCATTGTTTTAAAAGGTAAAAAAAAAACAATCCCTAAATAGCTTCCTTTACCTTAGTGCAGTCCTCCTTCACTTACCTCATCCTTTGATTTTGCAGTTAAATGTCCTTATTTCTAATGAGAAATCCTCACTTCCTGTTCTTTTGTCTGTAACTACACACAGTAATGTGAGGGCTTTCTCCCTGGTGTAGAGTGTCATGCTCGCCCCCTCCCTTGAGCAGGAGAGTCAGGACGCCCACTAACACACAGCTCCTTTCTCTATCTGCAACGTAGAGAGTGTCCTGACTCTCCTGCTCTCCCCCTCCCCCCTCAAGGGAGCGGGCGAGCATGACACACCACACCAGGGAGAAAGCCTCACATTACTATGTGGAGTTACAGGTAGAAGAACAGGAAGTGAGGATTTCTCAGAAGAAATAAGGACATTTAAAAGCAAAATCGAAGGATGAGGTAAGTGAAGGAGGACTTCACTAAGGTAAAGGAAGCTATTTAGGGATTTTTTTTTTTTTTTTACCTTTACAACCCCTTTTAGTTCCATCAGCAGGTCGAACAAAAAAATAAATCCAATTCCCCTATCCACATGTTCAAGGTGGATGGGGAAATCCCTCCCGCAGCTGTATTGTTGTGTAGCGCCCTTGCTCCTGTTGAGTAGGCACTATTTGTAAATTTAAGTTATCTGAGCTGTAGTTTGGCTCGGGATGATTGTGTCGGGTTGTTGGTTTCTGTTCCAGTTCGATCGCGTTTCGCTTTTTTCCACTTGACTGTGGGTGTCGCTGTCACCATGGTTCAGGGTTGGAGGCGCAGCGGGTTGGGTGCATTGGGTTTTTTTCCCCCAGGGGCAGCTCAGTGGGCGTGGTCCCCGCCGCTGTGCATTCTGGGAGAGGGTACTAAGGGGACAGACACTGTTCTGGCGTGTCTTCCGATCCTGACCTGATGGCCCTCCTGGCCTCAGGGATGTGGTAGCAGTTTTTTTTCGGCCTCAGGGCCTGCTGGCCCGAGGCTCCGCTACTGAGAGTAGGCCCAGGAGTTTCTGGGGCCTACTGGTTCAGGGGTGGTCCTCTGCTGTCTTGCCTGCGGGAAGAAGCCAAACACGTGGGGATTCAATTGGAGGATGCATCCTGGCCAATCTACCTCAAAGTGCTGCCGGCTGTCTGAAAGATCCTGGTACTGTGTAGCTGTGTCTTTGCAATTTTTGCAAAGTGTATGTGTGGTTGCCTGGTCCTGTGGCAGAGGACTGTGCATCGACTCGTTTACACTCATCAAGTCTGTGGCAGAGATTTTTGAACGAGCTTCGCACCGGCTGCTAGGTCAGTGAGAGAGGCCTATCTGGTGGTTGCTGAATCCAGTGTGGAAACAGTTTGTCCTCTGGATCCAAGAACGTACCCATAATCTAAAAGCAAGGTACCTAAATCTCTCCTAACCCTCCATCCCTCTGTCTGAGTTTGTTAAATAAAACCTTGAAGAAAAAGAGACTAATGGCGCGTACACATCATCATTTTTTTGGGTTGTAAAAAAATGATGTTTTTTAAAAATGTAATTTAAAACGATGGTGTGTGGGCTTCAGCACATTTTTCGAGTTCTGAAAAACGAAAAAAAAAAATAACAATTGAACATGCTGCATTTTTTAACAACGTTTTAAACTATGTTGTTTTTCGGGTTGTAAAAAATGATCGTGTGTGGGCTAAAACAATGTTAAAAACCTGCACATGCTCAGAAGCAAGTTATGAGACGGGAGCGCTCGTTCTGGTAAAACTACCGTTCGTAATGGTGTAAGCACATTCATCACGCTGTAACAGACAGAAAAGCGTGAATCGTCTTTTACCAACACAAAATCGGGTAAAGCAGCCCCAAGGGTGACGCCATCCGCATGGAACTTCCCCTTTATAGTGCCGTTGTTTGTGTTGTACGTCACCACGCTTTGCTAGAGCATTTTTGAAAAAGTTGAAAAAAACATTGGGCCAGATCCACAGAGAGAGTACGCCGGCGTATCTACTGATCCGCCGGCATACTTTCAAATTGCCCGCGTCATATCTTTAGTTTGAATCCTCAAACCAAGATACGACGGCATCTGGGTTCCATCCGACAGGCTTGCGGCTTCGTACGCCTTCGGATCGTAGATGCAATACTTCGGCGTCCGCTGGGTGTAGTTTTCCGCGTCGAATATGCAAATGAGCTATTTCTGACGAACCACGAACGTACGCGCGGCCGTCGCATTCTCTTACGGCGTCTCTAGTCGGCTTTTTCCGGTGTATAATTTAAGCTGCTTTTTTGCGGCGTATAGTTAGACTTGCCATGTTAATTATGGTCGTCGATCCCGCGTCGAAATTTGAATCACGCCTCCTAATCGCCGATTTGAATTCCGCCGCCAAAAATATACTACGCCACCGTAACTTACGCCGCAAAATCTTTCTGGATTCGAAATTACGCCAGGTAAGGTACGGCAGCGTAGTGTATCTCTGATACGCTGCGCCGATCTATTGCTATGTGGATCTGGCCCGTTGTTTTTTTCTAGAGGCTGTTTTTTTACAACCCGAAAAATGATCGTGTGTACGCGGCATAAGTGTTGGTGCAGACATTTGTGAATAACTCTTCAAGGAGGATCCCTAAGATGAGCGTGGTGAGTGGTGAGGTAACGGCAGGCCCAAATTCAAACCAGCAGCTCCTACGGGGGTAGTGCTACAATTGTATACAATGATAAGTGTTGCCATCTATAGCTTAAGGCACGGATCTTTAAGGAAAAACCAGCTGGTTGTACTCAAGTCAATTGATAGATCAACTTTTGTGCAGCCAGCTTGCTCATACATAACAGTCCCTCGTGAACGGGCCCAAGTCTCTGATTGTCTTCTGCAGTAGGTATTGCAGTTTCCCACAACACCCGCAACATGCCTACACTCTCTGACTTTCTCATAGAGTATGTCTGCTGTTTCTAACAGTCTACTGTCGCATTACATATACGGTACCTAATATTATGTAAGGCAATTTGGTGCTTTCAGGGGCCTTGGTTGAGGTCCATTATACTTCATAAGTTGGCATTCGCGCTTTAACCCTTTCATGCTCTATACATAGTTAGTCAGGTTGAAAAAAGACACAAGTCCATCCAGTTCAACCATAAAAAATAAATAAAAAATAATAAAAAACACAGTACAATCCCATACACCCAACTCTATACCCACACCCATACCCATATACAAGACACAAAAAGATGCTTTTCATGTGTCAGTGTTTTGAATATTCCATATTTTTATTGGTGCGATATCCATTTCTGAATGTAGGCTTATTTTGCAATCAAGATTGAAAATTACATTTTAATTTTTTTTTGCGACAAACACATTTTTCAAAGAAATCCTAAATGTGCATGCTTGGGCAGTTTGATCTGTTGCGAGAAGTAAGCATCTATATTTGGAGAAGGCAACAGTGTTGCCAACCTACCAGATTGAAATTTACTGGCACGACACCTGAAAATTTACTGGCGCAGCCACGTTTTTACTGGCATTTCACAAAAGTTACTAAATTACATTTTTAGGTGCAAATTTCAGTATTTAGGCTACAAACAAGTACGCTAAGAAAATAGCAATGTGATTTAAGGTAGTTATTAAAGGGGTGGTTCCCCTAAAAATAAACTTTTAACATTGCATTTCTCTTCTTAATTACATCTAGAATCGGCTGGTATTTTAAAAAAAAATCCGTCCGTACATACCATTTTCGGCATGTAGTCTCACCGCCGCTTCCGGGTCTGCCGGTCGGGGTAGGGCGTGCCTACTTGATAGGCATCCGATCGACGCATACAGCGCGTCACGAGATTCCGAAAGAAGCCGAACGTTGGTGCATATGCGCCGTATAGAGCCGCACCAACGTTCGGCTTCTTTCGGCATCCCGTGACGCGCTGTATGCGTCGATCATCAAACCGGAAGCGGCGGTGAGACTACATGCCAAAAATGGTATGTACGGACGTATTTTTTTTTTAAATACCAGCCGATTCTAGATGTAATTAAGAAGAGAAATGCAATGTTAAACGTTTATTTTTAGGGGAACCACCCCTTTAAGGTAAAAAAACATATTTTTGTTATTTTCTATATAAGAAGGGCAAATTATTTAGTCACATTACCCCCTGCCTCCATCCCCCTCTGCCACCAACACCCCCTGCCTTCACCCCCTCTGCGGTGCCACAATCTTCCCTTGCCTCCAATCACCCCCTGCCTACATCATCCCCTGCCTCCATCCCCCTCTGTGGTGCCACCAACAACCCCTGTCTCCATCCCCCCACCCTCTGCGGTGCCACCATCCCCCTCTGCGGTGCCAGCATCACCTCCTGCCTCCATTTACCCCCTGCCACTAACACCCCCTGGCTCCAATCTCCCCCTGCGGTGCCACCGCAGCCACCATCACCCCTGGCTCCAATCACCCCCTGCATCCAATCTCCATGCGCAGTTTGGATTTTTACTGGCACATTCCCGCAACCACGGACATTTACGAACGGGGTGAAAAGTGCCCGTTTTTACGAACTGTCTGTAAAAATACGGACGGTTGGCAACACTGGCAGGCAAGCATGTCCATTCATCACCTAGCATCTGCTAGGCAGAAGAAAAAACACAGAGCCTCAAGAGGTCAGCAAATAATTTGATGTGAAGTATCTTATCAAGGTTGTGCATAACCAGGAATGTGACAATTGGGATAGACTCTGCAGGGGTTGGGGTGCAATTCCTTTCATCTAGGGTCAAGGGTTCTTCCTGCATTCCTGAGTCACAGGATCTTCCAGTACAGAATCTGCTCTTCTGATAGGTGTGTTAATGAGGCAGATTTGGGTGACGCTGCATATTCTGTACCCTCCCTCTCGGAGACAAGATCTATTAAATTACCATTGAAAGGAATGAAGCAATTAAACCCCCTTCTGAGGGACAAACAAACGAGGCATGGGGCAGAGCTCACTTCCTCCACAGATAGGAGAGGTCACCTTTGTGTTATTCATACAACTGGATGCTAGGATAACTAGCCAAGCTGATTTTCTTTATTGAGAGAATACATTATAATCTACAGAAGCAAACACATAAGTAAATTAGTCAAGACAATACGTGGATGTTTGTCACTGGTTGCTTTAGGTAGGTGAACTAGTAAAGGAACCCCTTGCAAGAGTACACGTTCATATGAGACCATGGGCCCCTTTAGGATGGCCATAGATGGATTATTGTTTTTTTAACCACTTAAGCCCCGGACCATTATGCAGCTTAAAGACCAGGCCACTTTTTGCGACTCGACACTGCGTCGCTTTAACTGACAATTGCGATGTTGTGCGACGTGGCTCCCAAACAAAATTGGCGTCCTTTTTTCCCTCACAAATAGAGCTTTCTTTTGGTGGCATTTGATCACCTCTGCGTTTTTTACTTTTTGCTTTAATAAATATCCCCCAAAAAAGATGTAATTTTTTTCCTCAGTTTAGGCCGATACGTATTCTTCTACATATTTTTGGTAAAAAAATCGCAATAAGCGTTTATTGATTGGTTTGCACAAAATAGCGTCTACCAAATAGAGGATAGTTTTATTGCATTAATAATTTTTTTTTCTAGTAATGGCAGCGATCAGCGATTTTTATTGTGACTGCGACATTATGGCGGACACATCGGACACTTTTGACACTATTTTGGGACCATTGTCATTTTTACAGCGAACAGTGCTATAAAAATGCACTGGTTACTGTAAAAATGACATTGGCAGTGAAGGGGTTAACCAGGAGGGGGCGCTGTAGGGGTTAGGTGTGCCCTAAGGGAGTGATTCTTACTGTGGGGGGGGGAGGGGCTGGCCGTGTGAAGTCATTGATTGACAGCGACAGCGAACAGACCATCAGTGACAGGCTCACTAGGAAGCACGGGGAGAGGTTTGTTTACACTTACCCCTCTCGGTTCTTCCTCTCTGTGACTCGATCACGGGACACCGGCGGCGATCGGGACCGCTGTTCCCGCAGTGACGGTCTCGTTCGCGACCCACGGCTGGGATCTTAAAGGGTACGTATATGTACACCCGTGTGCCTAGCCGTGCCATTTTGCCGACGTATATCATCGTGCGGCGGTCCTCAAGTGGTTAATCAGCCATCTGGGTGAGAAGGAAAAAAGAAAAGAAAAAAGAATTTATCTCCCCATACAAATTAAGACTGCCAACTTTTCATCAAGCCAAACCCGAACACTTTAGCGGCCTGGGAAACCTTTTGGGTGCCCCAAGGAGAATAGTAATGTGGCGGGCATAGCTTGCCGCAGCGAGCATTAGGCGTAGCCAAATTGCTCCTGCTGACATCATCACCCTGCTCCCCCAGTGATGTCAAATCTGCCCCCAGACAGCCGCCAGCAGCTCCCCAACGGCAACATATTTGTGTGTAACTATCTTGGTTACTTGGGGAGCCACAGCCCAGTCTAAATAATGTGTTTGGGTTTTAATGCGCTTGAAACCCGGACACATGATTCAAAACCTGGACTGTCCGGTTGAAATCCAGACAGGTGTCAACCCTAATGCCCCGTACACACGTCCGAGAACCTCGTCGGGCTAAACTCACCGTTCCGCCGGACGAGGTTCCCGATGAGTGGTCGGAAAGCTCGTCGAGCCAAATTTCCTCATTGAACAACGAGGAAAAAGAGAGCATGCTCTCTATTTTGGCTCGACGAGCTTCCCAACGGGATGCTCGCCGAAAGTGTACACACGACCGAGTTACTCGGCAGAATATGTCTCCCAGCGAGCTTCTCGCTGGATTCTGCTGAGAAGCTCGGTCGTGTGTACGGGGCCTAACATACATGGATGGAGATTTTTATGGTGCTTGTAAACCAGCTTATTTTTGATCCATCTCTAGCCAGCTTTAGTAAGTTAGTTAGTAGATATAAGCCCAATCACTATGTAGCGCCCCCTTTCTTTCAGAAAAGGCGATACGCTAAAGTTAGTGGGAGAGTGGGAGAGTTATTTCCCACTCCTAATTTTGCTAAATTGGGCTGCTGTCAGCCCTAAATTGTCCTGTGGGTCATTCTGTGCTCCAGAGATGTAGTTCCATCTCTGGGTGGCAGGTGGCGTCAGAGGGATTCAGGCGGAGTCACTTTTCCCCAGCGGCCAATTGGAGGAGTTTTCCCTCGCAGGGCATGCTGGGGAGGGGTATATCTGTGGCAGACGCCATTTTTCGGGGTTCTTTGCAGGTTCCAGGTGCGGCACCCACCTTCAGGGTGTGCGCACCCAACGGACTCCGGCGACATGGCCTACCAGGCCGAGGTCGCATGTTAGGCAGAGTTCCCTGCTGATGCTGAAAGGGGCCCTAGCGACTTGCTGGGGGCCCATTCCTATTGAAGAGATCCTAAGCTGTATGCTGTTCGGTGGGGGATCGGCTTGAGGAGAACCAGGAGGTAGGTGATCCAAAAGGGCTTAAAGGAACCATCAGGGATCTGGTTGCCAGGAACTGACAGATAACCCTAGACTGTCAACTGGTGACCCCTACTGAAAAGAGAACTTTCTGGGAGGATTCGCTCTACAGTCCGACATTGGGCCTGTGGCAGAGGTCTTCATCTTGAAACTTTAAATTTAGCTAGAGTCAAGTCAGTGAGAGAGACTTGTTCCTCCCAGCAACCTTAAGTGACGCTCCGGCTGCCAGGCTTGTGGCAGAAGTCTGTCCGGAAGCACTTTACCCACTCTGGCTGGAGTGGTGACGAACTGTACTATTGCAGAAAGCAGGACTGCTTTCTTTTCACCCAAGGCCTGATACCGCAACGTTCTCTCCTTTCATCAACCTTTTCTCTCTACCTCATGTTGATGTTGGTCGTGTTGGACCAGGAAATAAAGCATTCAAAAAACTTCAGCGGCAGGTTTGGACATTTTCTTATTGCTCTTCTCACTGCAATCACCCCTAGACAACATACAAGGGTAACTTAATACGCCAATCCCAAATCAATCAGTGGCCCTTAAGGGGGTATCGCTACAACTACATTTGAAATATATGCTGAAAACAAATGTTGAATAATCGGCCCCATGAAGCAGATTGCAGGCCTGATACATTGGCTCATTAGGCAAGTAAATCTGGGAATTTTCTGATTTAAGAAACCTTAAACCGTCCAAATTTTGATACACATATGAGCTAGCTTATTGATCAACTTGTGTACAACCAGCCTGTCTGGTTTTTTTTTAATGATCAGTGCCACTGGTTGTAGCTGACATTACTAATCGTTGTATTCTGTCAGCAGGGATGGCTCCCCACCGGCAGAATATAATAGCTCGGCGCGAGTGTTTCCCCCATCCACATTGAATGTGCGGATGGGGGAATGAATAATTTTTTTTTTTTTTTTTTACTCAACTAGCTGGTATTGAATCATGTATGGCCAGCCTTATGAAAACTGGTTAAGAAGTATAATGTTCCAGTTCATCAGCTCTGTAATAAACTATGGCTTTTTAGATATTTACAAATCTGCCTAATCCGACTCTAATTTTAGGCTAGGTTTACATTTATGCGGTTGATGAATTTTTGTGGTGCATTTTGCGCTTTTTGCCCTTTTTGTTTTGGCCAATGACAATCTATGTATTTATGTTGTTAGGAGGAAGTGTCTCGTGTCATGCAGGAAAACACATAAAAAACGCATTAACATGCATTTTGGTTGTGATTTCTTTGAAGTTTATAGAGCCAAAAATGCACCATGCTGCATGTAAGAAAGTCCTGTACTTTTCCAAAAAAAAATGTGATCCATAGAAAATAATAGATAGATAGATAGATAAAGGGAAGAAAGAAAGATAGTAGATAGATAAATAACGGGAGGGAGAAAGATAGATAGATAAAGGGGGGAGAGAGAAAGATAGATAGATAGATAGATAGAAAGTAAGATAGATAAATAAAGAAAGATAGAAAGAAGGGAAGGAAGGAAGATAGAGATAGATAGATATATAGAAAGGAAGATAGATAAATAAAGAAAGATAGATAAAGATAGAAAAAAAGAAGGGAAGAAAGATAGATAGAGAAATCAAGATAGATAAACATAGAAAGAAAGAAGGGAAGGAAGGAAGATAGAGATAGATAGATGGATGGATAGATAGATAGATAAAAAGGAAGACAGATAAAGAAAAAAATAGATAAAGATTGAAAGAAGGGAATATAGATAGATAGATATATAGATAGATAGATAGATAAAGATAGATAGATGGATAGAAAGGAATGAAGATAGGTAAAGAAAGAAAGATAGATAAAGATAGTAAGAAAGAAGGGAAGGAAGATAGATAGATAGATAGAGAAAGATAGATAGAGATAGAAAGACAGAAGGGGAGGAAGATAGATAGATAGAAAGGAAGGAAGATAGATAAATAAAGAAAGATAGATCAGGATAGAAAGAAAGAAGGGAAGGAAGGAAGATAGACTGATAAAGAAAGATAGATAAAGATAGAAAGAAGGGAAGAAAGGAAAATAGATAGATAGATAGATAGATAGATAAATAGATAGAAAGATAGATAAAGAGATAGAAGGGAAGGAAGATAGATAAGGAAAGAAAGATGGTTAAAGCTAGAAAGACAGAATGAAAAGAAGGAAGATAGATAGAAAGGAAGATAGATAAAGAAAAAAGATAGATAACGATTGAAAGAAGGGAAGGAAGATAGATAGATGGATAGATAAAGATAGATAGATAGATAAAGATAGAAAGAAAGAAGGGAAGGAAGATAGATAGATAGATAGATAGATAAAGAGATAGAAGGGAAGGAAGATAGATAAAGAAAGAAAGATAGATAAAGATAGATAGAAAGAAGGGAAGGAATGTAGATAGACCGATAAAGAAAGATAGAAAGAAGGGAAGGAAGATAGATAGATAGATAAAGAGATAGAAAGGAAGATAGATAAGGAAAGAAAGATAGATCAAGCTAGAAAGACAGAAGGGAAGGAAGGAAGATAGATAGGAATGAAGATAGATAAATAAAGAAAGATAGTTAAAGAAAGAAAGAAGGGAAGGAAGATAGATAGATAGCGAAAGAAAGATAGATGAAGATAGAAAGACGGAAGATAGAGATTAGATAGATAGATAGATAGATAGATAAAAAGGAAGATAGATAAAGAAAAAAGAAAAGATAAAGATTGAAAGAAGGGAAGGAAGATAGATAGAGAGAGATAGATAGATAGATAGATAGATAGATGAAGAAAGAAAGATAGACAAAGATAAAAAGAAAGAAGGGAAGGAAGATAGATAGAGAAAGATAGATAAGGAGATAGAAAGGAAGGAAGATAGATAAAGAAAGATAGATAAAGATAGAAAGAAAGAAGGGAAGGATAGATTGATAAAGAAAGATAAATAGATAGATAGATAAAGGTAGATAGATAATAGGGAGAAAGAACGAAAGAAAGGTGAAGTGAGAGAGAGAAGGGAATGAAGGGCACCCCTACATCAGTGTACAGTACTCCCAGTACTCACTCAGGAGGGACTGACTGGATGGATGGATGGATATCAGACTCCATCTTTGCTTTCTGTTTGCTGGGCTTTAGTTTGAATATTCCCGCCCACATCCCTTAGGCAGCAGAACAGTGTCTGTCTGGGAGAGTGGGCGGGGCAGACACAGGAGGAGAGGATGAGAGGAGTGGGGGGAGTAGAAGCAGTTCCTCTCCTCTAACTGGTTGTGCGGGCAGCAAGGGGAGGGGTGAAATGTCAGAGCTAATCTCAACTTTCTCTATCTGGCGCTGTGTTGGTGGCAGGTAAACTGGGCTATTTGGTAAACTGGGTGTCCCCTCTCGGCCTGCAACCTCTTGGTACACCCCTGGGGAGACAGGACATGCGGGCTGTTCGCGGTCATCGGCCCGCGAACCCTATGACCAGTCCGGGCCTGCACACATTACTGTAGAGATGGCTGTATTTATAAGTGGGTGCTGAAGCAACCACCAGCTGGAAACGTGTGTAGTCAGAGAGAGTAATGTTACCAGCACACCAAGATCTAAAAAAAAGCTTTAATCAGCGATCACATCATTACAGCAGAAAGCAACACTTCTGAACCACGCAGGACCCCTTCATCAGGGATCTGCAAACACACAAAAAAAAATTGATCAAAAGATTAAATAGAAAATCATATATACCAGTAAAGATGGTCATAAATAGCCTAAGAACATCAAGAGATAGTGTCCACAAAAATATATCTTCATGCGTACGATGCAGTGTTGCCAACCGCCAGTAAAAAATGGGCACTTTTCTCATGTGACGCTCAGCTTGGAACTGTGCATATGCAGCTTGGGTCTGCAGCCGGCTGAGACCATCCAAGTGCCTGCTACAGTGTGTTCAGGGGTGCTGGCTGGGGGGGGGGGAGTGGGCCTGGTGGAGGCGGTGTCTGAGCGTGTCCGGTGATGTCATGGTGCAAGGGAGCCGAGCGGCCGGAGCCTCATGTGTGGGTCTGCAGGATGAGAGTAAGGCAAGCCAGGAGCAGGACTGTCAGTGCTGTTTGGACTGGAGGGGACTGAAGGGACCACCTGGCGTGGAGAAAGAATGTCACTGTGACCATAGGCCTTTCTTTGTTTTAAAAGTGAGACATCAGGGGCCTGTTTAGACCCCTGATATTTCACCAAAACCCCCCATAGGAGCACCTAAAAAAATAATAAAAAATAATAAAAATGATTGTATAAAAATATTATAAAAAATAATACAATTGAAAAAAGTAATTGAAAAATAAACTACTGACATCATCCACTGTTCAACCGATGCTGTCCATTGCCCTACTGCCCTATATATTTATACACACACACACACGTAAGTTTGTTTGCATTTTGAGGTGCACACCCTAATGCAATCGGCTGCGCACACCTATGACTGTGACTCAGTAGGGGACATGAGGTGTCATCATCATCTGTGCTGCTGCAAACAGCTGTCAGTATCACTGAGTCAATTTCATGAGTGCATCGCCCATTCTAATGTATTGCCCTCCTGAGTCCTGTCCCTTAGCTATTTACTTACTATATTGAAAATAAAATAAAAAATATGTTTTTTGCCTTAATATCTACCTTAAATCACATTGCTAATAGCATATTGCACTTGTGTAGCCTAAATATTGTAATTTGCACTTAAAACTGTAATTTTGTAACTTTTGGAACTGTCAGTAAAAACTTGGCTGTGCCAGTAAATCTTGGGTGTCGTGTCAGTAAATTTCTATCTGGTAGGTTGGCACACTGCTATGATGGCCACCCACTGTTAAGAATGTTTGCCCACTCCAGATATTTATTGTAAGGGCTGGGCATTTTTCTATATCTATAAGCCCTACATCACTATTGCAAGCATCCCTGCTTATGTTTTCTCTGTGGCGGGTCAATTCCATAGGGAATCAATCAATATAGCTGTTAGGTTTAATTATCCCCAGCTAACAGCTACTGTTTTTCCCCCAAGAGAAAAAAAAACAAGGATGTCTGCTTTCCGTAAACAGAATGATGCAAATTTCCTCAATTTAATAGAGCATGAACTAACAAGTAGTATTCATTATCCTATACTTTAGGTTGTTCACTGTCAGCAACACATTCCCATGTCTATTGGCTTATAGCCTTCCACACTGCCTACCAATGCAATCTGTCTGAGACCTCATCTTTATGATTCCTGGTGGAATAGTGTAACATAGTCTCTATCAGCCTGTCTTCTATCAGACTGGGGACTCTTTGTAAGATGTCTTATCTTACCAATACAGTTTTTCTTGTTTTCCTGCAATCAGTTTTTTAAGCCCTACCACAAAAGCCTGAACTAAAAGAACGGTTACATTTAGCCAACACCCAACAGCCACAACAACAACTAAAAACTAAAATAAAACTTTGTCTAAACTTGCCATCTTGAGTCAGGCAAAGCCTATTTAAGGCCCTGGCTTGGCATGCATTTACGAGTTTGTAGGGTAGGGACAGGTACCAACCCTGGTAGGGATAGTACTAGTGGCAGGGAAAGGTTCCTGATGAGGAGGGAACCTTTGCCTGCCTCGCCAGGAACCTTTCCCTGCCGCTAGTACTCTCCCTACCAGGGTTGGTACCTGTCCCTACTCTACCAAATCGTAAATGCGTGCCAAGCCAGGGCCTTAAATAGGCTTTGCCTGACTCAAGATGTCAAGGGCCTTCAACTTCTCTGGACACCTGTCTGTTGAGCACAAATCAAAGTGTGCTCAACAGACAGGTGCTGAGACTAATATGCTGTGCTAAGTAAGGACTGCGTAAAGAAACTCATCGATGACCGTGAGGGGTTTGATGTCGTGGATATTCCCCCCCCCCGGTGTGTGAAGCTCCAACTGACTGGTACCTGCCACACCTCGTGATTAAAGGGGTTGTAAAGGAAAACATGTTTTTTCATAATAAGCATCCTTTACCTGCAGACATTCCTCTTTTCACTTCCTCATTGTTCGTTTTTGCTCAGAAGTTGCTCTATTTCTTCTCTGTTCTGTTCACTTCCTGCTTGTCTGATTGTTACTCACCACCGTGAAGAGAGGCTTTACTGCGGTGGTCAGTGACGTGCTAGCCCCCTCCTGGGAACTACATCTGTGCGGCAGGACCCTCTCTACGTGTTAGAGACTTCAATACTTCAAGTCTCCATACTTTTCAAGCAAAGGGCCAGTTTACTGTCTTTTTAGACTTCAGGAGGCCCAGGGCCGAGCATCAGTGAGTATAAACATGGCCCCAGTGTTGGTGGGCAGTAGAAGAAATGGTGCTCCATCATTGCTATTAGTGTAAGAAATAGTGCCCCATTGTTGGTGTCATTGGGAGGAAAAGTGGCTCATATCTTTGGGAGCAATACTGCCCCTAAGGACCGGATTAAGGCTAGCAAAGGGCCACATCCGGCCCTGGGGCCGCAGTTTGGAGACCCCGATCTAGGTTAACTAAAAGTATTTGTAAACGATCACTTTGTAAAACAACCCATTCAGTTTAAAATAGAATTTAAGCCCGGGTTCACACCATTGTGAATTGTTAGGGTAACAAACACTTTAAGTTGTGGCATAGGCAAATCATTTGCCCAAAAATGTTGGTGATAAAGCTGGTCAAAGACATGAAAGTAAAGGGTAGGATGGTCACACATAATTCATCTGCCAATGGCATCTATCTGCTGACTGTATCATACACATTCATGCTTGGTTTACTAGAACATGCATGTATGGATGAACGTTTGGAGGGGGGATAGAAGGTGTACAGACACCTCTTAGTGACTCATCTGTGAAGAAAGGACTGGTGACTTGAACCTTTAAAAACAATTTAAGAGTGATTGTCTGAGTTTCTGCTGCATCAAACAGTTTGGTTCCAGCAATCATCTCATGTCTATAAGGATGGGAAAGCACCCTAATATGACCACAAATATCTGAACGGAACCTCCTGATCAGATAGTCTAGTTATCATTGATGCGCTAAAGTGGCCTTTTACTGCTGAGATTTCAACAAGCCCCAAAGTTGGTAATATACTGTATCTTGCAATTTAATTGTAAATCTCTTTTTGACCTCTCCAACTGGATACAAATGGAATTGATTGTTTAAGCTGGTCATACAATATGAAAATGTCAGCTGGTTCCTGATGAACTGGTCACAATTTGCTCTGTGCATGGCTCTTCTGGACTCCTCCTGCCCAACACCCTTCAATTGAAAAATTGAAGGTGCGGGGTGGAGAGTATTAGTGCTAGGAGGGGGGGGTGGATTTAAGCCTAGGGGGTAAGCATGCAGATTAGTGCTCAGTGTTTTTAGAGAGATTTTTGCTGACAGTTAATGCTCATACAACTTGGGGGGGGGGGGGGGGGGTTAGTTATTTTGGCATGTTTACCCAGGGCTCTTGATGACCTTGTCCTGGCACTGAGGGTGGCCACTGCAGTTGAATAGCCTGTTGTCAGAACACAATAACACAGGTGGCAGGATTCCCCCATTCACCTCAAATGTGTGGATGGGGGAAGTGGTTCATTTTTTTTTTTTTTATTCAGCCATGCTCACTGAACAAAAAAAAAACTGGACTATGCAAAGCCAACTTTAGACTTTTCTAAACCCTAAGCCTTGTACACACGATCGGATATCTGATGGAATCTAATACGATGGATTTTCTCGTCGGATATACGATGAAGCTGACTTTCATCAGTCTTGCCTACACACCATCAGTCAAAAATCTGATTGTGTTCAAAGGCGGTGACGTACAACACTACGAAAAAATGAAGTTCAATGCTTCCAAGCATGCGTCAACTTGATTCTGAGCATGCGTGGATTTTTGACCGATGGAGTTCCACACATACGATCGCATTTTTCTATCGTTTTTTTTATCCATAGGTTCTATTTTTTATCAATGATGGACATCAAACCGATGGGGCCCACACACGATCAGTTTGTCTGATGAAAACAGTCCATCGGTCTGTTTTCATCTAACAAACCAATCGTGTGTACAGGGCTTAAGGATATACAAACAACTTAATGCACATCTACTGCATCTCCAAGGTCTGGGTGATAATGGCCACACTGTTGATACAGAGGTAAAATACGCCATATCTCCAAAGTTTGTAGACACCTTACCATACCTCCTGTATGAGCTTGTTGGACATCCCATTCTAAAACCATGGGCATTTACATGGAATTGCTCATAAGGCTTTGGAAGGCTCCAGATGGTATTTGTGCCTATTTAGAAAAAAGAACATTTATGAAGTCAGATACTGATAGTGAAAGAGAAGACTCGTAAACAACTTTCCATTTTATTCCAATGATTATGATAGGGTTGAGGTCAGGGCTCTGTACAGGCTCTTTCACACTAAACTCATCACACCATGACTTTCTGGAATTGCTTTTGTGCACATGAGCACTGTCTGAAAAGGGCCCAGTGTTGCCAACCTTCAGTATTTTTACTGGCAGCCAGTAAAAAAATGGGTGCTTTTCTCCTGCCAGTAAATGCCAGTAAGAGGAAAAGGTTGCCAGTAAAAAAAATATGGCTGTGACGATTGGCTTGGAACTGGGCATGTGCAGCTCGGGTCTGGAGCCAGGCCAGGACCATCTAAGTGCCTGCTACAGTGTGTTCAGGTGGTACCGGCGGGGGGCAGGTCTGGCGGAGCATGTCGTGTGATGTCATAGTACAAGGGAGCCGAGCAGAGCAGCCAGAGCCTTGTGTGTGGGTTTGCAGGACGGGAGCAAGGCAAGCTAGGAGCAGGACTGTTGGTGCTCTTTGGACTAGAGGGGACTGAGAGGACCACCTGGCATGGAGAGAGACTGTAACTGTGACTCAGGAGGGGATTAGTCAGTGATCTGTGCTGCTGCACAGTCCTGTTCCTGAGCCACTTACTAACTATATTAAAAATAAAATAAGAAATATGTTTTTTGTCTTTATATCTACTTTAAATCACATTGTTAATTGCATATTGTAGCCTAAATACTGAAATTTGCACTTAACTTTTGGAAATGCCAGTAAAAACATGGCCGTGGCCAGTACATTTTTTTTGAAAAAGCATTTTTATTATGGTTTTCAATGTTATACAAGAATAGCCCACACATGGGCCGAACAGTTGCCACACAGGGGCCAGTCACCCGTTGCATGATCAGACCGCAATATGGCACATCAGATAACACATAACACAAACAACTTACTAAGACTACAACCCCAATATAGGGAGAGGTTCAATACAGGATGAACAGTGCTCAACAAAAAATCAACAGGATAATGTAAACTGGGCAAAAATTGGGTCAGAGCCTAGAGAGATCAAAATTACATTGTGAATCTAGGAAGTGCTAACAACATCAGCTGCCGTGGCAGCATCGTCCAGCCAATAGGACCATACCTTCTCAAATTTTTGTGGGCAGCCCCTTCCCGAGTAAGTAGCTTTATAAAGGGGTAAACTGGCATTCACTAGGCCCTTCCAATATTCGACAGAGGGGGAAAACGATTTTTTCCAGTGCATTGTGATAACCGTGCAAGCATAACACAGTAGCAGGGAGATGAGTATTTTCCTGGCTCTAGTTGCTGACATTTGTTCCACCAGCCTCAGGCAGACAGTATTTGGGGTCACAAGGCACAAAAGTCTTAGAAACCCTAGCAACAACCTGGAGTATTGCCTTTCAATACTGTGCGATTGCTGGGCAAAGCCAGAAAATATGGAAAAATTCACCCGATTGTTGGGAGCAACGCCAGCACGCTGGAGAATGTGCCGGCGACATCTGGAGGCGTATAATGAGCTTGGTGTACAATTTTGTACTGAACCAGTTTGTCCCGTGCTGAGACCAGAGGGGAGAAGGGGAAGTCCCACATCTCCCTCCAGTCATCCTCGTCCAGCTCCGGTATGTCCCCCATCCATTTCATGCGGAGGGAGGATAACTTGGGGGCGGCAGCAACCAACAGGGACCCATAGAGTTGAGACGTGGGTTTCTCCAAGTCTTTTACCCGAAGGGTGGATTCAAGCTCAGAATACGCCAATTCAACTGGCCGACCCAAAAACACTGAAAGGGCCTTGGTCAAACTGCTGCCAGAATTTTGGAAACTCATGATTGTTTAAAATTACTTTGTATACTGTTGCATTAATAGTAAATTTACTGGAAACACATGAGCTCAACAACATGGAGGGGAGTCCACAATGATTTGGCTATATAGTGTAGGTTATACGCAATGAAATGATAAGTAGGGATAATTAATCAAGCAATAAATATGTTTTTGGGTTCAGCACTTTGAGGAAAACAGTGCAAACATGAACAGAATATATTAAAGCGGAGGTTCACCCAAAAATCAACTTTCTGCCATTAGATCCAGCATACTGCTGACATCTGCAGTATGCTGTTTTTTTTTTTTTGTACTTATCGTTCTAGCAGGCTTTCTTATCTGGCACCGAGTGGGGATTCCTTCCGGGTATAGGCGTTCCTAAGGCAAGCCTAGTTGATTGACGGGCTTGGATAGCGCGTCACGCCTTCTGAAAATAGCCGAAGTGACACTCGGCAATTTACGGCGCCTGCACAGTCAGTGTCACTTTGGCTATTTTCGGAAAAGGCGTGACGCGCTATCCAAGCCCGTCAATTAACTACGCTTACCTTAGGAACGCCTATTCCCCACAGGAATCCCTGCTCGGAGCCAGATAAGAAAGCCTGCTAAAACGATAAGTACAAAAATAAAAACAGCATACTGCAGATGTCAGCAGTATGCTGGATCTAATGGCAGAAAGTTGATTTTTGGGTAAACCTCAGCTTTAATGTAGTGCTGCTAATCACCTTGATGTCTGTTGAACCCATGAGCCCAACCCTACAAGAATTCTGACCATGTAGACACATGCCTTCCTTCTATTATAAGGTAATATCTAAATTGTTAGAACATATAGGCATTCAGCTTAAACAAATCATGTGAGTTTCATGTCCCCATTTGTTTTATCGTCAAACAAAAAAAAACCACAAACACAATTAACATGTTGAATGAAATGTACAGGCAGTTGTTAGAGCCACATAACAGGATAGGTGTCTCTGACAGGGGAGTGGGGCCGAATCCTCATTTGCACATTGAATATTCATCCAAGGAGCAATTTGCAATTTAAAAGGCTCAAGCAGAAGAGGTGTTGATAGGAAAAGTAGATTAGACCTACATAGCATTCCCTCCTTGCAGGAAGATAAGACAAACTGGCCCCAAGCAACATACCAAATGTCTTTACCCACATCTGCATTAATGCATTTTAAATAGGTCTGCCTCATTCTTTAAGGATGTTTGTTTCTAAAAATATCCGTTCTCATGCTTAAGAAATAAATAGAATTAAATAAATATAGATGTAACGTTCATATTCAAATTTTTCTTGTTAAATCACTAAATTGACAATATACACTTGTATATCTGGGCTGTTTTGTTATAGCGTGTTCACATGCTTGCTGCAGTTTGGTAGTACTTTACACTGAATTCAGTCAAAAGCGCCATCCAGGTACGTCTTATTACCATACTCGAGCTATACTTTTGAAAAAATAAAAACACTGTTCAAGCCCCATGTGCATACAGTAAACGCTCTTAAATTTTTTTCCATGGTTTGGCATGCATTTTAGGGTGCGTTCACAGTGCATTGCTTCATGCAGTGACATACAGGGCTGGTGATAGGGGGTGTCCCATTTGTTCAGCAGGAGCAGAAACTAGACTATTTAATGATTTTCAGGTGCAGATGGAGTAATCTTTGTGCTGCAGTTCCTGAAATTTCCATTAAAATTCCAGCCTCCTATTCTATATAAATCTGCCGGAACTGGTTGGAACCTTTATTTAATTACTGGGAACTGCAGCAGGAGGATTAGTCTATCTCTAAATAGTCTAGTTTCTGTCCTTGGCCCCCACTGAACAAATGGGGCCCAAGGGAATTTTTTTTCTTAATTGCTGCAGAGATTACTCCATGGTGCCCCAAGTTAAGAGTGCCCTCTCTTCCCCCAAGTCCTCTGCAGAATTGGCAGAATATATTTGATTGGCTGAACAGCCTTAGAGCTCAATTACACTAGTGCTGCTCTTTGAAGATTGATCCGCATTCTGACATTCTTCAGAGAGCATTTGGCAGGTGGTAGGGGACATTGTATCACTTCCTCACCACCTGATTTTACCCCTAAATGCCCCACTACTGTGCCACAACCCAAATCACTTGAATGAATGACATACAGTGGGTGGTAGTGCCCACCAAATGTGACGGGTATAATTCTTCAGGAATAGGAAGAGAAAGCCTGGGTGCCGCAAACCTCACCTGACCTGAGTGGCTAGCAGCTAAAAGCAGGTTTAGCTCCATTCATCCAGGCCACGTCCCCAACATGTTTTGCACCACTCCTGGGGCTTAATCATGGAGATTATGATTCATGGAGATTCATGATTAAACTCCGGTGGTGGGGCGAACATGTTGGGGACATGGCCTGAATGAAACCAGCTGTAGCTGCTTCTACCTGCTAACCACTTGGGCCAGGAGAGGTGTCAAGCGGCCAGGCTTTCTTTTCCTATTTTTGCAGTTTGCTTTGAGTCTGGACAGACCTTTGCTCTGTCTGCATCCTCGCTGGTCAGCGGCAACCAACTCATCGGACTTTGGTAGCCTGAGCGGGGACCCTTAAGCATTTATCATGAGAGACATAGGGGTATAATTCTTAACAAAGCATATTTACACCCTCAGCCATTGCCTTTTTAGCTGAAAGGGGAGCGTTTGAAGGGAGATACTGTTTCTAGGAAAGGAGAAAAGCCTACGTCTCCCAATGAATTGTGCTGTTGTTGGATGGTCACAAAATAAGTGACTGGACTTCAGGTAAAGCCTTCAAATGGGTCGTTATGTCCTATACATGTATTTTTTGGGCAAGCATGTGGACATCTATGGCCAGTCTTCCAAAGTTAGTTTATTGTAATTTATTAACTTATTGTGAAAATATTATTTTGTAAAACTGTGTAGCGATGTCACGCAATATGGTTTTTGCACCTCCATACAATCATTACAGCTTATTGATTAATATTGATTGTATCCAATCACACAGGAACAGTAAAATTAGAAGAAAAATCTGAATATACACTATTATTGGACGCTTGTAGGTGCAGGGGGGCATTTGTGCCATGTACAGAAGAGACTGTGTCAAGTTAGCCTCAGCTACTTGGATGGCAAGTTGATCCAACTATCTAGAGATTTTGTGTAAACATAGAAGTATACAATATTTCAAACTCATACAAAACTGGTCTGCAATTGTAACTTGCATACATTGATAGATTTATTTATCAGCAGAAGGCACGTTACATCCAAGTATCAAAGAAAACCTTAACATGTTTCACATGCATAGGTCGGTGCTGTAGTAGGGTGAACACATTTTCAAACTACCATTCAGGGACACCCCCCCTTCCCAAAAATCTGCTTCTGCTGTAACAAATCACAGCACAGTGATTGGACACAAGAGGCGAGATTTATGATTTCTCCAATCACAAGCAGGGGGCAGGATTGTGCTCCACCGGGCATTCCCTGCCAGGACAAGTACTGTCAGTGAGTAAAGCGGTGATGTGGCGCCCTTTTTTGGGGGCATCAGATTGGCCCAGGGGGTGGCTGTGTCAGTTTCATTCTGGGACACTGTATTATCCTGGAATAAATGTTCCCGGGACAGACCTACAAAATGTCCCGGGCAATCCGTCCCATGTGTCCCGGATTGTCCCGGGCAACCTGGGACACATGGTCACCCTATGCTGTAGTAAATGCAAATAGCAGAGGAGTGCTTCCATGTGACAGGTGCATCAAACAGGAAGTACTGTATAACAAAAACACATTTTTGGCAGTGTTGGGAGGCAATAAATCCTGTGACTATTATTGCTGTCTGTGACTTCCTGTCCTAATGACAATTGCAGCCCCCCCATTACATTACAGGGACAAGACTTGAAGTATAAATCTCTCAATGGGGCCACAGACAGGAATAAAAGCCCTACAGAAATGGCAACTCTTCTCCGGGTTTACCTAAAAAGTTCTTGGAGCTAACAGATGATGTACGATGACATGCAGGTCATTTGCTTATGTGAATGAGGCCCTTTAAAATCAATTCATTTTGTGATGTCCATGTATTGTGGAAGATGCATCCAAAGGCTTGGAAATATAAGAAAACCCTGACACTCTTTCAGCAAACTTTGCATCCAAAAAAGGGAATCTCATTATACATATAGTATGGCTCAGTGTGTTCAGGCTGGTCAATTGTGTCCAACAGTTTTGTAGCACCAACATATTAGAGCTTACAGTATGCTGTATGTTGGTACCAAACATATAAATATAATAAAGGGGCCTGTACACACACACCACAGTGAGCCATGCCAGTTTCCAATAGTTATAATAATTATTAAAGACTATGTATAGCCATATTTTTTTTGTGATTTCAGTAATGTAGAGAAGGACTAGAAATGTGGAACTTTCTTTAAAATCGGACCGATGGACGCCTACCGATCGGTCAAAACTGATGGTTAGTACGCAAAAGCATCAGTTCAAAACCCGCGCATGCTCCGAATCAAGTCGACGCATGCATTGAACTTCATTTTTTTCTGCACGTCGTTGTGTTTTACGTCACTGCGTTCTGACACGATCGGTTTTTGGGTTTTTAAACTGATGGTGTGTACGCACATCAGACCATCAGTCTGTGAACCGATGAAAATGAACTTCAGTCCGTTTTCATCAGTTTGGACTGATCGCGTGTACAAGGCCCTACTCTTTGGGCCCCGGCTTCTACTGGATAGGGAGCGGAGGAAGACCATTCCACCAGGAAAGGCAAGGAGATAGGCAGGTGGCTGGCCCGGATTTGAGCCAAGGCAGAACATGCGAGCGAAGCTGAATGGACATGCGCCCGAAACTGAAGAAATGTTCCTTCCGCTCCGACCAGCACATGATCATCAGAAAGGGGCACAGATAATGGAAAATTACACCCCCCCTATGCTAGTAGGCATTAACGAAGCGGGGGTGTGTAATTCAATTTTTTTTATTTTAATTCGGCACTGACTGTCTTTGAAATTGCCCCTGCCCCCTATTAAATCCAATCTGGGGACGAAACCAGGGACAGACTTGGTCCGGGGACAGTGTCCTCAATCAGGGGACTGTCCCCTGAAACTGGGGATGTCTGGTCACCCTACTCTTATGTCTGTAGGCGCAACTAGAGCATGCCAGACATCTCCTGCCCTAGGAAGAGAGCTTACTGGCTTAGATGCTTTCCAGCCAAATAAAGTTGGAGATGTCTGCTAAATTCACCCTACCATATAGGTACGAGCATGCCCATTTGCTCAAAGTTACATTTGTACAAAATATTTTCCTTAGAAATATTGTTTATTGGTTGGAACAAGTTTTCTGCTGGCAAACTAAAACCCTTGGGTGAATGATCTTCTTTAGAAGAATGAACATTGTACTCAAAATTGCCTGTTTCTTCAGACTGCTGCCTAATGTCTATACGGGGCCTAGCTTAAATTTTTTCAAGTTTCATTAAAGGCTAATTTGTCTAAAAATCCTTCTCATTAATAACTGTTGTGCAGTGCACAGACATCAGTTTGCAGGGCCGGTGGTACCACTAGGCAATCTAGGCAAGCATGTAGAGCGCACTTTAGCCTAGGGCGCAGCCACAGCCAGGGCCGCCCATAGGGCAGTACAGCCGACCCTGCTGTAACATTAATTATATTTTCCCTGGGCAAATATCAGTTCAGCCGAGGGGCCAAGGAGACAAGGAGCAGAGACAGATCCTCTGTTTAAATCGAGGCTAAAGCCACGCTGCGTTTTGCAATGCTGATCAGTAGCGGCCAACCATGGCTGCTGACAGCCTTCCACTGGCAATGTAGATATTTTACTGGTGCAGTGATTATCCCTTCCTCCGCTGAGGAGGGTGGAAGGCAAAGTTGTAGCCTGGCAGCAGGAGGTAATTCAACAGAGAAGTGGCCAAGGGCACAGGCAGCAATGAGAACCTGTGCACAGGCAAGCTTACAATTTCTGTTTTCTGAGGCACAGACAGAGATACAGCCATACACTGTATAAGGACAGACATAAAGTACCTTCTGTACTGTGTGATCATCATCATGATAATGATGGCGATCACATAAGCACAGTGAGATGCTTCCTGTTAGTCTGTATTTACATTTGAGGGACATTAAAAATGTGCAGCTGTTATTGAGCTGCTGTTTTAGTGACAGTACGCTGGTGGTTTGAGCAGACGTAGATGAACCCAACCGTCAATATGGAGGCAGCTATTCCAGGCTCATACTCAGCACTGACTGAGCAACTTAGTGTTCAGAGGCCCAAAGGCACATAATACCATGAACATGCCAATGCTTACCACTGTTAGAGTATGGGGACAGATGACCAACCACTGCCGATTATGCTGCAAAGGTACTTCAGCCGTAGTATGGCAATAGTGGCTGGGTGTTGTGTAAAACCCCCCTCTGCCCCACTACCGTGGCAGTGCCTTTGCAGCATAATCTGGAGTGGTTTGGGTGGGTAAAAGTGTGGCTTAGCCCCCAATTTTTTCTTCTTCTAACACAAATGTAAATAAGAACTAAAAGGAAGCATCTCATTGAGTGTGTGTACATTTGACAGGCTGGAAATGGTACAATAACTGTGTGGCCTCCAGATTGCTTTCACACACCCCATGTGCCCTGCCATGCTTCCCAGGCTCTGTGTTCCCATCAGCGGACCTAGGGCCTGTATGGTGGGTGCCACCGGTAGGAGGGAGGGAGATCAGCAAACACCTGTTCACTGATCTCCCCTTCCTGTTACTGACCCAGAAGCAACATGTAAAACATCACTTCTGGGTCCTGCCATTTTCTGCATACTTCAGCCAATCCGTGAAGGTATCCGGCCAATGAGGCGCCGCGCAAGCCATGCTGTGCGCAATATCACTTCTATCCAGCTCCCCATTTAGTCTCCACATAAAGCTAATGTTGGCAAGGATTAGCTCTATGTGTGTTTTGTTTTAAGTTTTATTTTTATCTTTGGGGGGGCTGGTTGGGCGCATTGACTCTCTGGTAAAACAAGAGTCAAAGCTGGAGGTGAGTTGCTAGGGAGCATTGGTATTGTTTTTGTTTTTTGTGATTGTTGAACACAGAGGTGGCAAGAATATTCGATCTAAGGATATATTCTTATTTATTTTTTTGTAGTTTTAAATGTTTTTCCCGTTTTTGGAAAGAAGACTGAATTGTGTTGATATACTTGGAAATTAAAATACTTTTTTCTTTTTGATACTCTTATAGTGTGTTTTATTTATGTTATATTACTACTTTACTGATAATTGTGCTGTACTACATTTATCCTATATGAGTTAAAAGGTAAAGTGAAACACTTTTTTTATGTACTGGCAGCAATCTATTCACTGCTGGCATTTAGTGCTAATTGATATTTGTTTGTTTAAAGATTTTTTGGTTGCGCTAATTAATGTATACACACTGTATGGCGTAAAATAGTCTAGCACCGGCCCTGTCAGTTTGTAGACAAGACCATTCAAACGCAAGCAGTCCCAGCTACAAACTGACAAATCATGTAAATATTCTCTTATGTTTGTAGAACTGTCAGTAGAATTACTGTTATATATGAATGAAAAAATCATACAGATGTCATCTTATATACTTGTTCAAGTCTATAGTCATCTAGATTCCAACGAAAAATATTGGCTTTAAAATTGTGAATTTTGGCCTCCACTTTCCAAACTCAGCTAACTTCATTAGTGAACAAATAACAATAATGGGGGGAAATCAGCCAACTGTGTTTTAGGCATGTAAACATTCCTCATTGTCTTGCAAGCCTTCATTAGAATGCGAGTCCTAGAGATGAATAGCTTCCAATCTCTATTTTAATTCAACATTTGGTTCCAAAGGGTTTCTTTAATCAGGATCTCTCCACCCCCATGCGTTCACAGCTAAACAACGCCTCTTACCCAATGATATGCAAAGCAATCAAATGATGTCGTTTGAACGTGATTGGGCAGTGGGCTTTTTAGGAGGCTCTTAAAAAGGTGGAGGGAAACTAGGGAGTCCAGAGATCATCAACCACCAGGTAATATAGGATGACTTGCTTTGCTACTTCTCTTAATTTTCCTCATGTTCCCTTTTTGCCTTTAATGTTTCTGATTACATTTTGAAAATTACCCTTCCAATAATTTTTGGAAACTAGTTTGGGCAGGGCAGGGTAAACAATTTTGGAGCTTTAATGACCATAGCTAGTGATAGCATTATTTTTATTCTATGTGATTGGCCCATATTCAACACTTTGGGATTTCTGATTTTATTCCCTTCTAATTCACTCCAAAATTACTCTAGGGGTTATATTTTGGAATACTTTGGATACCCATTGGATGACTACTATTAATTAGTATTTATCACATGTATAAGTTATATTGTCTTAGTTGCTTTGCCTTTTATTAAAGTAGAATGCATTGGTTACATTTTTCAACATTTCTTCTAGGTTTTCAGACATTTGTGGATCCATCTCTAATTGACTGTCCTGACCCAGATTGTAAGGAGACCAATTTCAGGACTTAAGTCATTTTGTACCTTGTTGGTTTTTACAAAATGATCTCTTCACCATTTTTGTCGAGGATCCAGTCTGTCTGCACAACACCCTAAACTAGGCACTTTCCTGTGTATAGTATTTGGGAAAAGTGCTTAATTGTTTGGGGCATTGTGTGATCGGGTATGTTAATTAACTGTTATTATTAAGGGCAAGGTTTTGTTTGTCCATCATCTTTGTGTGTTTGTTGTTTGTACGCTGGTTGTACATCAGGCCAATCATGTCATCTTTCAAATATTGAATTTTCACATTGTTTTTCTGTCAACTAAACTAAGGCTCACTCTTGTTTATCATTACCAGTAAGTGCTTACTAGTTCAGTTCCCATACATTACGTGATATACTTTCCAATTGCTTCAAAATGACAATGGCTGCCCTGGATATTCTACATTTGTCTGGGAAATGTGCTAAACTAGGCACTATCCTGTATTTATCCTGGGGAAAGTGCTTCCTATAGCACATTGCCTGGCAGAAGTAACCAACTTTATTCACCTTTGGCCCTAAATTTAGACATTTTAGTTCTCATTTCCTTAAAGGTTCATTCGGTATATTACAGTATGACTAACCATCTTCTTCCCAAAACTGGTTCTCTCAAATTTGTGTTTGCTAACTGACTTTCATTTGTGCCTTGGTTTCCATATTTAACCTATTTAAAAATAGTATTATGATCACAGTTTAACTTTTGGTATTGCTTTTGTGTTTGCACACCAGCTAAACTGGGGCTCTCTCTCGTTTTATGATACGAGTAAGTGCTTTCTAGTTAGTTAATGTGTGAACAAACTAAGCCTCTGTTCCAAAGGATAGTCATCTAAGCCCGCAAGATGGCCACTATGATTTGTCTGTCTGCACACCACCCTAAAACCAGGCACTATCCTTTCTTATTCTAGGAAAGTGCTTCACTATTAGGGCATTTTGTGGACAGCTTGTCAACATATAGACCTTTTATTCTATTTTACAATTTTCCTGCATTTGTCTTCTGCTATCTTGATTTTTTTCATCTTTTTTTCCCAACACTTTTTAACAATCCCAATAAGGTCACAGGCTCTTACAGACCCATGCTTAATAAGTCTTAGGTTAGCTAAACAAGAGCGCTGTCTTGTTGGCCACCATTAGGAAAAGCTTCCTGTTGGGCTTACTTGTGAGCTGTAATAGAATTTTATTCATTGTAATTTGGCCTTGTATGTAGTATACTCCAAACAAAGGTCCTGTATGTATCTATGTTTTCTGTGTTATGTATTTCTCTCTTTACAGTCTTTTTTCATTTCTGGATGGCTTGGGCCTAGCAAAGCGTCTGATGCATACAACATTTTTGGCAAAGAGAACACCGCCATTTTGACAGTTCATGAGGTTTAGGCAGCCATGGTTTTGAAGCCCATTACTTCACCTCAAAGGTGCAACGTGACATTGTCTGTCCATAGATTAGCTAAACAAAAGCTCTATCTTGTTTTTTATAGTGGGAAAGTGCTTCTTGTTAAGTTATTTTGTGGCACAGAAAGGCTACATTTTGTAATATATATGTAAACTCAAACCACTTAAGTTGATTGTGCATTATACATATTTACTGTCAAAACTTTTCCTCATTACTGTCGCTATGCTTGTATATTTTATCAATTATGTTATTTTTTTCTTAAAATGCTCATAAGGAAGTTAATTGATCTTTTGTGTTTTTCCTTGCTAGCTCACAACCTTTCATCCTGTGCCCCAAACTTGCCCTACCCACAATCCGTATGTTTTAAATATTCACATAAGTAACTTATTAAAGTGCAGAAACAATAATTATTATTTGCATTAAACATTTTCACTAATTGGTTGCTACTATAGTGCATAGTTTTAATAATGTCTTCTTTTTACATAAAGTACTTTATAATTACCGTATTTATCAGCGTATAACATGCACCCTAACTTTAAGAGGGTAGTTTCAAGAAAAAAACTTTCCACAGCCCCCTGCGTATAACACGCAGACACATTTTACCCTCTATTTTCAGGGTAAAAACGTGAGTGTTAAATGCCAATAAATACAGTATATATGTATTAAGTAAGTCTATAATATATTGCATATAACAGTCAAAGTGCAAATGTTTTAGGAATGTATTTGTATTAATGCCATCTACATTATTTTTAACTTATTTTTAACTAACAAGTATAGTATTGGCATTTAATATACAGTGAAACCTTGGTTTGAGAGTAACTTGGTTTGAGAGCGTTTTGCAAGACAAGCAAAATGTTTTACAAAGGTTTTGCCTTGATATACAAGCGATGTCTTGATATAAGAGTAGCGTTATGTCACAACTGAGTATAAAAAAGAAGAGAGGAGCCTCTAAAGCCACGCACACACGATCGAATCTATCTGCTGGAAACGGTCTGAAAGACCGTTTCAGCAGACAAATTTGATCGTGTGTACGGGCGGACAGACAGATTTTTCCAGCAGACAGATTTTAAAGCATGCTTTAAAATCTGTCTGCTGGGAATCCATCCGTCCGATATGTCTGCTGGTTAGTACGCTAACCAGCAGACATATCTGCCCGAATGGATTCGTCGCATGCGCGGATGTGTTTTACTTCCTGGTGCGGTGACGTGGCGGCGTCAACGTCATCGCCACGTCACCGCGCTGTCTGCCGGCAGGGATTTTGATTGGATCGAGTGTACAGCGATCAAACCAAAATAGCCCAGCAGACAAATCTGATCAAATCGGTCTGTCAGACCGATTTGAACAGATTTATTTAATGGTGTGTACGGAGCCTAAGTGTAGCAATATGGTTACATTTAATGAAGGTACAACATTTAGCAACTTATTGCTACACTTAGAGGTGCCTCTTTTCTCTTTTATACCCCGTAAAAAAAAATGTGATATACAAGTGCTTTGGATTACAAGCATGTTTCTGGAACGAATTATGCTTTGCAAACAAAGGTTTTACTGTATTGTTTATAACTTTTAAAGCACAAAGGTTTTATGAATGTCTTCTTTTCATGACTGGATATGCCCTCTTTTCATGTAATGATCATGCAACATTTAAGTGCAATTTATATAGAAATGCCTTCTTTCACTGTAAAATGTATATAATATTGATATGAATAAAATAGTTTATACAAATTTTTATGTCATTTTATTACATTCAATACTGCTCTGATGTTATCTGGTAATAATCTGGCCTACCGTACTTTATTATGCTAAATAAGTTAAAACTTGCACAATATGGCCCGAATTCAGGTAGAGTGGCGCATCTTTGTGCGGGCGTAGCGTATCTACTTTACGCTACGCCGGAGCAACGTTGAGAGGCAAGCATGCTATTCACAAAAAATATGCGCTCAACGTTGTGCCGGCGTAGTGTATAGTTGTCGGCGTAAGCCAAAGTAGGTGGAAGTGGGCTGGAAGTGGGCGTGATATATTATAATGAAGCGTGACCCCATGCAAATTATGGCCACAGCTTAAAAAAACGAACTGTGCATGCATCATCTCTTGCACGCATCCCAGTGCGCATGCTCAGTTACGTCGAAATAGCTGCTTAAGATACGTCGAAAACACTGCCTACGACGTGAACGTAACCTACGCACAGCCCTATTCATGTAGTACTACGTAAATGGCGTACGCAATGTAAAATTTGATGGCGTCGTTCCCTAGCCCATACCTTTGCATTACCTGCGCCTGCTATATGAGGGGTAACTTTACGCCGGATGTAAGCCTTACGCAAATCACGTAAATGAAGCGGCAGGGCGCATTTACGTTCGTGAATCGGCGTATCTTACTCATTTGCATCTAGCTTCGCGAATCGGCGTAACAATACGACGGCGCACATTTGTACTAACGACGGCGTATCTATAGATACGCCGGCGTAAAACGTTCGTGAATCCGGGCCTATGTTTTTAATTTGTGTAAAGTGGTTGATAAAGATTGCCTTACTTTGCAAGCTTACTGCTTGATAGATAATCAATTTATCAGTTTATGTCAATTTACTCATAACGGGTTTTATGGTAAATTTAATCATATAAAAAATAATGGTTATTTGACAAGAACCTCAGGAGCAATAGACAAATGCCATACTGTAAAATCCTAGCTTGTGTTGGAGACCACGCTGGATTAACTGGATAGGTCACTGGTCCTGTGTGGGTATTGGGGTGGGCAGAAGGAAGAAATGTCTTAGGCCTTGTACACACGAGCAGACACATTTGTTCAAATCGGTCGGACAGACCAATTTGAACAAATCTGTCTGCTGGGGACGTATTGGTTTGATCGTGTACACACGATCAAACCAAAATCACCGCCGGCAGACGGCGCGCTGATGTGGCGGTGACGTTGACGCCGCCACGTCACCGCACCAGGAAGTAAAACACTTCCGCACATGCTTCGAAACCATTTGTCGCGTGTGCGAGAAGACATGTCTGCTGGTTAGCGTACTAACCAGCAGACATGTCGGGCGGACGGGTTCCCAGCCGACAGATTTCAAAGCATGCTTTGAAATCTGTCGGCTGGCCAAATCCGTCGGCTCGCCCGTACACACGATCAAATCTGTCTGCTGGGACAGTCGGGCCGACCGTTTCCAGCAGATAGATTTGATCGTGTGTACGCGGCCTTACAGTGGATAATGCCCAGTGATGGAGCGATTGGGCTGCTGCCTTTTCTGTGCAACCTTAAAGGAACACTAAATGTTCGTTTTTTATTAGATCAATTGATTGCTGTAAGCTAGAGCAGGGGTCTGCAAACTTTTCAAACAAAGGGCCACTTTATTGTCCTTTGGACTTTAGGAGGGCTGGATTGTGGCCAGCGGGGGGGCAGAAAATGCCCCGGACCCAGATCCAGTGAGAATAAATGTGGCCTCAGGTTTGGTGGTGAGTAGGAGGAGGAGTAGGGCTCCTATCAGTAGGAGGAGGAGTATGCCAGCATTGATATTAGTAGAAGAAATAGTGCCCACTTGTTGGTATTAGTGGAATGAATAGTGCCCCAAGGGCCACATAAAGGCTAGCAAAGGGCCACATCTGGCCCCGGGGCCGCAGTTTGGAGACCCCTGAGCTAGAGCATTTAAATATCACTTACCTCGTTTTTCCTTTTGACCTCCAAAATACAGTAATCCAGGTTTGAAAATGCCATTTCCTGTCTCTCCTCTTCTTGCTTTCCACCAGCACCTGAGCTGTTTTGCATGGTGGAAAGCAGAATGTGCTCACCCCCTCCCTACGACTACAGTCCTGCGTGAAGATGCTCTCTTATCTCTCACAGGCATGGAGGCTCAGGTCGCGTACACACGATCAAATCTATCTGCTGAAAACGGTCTGACAGACCGTCTCAGCAGACAGATCGTGTGTACGGAATTCGGTGTATAGCCTGGTAAAATACGGCGGCGTAGTGTATCTCTGATACTCTGCGCCAATGTAATTGTATCTGAATCTGGCCCTGTGTTTTCATAAATAATTTTCTGAGCAAATTGAGATGTCTTATTTTGTGGTTAAATAATCCCTTGCCAACCGTTGCACGACTATATACGTCGGCAGAATGGCACGGCTGGGCATATAGACGTACATCCCTTCACTGCCAGTCACTTTTACACAGTGCATTTTTATAGCACTGTTCGCTGTATAAATGTGAATGGTCCCAAAATAGCACCAAATTTGTCTGATAATGTCGCAGTCACAATAAAAATTGCTGATTGCCACCATTACTAGTAAACAAAGAATAAGTGTAGCGCTAGAATTAAAATTAAAAAAGGCTAATAATTACTATAGTCCTTATAACAAATGAAATGTCCAAATTGTGAAAAAAAGTTCATATTGTTGATCCAAGACTTTTCAATCACCCCAAGTAGTGACTCAGTAAATAACAAGGTGAGTGTTTAGAGGATCCGCCACCAGTGTAGTGAAACATAAGAGGCTTACCGGAAGACAAGGATCTGAATAAGCATATACTCATCAGATCAATTAAGGCTTCAAACAATATCCGGAAATCAGGATATGGTTATAGATGAAACTCCTGGAATATCCTTATAGATGGTACGTTGAATCCACGGAAACCATTGAATTGGTTATGGACGCACCATTACTAGTAGAAAAAAAAAATATTAATAAAAATGCCATAAAACTATCCCCTATTTTGCAGACGCTATAACTTTTGCGCAAACCAATCAATAAATGCTTAATACGATTTTTTTTTTACCAAAAATATGTAGAAGAATACGTTTCGGCCTAAACTGTGGAAAAAATATATTTCTTTTTAATATATTGTATTTATTATAGCAAAAAGTAAAAAATATTGCTTTTTTTCAAAATTGGCGCTCTTTTTTTGTTTATATCGCATAAAAACCTCAGAGGTTATCAAATACCACCAAAAGGAAGCTCTATTTGTAGGAAAAAAAGGATGCCAAATTTGTTTGGGAACCACATCGCACGACTTCGCAATTTTCAGTTAAAGCGACGCAGTGCCGAATCGCAAAAAATGCTCTGGTCTTTGGCCAGCCAATTGGCCCTGGCTGAAGTGGTTAAAACAAAATAACAATGTGTTAATTACATGTTAATTACATGACAAAAAGCCTTGGCTCCCTTGGAAAACTGCATACCCCCCTATAGGGAGAGGAACTTTTCCCTCCAGTAAGCTGTTTATACTCCTGTAAACCTGCAGTTGACTTAATTAGTGAAGAGATAACAATTTCAGAAGCTTTGAGATTGTAAACATTCTCCATTGTGTGTCAAAGGGTCTTTTAAATGCACATTTCCCAACCTCATTGGGTCTTTTTCATCTGCCACTGATTCTGTCCATTTATTGAGACACCCAATACCTCTTCTAGTGACATGTAAAATAATCCAAATCCAACACTGTAATGCTAACAAGGAATGTGAGAGATTGTATACATGGTGGAGTCATTTGGGGTCAACATGTTACTAGCTATTCTTCTCTCTCATTTCCTTTCTAGATAAGATTTGTCTTTATGCAAAGAACTTATAGAGAACTATGCATATATGCTGCTGCATTTCACATCCACCTAAAACTGAATCTGCCTGATTGCTATCAGTGTGTTTATAGAAAACTATGGGCCAGATTCAGATACACTTAATATTGCGCTGCGTAATCGAAATACTCTACGCTGCCGCATTTCACCAGGCTCTACACCGAATCCTGGTAGATTTTTGCCCGTACGCTACGGCGGCGTAGTCTATTTCTCGCCGCGTAATCGAAATACGCGATTGGGGGGCGTGAAGCATTTAAATTAAGCGCGTCCCCGTGGCGATTGAACTGCGCATGCTCCGTTCAGAAATTTCCCGCCGTGCATTGCGCGAAATCACATCGTTACGTCATTCGTTGTTTGAGTAGCGTCGTTTACGAACATTCCTATTCCCAGACGACTTACATAAAAAATAATAAAAGACGTCGGAAAACGTAGAAATGCGACGCGGGAACGACGGCCATACTTAACATGGGCTGTCTAATATTAGACCAGCAAAAAGCTGGTATAGTGTTACGCAAAAAAAAGGTGACTAAAGGTGCCGTAAGAGATTGCGAATGAAGATCGTAATTTCGGGGATCGCCGGCAAAAGCTCATTTGCATACCCCGACGCGGAAAAACAACGGGAAGTCCACCCAATTTTATTGCAGCGTAGATCCGAAGGCGTACAAACACGTAATCCAGTCAAATTGAAGCCCGCAGCCGTCTATTCATGGTTTGAGGTTTCCGACTAGCTAGAAAACGCGCGTAATTTGAAATTACTCCAGTCTAACACTAGTTAGACAGGCGTAATGGCTCTGTGAATCTGGCCCAATGCATTTATGCTGGTAGCAAAATAGAGAGAAGGGACTTTTCAGATGCAGAGACACGTCATTACACAAAAATACAAAAAATGACAAAAGTTTATTTGGTTAAAATACATTTATACAACCAAATGTTGCCATACACCAAACAAAGGAACATTTTGTAATTCAATATGTTTCGCCGTTACAGCTTCTTCAGGAAAAAGCGTGGTAAAAATACTAATGAAATAAACAAAAACTACATAAAAATGATGGGACTACCCTCTTTTATGAACTTTTTGGAATGTTGTATGTTCACAGGTTTATTTCATATCTAAGACAAAGGTAAAAACTTACACCACAATGCTGCTTATTGAATATATCAAATTATTCTTTAGGTACCGTAAATACAAAAAAATCACTTGTAAGGCATTTGCTGATGCGGCCAAATCTATCATTCCTGAATACTGGAAAACCACACAAGTCCCTGCAGTGGCGGAGTGGCTGCATTCAGTAGATTCAATCAATAAGCTGGAAATAGCAGCTATTGCATCAGAGAATACAGAAAAATTCCATAAATTGTCGAGGCCCTGGTTTATATTCAAATATATGACTCTGACGATTGACTACAGAATGGTTGAATAGCCCTGGTCAAAGGATATTTTTTCTGTTCATTTATGTCAGTAAGGCCTTGTACACACCAGGGAATTTTTCCGCTGAAAATGGTCCGACGGACCATTTCAGCCGAAAAATCCGCTCGTCTGTAGGGGCAAACGGACCGTTTTGGCCGGATTCCTCCGGCGGAAAAGTTTCAAAGCATGCTTTGAAACTTTTCCGCTGGAGAGCTGCCCGTCGGATATGTCCGCTGGTTAGCACGGCAAACCAGCGGACATATCTGCCCGCACATGCGTAGTATCCTGTGAATGGATCTGACGCATGTGCGCGGAAGTGTTTACTTCCTGGTGCGGTGACGTGGCGGCGTCAACGTCACCGCCGCGTCACCGCGCTGTCCGCCGGCGGGGAATTTGATCCGATGGTGTGTACAGCCATCGGATCAAACAGCCCGGCGTAAATATGCGGTCCGGGGACCGTTTACAGCGGATACATTCACTCGTGTGTACAAGGCCTATATGTATGCCTAGGTATACTTCTGTTTATGTGATTGAACTATGTTCAGACAGACTTTAACTCAAGTCTATTTACTATATACTATATACTATACTATACTAATATATAAAATTGAGTACAAAAAAAGCATCACGGACAGTACTCAATTTTCTCTGTCACAATTGCACTAATACGGCTACAATCACGTCAGGAGAGGAGGAGGAACAGGAAGTGAGAAATTCAGACAAAGAAAAAAAACATTTAGGAGGGAAATCGAAAGAAAAAGTAAGTGAACCAACAATGCACTAGCTTAAAGGAACCTATTTAGAAAATAAAACAAACCTTTACAACCCCTTTAAGCCTGTTTATTTAAGTAGAATTTTTATTTAACCACTTGCCATTCAGCGCACGACGATGTACGTCGGCACGATGGCATAGCTGTATGTCCCTTTTAAATCGCGGGCAAGAGGGGGCGTGTCAACCGCATGCCGCTTGAGCATTCCCGTAAGTCCCGCAGACTCGATGTCTGCCAGTGGCCGACGATCGTGACACAGAGAGGCAGAACGGGAGATGTAAACAAGGCATTTCCCAGGTCTGCCCAGCAACATGACAGGGAGCTACTGCTCCCAGTGATCGGGATCAGTGATCTCTGTCATGTTATAGTGAGACCCTCCCCCCTTATGTGTCACCCATACAGATTACACATTATAGGAGTCTGTTTAGTAGTACCACATGTGCCCACCGACCGAGATCACAAGGTCCAAAGCATGTGCATCTATGCTGCTGTTTTTCACTTCCACCTAAAACTGAATCGGACTCATTGCTATCAATGTGTTTATTGTAAACTATGCATCTGTGCTGCTGCTTTCAACATCTGTAGCCCCGTCCACATCATTGTGATATTTATTGTGTTCTTTAGCCTTACCTAAATTATGGGTGATCTTATTCTTTCCAACTCTGCCCTTTTACTCCTCTTGTAATTTGATTTTGGTGTGAAGAGTATGCTCTGTAATGCCCTGTACACACGATCGGACCTTTGTCCGACCAAATTCACATTAGAATTCCGACGGAATTCCATCGAAGTAAAAAAGAACATGATTTCCATGTAAACTCCGATGGAATTCATCGGAATTTCCGATGGAATTACTCCGATGGGGCATACACACGGTCAGAATTTCCGATGGAAAAGGTCTGACTTTTTCCAATCGGAAATTCCGAACGTGTGTGCGGGGCATAAGGCTCCATGCACACTGGCTCAAAAATCAAAGCTACAGTTTTGACTGTAGAAGTAGCTCAATGGTATCCTATGTGTCTATGCATATTGGGACCATTACAGCCATGTTTTAAGCATAATGTTTAGAGGTAGGAAAACAAAAACTTCTGGTTTGTGTTTCTGATTTGAGCTTTCTGGCACAAAAAAACCCCACAAAACTCTACTAAACTCATCTAACCTCTGTACAAAAAATGCTCTATATGAGTGTTTTTTTCCTCCAGGGGAACTGATGATTTTTTAACCCCAGAGTGCATAGAGCCTTAGTGATGGATCAACTTCAGTACAACCAGCCTGCCTATAGATGGATTGAAATTTGGCCGGTACCTGCGAAACAGGTTGAATTTAGATCCAGCAATGGCCGACTTAAGCCTCAGAAAGACTTCAACCAATATAAGGGTGGTGTAGTGGGTAGCACTTTCACCTAGCAGTAAAAAGCGTTGCTGGTTTGAATCCCAACTGCAACACCACCTGCCTGAGATTACATGTTCTGCGTGGGTTTCCGCCATGTAATCCAGTTTTCTCCCGCACTCCAAAGACATGCTGGTAGGTCAATTGGCTTCTGTCTAAGTATATGAATGCAAGTTATGGACTTGAGGGCAGGGACTGATGTGAATGTATATGTAAAGCAGTGCGTAAATTGAAGGCGCTATATAAGTACCTCAAATAAGTAAATTACTTAAAGCGGCAAAGTTCTAGTGATTTTAAAGTAAATGTATAGCCCAAACCTTTTTTTACTGTTGCGGAGGCAAGTTAATATTTGTTATTTTTTTTGCTGTCTGTGTACCATTGGAGGAATTTTCCTTCCGTTCCTGTCCCAGAGGCGCAACAAGAAGTTAGAGAAAATCTCCCAAAGTGAGGGGGATTCCCCTCTTAGGCTCGGTTCACACTGGTGCGATGCAGAAAACCCTGCAATTCCTGTGCGTGTTCCTGCACTGTCATCTACGAACCCGCTGCGGTTGTCAATGTAAAGTTAATGACACCCCCAAATCGATTCACAGATCCCAGTGCAAATGGTACAAGAATCGGATGCATGGGTTCCAGGGTGGACCACACAAAGGGTCCTGCGCCATTTTGGTCCGAATGCGATGCAAATTCAGCCATACAAACTGTATGGCTGAATTTGCATCGCACAGACATCGCATGTGATGTGCACAGCAATGCGGTGCAAATCACATGCGATGTCTGTGATCGTACCAGTGTGAACCCAGCCTTAGACAATTTTCCCAAGAACAGATGTCCCTATTGGAAGATTTCCCCTTACATCTTGTACTGAGGACAACTCTAAAATTTGGGATTTTTCCTCACTTTATTTCTCACTGATAGTGGTTACCAAACACAGACAGCAATAAAAACCTAACAAAGGGACTTACCCGTTCCCCACTCTATCCAAAACAAAAATAAATAAAAAAAGGATTTACCAAGAGATACACCTTAATAGCACAATTTATTTGTTAAAGATAATGGGCCAGATTCAGAAAGACTTACGTCGGCGTATCTCCAAATACGCCGCCGTAATTTCAAATGTGCGCCGTCGCATCTTTGCGCCGATTCACAAAAGCGAGTTACGCCGGAAAACATGGCTTCAGCCGTCCGACGTAACTTGCCTACACCGGCGTATCATGGCCGCATAGTTACACTGGAAGCATTCAGCGTTCCCATGTTAAATATGCAAATGAGCAAGATACGCCGATTCACGAACGTACGTACGCTCGACGCAGTAATCTACGCCGTTTACATAAGGCGTTTTTCCGGCGTATAGATAAACCACTAAAAAGTTGGCGCATCCCATGCAAAGGTATGGACGTCAGAACAGCCGTAGTTTTTACGTCGTTTACGTAAGTCGCGCGTGAATTCACGAACGTACGTACGCCCGACGCAGTAATCTGCACCGTTTACGTAAGGCGTTTTTCCGGCGTAAAGATAAACCACTAAAAAGGTGGCGCATACCATACAAAGGTATGCCGTCGTTTTTATGTCGTTTTCGTAAGTCGTACGTGAATGGGGCTGTGCGGAAGTTACGTTCACGTCTTAGGCATTTACGCCGACGTATCTTAGGGAGTTTATGCAACGTGATTCTGAGCATGAGCGCGCATGCCCAGTTCGACCGGCCATTCATTTACATGGGGTCAAGCTTAATTTAAATAGATGCCGCCCAGGGCCGTCTTAATATCATCATGGGCCCCTGGGCAAAGTAATGCTCTGGGGCCCCTACAATGGAGACAGCGCAGGTAAACAGACCACATATCCCCCCCAGTGCTCGGACCCCTCTACACCCCAGATATCCCCCCAGCACTCTGACCCCTCTACACCCCAGATATCCCCCCAGCACTCTGACCCCTCTACACCCCAGATATCCCCCCAGAACTTTGGACCCCTCTACACCCCAGCTATCCCCCAGCACTCTGACCCCTCTAGACCCTAGATATCCCCCCAGCACTCTGACCCCTCTACATCCCAGATATCCCCCCAGCACTCTGACCCCTCTACATCCCAGATATCCCCCCAGCACTCTGACCCCTCTACACCCCAGATATCCCCCCAGCACTCTGATCCCTCTATACAGCAGATATCCTCCCCAGCACTCTGACCCCTCTACACCCCAGATATCCCCCAGCACTCTGACCCCTCTACACACCAGAAATCCCCCCAGCACTCAGACACCTATTCACCCCAGATATCCCCCCAGCACTCTGACCCCTCTACACCTCAGATATCCCCCCAGCACTCGGACCCCTCTACACCCCAGATATCCCCCAGCACTCAAACACCTCTACACCCCAGATATCCCCTCAGCACTCTGACCCCTCTACACCCCAGATATCCCCCCAGCACTCTGACCCCTCTACATCCCATATATCCCCCCAGCACTCTGACCCCTCTACACCCTGCTTTGGGGAAATTACAGGGGCCCCCCATGCAGCTGGGGCCCCTGGGCAGTGCCCAGGTGTGCCCTCTCATTAAGACAGCCCTGATGCTGCCCACCTCCTTCCTACGTTGAATTAGGCGGGCTTACGCTGGCCACTTTACGCTATGCCGCTGCAACTTACGGAGCAAGTGCTTTGTGAATACAGCACTTGCCTCTCTAAGTTGCGGCGCCGTATCGTAAAGAAGATACGATACGCCCGCACAAAGGTACGCCGCCGTACCTGAATCTGGCCCCTTCTGTGTAGATCTAGCCCAGTGATGGCGAACCTTGGCACCCCAGATGTTTAGAAACTACATTTCCCATGATGCAGAGTGCATGAGCATCATGAGAAATGCAGTTCAAAAACATCTGGGGTGCCAAGGTTCGCCATCACTGAGCCTAATAGCAAAGAATAGTGATCATTACACAGATGGTACAAAATGCTACACAAGTAGAACATAGCAGTGATTAATTTACACATTGTTTGCACAATGTTCAAAGTGTGTGATATTAATCACTACTGTGAGCTGCTTGTGCGACTCACACACCACACTATTTTGTAGCAAATTATCACTGCTCCTAGGTAAAGGACTGTAGAAGGGCTTCTGTAAATCAAAATGTATTCCTAAATCAAATAATGTATTAAAATTAGATTTTCAGTGATGGAAACCCATTGAGAAATAATCTCAACTCTTAAAAAGTTCCCAGAGGAAAAACTGAAGCAATTAACCATTTTTCACTAGCAAAGAATATAAGGAGATTTGATTATAAAAGCTCATGACGGCAAGGTGATTATTATATAGCGGCCAATGACTCCAAAGTAAGTTCAGGATTCTGCTTAATCAAGTACAGCAAAACGTTTCTTTTAAAATAATTTAGGTTTCTTTTTTTAAATGCCACATATATTCCCTACATTGTAGGGAATAAGAACACCAGGGTTTTTCGATGGTACCGTTTTTTGCATACTTTGTAATCTTTTCTTTTTTATATTACTTAATTTGTATCACTTAGTACATCACCTTTATTAGAAAAAGAAACCCTATAAATTAGTATAACTTTAAGCCCTGGTTCACACTGGTGCGTTTTGACATGCGATTTGGCATGTCAAATCGCATGTCAAAACGGCAGATTTTGCCTCAAATTGACGGCAATGGCACCGTCCTAATCGGTGCGACGCTGCATCTGCGGCATTGCACCGATTTCAAAAAGTAGTCTCTGTACTACTTTTTGCGATTTCAGCCTGCGATTTACATTGACATCTGTGCAGAAACCTGCACAGATGTCTCTGAAATCGCGGCTGAAATCGGGACTGCCGGGCGGGAGTGAAATCGTGCGAGTTCAGCTGAACTCGCACGGCTTCACTCCCGCAGCCCAGTGTGAACCAGGGCTCATACACTTATTAGGGCCCTTTCACATGGATGTGTCCTTGTATGGGCTCCGCTTTGCTCAGCGGGGATTGATCCGTCGATCCCCGCTGAGCAGGCAGATGACAGGTCTGTTTCTGTACACTGTGCAGGGACTGACCTGTCAGAGCGCCGCTCTCCTCTATGGGGGATCAGATGAAGACGGACCATAGAGTCCGTTTTTTATCTGATCCGATCCTCCAGCCAGATGGAAAATAGGGTTTCCATCTGTCACACTTTAGCGGATTGGAACAGGTCAGATGTCAGCGGACAAGTCACTTTCAGGTCCGCCTGTGTGAAAGGGGCCTAAGGGCTTGTACACGTGTGCAAGAGTAGAGCCACAGGGCCAGATCCACATACAATTGCCCCGGCGCAGGGTATCAGAGATACACTACGCCGCCGTATCTTACCTGGCTCTAAGTCGAATCCTGGAAGATTTCGCGCCATAAGTTACGGCGGCGTAGCGGCGAAATTCAAATTGGCGGGTAGGGGCGTGAATAATTTAAATGAAGTGCGTCCCTGCGGCGATCAAACTGCGCATGCTCCGTTCAGAAATTTCCTACCGTGCATTGCACGAAATTACGTTGAAAAAGTCGTTTTTGTTTTACTAGCGTAAATTACGTACATTCCTATTCACGGACAACTTACGCAAAAATAAAAAATAAATTGAAATTTTGACGCGGGAACGACAGCCATACTTAACATGGCAAGTCTAACTATAGACCGGATAATAGCAGCTTTAACTATACGCCAAAAAAAGCCGACTAGAGACAACGTAAGAGAATGCGACGGCCACTCGTACCTTCGTGGATCGCGATATGGCACTTTAGCTGACAATTGTGCGGTCCTCCGACACTGTACCCAAATAAAATTGATGTCCTTTTTTCCCCTACAAATAGAGCTTTCTTTTGATGATAATTGATCATCTCTGTGTTTTTTTTTGCGCTATAAACAAAAAAAGACTGTAAATTTTGAAAAAAAAAAATCTCTGCTATAAAACATACCAAATAATAATAATAATAATAATAAAAAATAAAAAATAAATCGAATTTCTTCATTCATTTAGACCAAGATACATATGTTTGGTAAAAACAAAAACAAATAAGCATATATTGATGGGTTTGCACAAAAGTTATAGGCCCAGATTCACATAGATGTAATATTCCGCTGCGTAATCGAAATACGCTACGCTGCCGTATTTCACCAGGCTTTACACCGAATTCTGAGTTTTTTGCGCGTACGCTACGGTGTCATAGTCTATTTCTCGCCGCGCAATCGAAATACGTGATTAGGGGGCGTGAAGCATTTAAATTAAGCGCGTCCCCACGGCGATCGAACTGCGCATGCTCTGTTCAGGAATTTCCCGCCGTGCATTGCGCGAAATCACGTCGTGACGTCATTCGTTGTTTGAGTAGCGGCGTTTACGAACATTCCTATTCCCGGACGACTTACGTTTAAAAATAATAAAAGACGTCGGAAGACGTTGATATTCGACGTGGGAACGACGGCCATACTTAACATGGGCTGTCTAATATTAGAGGAGGTAAAAGGCTGGTATAGTGATACGCAAAAAAAAGATGACTAAAGGTGCCGTAAGAGATTGCGTTTGAAGTGCGAAATTTCTTGGATTGCAGGCAAAAGCTCATTAGCATACCCCGACGGCTAAAAACAACAGGAAAACCGCCCAGTGGCCGCAATTTTCTTGCAGCGTAGATCTGAAGGCGTACTAACACGTAATCCAGTCGAATTGAAGCCCGCAGGTGTCTTTTCATGGTTTGAGGATTTCGACTAGCTAAAAAACGCCCGTAAGTCGAAAGTACTCCAGTCTAACACCAGTTAGACAGGCGTAATCGCTCTGTGAATCTGGGCCATAGCGTCTACAAAATAGGGAATAGATTTATGGCATTTAGTAATGGCAGCGATCAGTGATTTATAGCTGGACTGCGACACCTAACATTTTTTACACTGTTTTGGGAACAAGTGACATTATTACAGTGATTAGTGCTAAAAATATGCACTGACATTGTACTAATGACACTGTCATGGAATGGGTTAACATCAGGGGCAATCAAGGGGTTAAATATGTTGCCTGTTTGTGTTTTCTAACTGTATGGGGGATAGGCTGCCTGGCATAACACATAGCAGACAGACATGATCAAAGTGTATTCCCCTGTCAGAACGGAGATCTGCCTTGTTTGCCTTGTTTACTTCGGCAGATCCCCGTTCTGTCTCAGCAAGGAATTATCGCTGGCGGACGGTGGACATTGAGTCCGCAGGACCTGCTGATTGGCACCCCCACTGGCCAATCGGTGTGCCCCCACAGAAGCTAGTGCACGAATCGCCGTAACGGTATGGCAATTCATGCAGCTGAGCCACCTTGCCACAGTGCGGCGGGTGGTCACTGGTCAGCAAGTAGTTAAAGGCCTGTACACACTATCCAAAAATCGTACGAAAAATACCACTTTCGTACAATAATCAGATTGTTAGTACAGAGCTTTTAAAGAGCCGATCACAACAGTTTATCTGATATTATCCGATTGGATATGCACGAAAACTATTCTTGTACAATATCCATTTAATCAGTACAGTTGTTGTCTGAAAATACAATACAAATACACAACAACACATGACATCACTGATTTTTTAGTTTGTCGTACGAGAATATTTCGCAACTTTAGGAAACTTTTCATGTTCGATATGCCACCGGCATACAAAAAAAAAAAAAGATGATTTGTTGTCCAATTTTTGGAATGTGTGGCTTAAGGCCCTGACCCTCAGATGATAGGGTGGAACCACCTTTTGGGTGTCAAATTTATTTTAGGTACTTATATTGTGACATCAATTTACATATACATTGTACATTCACATTAGTCCTTGCCCTCAAGGAGCTTACAATCTAAGTTCCCTAACTCACATAAACGCATAGTAGGACCAGTTAAGACAGGAGACAATTACTCTACCAGCATGTCTTTGGAGTGTGGGAGCAAGCCCATACAGGGAGAATGTGCAAACTCAAGGTAGGTAGTGTCAGGGTTGGGATTTGAACCAGGGACGTTAGTACTGCTAGGCAGATGTGCTAACCACTTAGCCATTGTACTGTCCAATCAAATAGGTGTAGTTATACAGGGTTCTGGCCAGCAGATGCACCATGCACCTTATATATGTTAAAGTGTGAGTAAACTTCCATATTTCACATAATGTGCTAGTATGCGATAAAATAAAATAGTGATCCCTAGTGGGAGTATTGCATATGACACCAAAAATATATTATATATGTCACAATGAAAGTGATATGTGCAACCAGTGACCTCTAGTGGGAACAAAAATTATAACATATATATCAAATAACATTAATATGTACAACCAGTGACCTCTAGTGGTTACAAAAATTATAACACATAAATATATCAGGCAAAGTCCATTAATCCAGTGATATCTTGGAGTGGGTGCTGCATTCATGGCAATGGAGTAAGTGCTGCATTCATGGCAATGGAGTGGGTACTGCACTCATGGCAATGGAGTAGGTGCTGCACTCATGGCAATGGAGTGGGTGCTGAATTCATGGCAATAGGGTGAGTGCTGCATTCATGGCAATATGGTGGGTGCTGCATTCATGGCAATGGAGTACTGCATGGGTCATCAAACTACGGCCCTCCAGGTGTTCAGGAACTACAATTCCCATCATGCCTAGTCATGTCTGTGAATGTCAGAGTTGTACAATGCCTCATGGGATGTGTAGTTCTGCAACAGCTGGGGGGCCATAGTTTGAGGATCCCTGGAGTACGGCATTCATGGCAATTGAGTGTGGCATTCATGGCAATGGAGTGGGCTGCATTCATGGCAATGGAGTGGGTGCTGCATTCATGGCAATGGAGTGGGTGCTGCATTGATGGCAATATGGTGGGTGCTGCATTCATGGCAATGGAGTGGGTGCTGCATTCATGGCAATACAGTGGGTGCTGCATTCATGGCAATATGGTGGGTGCTGCATTCATGGCAATGGAGTACGGCATTCATGGCAATTGAGTGCGGCATTCATGGCAATGGAGTGGGCTGCATTCATGGCAATGGAGTGGGTGCTGCATTCATGGCAATGGAGTGGGTGCTGCATTCATGGCAATATGGTGGGTGCTGCATTCATGGCAATGGAGTGGGTGCTGCATTCATGGCAATACGGTGGGTGCTGCATTCATGGCAATATGGTGGGTGCTGCATTCATGGCAATGGAGTATGGCATTCATGGCAATTGAGTGCGGCATTCATGGCAATGGAGTGGGCTGCATTCATGGCAATGGAGTGGGTGCTGCATTCATGGCAATGGAGTGGGTGCTGCATTCATGGCAATATGGTGGGTGCTGCATTCATGGCAATATAGTGAATGCTGCAATAATGGCAATGGAGTGTGGCATTCATGGCAATGGAGTGGGCTGCATTAATGGCAATTGAGAGGGTGCTGCATTCATGGCAATGGAGTGGGTGCTGCACTCATGGCAACAGAGTGGGTGATGCATTAATGGCAATACGGTTGGTGCTGCATTCATGGCCATACAGTGGGTGCTGCATTCATGGCAATGCGGTGGGTGCGGCATTCATGGCACTTGTGAGTCTGCAGATGGGCACTGATTAGGCTGCATTGATGGGCACTGCCTCTTATTTTGCTTCATATTTCTTTATTTAAAATGTAAGATTTTTTCCTGAAACTTCCTTTTAAAAGTGAAGGTGCATGTTATAAGCTGATAAATACGGTATATCCAAATAACACACCCAAGCTCATCTCTTCACCACACACAGCCACAAAGACAAGAGAATTCTTGTTGGGCTGTGTATAAGTGATCGGACAAACACACTCAGACCGAATTTTAATGTCAGGCAAAATGGTCGGCCCTCACACATGTTCACTTCATCCAATCTGGCCCTCTTTGAAAAAAGTTTAGACACCCCTGGTTTACGTGGTACCTGCTTTCTCCCAAGTCCTTTTACAATCTCTTTGACAACCCAGACCTCCCAAACAGTACTAAAACATATTCTCTTAGGTCTTATGATAAAATAGACTGTACCAGAGCTAGGTCTTTCGTTTTTACTTCCCCTGCGTTTTCTGTCCCTCATATGCCATATAGCTTAGGTTCCTTGAATTGGCTGATAAGAGCCCAACTCTCCTCTTTCTGCAAATTACTCCATGCCATGGGCGTTACACATAGACCTATTACAGTTTTAGGAGCTGTGCTAGTGTGCTCTCCCTTGGAAATCCCTTGCCGCACACTCACCACCATGTATAAAAACTCGCAAAGCTAACAGGACCTTACCCACTTTGCCCTGGCTGTGGTCCAGAGACCTTAGACATGAGATCCAGCCCAAAGATTGGTACACAGCATTCGAGTAAAATCATAAATCTTCCACCCCTTCTCTAACCCTTTGGGTCAACAACATCAATGACATCATGCAGATTGAGAAGCTATTAGTGGAGGAGTCTGAAACATGGATTAAATTCAAGCCTCTGTGGTTAATATGGGCACATGGGCATATGGGTTAGTTTTATCAGCTATACCTGGATTTTGCAAAAGCGTTTGACACAGTTCCCCACACGTGGCTTATGTTTAGGGTCAAATATACAGGCTTCCAAAGATCAATTTTTAAATGAATAAAAAACTGGCTAAAAGCCAGAATTCAGAGAATAGTGGTTAATGTATCATACTCTGAATGGTCTAAGGTTATCAGTGGTGTACCCCAAGGTTCAGTGTTGGGATCCTTACTTTTTAATATCTTTATAAATTATATAGGGTCTGGTATTAAAAGTAACACTTTTGTCTTTGCCGATGACACTAAGCTACAGTATGCAGTGGAAAAACGTCCTTACAACATGTCTGCAATTTACAAGCCAACCTCAATGCACTAATTGGGCGACTATGTGGCAGATGAGGTTTAATGTTGATAAATGTAAAGTTATGCACTTGGGGGCTACGAATATGCATGCATGCATCCAGTGGCGTCTCCAGCTTTCATATTTAGGGGGGGCACATGGGGGAACAGGGACAAAAGTAGGGGGGCCAACTATAAAATGCAATTATATATATATATATTTCGGTCCGATGGCTGGGCGTACTAACCATCGGACATGTCCGACGGACAGGTTTCCAGCGGACAAGTTTCTAAGCATGCTTAGAAACTTTTGTCCGCTGGAAACCTGTCCGCTAGGCCGTACACACGATCGGACATGTCCGCGGAAACTGGTCTGCGGACCAGTTTCAATGGACATGTCTCCTCGTGTGTACGCGGCCTGAGAGAGTCATTCTGTTCACTTTGGAGAGATTGTCTCTCATTTTCTGCTGCTTCTCTAGTACATGAAATAACCTGATAGGAGTTTTACCCTTTCCTACATATAGTTTAATGACCCAGGCAAGTAAACAAGCTGGTGGGACATTTGCCTGATGCTGGGTAATCACTATCTGGCTGCTAAAAGGTTTCATTGTATCACTGTTTCAAAGGCTCCTAATTTACCTGATTGGCTACCAAATACATGACAATTTCTCACACTAAGCACCTCCTGCAAACGCTATACATCCTACAAAACAATAACCTGACCCAATTTTACCACAAACCTTGTCCTGCAGGCTCAGCTTTCACTCTATGCCCAGCCTTTTCAGGGCATATTTAGGCAATAGAATTTCAGTCAAAACAATTGCCTGTGTGTCTAACCTTTTCTATGTTGTTCTTACAGTTGTATACCTATGGCTGTGAGAAGTCCAGCCAACTCAACCACCGTGTTTCTTCTCCTGGGCTTCTCTGATGTTCCTCAGCTTCGTTGTGCTTCATTTTTGTTATTCCTGAGTATATACCTGATGACATTATTCGGCAACACAGTTGTTCTTACAGCTATTATTTCTAGTACTTTTCTTCATACACCCATGTACTTCTTTCTGGCCAACCTCTCAATCCTAGAAATGTGCTACATAACTATAACTATCCCCAACATTCTCAACAACATCAATAGCCAAAGTAATATCATTTATTTCTGGGCATGTATTTGCCAAGTTTATCTCTTTACATTGTGTGCTACTACAGAATGTGTTCTTTTAGCTATCATGGCTTATGACCGTTATGTTGCTATTTGTATCCCTTTACGATATAGAATTATCATAAACCATACCTTGTGTCTCCAGTTAACAGGGGCCGCATGGGCCAGTGGCGTTGTGAACTCCATCATACAATCGCTTCCCACTTCTCTTCTCCCATACTGTGGACTAAACAAGATAGATAGATTGTACTGCGAGGTTCAGCCACTGTTACAATTGTCTTGCAGTGACGCATATATCAACAAGGTTTTGACTTCTGTTTCTGCTACAGTGTTCGGAGTTGGGTTCATGACCTTTATTTTGATTACCTATATCTTTATCATTTCGACCATTCTACGGATCCCATCTTTACATGGGAGGATGAAAGCTTTCTCAACCTGTAGTTCTCACATCACGGTGGTCACCATGTATTATGGTGCTCTTATTTTTATGTACATGAGGCCAACATCCTCCAATTCACAGAGAATGGACAGTGTTGTGTCTGCCATCTACTGCATGATCATCCCAGTGCTGAACCCGATTATTTATAGCTTGAGGAACAAGGAAGTAAAACGGGCCATTACAAAAATAATTAAATTACCCTGCAACAGTCAAACAGCAAGACTTGGTGGCCACTGATAGTGGTTAAGCTACTGTACATTTGGAAATAGACTACTATCTTCTCTTTTGCTCAGTACAGGGAAGGTAGATCTGGGCTGTCAATCACAATCCACGTATCAATGACCCCCTAGCATATAAAAAAATGACATTACTTCAAAATGATAACATACAGTGCCTTGCGAAAGTATTTGGCCCCCTTTGAACTTTGCGACCTTTTGCCACATTTCAGGCTTCAAACATAAAGATATAAAACTGTAATTTTTTTGTGAAGAATCAATGACAAGTATCATGAAGTGGAACGAAATTTATTGGATATTTCAAACTTTTTTAACAAATAAAAAATTGAAAAATTGGCCGTGCAAAATTATTCAGCCCCTTTACTTTCAGTGCAGCAAACTCTCTCCAGAAGTTCAGTGAGGATCTCTGAATGATCCAATGTTGACCTAAATGACTAATGATGATAAATAGAATCCACCTGTGTATAATCAAGTCTCTGTATAAATGCACCTGCGCTGTGATAGTCTCAGAGGTCCGTTTAAAGCGCAGAGAGCATCATGAAGAACAAGGAACACACCAGGCAGGTCCGAGATACTGTTGTGGAGAAGTTTAAAGCCGGATTTGGATACAAAAAGATTTCCAAAGCTTTAAACATCCCAAGGAGCACTGTGCAAGCGATAATATTAAAATGGAAGGAGTATCAGACCACTGCAAATCTACGAAGACCTGGCCGTCTCTCTAAACATTCAGATCATACAAGGAGAAGACTGATCAGAGATGCAGCCAATAGGCCCATGATCATTCTGGATGAACTGCAGAGATCTACAGCTGAGGTGGGAGACTCTGTCCATAGGACAACAATCAGTCGTATACTGCACAAATCTGGCCTTTATGGAAGAGTGGCAAGAAGAAAGCCATTTCTTAAAGATATCCATAAAAAGTGTTGTTTAAAGTTTGCCACAAGCCACCTGGGAGACATACCAAACATGTGGAAGAAGGTGCTCTGTACAGATGAAACCAAAATCTAACTTTTTGGCAACAATGCAAAATGTTATGTTTGGCGTAAAAGCAACACAGCTCATCAACCTGAACACACCATCCCCACTGTGAAACATGGTGGTGGCAGCATCATGGTTTGGGCCTGCTTTTCTTCAGCAGGGACAGGGAAGATGGTTAAAATTGATGGGAAGATGGATGGAGCCAAATACAGGACCATTCTGGAAGAAAACCTGATGGAGTCTGCAAAAGACCTGAGATTGGGACAGAGATTTGTCTTCCAACAAGACAATGATCCAAAACATAAAACAAAATCTACAATGGAATGATTCACAAATAAACATATCCAGGTGTTAGAATGGCCAAGTCAAAGTTCAGACCTGAATCCAATCGAGAATCTGTGGAAAGAACTGAAAACTGCTGTTCACAAACGCTCTCCATCCAACCTCACTGAGCTCGAGCTGTTTTGCAAGGAGGAATGGGCAAAAATTTCAGTCTCTCGATGTGCAAAACTGATAGAGACATACCCCAAGCAACTTACAGGTGTAATCGCAGCAAAAGGTGGCGCTACAAAGTATTAACTTAAGGGGGCTGAATAATTTTGCACGCCCAATTTTTCAGTTTTTTATTTGTTAAAAAAGTTTGAAATATCCAATAAATTTCGTTCCACTTCATGATTGTGTCCCACTTGTTGTTGATTCTTCACAAAAAATTACAGTTTTATATCTTTATGTTTGAAGCCTGAAATGTGGCAAAAGGTCGCAAAGTTCAAGGGGGAGGAATACTTTCGCAAGGCACTGTATCTTAGTTCAACGGAGCTAATAAATTTAAAATGATTGTAATAATATATATGAACTACGCCGTCATCTGAAATGTATTTTGCCTGGCTTAACTGTATATTCCCTGTTGTATTTAATCTATATGTATCTGTATGGTATGCAAGAATGTTTGTATAACACACCCGCCATTATGTTGTTGTTGGTCAAGCCTGGAATCCTGTTTTTAACCTCAGGCAACACTTTATGACCAGGTATCCATTTTCTGTTAAGTGATAAAAATAACTAATATTTCCGTTCAGATGGGAGCTTGTCCAGGATAAGATAATTATCCATGGTGGGTAGACCTTTGTCTATTTTTTTACTAATTCTTCCTTACCCTGGCTCTGATAAAGTCTTAGCCTTTTAAACTTAAAGAGAAAGGAAGGACTGACCACGCCTCAATAGACTCACTCACAGGAGTATAACATTGTAGGGTCTGTGGGAGACCCAAATATGATCATATGATATGATGTCCTAATTAATGTATTTTGGAGTGTCCTGCGAATGGGATTCGGTGTAAGCCGCATCTGATTCGCATAGGTGTGAACCCAGCCTAAGATAATTAAGAAGTACTGTATATATCTATGGAAGGAATATGGAAAACATTTCTAAATGAAAAAAGAAGGGAATGGCCAAATGAATGTGGTATAAGAAAGTGGTTGTATTGTGTTTAATAGTGGTGCAGCGGATCGTCATTGATCCGTACGGATTAACAGCTTCGGATCGGCACACACGTGATCGCAGAGCGGTAAAACACGCTGTAACAGCTGACATTGAAATTGTCTCCACTCTGCTCGCACTCACACAGCCCCGCCTCCTCCTAACCCCACGCTTGTGATAGACAGAATTCGAGTCCAATGCTGGGATGTGTTTTGTCTATCACAGCGCGGGGTTAGGAGGAGGTGGGGCTGTGTGAGTGCGAGCAGAGCGGAGACAGTTTAAATGTCAGCTGTTACAGCATGTTTTACCGCTTTGCGATCCCGTGGCTCTAATCTTCCTCCAGTCATGTCCTGGCCGCCCTCTCACTTCCTCCGCCCTGGTGAGGCTGAAATTTGGGGCACAGTGAGGCTGGATTTTGTGGCACCTTGAGGCTGGATTTTGGGGTACGGAGGGGCTGGATTTTGGGGCACAGTGAGGCTGCACCTTGAGGGTTAGCCAAATGACTTCCGCCCAAGGTCTACGAAATTCCAGTGAGCATCACAAGGGAGCAGGGCCATCTTAATAGCATCATGGGCCCCTGGGCAAAGTAATGCTCTGGGGCCCCTACAATGGAGACAGTGCAGGTAAACAGACATCACGAGGGAAGGGGGCACCTTTTGGGTGGAGCTCCGCATTAACTACATGAACAATCATACTGTACAACAAAGAAACAGCAGGAAAATACTACATACATAAAAGTAACAAAGCTGTCCTGTGCATATAATATATCTGCTAGATTGATGCCTCCCCAGCACTATGGCCCTTCTACACCCCAGATATCTCCCCAGTACTCTGACCCCTCTGCACCCAGATATCCCCCCAGCACTCTCAGTGCCATCATGGGGCCCCCAATTTTGGGGCAGCGTGGCCTCAAGGACCAGCTGCTTTGGGGATAGTGAAGGGGCCCCCCATACAGCTGGGGCTCCTGGGCAGTGCTCAGGTGTGCCCTCTCATTAAGCCCAGCAAGGGAGAGATCCAGATACGCCAGCCCAAAGACCCAAGTCTAGCCCAATGCATCAGTTCCAGTCTGTCTGTGGATTACGAGTTCTATACTTACAAAGAGGAAGGGTTTTGTGGTAGAAGATCTCTGTAAAATATGGATGAACACAGAATCGAACAAAAAGTTTGGGGAAAAGTTTAGGAGAATGAGAATTATAATGTGAACATTTCCTTTTCCTTCCCTTTTATGAATTTATTGGACATTCAGAAGCCATACAAGAGATTTTATGCCCCTCCCACTCGCTTTTATGGACTGTCACGCCCCTTTTCCCTTTGTATTCCATGGACAATTGCTATGCAGCTGAGATTATGTGTTTATTAGGGCTGTTACTGATTAAAATTTTTGTGTTTGATTCATCGATTTGTTTTATCGATTAATCGACTAATTTCGATTAATTATAACGCACATACAGATCCAACTACTTTTAGCTGATCTCCTTGCAGGCCAATTCCCAGTGCAGCTCCAACCACTGGAAAAATAGATAGCAGGATACAAAAAACGCACAAAGGCAGTGCTCGATGGGAATAGCATTATAACTTTTATAGTCTTCAAGTAGGTAACAAAATAAATATTCCACTGGAGATAAAAATCGATGTAGTTACACAAACTGTAAAAATGGTGTGAGTATTAACAAACGGTAGCAAAAGCAGCTAAGTATGATACTGGTATAAAAATGTGTACAACTATACCACTGTTGAATCCAGATGAGGAGGGGTTAACATCAGTTTGTCAGCATGTAGATGTCCCGTGAAGGGACGCCCACTAACACACAGCTGCTTTCTCTATCTGCAAAATAGAGAGCGTCCTGACACTCCTGCTCCCCCCCTCAAGAGGCTTTCTCTACACCAGGGAGAAAGCCTCACATTACGGTGTGTTGTTACAGACAGAAGAACAGAAAGTGAGGATTTCTCAGAAGAAATAAGGACATTTAAAAGCAAAATCAAAGGATGAGGTAAGTGAAGGAGAACTGCACTAAGGTAAAGGAAGCTATTTAGGGATTTTTTTTTTTACCTTTACAACCCGTTTAAGCATGTACAAATGGCAGGTGAGATAACCTCTTGAAACAAGGGAGATGCTGCCGACATGTCTTCGGCTGCAATTCCATAGCATCAGGAGAAGATGTGTACCACCAATGCCCTCATCCTGTGCACAGATACTGAAGAGAGAGAGATAAGTGAATGCATGGAATCCGTGCTAGATGCATGGTGGGGCCTTATACCGAGGTAGCGGTGATACGCTTGACAGGTGGAGAGGCATTGGCTCTGCATGTCCCTCTTAAATGCAGAAATTACCATGGTGATACTTAATACATCAAGAGAGTATTCATGTTTAGTCATCTGCCTGGGTCATGAGCGTAGCTCAAGTAAGGCACTCTATATGATTTGTATGGCTGTGATGTAGCTGACCAGCTAGATCCTGTTCTAGGTAGCTAATATAACCTACATGTATATACAGTTAAGCCTGCTGGGAACCTAGTGTGGTGCACATGTTTATATGTGAGAGACAAAAGCAAAGTTATTCACAGTTGAATTAATGCCAGAAAGCATAGAGTTAAGCTTTTGTGACTCATCAGAAGCCATGGCCCAATCACAGCTAATCTCACATTGAGCAGAGTCTTGACCTACCACAGCCTCCTTTGCATCCATTTCTGTCTGGGAGGTTCCTAATACTCCATGTGCAGCTAGATTATTCCACCACAGAGACAGGGAGCCACATGGAGACAGACAGAGAGCAGAACAGACACAAGGCCAAAGTTGTGTTTTATGGAAGCCAGGGGCTAAAAATAGGTATGTGACACAGTTATATGTATGTTCTTATCGTAAATAGTGTGGCTAGAACTGTATACTGATCTAGTTGTGTGTTCACTTGTAGTTCCACCATACCTTCAAACCAAATCGATCCATACCATACCATACCATATCATACCTTTAAACCAAACCGATCCATACCATACCATACCATATCATACCTTCAAACCAAACTAAGCTGACCCTGCAAAAGCAACCCTGCAAACCAAGTTGCAAACCACAGTTATACCTTTCAGAGAAATCAGAGAATGCTTTGATAACTTGCAGAGAGAGAGAGTAAATACTGAAGAAAGAAATATATCCACCATCTTATGTTAAATGACAAGATTGAATATTTGAACCACCATTTTGTTATACTTTATTCATCACATGTTTTTTGTACTATCTGCTGCAAAGCAGCAGTATTATATATGAAGAAAAGTGAAGTTAATAAAGAAGTTATTTTAAGCATTTGGTGTGCTCTTTAAACCTACTGCTTCCATAGAACGGCGCTAGAGGAATTTTCAGAGTAATTGACAGTCTTGTTGGACTGAAAAGTCAGAGATATCACAATTCTTCTAATGCCACAGCGCATGAGGCACTTCATAGTGCTGTGCCTGCCACATGTGACCCTGTACAAAGTGCCCAGATTAGCCCAGAAGAACCCACCATGGGGTAATCCTCTGATGTGACCCTTGCTTGGCACCCATTGAGGAGGGGAACATGGAGGATGTGACGACCACCACAACCTAGCCACCCTTAAAAGCATACAGAGTGCAGGGGTCAGGATTACATTAGTCAACAGTGGGTAAAATACAGAATAACGGGGTCAGGGTTTACATTTGCTGTGGAGCAGAAAAGACAAGTGGATTAGCCCCCCCCCCCCCAACCGTTCCCTTATTAAGCTGAAAATGCAGTGGCCAGGGTTGCACACAGATCATGGCAGCAGTGCTTTGCATAGCAGCATGGAAAAAATTACCCCCACTGTCACATTTTTTGGACACTTACTGCCCATCAAGCTCAACCCATTAAACTGAATTGGGTTGAACGTGCTTCCAGTGTGGTGGAGTGGGTTCTTAGAGGTTAAAACAGATGATGAGGAGGCACATAACCTCTCTGCATGTCAAATGCCCTCCACTGAGGATCACTCTTCAGAGAGAAACATAAAGTGTAAAGGGGCCCTAAGAGTTTGTTTTTACAAGCAGTGGGGATGGTAAACTCACACAGTTGCGATGTATTTACTTCCTCTCCACTGCTGCCCCTTTAGCTGTTGAGGCAGTGGCTGGCGGAATACAGATGCGGCGGCTGTAATGCTTTACCAAATAGTCACAAAAGGAAATATACTCCCTGTCCCCTTTGGCAGGCTCTGCTGCCCACCAAACGTGACCCATTCAAGTGAATGGGGTAGTGCTACAACTGTCCCGCAACTGCATACAATGCACACAGTTTGCAGCATGGTAGTGAGTGAGTGAGTGAATAACATGTATAGCGCTACAAAGGCGAACTGAATCGCCTCAAGGCGCTTATTTTTATCCAGTGTCATCCTTATCCTTCAGAAGAGATAAGTCCTTTTCCTGAAGGCCCGATGGTTTTCTTCAATTCGAATGTTTGCGAGCAGAGCGTTCCATAGCCGTGGTCCTTGGACTGCAAATCTTCGTTCTCCCTTTGATTTGTAGTGGGACTTGGCGATGTGGAGGAGGCTTTGGTTAGTTGATTGGAGAATGCGATCCGGGGTGTAATGCTTTATTTTCTCACACAAGTATTGAGGAGCGTTTCCTTGTGTGCACTTGTGGCTAAGACAGAGGGTCTTGAATGTGATCCTATCCTTTAACCACTTCCCCACCGCGCCATAAGCATTTTACTGCTACGGCGCGGTGGAGTTACTTTGACACGACGTCCCTGGGACGTCGTCGTGCACTTCCGCGATTGCGCGTCCCCTGGGACGCGCTCGCGAAAGTGTCCGTGCTCGCCGGGTCTAGAAGACCCGGCGCATCACGGATCACAGTAAATTGCCGCTGATAGCGGCCGTTTACCACGTGATCGCGCCGTCGAATGACGGCGCGATCACTTGTAAACAAACCGGCGTCATTTGATGACGCCGGTTCCTCCCTCTCCTCTCTGTACCGTTCGGTACAGTGTGCGAGGAGAGGGGGGGGAAGCGGGGTGTCAGCAGCTGAGCTGTGGCTGGATCTGTGACAAATGCAGTCACAGATCCAGCCATCCCTCAATCCATCCCAGCTCTGCAATCCCCTAGTACCCTGCAATCCCCAGTACCCAGCAATCCCCCAGTACCCAGCAATCCCCCAGTACCCCACAATACCCCAGTACCCAACAATACCCAACAATACCCCAGTACCCAACAATACCCCAGTACCCAACAATACCCCAGTACCCAACAATACCCCAGTACCCAACAATGCCCCAGTACCCAACAATACCCCACAATACCCCAGTACCCAACAATACCCCACAATACCCCAGTACCCCACAATACCCCAGTACCCAACAATGCCCCAGTACCCAACAATACCCCACAATACCCCAGTACCCAGCAATACCCCACAATACCCCAGTACCCAACAATACCCCACAATACCCCAGTACCCAACAATACCCCAGTACCCAACAATACCCCAGTACCCAACAATACCCCAATACTCGGCAATACCCCAATACTCGGCAATACCCCAGTACTCGGCAGTACCCCAGTACTCGGCAATACCCCAGTACTCGGCAATGCCCCAGTACCCAACAATACCCCAGTACCCAACAATACCCCACAATACCCCAGTACCCAACAGTACCCCACAATACCCCAGTACCCAACAATACCCCAGTACCCAACAATACCCCAATACTCAGCAATGCCCCAGTACTCGGCAATACCCCAATACTCGGCAATACCCCAATACTCGGCAATACCCCAATACAATGCATGATACTTTGCAATACCCCAATACTCTGCAATACCGCCTATGGGGATTTTTAAGTAGCGAAGTTTGGCGCCATTCCACGAGTGTGCGCAATTTTGAAGTGTGACATGTTGGGTATCTATTTACTCGGCGTAACATCATCTTTCACATTATGAAAAAAAATTGGGCTAACTTTACTGTTTTGTTTTAAGCACAAAACATTTTTTTTTTAAAAACACGCGTTCAATAAATTTCTGCGAAAATACCGTGCGAGATAAAAAGTTGTAACGGCCGCCATTGTATTCTCTAGGGTCTTTGCTAAAAAAGCATATATAATGTTTTGGGGTTCTATGTAATTTTCTAGCAAATAAATTATGATTTTTTCATGTAGGAGAGAAATGTCAGAATTGGTCTGGGTGTTCCAGAACGCCTGATGGCGCTCCCTGCATGTTGGGCCTCTGTATGTGGCCACGCTGTGTAAAAGTCTCACACATGGGGTATCGCCATACTCGGGAGGAATAGTAGAATGTGCTTTGGGGTGTAATTTGTGGTATGCATATGCTGTGTGTGAGAAATAACCCACTAATATGACAGAAACAAGTTTTTTTTTTTTTTTTTTACAGAATTTTCAGTCGTTTTTCTTTTATAGCGCAAAAAATAAAAAACCCAGAGGTGATCAAATACCACCAAAAGAAAGCTCTATTTGTGTGAAAAAAAGGACAAAAATTTCAAATGGGTACAATGTTGTATGACTGAGTAATTGTCATTCAAATTGTGAGAGCACCGAAAGCTGAAAATTGGTCTGGTTAGGAAGGGTGTTTAAGTGCCCAGTGGTCAAGTGGTTAAGGTTAGCCAATAAAGGGTCCTCAGTGATGGGGAGATGGACTCCCATGTTTTTTTTCCCCGTTACCAGTCTGGCTGCCGTGTTCTAGACGTGCTGTTCGTGCTGTTCCTATAGGAGATCATGCCATAGCTAGTGGCTCCCACGTAATCGCGGCTCCGACCAATCACAGCGGAGCCGTGATACCTGAAAGTAACTTTGGGATGAAATGTAAAAATGCATACTAGCTCATTATGCCTTTGTCTTGCAGGTGTTATTATTTTTTATTTTTTTTCAAAAGTGGGTTTACAACCACATTAAATTGAAACTTTTGACTCAAACTTGTTTTTAATTATTCACAGAAATAATATGCAATAGTTTCTTAGGAAAATACATTCTTATTAGAACCCACATATTTTAGAACTCTGCATTTTTTATATATATACATTACATATACTGCGCATTCTTAAATTACTTGCTGACATCTTTCAGTAAGAACCTGTACATTTTGAAAAGCTGTATTATACAGTATATCTATAGCTGTTTCTGTGTACACTGGGGGGATTTGCCCTTAAAGTATATGTAAATCCTCACATTGTAAAACAACCCATTCAATTTAAAATAGAAATAAAATGAAAAACATTTGTATATACTGTAAGCTGGGGATAGGTAGCGGGTACAAAAGCTCCCTGGGATGAGCAGGCACAGATACCAAAGTCCATAGGTTAAGTGAACAACAGTGGGATTTTTATTGGTGCTATACAAAGTCTATTTACAGGTGCTGTACAGTGTGCAGGAAACAAAACAAACAAAAGTAGTTTAAACAAACACCTAGCCGTGTCTCGGCTCTAACTACACGATATGTAGGCCCTAACTACTAAGCTAAACAAGCCTACCGCTTGTTAGCTCAAAATACAAACTGCTCACCAGTCTTTTAACAACCTCCTTGCTCCTACAGATCCACACTATCTGTTTCCCAGGACAGAGCAATGGCTGTTAGCTCAGGTGAGCTTAAATTGGCCTGGGGGAGAGGGCCAACACCTGACCTGGATCAGGGATCAGAGATCTCTGAACGTGTAAGAGAGGAGCCTGGGAGAGGTATAAACCCCGAACTGGACTTTCCCAGGCTCTCTCTGGGACGCTCTGCTACACACCCTCCCCTCTTGTTTCAACCCCAGGGTTGGAACACCTGTAGCCCAACAGGAGTGAACACGGGACAGGGCATCTACATTACCCATCTCAACCCCTGGCCTGTGTTTTACCGAAAAGGAATAATCCTGGAGGGCCAAAAACCACCGGTTCACCCGCCTATTAGTCTCCTTCTTTTGGGCCATCCATTTCAGGGGAGCATGGTCAGTTATTAACTCAAACTGGCGCCCTAACAGGTAGTACCTGAGCGCGTCCACGGCCCACTTTATGGCTAAACATTCCTTTTCAATGACTGCATATTTTTTCTCATGATCATTGAGCTTTCTGCTTAGGTAGACCACAGGGTGTTCTTCCCCATTGTATACCTGTGATAGTACTGCCCCGATACCTACATCAGAGGCATCTGTCTGAACCAAAAAATCTTTGGAGAAATCGGGGGAGTATAGCACTGGCTGTGCACAAAGAGCCTTCTTCAGGACTTGGAAAGATTCTTCTGCTACTGGGGACCATTTTATCATTACGGAGTCTTTCCCTTTCGTCAGGTCTGTCAGTGGGGCAGCTATAGTGGCAAAATTTGGAATAAACCTTCTATAATATCCCGCAATGCCAAGAAAGGCCCTGACCTGCTTCTTGTTTGCAGGACGTGGCCATTCCTGGATGGCTTCTACTTTATTCACTTGGGGTTTAATAACTCCACGGCCAATAGTATAGCCCAAATACTTGGCTTCCTCCAAACCAATGGCACATTTTTTGGGATTTGCCGTAAAACCTTCCTTGAAGAGGGAATCAAGGACAGCTTGGACACGGGGCAAGTGAGACTCCCAGTCAGTGCTATGCACCACTATGTCATCTAAATAAGCTGCAGCATACTGCTGGTGCGGTCTTAGGGTCCTGTCCATGGCCCTCTGAAAGGTTGCAGGGGCATTTTGCAACCCAAAAGGCATTTTCTTATACTGGAATGATCCCTCCGGGGTCACAAACGCAGTCTTTTCTTTGGCACTATTAGTCAGGGGTATTTGCCAATATCCTTTGGTCAAGTCCAAAGTGGTCAGATAACGGGCCTTGCCCAGTCGGTCTATAAGTTCATCTACCCTGGGCATCGGGTACGTGTCAAACTTTGTTACTGCATTGAGCTTTCTGAAGTCGTTACAAAACCTCCAAGTGCCATCCGGTTTTGGGACCAACACGATGGGGCTAGACCAGTCACTATTGGATTCCTCAATGACATCTAGTTCCAACATCCTTCTAACTTCCTCACTGATGTCCTTTCTCCTCGCTTCAGGAATTCGGTATGGTTTGAGCTTGACACGGACCCCAGGTTCAGTAACAATATCATGCTGAACCGCTGAAGTCGTGCCAGGCAACTCTGAAAATTTCTCTCTATTCCTTATTAGGAACTCTCTAGCTTCCTGTTTTTGGGAATATGACAGGGTGTCTGGAATCGTGACCTCAGGGATCAGAGGGGATTCAGTACCCTTAGGCGTTACCGGTAGGGACCTCACAGTTAACGCCAGTCTATCCTTCCAGGGCTTTAACAGGTTCACGTGGTAAATCTGTTCGGGCTTCCTTTTACCTGGTTGATACACCTTGTAATTGACTTCCCCAACTCTTTCAATTACTTCAAAGGGGCCCTGCCACTTAGCCAGGAACTTGCTCTCAACAGTGGGAACTAAAACGAGGACCCTGTCACCCGGTGAGAAAACACGGAGTTGGGCCCCCCGGTTGTATATTCTCTGTTGGGCTGCTTGAGCCTGTAGTAAATGTTCTTTCACCACTGGTATTACGGCTGCAATCCTGTCCTGCATTTGAGCGATATGCTCAATTACACTTTTGTGGGGTGTCTGTTCCCCCTCCCAAGTTTCCTTGGCTATGTCCAAGAGTCCCCGAGGGTGTCTCCCATAAAGCAACTCAAATGGAGAGTACCCTGTAGAGGACTGGGGAACCTCCCTGATAGCAAACATCAGGTACGGTATCAGGAAGTCCCAGTCTTTCCCATCTTTGTCAACAACCTTTTTTAACATGCCCTTTAACGTCTTATTGAAACGTTCCACCAAGCCATCCGTTTGCGGATGATACACAGAGGTTCGCAACTGCGTCACCTTAAATAACTTGCACAGCTCCCTAGTTATCCGTGACATAAATGGGGTACCCTGGTCTGTCAGGATTTCTTTAGGGATGCCCACCCGACTGAACACCATAAACAGCTCTTTGGCAATATTTTTAGCAGATGCGGCGCGTAAGGGAACGGCCTCAGGGTAACGGGTAGCGTAATCCATAATCACGAGGATATGCTGATGACCACGGGCGGATTTGGGGAGGGGACCCACAAGGTCCATGGCAATCCTCTCGAAGGGCACTTCAATAATGGGCAAGGGCACTAAAGGACTTCGGAAGTGGGGCTGGGGGGCTGACATCTGACACACAGGACAGGATTGACAATAATTCTCAATATTTTTCTGTATCCCAGGCCAGTAAAACCTGCGCAACACTCTTTCAGTGGTTTTCTCAACCCCTAAATGGCCTCCTAGCAAGTGCCCATGGGCAAGTTCCAACACCACCCTTCTGTAAGGCTTGGGGACCACCAACTGTTCAGTAACTTCATCATTCTTTTTACATACACGATACAGTAAATCATCATTGCTGCTGAAATAAGGAAAACAGGGCCTATCCTCTGGTTCAACAGGTACATCATTAATCACCATTACATTTTCCCAGGCCCTGGCAAGGGTAGGGTCTTTTCTCTGCTCAGTACCAAAATTTTCCTTGTGCACATTAAGGTCAGTAAACTCCAACATAGGCTCCGAGTCGGCAGACGGCTGTCCGGCTCTACTGGTTGTGGGGACTTCCTCAGGCTCCTCCAGCTCTCCTGCCATAACCGAGAAAGGAAAACTCGGAGAGCCCTGAGATGAGTCCCCTGAACCCACAATATCGGAAGTAGTCAGGAGCTCTGGCTCTGCGACTGAGTCAGGTACTGCGACCGGGTCGGGACGATCCCAGAGTTCCCAAAACTTAGGGAAGTCCCTACCAATGATGGCCTCGTGCACCAAGTGGGGCACAAGTCCGACCGCATGGGACACCGTACCTAAGCCAGTTTTAAACTGAACTGTGGCTATAGGATACTCCCGGGTATCCCCATGTACACAGATCACAGCAACTTTTTTAGCATGAAAATTCACAGTTTCAACCATCTCAGCTGTAACCAAAGTAACCAGACTTCCAGAGTCCAGTAAGGCCTTAATAGGCTTATCATTAACAGTCATGTGACACACGTGTTTCCCCACATTTGGCGCTGCAGCGCACGAAACAGCAGCAAACATGGACTGCCTTCTAATAGACAGATCACACTGCATTGGTTCATCAGTCAATGGACAGTTTGCTGCAACATGTCCCAGCTCTTGGCAACGAAAACACCTGATGTTTCCCCAAGTTGGTTTGCTGACAGGCAGTGGTTTCCCTTGCTTGGGACGCCAAACTTCAGTCCTGGCACCAAAAATCCTCCCCCCTATTTCCTTGCCATGCTTACCACCCACTTCCCCTGGAACAGTCTTACCGGTTGCCTGGGGAGACCGTGGCTTTGGGTGGAAAGTCCGTGCGGTTGTTGGGGTGGTGACCAGGTTCTCTGCAGCAAAGTACCTTTCGACGAGTTCCACCAGGTTATCTGCCGACTTGGGGTCCCCTTGACTCACCCACTTCTGCAGGGGAATTGGGAGTGACCTCAGGAATTGGTCCATGACCACACGCTCCACTATTTGTGGCGCAGACAGGGACTCAGGCTGTAGCCATTTTCGCACCAGGTGGATTAGGTCGAACATCTGCGATCTTGGGGGCCTCTCGATTTTGAAGAACCAGCTGTGGACCCGTTGGGCTCGAACGGCCAAGGTGACGCCGAGTCGCGCCAGAATTTCCTGCTTGACCTTTTCGTAGTCTTCTGCTTCTGCTGACTCCAGATCATAGTAGGCCTTCTGCGATTCACCAGAAAGTAAGGGGGCAATCAGTCCTGCCCACTTGGTTTTAGGCCAACATTCCCTCTCAGCGGTCCGTTCAAACGTTAACAGGAAGGCCTCTGGATCATCATCCGTAGTCATTTTAGACAAAAAGCGAGCCACATGGATGGCTGAAGGCTTGTCTCCCATATCCTTAATTTCCGCAGGTGCCCACTGTGCTAGCGTCTCTGCAACCTTAGTCAGGGTTTTCCTATCCACTTCTGCAGCAGTGGCAAGCTGTTCAAACAGCCTCTGCGATTGCTCCTGTACAGCACTAATCTGCCTCTGCGATTGCTCCTGTGCAGCACCAATCTGTTTGTACAGCGCCTTGGTTTGCTCCTGTGCGATAGCATTGGCTTGCTGCAATGCAGCGTTAGTTTGCTGTTGTGCAGCATTGGATAACATCATTTGTTTGAGGATTTCCTCCATGTTGTCACTTTAGGTACTGGCCTTTTAAAATAGTAACTTACTACTGCTGATCGCAGCCTCCACCATATGTAAGCTGGGGATAGGTAGCGGGTACAAAAGCTCCCTGGGATGAGCAGGCACAGATACCAAAGTCCATAGGTTAAGTGAACAACAGTGGGATTTTTATTGGTGCTATACAAAGTCTATTTACAGGTGCTGTACAGTGTGCAGGAAACAAAACAAACAAAAGTAGTTTAAACAAACACCTAGCCGTGTCTCGGCTCTAACTACACGATATGTAGGCCCTAACTACTAAGCTAAACAAGCCTACCGCTTGTTAGCTCAAAATACAAACTGCTCACCAGTCTTTTAACAACCTCCTTGCTCCTACAGATCCACACTATCTGTTTCCCAGGACAGAGCAATGGCTGTTAGCTCAGGTGAGCTTAAATTGGCCTGGGGGAGAGGGCCAACACCTGACCTGGATCAGGGATCAGAGATCTCTGAACGTGTAAGAGGGGAGCCTGGGAGAGGTATAAACCCCGAACTGGACTTTCCCAGGCTCTCTCTGGGACGCTCTGCTACAATACATATAAAGAACATCATAAGCACACTTTTCCTGTTTTTTTTATTTTTTATAAATGGTAATATAACCTTTGTTCTCAGCTACATGAGAGATAGGGGAGCAGAAACATCAACACACTGATCTTCCTAGAGAACTGACCGTGCTGTGCTCTCATACCTAGTCTGGTTAGTTTTTAATAGGAGAGCAGAGGGACGAGCAGGAACACCAGGTATTTCACACAAAGGAAGACATTTAAAGAGAACAGGATACTTTTTCATACAAGTACATGACATGGCAGGCACATATCAGGAATATGAAATGTTGGGATCACAATGACCATATATGAAGTCAGGAAAACCTTCACAACAGGGAATAAATGGTAAGAATACTTGACAGAAGCTCTTATCCTTCCCCATACTTTTAAGCCAGCCAAAGGCAGATCAAAATTCATCTGGTTTAGCAGGAACTGAACAAACTTTGATCCATTTATGGGCAGGCTGGTTGTAGTGTAATTAATCCATCAATCGATTCAGTACCTCCAGCATGTCTCTTTTTTTTTGCCTGATCACTGCTGGTGGTTATAGCCTTTAGCACTGATCAATAAATTCTGCTGGTGGGAAAGACTCCCAGCGGTAGAATACAATAGTGCTGCGGGAGGGATTCCCCCATCAACATTGACTGTGTTGATGGGGGAATCAAGCAATTTTCTTTTCTGCAACCCTTGGTTGCAGGAAAGAAAATATCATAATGTATTTTTGCGCACTTTCCCGACCCGCAGTAATGTGAATGAAGTGTTACAGAGCCCTGATTAGAATGTAGAATTTTTTTGTTGTCAGTAAGCATGTAAAAGACATCTAAAGGGGTTTTCATGCTATGCCTATGCTTTTTTAACACTCAGGCCCCGTACACACGACCGAGTTTCTCTGCAGAATCCAGCGAGAACCTCGATGGGAGACGTATTCTGCCGAGAAAACCGGTCGTGTGTACACTTTTCGCCGAGCATCCCGTCGGGAAGCTCGTCGAGCCAAAAAGAGAGCATGCTCTCTATTTCCTCGTTGTTCTATGGGGAAATTTGGCTCGATGAGCTTTTCGACAGCTGAACGGGAACCTCGAAGGGCGGAACAATGAGTTTAGCCCGTCGTGTGTACGCGGCCTCAAGATCATTAAATCTAGCTGTAATAATGAAGAATGCCCGGTGAATAAATTACAGGTAAAAAATGTTTATATGACAAATGTAGTTTTAACCAGCTGGCTATGTTTACCATTATGTTCGGTCAAACAGAATTCATTTTGGCCATCAGTCTATGTAAAGCTTGCTTTACATCCTTGTTTCTCAAACTGTATATGAAGGGATTCAACATGGGAGCAAGAACTGTATACATCACACTAGCCACCCTGTCCTTTGTCAATGAATAGCTTGAAGATGGACGGAAGTAGGTAAACATGATGGTTCCAAAATAAAATATGACCACGGCAAGGTGGGAAGAACAAGTAGAGAAGACTTTACTTCGTCCCTCTGCTGAGTGGATTTTTAAAATGGCCAATATAATATTAATATAAGAGACTAAAATGAACAAAAATGGTCCTGCTACCACAACAAAGCCTTCAGTGAAGATGACCAATTCAATTATGGTTGTGTCAGAGCAAGAGAGCTTAAAGAGTGGCACCATGTCACACAGAAAGTGGTTGATTAAGTTTGACCGGCAGTAAGAAAGCCGTGAAGTCAAAGTTGAGTGCAAAATTGAATTGGCTGTAGAAAGCAACCAGCAGCCAGCAATAACTTGAAATCGAAATATTTTGTTCATGACCACCGCGTAGCGAAGAGGGTCACAGATGGCGATATAACGATCATAAGCCATGACAGCAAGCAAAAAGTCCTCCACGTTGGCAAATGTCAAGAAAAAATAGATCTGGGCCATGCAACTTTCAAACAAAATAACTCTGCTCTTAAGATCCAACAGAAAGTTCTTCAACATTTGAGGAACAGTCACCAAAGACAGACAAATATCTACAAAGGACAAGTTGCCCAGGAAAAAGTACATTGGAGACTGCAGATGAGAATCCCAGCAAGTCAACACAATGATAACCAAATTCCCTGCCAGAGTGATAACTAAAATGAGGAGAAAAACTGCAAAAAGTGCAGTCTGGTAGTTCTGGAGATCAGAGAATGTTGATAAGACAAAGTCTGTTATTAGAGTAGAATTGTCTGACTCCATTCTTATAATATCTGAGCTTTGTCATGAAAGGCAAGGTTAAAACCTTTGTTTGGAATAGATTAGTTAGTTCATTAGTGTTACAAAGCTGTCTGCTTCATTAGCGTTTTTTTTGTCAAACAAATTATTGCACCTACTGTCATTAATACATCATTAACCACTAGGGGCCCACGCTACAGTCGAATGATGGCTACAGCGCGGACCCCAATTGCCGGGAGGACGTCAATAGACATCCTGCCCTTTGCACAATGGGGCAGCTATTTAAATGACAACCATCAAGTTTATCGTAGCTTAGTACTTAGCACTGGTTGCTGGGGTCTTGGATACATTCTTCACAAGTGCAACGTCTACAGGGTTTTTCATCATTTGAGCTTCCTTTGGTTTCTCTGGTTTGTGACCACACAATACAAAATTCCTTACTTACTGTACATGCTTATTGCACGTTATTGGAGCTTACTGTAGGGGAAAAAAAATAAGAAACCCCTACAATAAATGTATCTCAATAACGTTGTACTTACTTACAGTTTTGATAAACCTATTAAACACTCTCTAGTTATCCACCTGAAAGTGTGCTACTAAAATTTTAATAACATTTTTTTTTAAGTTTGGGTTTTTGCCCCTTTGCCATGATGCAGACTTAGCAAACATACCTGTATCTTGCCTAACAGATATTTTTGAGTGCATTATTTAAAGCTTATGCGTGTCACAAAAGAATTAAATGTTTGGGCTCTTATCTGCTAATAGGTATGCCACAGGCAATAACGCTCTTCAGATTGATCTCTGGAGAAATGCACTGTGGGAATACTGGCAACAGTTACCAAAATGATTAAATGTTAATTGGCTTAAGATATTTTTCTTTCAAATTGTTTTTATTAAAGATTAAGCATCAACAAAATAGTACATAATATCTAAAGAGCCGGTTCACACAGGGGCAACAGGACTTTCAGCGTGACTTTGGGAGGCAACTTGAACACGACTTCAGTATGAATCACAACGCAACTTACAACACGACTTGAAGTTGCCTCCAGGAGGGGGAACTCGATGCCAAATTTTAAATAAATAACTGGCATGGGTTCCCCCTCCAAGGGGATACTAGGCCCTTAGGTCTGGTATGGATTTCAAGGGGAACCGCCTACGCCAAAAAAAAAACGGCAATGGGGACCCCCCAAATCCATACCATTCATACCGAGCACGCAGACCGGTCGGTCAGGAAAGGGGTTGGGACGAGCGAGCCCCCCTCCTGAACCGTACCAGATGGCATGCCCTCAACATGGGGGTTGGGTGCTTTGGGGCAGGGGGGTGCCCTGTGGCCCCTCCACCCCAAAGCTCCTTGTTCCCATGTTGATGGGGACAAGGGCCTCTTCCCGACAACCCTGACCATTGGTTGTCAGGGTCTGCAGGCGGGGGGCTTATCGGAATCTGGGAGTCCCCTTTAATAAGGGGGCCCCCAGATCCTGCCCCCCACCCTATGTGAATGAGTATGGGGTTCATCGTTCCCCTATCCATTAACTTGGTGGAAGAAAAATGTCAATAAAAAAACACTACACAGGTTTTTAAAGTAGTTTATTAGGCAGCTCCGGGGGTCTTCTTCTGACTTCAGGGGTCTCCGACTTCCCCCTTCTGCCCGACACCACCGCTTTCTTCTTTCAGCTCTTTTACCAGCGAGGGGCCCAGTCTTCTCCCTTCTTCTGACTTCGGGGGGTCTTCTTCAGACTTTGGGGGGTCTTCCGACTTCTCCGCTCTCTTCTCCCACTCTCCGGTTCTTTTTCCCTTCTGCGGGGCACCCCCACTGTCTTCTTTTAGCTCTTTTACCAGCGGGGGCCCAGTCTTCTTCCGACTTCGGGGGGTCTTCTTCTGACTTTGGGGGGTCTTCCGACTTCTACTCTCTCTTCTCCCGCTCTCCGGTTCTTTTTCCTTTCTGCCGGGCACCACTGATGTCTTCTTTCAGCTCTTTCACCAGCGGGGGGCCTGGTCTTCTGCATCGCCTACTTCGCTTCTTCTTTTCTTCGATGTTGACGGTCCCTCCTGCTGTAATGCTGGGTGTGCGGTGCTTGGCGATTTATATAGGCCTCTTATGACGTCGCAGTCCCAGCATGCTTCGGGTGGTGACGGCATAATTACCCTGCCCCATTATGTCATCACCACCCAGAGCATGCTGGGACTGTGACGTCATAAGAGGCCTTTATAAATCGCCGTGCACCGCACACCGGGCATTACAGCCACGAGGTAAATGTGCCACCCAAAACAAATCAGCATCTCCTCCGGGGGTATTGCTACATACATTTTATACATCATGCCACAAAAGATTAGTAAAATAACATAATGTGGCATCTGCTCCATATAAGATCCACATAAAGTATACTTAAGGTTATGACATTGTTCACACTTTAAACCTCACCCAAAGGAGGTGGAGTAAGTTAAGGAAAAAAAAAGAAAAGAAACAAACCAACAGAATAAAACCAATAAGAAATACTGTATTTATTGGCATATAACACTAACTTTTTTGCCCTGAAAATAGAGGGTAAACTGTGCCTGCGTGTTATACGCAGGGGGCTGTGGAAAGTATTTTTCCTGAAACTTCCCTCTTAAAGTTAGGGTGTGTGTTATACGCCTGTGCGTGTTATACGCTGATAAATACGGTAACCAAGAACATAATTAGACACCACTAAACAGGAAAACTCAAAAAAGCCTATTCTGCCCAGCTGCTAGACAACCCACTAGTCTATTGTACTAAAGTAGGAAACATTTGAGCCCAATAACTCCATTTATCTTCAAATGGTTTCATTGTGTTAGAACTATATGCGCAAACATGTGGACCCTATTGATAACCTCCCAAATATTTGGAGCTGTGTTCCTTTTCCAATGTAAAGTTATTCTGAGGCGAGCTGCAATAAGGACTTGGGAAAGTATTGTGTGAAATTGTTTGGGAATATTAAAGCGGATCTCCACCCTAAAGTGAAGATCCGCTGATCCGATCACTCCCCCCCTCCGGTGTCACAATTGACACCTTTCAGGGGGGAGGGGGGTACAGATAGACATGTATCTGCACCCACTTCCGGCCCAGCATTCACGGGCAAAAGATGGGCATTGCATCACATCCCGTCTCCCGCCCGTTGTGTGCTGGGAACACTCAGCTCCCAGCACACAGCTGGAGCCAATTCGCGGGCGCAGCGCGACTCGCGCATGCGCCGTAGGGAACCGGGCAGTGAAGCCGCAGCGCTTCACTTCCTGGTTCCCTCACCGTGGATGGAGGGGGGAGCAGCAGGGTGACGAGCGATCGCTCATCCTCTGCTGCGGACGCCGCTGGACTCCAGGATAGGTAAGTGTCCTAATATTAAAAGTCAGCAGCTGCAGTATTTGTTGCTGCTGGCTTTTAATATTTTTTATTTGTGAACCATCCGCTTTAAGTATTATCTAGGAGTCAAATGTTCTGTGTAAATCTTTATCCCAACATAGCATATAGCATAGATTTTAACAAAGCTTTTGGTATATTTTAAGTGGGCATAAAATCTACAAATCTCTCCCCTCCTAAATGGTTGTTCTTGTAATGCTTTCCAAACTACACTTGTGAAACTACACTGTCTAGTTTCTATTTTCATCAATTGATGTTTGGGGAATAGGTGATGGAAAAGCAAAATGGTTTATGTTTGTGCCCCCCAATGGAAAGCCTTTAGTATATATCAGGGGTCTCCAAACTGCGGCCCCAGGGCCAAATCTGGCCCTTTGCTAACCTAAATCCGGCCCTAGGGGCACTGTTGCTCCCAATGATTTGAGACACTATTCCTCCCAATGACAACGATAGGGTGCTATTTCTTCCACTAACACCAATAATGGAGCACTATTCCTGCTCACCACCACCTACTGACTACCAACCCTGAGGCCGTGTTTATTCTCACTGATGCTTGGTTCGAAACCTTTTCTACCCCCCCCCCCACTGGGCGGAATCTGGCCCCCCTGAAGTCTGAAGGACAGTAAACTGGCCCTTTGCTTGAAACGTTTGGAGACCCCTGATATATATCATTCCCTGGGTGGTCTAAGGAAGTGTCCAGATGGATGGAATTAGATGTTTTATCACATATAGAGGGGTGGGAATTAATGATTTCTTACCCTGTCCTGTGTGTCAGGGACCATGAAACAGACGGAGACAGAAAATGCAGTAAAACTCACACCTTTTAATAAAATGGTACAACTGGTAAACATGGTCAAAACATAGTGAGGGTTCAGTAGCCAATTCAGGTAGTCATAACAAGGAAATCAGGAAGCCAGAGATCAGCGTAGTCAGAGGCAGCAGACAAGATCAGGAACCAAAAGGGACATCAGCCAGGCAAGTCTTCAACAGGAATGCAGCAGAGAATCTCTAGATATTTTTACCAAGGCAAAGGCAAGTGATGAAATTAACTAGGCAGTTTAAATAGCCAGAAGGGGCTGGCTGTGGACTTGACTGACGAGCAGGAGATGATCAACAGGTGAGCCACTATGGAATGATGAGTACTGGCAATTAACCGACAGCTTAGGAACCTGAAAACAGAGAAGGAATGGCATAGAGCTCAGCCCCGACACTGTTGTCCTGGGAAGATACCTTCCAGGCCTGGATAGAGCCTTGAATTGTGAGGATAGCAAGAAGATCTATAGGTAGCCATGTTAATGAGGCTAACAGTGAGGAAGGAAGCTTTCTATTGGTCTCTATTGTTGACTACAGAAACCCGAAGAGGGATTATCAAGCCATGTGTGTAGATGCTCCAACAGTACAGCCCTGTAGTAGACATGTGCACAGAAAAAATCGTTGAGTACACTTGTACAGTAAAGCCTAATAAACTTTTCTGTGGATTTTCATCTGAAGGGAGATCAGTTGGCCAGACTTCTGAACCCAAAAATGGTTTTCTGATGCAGTTTAAAAACGAACACATTTTCTGAGAACGATCGGAAAACGATCGTTTTTATGTTTGTTGTTAAAATAGTCTGACCAAGTGTATGGGGCTTAACAATAGTATTGTTTGTTTTTAAACTGCATCAGAAAACCATTTTTGGGTTCAGAAGTCTGGCCAACTGATCTTCCTTCAGATGAAAATCCACAGAAAAGTTTATTAGGCTTTACTGTACGGCGTCGTACACACGGCCGAGGTTCTCGCTGAAAACCAGCGAGAACCTCGCTGGAATGCACATTCCAGCGAGGACCTCGGCCGTGTGTACGGTCTCAGCGAGCTTCCCATCGGGAAGCCCGTCGAGCCGAAATAGAGAGCACGCTCTCTATTTCCTCGACGGCCCACCCGGAAGAATGGCTGGTTGCCATTACCGACGGGCGGGTCGCCGAATTCGACGGCCGGGAGAGAACCTCGACGGGCGGAACGATGTGTTCTGCCCGTCGAGGTTCTCTGCCATGTGTACGGCGCCTACAAGTATACTCACTATTCTGCACAAAAGAGAAGCTGCTTTCAGTCACTGAGGCTGGCCATACATGTTCAATTTTCTTGTACAATTTTTTTTTAGATTTACCAAAAACCATATATGAGGTCAAACTAAACAACACTTTCAATTGTATGCAATCAGGCAGGCCCTTACACTACATAGTTGAAGGTAAATCTAAAGAAAATTGCACAAAAAATTGTATCATGTATGACCAGCCTAACTCTCTGGCCATTAAAAAAAACATAAACAAAAGATTTGCATTTGAACACGTTTCTTTTGTTATTTTCTTATGTTGATATGACACCTATAACAAAAAATTTGCCTTCAGTATTTTGAATACACAGAAAACAGAAAATGGAAAATTGTTATTCTTACCTACGGTAATTTTCCTTTCCTGGCCTGTCCTCACATCAGCACATCATGGGTTAATCCCCTCCTCCGGTCTACCAGTACCACTTTCTCCTAGCTAATAAGTAGGGGGCCCCTCCTCCCCAGTGCTTGTTCCACTAATTTGGCGGACGACAGACTATAGGGAGGGAAAGGCTGTGCTGACGTGAGGACAGGCCAGGAAAGGAAAATTACCGTAGGTAAGAATAACAATTTTCCATTTTCCTGGCCAGTCCTCCCGTCAGCACATTATGGGATTTAATTTAGCACCCTAGGGCGGGAAAATGTATATAAGACTCAGACGACAACTATAAATGCTGCTTAAGTGAATCTTTCTTTATTTTGCCTGAAAAGGAGCCGATACCACGGCATTTCCGAAACTAGATGCCTTAGATGACGTCACGTCTAGATTGTAATGTCTTGCAAAGGTCTTGTAGGAACTCCAGCTGGCCGTCCTGCATATTTCCTCAACTGGTACTTTGGCAAATGCTGCCCAGGAGGCTGCCACCCCTCTGGTAGAGTGAGCTCTAGTTGCCTGAGGAGGCATCAGCCCTTGTTTCTCGTACGTGAGTTTTATTACTTTGGTGATCCAGGTCGAGATTATTCTTGTTGAGGCTGCTTGACCTTTTTTAGGCCCAGAGGGTAAGATGAAAAGGGAATCCGTTTTGCGCACTTGTTGAGAACGATGCAGGTAAATTGAGAAAAGGTTTACCATGTCAAGAGGTCTGAGGTCCAGTTCTTCTTCCTGCCTAGGAGGTGATGTAAAGCTAGGTAACACTGCCTCCCAGTTAAGGTGAAATTTTGAAATTACCTTGGGCGTTGTTATTGGTGAAGGCCTCAGAATTACCTTGTCTGAAAGGATGATGCAGTACGGCTCCTTACTGGACAGGGCTGCCAGCTCGGATACCCTTCTTGCCGATGTTACGGCGGTGAGAAAGACCAGTTTAAGTGTTAGAAACCAGAATGGACAGGATTCTGCCGGTACAAAAGGATGTAGAAGCAGTGCTCTTAGTACTGTGCCTAAGTCCCAGGCCGGAAATAGAGACTTTCTTGGAGGATTAATCTTCATGGTCGCTTTTAGGAATTGTTTTACCAGAGGTTCGTCTGCCCACTTGTATCCTGTAAAACACGACAAGGCTGAAATTTGTACCTTCAATGTACTATATGTGTACTATATTGTTTAGAGCAGATTGCAAAAAGTCCAGTACTTGTGCTACATTTGGATTCACCGAAGCAAAACTTTTCTGTAACGCAAAAGTTGTAAACTTTGCCCAAATCCTGTTGTAGGTGGCGTTAGTTGAGGCCTTTCTAGCCTTTAGCAGTGTTGAGATTACCTCCTTTTAAACGCCTTGTGCCTGGAGTCTGGTTGATTCAGCAGCCAGGCCGTCAGTTGCAACCTGTTCGGGTTGGGGTGTATCCATTGGCGCTGCCACAGGAGATCCCTCTTTAGCGGCAGACGTATCGGGGGGGGGTGCGACGCCATGTGTAGGAGTAGAGGGAACCACGGCCTCTGCGGCCAAAATAGTAGAAGTATTATTGTGTGGACCTTTTCTCTCGCGATCTTTAACAAGGTCCTCATTACTAGCGGCACCGGCGGGAAGATGTAGACTAGGGGAAAGTCCCATGGAATAGAGAAGGCATCCTGGGTCAAGGCTTTGTTGCAACGGAACCTGGACACAAATTGGGGTGTCTTTGTATTGACTTGGGTCGCCATTAGATCCACTGAGGGTGTCCCCCACTCGGCAAAGATTGGTTCTAGGAACTTCTTGTTCAAGGCCCATTCGTTCTTGTTGGGGAACTCCCGACTTAGATGATCCGCAATGGAATTCTGGCTGCCCAGAATGTAGGCTGCTGTTAGGGCTTCCAGATGTGCTTCGGCCCACACAAATATTTTGGTTGCTACCTGCAGAAGTGCCAAACTCTTGGTTCCGCCCTGTCGGGCTATATATGCCACCGCCGTCTTGTTGTCTAACATTAGTTTGACTCAAGCTCCCTGTACTAGCTTCTCGAAGGCCCGCAAGGCCAGGTATGCGGCCTGCAGCTCCAAGAGGTTGGAGTGTCGGGATTCTGTCTTGCTCCAAACTCCCTGCACTTGCCTGCCGAGGCAGTGAGCACCCCAGCCCACGGAGACTGGCATCCGAAGTTATCAGAACCCAGTCCCCGGGGCTGAGGGGCATGCCCCGCGACAGGTTCTCTGATGACTTCCACCACGCTAGGTTCTGTCGAATCCGGCTTGGTATGCGAATCCTCTGATGGAGAGAGGTACTGTCCCATTGGTTCAGGAAGGTTGCCTGGAAGGCTCTTGTGTGGAACCCTGCCCAAGGAATGGTTGGGCTTGCTGCAGTAAACATCCCGAGTAGGGTCATACAATCTCTTGCCGTTAGCGACGTTGACTTCATCACGGTGCTGATGCAGGCTACCAATTCTGCCTTCTTTTGTTCTGGTAGGAGGACAAGGCCTCTGTTTGTATTGAAAATCAGTCCCAGATATTCCATCTGTTGTGAGGGAATCAATTGGCTCTTTTGCCTGTTGATGATCCAGCCAAATCTTGATAGGATCTCTAGAACCGTCTCGCGTTGGGAGGCCAGTTCTCCGCTCGAGTGTGCCACTACCAGAATGTCGTCTAGGTAGTGAAATATGTTTATGCCTTTCAGGCGAATGATGGCAATCACGGCTAGCAGGATCTTGGAAAACACTCGCGGAGCTGTGCTGATGCCGAACGGCAGACACCTGAATTGGAAGTGATCTTTCCCTACCAAGAATCTTAGGTATCTTTGGTGGCTGTCGTTGATTGGGACGTGCAAATGTGCATCCGTTAGATCGACTGATATCAGCCAGTCTCCTGGTTGCAATACAGAGATGATTGTAAATACAGATTCCATCTTAAACGTCTTGGGTTCTATGAAGTGGTTTAGAAACCTCAGGTCCAGAACTGGTCTGAGATCCCCCGATGCTTTGGGAACTAAAAAGATTGGCGAGTATACCCCTTTTCCTTTTTGGGATAGGGGTACCGGTGAAATTGCATTCTTTTGCTGTAAGTCGTCGAAATATTCTTGTAAGCAGTTCCGTTTCCTCCGGTCTGTCGGCCATTCTGTGTGGACCACCGTATTGGGTGGTTTCTTCTGAAAAGATATTCTGTAACCGTATTTGACCGTCTTGCGGACCCACTGGTCCTTGACTTCTTCCGCCCATACTCCCCAGAAGGACATTAACCTGCCGCCCACCTGGGGGGAATGGGCGGTTAACCCGTCAAAAAGACTTCTCGGGTTTTCTCGCGGTCTGTGCCGCTCTAGACTTTACTTTCCGCAAGAAAGAATTTTGTGGATTTTTCCAGTACGGTCTTGTATATTCCCGTCCTGGCCTGTATGACCTGGCGTCGTACGCCCTCTTGTAGTCTAGCTGGGCTGGCCGGGTGGCCTGCTGTGTCTTCCTGGGTCTTTGTGGTATTAGACCCGACTTTCCCCCAGTAGCTCGACTAATAGCTTCTTCTAGGGTCTTTCCGAACAGCACCTTGCCGTTAAACGGAATGTTACAGAGACTCAATTTTGAGGTGCTATCAGCTCCCCAATGTCGCAACCAGAGGGCCCTCTTTGCTGTCACTGCAAAAGCCATGATTTTTGCGAGTAACTTTGTCAGGTCCATAGAGGCTTCTGCTATGAAATCGGCGGCAAGGTCGAATTCTTCCATTGTTTGTATGACTGACTCTGACCCTGTATCTGCCTTTAAGGCTGCTTGGGTTCTCGTGGTCCAAACCTTCAGTGCTCTGGAGACTGAGGTTAGGGCAATGGCTGGACGGCACGCTGCACCCGCAGCTGAGTACACCTTTTTCAGGTCTGTGTCTGCACGTCTATCCATTGGGTCTTTGAAGGTTGTAGAATCTTGCAATGGTAACGCGACCTGTCGGGCCAGACGTTGTAAGGCCGCATCTATGCCCAGCGGAGAGTCCCAAAGGTCTACTTCTGGGGTTTTAAAAGGGTACAACCTTGAGAAACGATTTTGTATGTTTGCCCGCTTCTCCGGCTTTTCCCATTCTTCCTCGAACCATTCCCGGATCTCTGGCAAGAGGGGGAAGGTAACCCCTTGTCTCTTCCGGCTAGGAAAAAATCTTTTAATTTTTTCAGGTGGCTGAACATCCTGATCCCAATCAATGGCCTCCCTTACGGCTGTGACAAATGATTCAATATATTGAAAATCAAATAAAAATTCTGAGGGCTCTTCAGAGTCCGATGAGTCTATTAACAGCGCCTCCCGGGCAGGTGATTCGTCGCGCACTGGCTGATTGGATCTAGACCTAGGTGATTTGGTGGCTGAGGCTGACTGAATACCCTCTGCCACTGCTTCTTGAATATAGTCTCTAATTCTTCTGGCCTCTGCTTCCCTGTCTGTAGCCACGTCCTTAATGCAGCCGGTGCATAGAAGTTTGCCAGGTTCGGATGGTGCCGAACATGCCCAGCAAAGACCATCGTCTGGGCGGGGTCTTGGTACATTTGGCTCTGCTACAGTCGCAGAGTGAGTGGATTTGCGTGCTGGACTAAAATGGAACTTATGCATTGCCCGAGAGCCAGACGCTTGTGGAGATTTTGAGCGGTGGCGGGACTTTTTTCTCCGTTCATGTCTTATCTTAGGGCTTCTGCTCCTAAAAAGACAACCAAGAAACACTACCTTTAGCTCTTGGTATTGCACTCTTTTACATTATGGCCCCCGTTGACCCCTCCTACCTATCCGGTGACCTTGGTGCATTCTGGGGCTGTGGTGAGCTCATGCTGTGTAAAAAAGATACACATATCAGGCGGTGAAGCAATTGATACCAACGCAGTAAGAACAAGCGTGTACCTAAAAAGTCTTTTTTTTTTTCTATCTATTTACATACATTTTATTATTTTTTTTTTTTTTTTAAACCTCCTGTTTACCTTTAAGGAGAAGAAAAAGTTCCAGGGTGGCAGCACTTTTTGGTGTCTAAAAAACGAGGATGGAAGTCCTGTTAGGCAGAGTGTTTTTCAGAGAAGGAAAGAAAAGAAAGAGATACCTTTTAAAACTTGCAGCTGACACAATCCTAACATACCCCCCTCCTCAGCTGAAGGCTTACCTAGAGCTTCCTCTCCCAGACAGTGGCAGACCACACTGAGCTTCCTGCCCTGGAGAGTTTTTATAGCCGATTTGGGGTCCGCCCACGGCACGCCCCGGCCCCGCCCCCTTGTGATGTCACCGCCGACTAGCAGAAAGTGGAGGAGGGAGGGGCGGCGCGCTCCTACGGAGTTCAGAGCTGAGTGAGGAGAGGGAGCCACAGCATGCCCTAACAGACGGACAGGAGCCACACCACAGCCCCTGTTAAAACAGTAAGCTTTCTACAAGCTAAGACGCCCGCAGCTCATGCACCTGAGCGTCCAGTGTCATAAAGGGGCATACCTTTATTACTTCTGGACCTTCCAACCCGAGGAGAGGCTGAACCTGGGTGGGGATGGTTCGGCAGGGGGGTTCTTTTCTTCCTTGTCCCTTGAAATTTTCTTTGTTTGTCTGGAAGAGTCTTAGATGGTCTGATCGTCCGACCAAAAAAAAGGAACAAGGACTGGGGAGGAGGGGCCCCCTACTTATTAGCTAGGAGAAGGTGGTACTGGTAGACCGGAGGAGGGGATTAACCCATGATGTGCTGACGGGAGGACTGGCCAGGAAAAAGGAATTCATTCAATATACATAATGAAATTCTTTTGTTATAGATGTCATTGAACAATGAACATACAACTGAAAACGAACACAAAACGGATTCAAACAAAATACACAATGCAAACCTCTTGATACAGATTTCATTTTCGTTATTTTGCCATTTTCGTTTTGTCGTTTTTTCCCGTCGGATCGTTCGTTCGTATTTGCGGTCTTTCGTTATGCGGCTTATCCGTTATCCCGTCGTTTTCGTATTTTGGTGCTTTACCGTTTTCGTATGTACACATTATCCCGCGGGTACGAAAATTAACATTTTCGTACGAAAATAACATTCGTACGAACGGGAATGCACATATCTACTAGCTACTGATCCTGCACCCACAAGCTCTTCAGGTCGCTGACCTGCAACTGCTCTGCTGCCTCCAGTCCCAGCCATCCCTGAAGGATCACCTTCCAGCTACTGTGCCAGCTACTGCAACTGTTCCAGGCACTCCTACCTCACTGCTCTCTCGAGCTCACTGTCCTCACTGCAGTGGCTCCTGAACCAGGACTGTAAGAGAGGTCTCCTCCTACAAAGTCAGGCTATACTACCAGGTGCGTTCAGTACATAACACTTGAGTTTAAAGTATATCCAAACTCGAGAACATAAATGCAATATATTGGAGTTTACCAGTTCTAAGATGTGGTAGTTGCATTCATTTTATTTTTTCTAAGGCATTTTTCTTTATTTCACTTGTCTATTCTTCCAGTAATTTCTATTCTATTTGAAGGCATTTTAACTTTACATAATTTTATTTGCATTTACCATACCAAAAATCCACCATTACTGCAAAAAATATATACTAGTTCTTGTGGTAATTGCAACGATCAGGTTAGGACTGTGTCCAGTAGGCTATACTTGGGATTTGATAAAGATTGTTTCTGGCCATGCCACCATGACCGCTTGTCACACACAAAAATGTTTCATGTTAGAAAACGATTGTACACGCAACTAAAAATAGTCCCCTTTTATGCTGGGGGGAAACATGGCTAGTCCCTGGCCATGCACCACATCCCCCCCACTGATTAAACCAGAAAGAGGATTGCTGGTGGGGTGTCAGTGCCCTATTCCACTGGAATATCTGCCCATCGATAGCCATTATTAGACTATCTTAATAAAATGCATTATGGGCTTTATGTTTTGTATTGTCTTATTTACAATTCTAATTTTATAAAGAATGTATTCAGGAGGGACTCTGGGGTCCTAATGGGAATCTTCCAAGTCTACAATATTCTGTACATAAGCCTCTCTCTCCAGTAGTCTCGGTTGTGTTGCTTTTTCTGTAAGAAGCAGGTGAGGTTTCCGTTTTATGTTTTATTATAATATTTTGTATGGGTTGGTTCAGGAAGATTCTATCATTCACAATTACATGTTTCTATTAAAAGTTTAATTCGGGAGCTGACAAAAGCATACTACCAGAATCATAGAAATAGTAGTCCATCTAGTCTGCCTTTTTTTTTTTTTGTTAACTATATTGTCTATGAATATATTTTAAAAACCGAGGCAAGTCTTGTATTACTTAGGAATAAATTGAGATATATTTTCATTATTAGCAAATTTGTTTTTTGTAACAATCTTAACATACAGAATAAAATATAATTGATGTGATAAAATATGAAATGTTAATTTAATTCACCTTTGTTCTCTAAATGTAATTAAGAAGCACACATAGTACAGAAAAAATATTATCATTACCATCATGATCATAGGTGTGCATAGCCTATTGCATTAGGGTGTTCATCTCAAAGCTCAAACACGTATGTGTGTGGTTTCTTGTGTATATATATAGTATATATATATATACCGATGATTTTCTGTAGATCAGTGGACCATGTCATTGGGGTAGAGATTGGTGATAGTAGGGCAGTGGATGGTGTCAGTAGTTTTTATTTGTATTATTTTATCTTTTAGGAGCCCTGTTTCTCTGACTGAAACTTCAAACTAAAACATACAAAATAAGAGTCACTGCTGATGAGTTACTGTATTCACTTCTAGATGTAAGGTTCAGCTTGATCTATATAGCCTGTAAACAAAGGTGAAAAGTTAAAAGGCGCACATGCTGGCTAACCAGAATGTTAAAATATTACTATGCAATATTTCATATTTACCTGGCTAGAAGTAGAAAGCAATAAGATTGTATATTTTGTCTTGCCATAATAAAAAAAGGAAATGATGTAAAAAAAACACTCCACAAATCCCTTTTGAATTATCTCTCAGGTTGAACATATTTGACCTATTTTCATAAATTAAATTTAGTAGTAATGCACAATCTGACCACTGTGACTGATTTCATCCTTCTCGGATTTTTACATTTCTCTAAGTGGAACATGGTGATGTTCGTGGTCTTTCTGATCATCTTTCTTATGACTATTGTAGGAAACAGTCTTATTATTTTGGCAGTCAGAGTAAACAATAAGCTCCAAACTCCCATGTATTTTTTCCTATCTAACCTTTCAGTCCTAGAGATGTGTTATACATCTATCACAATACCCAATATATTATTCTCATTAGCAAGAGGAACCAATGCGATCTCTTTCACTGGCTGCATCATTCAGGTCTACCTATTTACACTGTGTGCCACCACTGAATGCATTCTTCTTGCTTGTATGGCTTGTGACCGATACGTGGCCATCTGTCGACCCTTACACTACACAGTCATCATCAATAAGATGGTGTGCCAGTGTTTGGCAGCACTTGCTTGGCTAAGTGGAATTCTAAACTCAACGATCAACACTGTGTTCACAACAAGTCTTTGGTTTTGTGGTAGAAACTCCATAGAGCGCCTCTACTGTGAGGTTCAACCTCTTATTCGTCTCTCTTGTTCTGACACCCACATAAACAACATATTGGCTACACTTTCAGCTGTTGTGTTTGGCGTCAGCTGCCTCATTTTCATTTTAACCTCCTACATTTTTATTTTGGTGACCATATTCAGAATCCCAAGTAGGGCCAGCAGACAGAAGACTTTCTCCACTTGTGCTTCCCATATTACAGTAGTTGTACTATACTTTGGAGCCCTCATATTCATGTACCTTCTGCCTAACAATGGTTCTTCAGAAAAGCTGGATTCTGCAGTCTCTATGATCTACTCAACAGTCACCCCCATGCTAAACCCTATCATTTACAGCTTGAGGAACAACCAGGTTTTAGAGGCTCTGAAATGTCGAACTCACATGTGAAAAAAATGTGAAACATTTCAAAAAACATTTCTTCACAACTAGGCTTGACAAGTAGTGATTAAATAAGTAGATTGTGGCAATTAAGACTCTATTTTAAAGTGCCATTCAGTATCAGTTGAAGTTGTTGAGTGTACTTTTTTTAGTTGTTCACGCAAAGAATGTGAATGCAAAATGGTCATAATATTTTGATGTAAAATCTTCCCTGACCTTGTCTTAAAAAAAGAATATGAATACAAAAAGCAGAAGTAAGCAGTTAACGTTATTAATGTGAATTTATTTATAGGACTTTCAAATTCCATATCTCTTCCATAGGGTTAGCACAGCACCACTGTGGTTCCTTTGTCTACAGTTGGTTGAACACAGACTTATCCAAAGTCTAAACGCAACAGCTGCCGATCGTTATTCTTAAGATTACAAAGCGTGCCTTTTTTTACAGTTAGAAACTGCATTATTTAATTTTTTTCTTACAATATATTCATTTTAAATTCTCAAATTCTCATTTTTAGAAAAAATATTAAATAAATCATTTAAATGATTGTATATAAACATAATGGGCCAGATTCAGGTACAATTTCATCGGCGCAGAGTATCAGAGATACACTACGCCGCCGTATTTTACCTGGCTCTACGACGAATTCAGGTAGATTTTGGCCCGCAAGGTACGGCGGCGTAGTGTATTTCTCGCGGCGGAATCGAAATACGCGATTAGGGGGCGTGAAGCATTTAAATTAGGCGCGTCCGAACTGCGCATGCTCCGTTCTGAAATTTCCCGCCGTGCATTGCGCGAAATAACGTTGTTACGTCATTTTTTTTGAGTAGCGTCATTTACGTACATTCCTATTCCCGGACGACTTACGCAAAAAAATATAAAAAATTTTGAAACTCGACGCGGGAACGACGGCCATACTTAACATGGGCCGTCTAACTATAGACCAGCTAATAGCTGGAATAACTTTACGCAGCAAAAAGATGACTACAGATGCCGTAAGAGATTGCGAAGGACGATCATAACTTCGTGGATCGTCGGAAAAAGCTCATTTGCATACCCCGACGCGTAAAAACGACGGGAACTCCACCCAGCGGCCGCAAAATTGTTGCAGCGTAGATTCGAAGGCGTACGAACACGTAAGCCAGTCGGATTGAAGCCCGAAGCTGTCGTATCATGGTTTGAGGATTCAGACGCGCGTAATTTGAAAGTACTCCGGTCTAACGTGAGATAGACCGGAGTAAGGGCTCTGTGAATCTGGCCCAATATGTTTTATATTAGAAGTCTGAGTTGTTATACTATGTTCCCAATCATTTAAATGTTCTACTTTTAATATGGTTTATAAAAATAAAACTTATTTGTATGTATTTCTTACCTTTTTTAGCTTAGTCTTGTAATTATATATTTAAATGTAAATTGAACTCCTTTTTAAAACAGAGTTCCACCCAAAAGTGGAACTTCCGCTTCAAGCACTCCTCGCCCACTTAAATTTGGCATGTATTTTTTTTTGGGGGGAGTGGGTACCTTCTTTTTAGAGGGACTTCCTTTCCCACTTCCTCCTTTCCACTTCCTGGCGTCCTAGGCGACTACCCCTCTCCCCCTTCCCTACAATCTTCTAAGACACGTTACAGGTCCAGAAGATTGCCTGGCCAAAAGCAGAGCGCAGTGCATGCCCGGCCGTGAAGCTATAAGCTGTCACGGCTGGGTGCCCACAGTTGCTATGATGGCACCGTAGAGAGGAGGGGAGCGAGGCTCCAGGTGGCTGCATCGCTGGACCATGGGACAGGTAAGTGTATGTTTCTTAAAAGTCAGCAGCTACACTTTTTGTAGACTGCTAGGCTCTGATGAAAAGCTTTGCGATTTGAAACGCGTCAGCCGGCAGTGACCCTCTTCACTTCCTCCATGATCATTTGAAGTGTGGTTCAGGCTCCACATGTTGCAGTCTCTATGGAAAAAGCCTCATACTGTGTATCTTTCTACCACAAATTGTGAGTAGTTTTTTTTATTGTAATCCAATAAAATTGTTTAACCTCCCTGGCGGTATGATTCTGTCTGGAATTACGTACCAAAAGCGGTACAATTATTTGCATGGAAATTTGGCATTTTATACTGTAGGCCTGCAATTCTTAGGAATAACCTGCTTAAATCTGTCCAAACAAGACATCCCGGGTATGATAAAGTTTGAAAAACAAAATAATATTTTTTTTTATATAATAAAAAAGTATAAATAATTATAACAAATTATAATGTAATTATAATAAAAAATATTCAATAATGTAATCAACTCAAAAACACTGAAATTTGCTCAGTTGCAGAATTGTCGCTGTCATTTTTTTTTTTTTTAATGACGAATTTCCCCACAAATCGCTATCGCTCAATTCTGCAAGTGATTAAAATTTATTATCGCTGTTTTCTAGCTGATCTAAAACCATTTTTGACATAAAGGGACACTTTTGGTTGCTATGGGCAATCTACAGTTTCCAGGCAGAAAGAACATTTTTTATTTTATAAAAACATGCAGGGCACTGGACAGACCACTAGGGACAAGGGGTGTGTGTATTTTTTACATACAGTACTGTAATCTATAAGATTACATTGTACTGTATGTAAAGTGTTTGTTTACATTTTTGAATTTGGCGCCGTTCTCCGCTTCCGTGCGTCGTAACGTCGCAGGAAACGGAGATCGGCGGCACACGGGGACGCTGTGTGAATCGAGCGAGCACCCGCTCGCTCACACAGCGGGGATGCATCGCTGGATCCAGGAAGAAGGTAAGCCAGCGCGCGCTGCATGCTCTGCATGGCTACCCCGAGCGTGACTCGGGGATACCGTTCTTAGCAGAAAAAATCCACCCCGAGTCACGCTCGGGGATACCGCCAGGGAGGTTAAACGGTAATACACTAGGTTGGTGCGCCTTTGTTGTTTTTTTGTCTTTTACACTTTTTGTAGCTGCTGACTTTTAATAAACTAAAAACGGGTGAAACTCCGCTTTAACATTTGCTGAGAAGTAAGAAATTTAGAGTGATTAAATAATTGATTTAAATTAATGTATAAATGATAATATTACTGTACTACTACTTTAATTTACTAAGTGCAAGAGAATATTCCAGTTACAAAATGCATTATTTAAATATTTTTATTTACCTTTAAATTCTAGATTTATGTTTTTGAAAAGAGATTGACTACATTGTTCCAATATTTACTTACAATGTGAAATTATTAAATTCACATATTACATTTTAATTCCACACTATTCATGCAAATATTTCATTTTTCTATTTTAAATAAATGCAATCTATGAAAAATAAAAACTATCATTATGGGTTTCTTATATATTAGTTTTTTTCCCCCCACAATTTAAGTTTTATTCACATGGTTTTCCATAAGTGCTTAACCACTTAAGACCCGGACCTTAATGCCGCGTTCACACGATCACTTTTTGTGATGAAAAAAAATTACATTTTTAAAAATGTAATTTAAAATGATCGTGTGTGGGCAAAACGTCATTTAATGTCTTCTGAAAAATGACCAAAAAAAAAAAAATTCGAACACGCTTACATTTTTTAAAAATGTCATTTTTTGTGTCATAAAAAATTATCGTGTGTGGGCAAAACAACGTAAAAAATGACGTTTTAAACCCGCACATGCCCAGAAGCAAGTTAGGAGACGGGAGGTAAAACTACCATTCATAATGGAGTAAGCACATTCATCACGCTGTAACAGACAAAAAAGCAGGAATCGTCTTTTACTAACAAGTAACCAGCTAAAAGCAGCCTCAAGGCAAATAGAACTTCCCCTTTAGAGTGCCATCACTTTGTTCATAATTTTCCAAAAATGATGGTGTGTACGCAATGTCATTTTTGAAAATGAAGTTTGAAAAATGTTGTTTTTTTTCATGAAGAAAAATGAAAAAAAAATTAATCACAAAAAGTGATCGTGTGTACGAGGCATTAGTCAGCTAAAGGACCAGGTTTTGCCAGGCCAGGTTTTGCGATTCGGCACTGCGTCGCTTTAACAGACAATTGCGCGGTCATACGACGTGGCTCCCAAACAAAATTGGTGTCCTTTTTTTCCCACAAATAGAGATTTCTTTTGGTGGTATTTGATCACCTCTGCGGTTTTTATTTTTTGCGCTATAAACAAAAATAGAGCGACAATTTTGAAAAAAATTCAATATTTTTTACTTTTTGCTATAATAAATATCTCCCAAAAATATATATAATTTTTTTTTTCCCTCAGTTTAGGCCGATACGTATTCTTCTACCTATTTTTGGTAAAAAAATCACAATAAGCGTTTATCGTTTTTTTTGCGCAAAATTTATGGCCGCGTATATACGATCGGTCCATCCAATGAGAATGGGCCAACGGACCATTTTCATCGGGTCACCGCTGAAGTGGCCTGATAGTCTGATGTGCGTACACACCATCAGTTCAAAAACCGATCGTCTCAGAACGCGGTGACGTAAAACACAACGACGTGCTGAAAAAAACAAAGTTCAATGCTTCAAAGCATGCGTCGACTTGATTCTGAGCATGCGCAGGTTTTTGAACCGATGCTTTTGCGTACTAACGATCGGTTTGGACCGATGGTCAGGCGTCCATCAGTCCGATTTTAAAGCAAGTTTTAAAACTTTGGTCCGAAGGACAACAGACCGATGGGCCATACACACGGTCGGTTTGGACTGATGAAACTGAACTTCAGTCCATTTTCATCGGTTTAGACCAATCCTGTGTACGCGGCCTTTAGCGTTTCCAAAATAGGGGATAGTTTTATTGCATTTTAATTTTTTTAATTTTTTTTACTACTAATGGCAGCGATTTTTTTTTTTGTGACTGTGACATTATGGAGGACACTTCTGACAATTTTGACACATTTTTGGGACAATTGTAATTTTCACAGCAAAAAAATGCATTTAAATTGCATTGTTTATTGTGAAAATTACGTTTGCAGTTTGGGAGTTAACCACAAGGGGGCGCTGAAGGGGTTATGTGTTCCCTAATGTGTGTTTACAACTGTAGGGGGGTGTGTCCGTAGGTGTGATGTCATTGATTGTGTCTCCCTATAAAAGGGATCACGCGATCGATGACGCCGCCACAGTGAAGAACAGGGAAGCCGTGTTTACACATGGCTCTCCCCGTTCTTTAGCTCTGGGGACCGATCACCGCACTCCAGCGGCAATCGGGTCCGCGAGTCCCGCACTCCCGGAGCTTCGGACTGGGTCAGGGGCGCGCCGCTGCGACCCACAGGTGGGTACTAGTACAGGACGTACCTGTACGTGGATGTGCCCAGCCGTGCCATTCTGCCGACGTATATGTGCAGGAGGCGGTCCTTAAGTGGTTAAAAGTTAGAAAATATTTGCGTTAAGAGCTTTAAAACTAAATAAAATAACGTGTTAAGTAATGTGTCAAGTTTTAATATTAATATTGTATTTCCACTACAGCTGCCACTAAGTTTGCTTTTAAATGGCTAATTTCTCATTTTTAAATGTTTATATAATTTCTATTAAAACTAACATGTAATTAACAAAAATACATTCTAAATAATTAATCTTATATTATTCTAATCGGTGTGCACTTATTTCATTCCTATTTTAAATAAATCCAATTTGTAAAACCTATTATTTTGCATTCCTTCCCTCTTGTAGTTTCAGTCTTGTTAATATATGCATATAATTAAATTGATTAAATGTTTATATATTTTTTTATGTATGAGAAATTATAAATATTACAGTGTGCTTAGAGTTCTATTATGAGATGATGTTTAAAATGTTATATGACTAAACATACTGGTAACTATATTTTTAATCATAAAACTTTTGAAATTACAGCTGAACTTTAGGTAGGCAACTTAATTCATAGTTAAAATAAATAATAATATATATACAGTGTCTCACAAAAGTGAGTACACCCCTCACATTTTTGTAAATATTTTATTATATTTTATGTGACAACACTGAAGAAATTACACTTTGCTGCAATGTAAAGTAGTGAGTGTACAGCTTGTATAACAGTGTAAATTTGCTGTCCCCTCAAAATAACTCAACACACAGCCATTAATGTCTAATCCGCTGGCAATAAAAGTGATTACACCCCTAAGTAAAAATGTCCAAATTGGGCTCAATTAGCCATTTTCAATCCCCATTGTTATGTGAATCTTTAGTGTTACAAAGTCTCAGGCGTGAATGGGGAGCAAGTGTGTTAAACTTGGTGTTATCGCTCTCACTCTCTCATACTGGTCACTAGAAGTTCAACATGGCACCTCATGGCAAAGAACTCTGAGGATTTGAAAAAATAATTTTTGCTCTACATAAAGATGGCCTAGGTTATAAGAAGATTGCCAAGACCCTGAAACTGAGTGGGAGCACGGTGGACAAGACCATACAGCGGTTTAACAGGACAGGTTCCACTCAGAACAGGCCTCACCATCCATAGTCGACCAAAGAAGTTTAGTGCATGTGAGCAATTATATCCAGAGGTTGTCTTTGGGAATGAGTGCTGCCAGCATTGCTGCAGAGGTTGAAGGGGTGTGGGGTCAGCCTGTCAGTGCTCAGGCCATACGCCGTACAATTCATTAAATTGGTCTGCATGGTTGTTGTCCCAGAAGGAAGCCTCTTTTAAAGATGATGCACAAGAAAGCCTGTAAACAGTTTGCTGAAGAAAAGCAGACTACGGACATGGATTACTGGAACCATGTCCTGTGGTCTAAAGGGACCAAAATAAACCTATTTGGTTCAGATGGTGTTAAGCGTGTGTGGTGGCAACCAGGAGTACAAAGACAAGTGTGTCTTGCCTACTGTCAAGAATGGTGGTGGGAGTGTCATGGTCTGAGGCTGCATGAACCCTGCCGACACTGGGGAAATACAGTTCATTGAAGGAACCATGATTGCCAACATGTACTGCAACATACTGAAGCAGAGCGTGATCCCTTCCTTTGGAGACTGGGCCATGGGGCATTATTTCAACATGAAAATGACCTATTGAGCATCTGTGGGGCATCCTCAAATGGAAGGGAGAGGAGAGCAAGGACTCTAACATCCACCAGCTCTGTGATGTCATCATTTAGGAGTGAAAGAGGACTCCAGTGGCAACCTGTGAAGCTCTGGGGAACTCCATGCGCATAAGGGTTAAGGCAGTGCTGGAAAATAATGGTGGCCACACAATGGGCCAGATTCAGGTAGATGGGCGCTTCTTTACTGTGGAGTAACGTTTCTCATTTACGTTACTCCGGCGAAACTTTAGCAGCAAGTACTGTTATTCACATAGCACTTGCTCCTAAAGTTGCGGCGGTGTATCGAAAATGAGCCGGCGTAATTCAAATTGGGCGGGTAGGGGGCGTGTATTATTATAACTAGGCGCGATCCCGCGGCGAACGTACTGCCATGCGTCGACTGTCAGTGCGCATGCTCCAAATTCTGTCAGTGAACGTCAATGACGTCAATCCCCATTCACGGACGTTTTACGCAAACGACTCAAATTTATTTTTTTTCGACGCGATGACGACGGCCATACTTAACATAGGATACTCCACTAGGGGGCTGCTTTATCTTTACGCCGCGTATCTCTTACGTAAACGTCGGAAAGTCACTGCGTCGCGCCCGAATACGATCGTGAATTTCCGATTCCCGCTGACTAACATATTCTCTGCGTTAATCAGCGGGCGAAATACAATTACGCCGCTCGTATAGAAACTCCAACCCGGCGTTTCTTGTTTTCTGACTAAAGAAAACAGAAACGCCGGCTCAAAGTGAAAGTTAGGCTGGAGTATCACTGATACTCCAGCCTAACTCTACCTGAATCTGGCCCAAAATATTGACACTTCGAGACAAATGTGGACATTTTCACTTAGGGGTGTACTCACTTTTGTTGACAGGGTTTAGACATTAATAGTTATTTTGAGGGAACAGCAAATTGACACTGTTATACAAGCTGTACACTCACTACTTTACATTGTATCAAAGTGTAATTTCTTCAGTGTTGTCACATGAAAAGATATAATAAAATATTTACAAAAATGTGAGGGGTGTACTCACTTTTGTGAGAGACTGTATACAGGCATACCCCACTTTTAAACCAATGAGCTAGATTCAAGTAATTTTGTCCATGAACATAAACAATTTTATTGTCAGAAAGATCTTTAAACCATGAGATTGTACCTGCACTTTGCACAGCCATCTTTTGTCACTCTAATTCAGAGCAATCAGTGAGATAGGAACTAGGCCAGGCAGACTTAGTGAGATAAGCCCAGTGCATAAATAGGCCCAGACATACGCCCTTCCATTGCAAAAGTACATCCATTTTTTCCCCTCCCTGAAGCAAGGTGCTTTTGTTCCCTTGTCTGTTGCTGTTTGTAGGTTTGTGTCGTGTCGGTGTGTTCCATTATTTTGAGGGCCATCACCCAATTTATATACACACATACATATATATATTTAAAAAAAATGTTGATAATAATAAAAAATATAATTATAATACTATTTAAAATATTAAATATATATTAGATATAAAAAATAAAATTATATATTTATTATATTAACTAATTTAAAATATATGAAAAAGGGGGGTGGAAGGGGGGTTTGGGACTTTACATGAGGCAATGGGTTAATTACCTACATCCCTGGTATTTGTTATAGAGAAAGGAGCAAGCGGGACTTTAAATGAAGCATGTGCGGGAAAGGTTTGCACTAAGTTGGGGGATATAAATAATTGTAAAAAATCTGGAATACATTAAATATTTGAAGAAAATAGATAAACATATGTAGTTCACAGATTGGTTGGGGGAAAGGTTTATATAGGCAGTAACCCAAGTGTATACACTAATTACTGCAGTACAGTTTGTTGTACCTTTTGTTTGTATACACTTGGGTTACTGCCTATATAAACCTTTCCCGCCACCAATCTGTGAACTACATATGTTTATCTATTTTCTTCAATAGTGCAATATAGTCATGTACGGTGCATTATGTGAAAGCAATAAAATATTTAACATATTCCAGATTTATTACCATTATTTATATCCCCCAACTTAGTGCAAACCTTTCCCGCACATGCTTCCCGCTTGCTCCTTTCTCTATGATTTAAAATATACACTAAACAGAAAAAATGTCTATAAAATATATATTTAGCCATTAGGGTGAAAAGAGCCACTGCCAAGTAAATGGAGTGTTGCCAGTACCTTGCCCAGTGGCGGTCGGCAGATCCTCTCCCGTGCCCTCCTCCATGCCCTCCTCTGTGCCCTCCTCCTTCTGCGCTCATCTAAAGTCAGTAGTATAGCTATGAGCATGGATGCCCCTTGCATGGTGGCATACAGATTGTTGTCCTGCAAGTGTGGCTGCTCAGCTCGTCCCTAACGGTGTTGCTTTTGCTGACATGTAGACGGATTGTCTAAATTTAAGCAAGCTTTTATAAGGTCTAATTTTAGACAGGATGCGCAGCTGATGCGCACAGGGCATAGCCTGCACTGCACAAACTTACTTTTGTGGCTTGGCGTATCTCCCTCATTTGCATATCTGCATAGGAAATCAATGGTGTGGACGGAATAAATGTGCCTCTAGACGGAATAAATGTGCACCTAGGATGTGCAGGCGTAGGCAAGTTAGGCCGGTCAGGAATAGCCTATTTTGGTGCGTATCTAGTTCTGTAGGTATGGTGCATAGATATTCCGGCGCAAATTTAGACTTACACCGAGATACTCCGATGTAAGTGCTTTGTGAATCTGGCCCAGAAAGTTTGAAAAACCCTGCTCTAATTGATAAAAGAACCAACTAACTAGCAGCAGTATGTAATACTTTCCATTATCTTACATGTTGTATTTTTTTGTGGGCATTTTGATAAATGTTAGTGTTTTTAAGTAATAGTATTGTGATTACAGACATACCCCACTTTTAAGTACAGAATGGGGATTATTTACTATCGCTGGAAAATGCAAAATCAGGCTCACTTCTGCATAGAAACCAATGAGCTTCTAACCCCAGCTTGTTCAATCAAGCCTGGTAAAAAAAAAAAACTGGAAGCTCATTGGCTTCTGTGCAGAAGTGAGCCTGATTTTGCATTTTCCAGCTTTAGCAAATAAACCCCATTGTGTACTTAAAAGTGGATATGACTGTATTCTCAGAACTTGCCCTACTAATTGCAACAAAAACAGTAGTTCTGTAAATAAACTATTAAAGGAACACTAAAGGTTTGTTTTTTTATTAGATGAATTGATTGCTGTAAGCTAGAGCATTTAAATATCACTTACCTAATTTTTCCTTTTGACCTCCAAAATACAGTAATCCAGGTTTGAAAATGCCATTTCCTGTCTTTCCTCTTCTTGCTTTCCACCAGCACCTGCATGGTGGAAAGCAGAATGTGCTCACCCCCTCCCTATGACTACAGCCCTGAGTGAAGATGCTCTCTTAACCCTCATAGGCATGGAGACTAAGCCTAATGGGAACTGTAGTTCCCATTAGGCCGTGATGTAGCAAGAATGAATGCGCACCGCAAACCAGGAAGTCAGTCAGAATAACTATTCAGGAGTGCTGGAGGTGAATAAAACAGCTCAATTTCAACAGGTATCAAACTAGTTATAATGCAAAACATTACTTTTTACTTTATCAGCTACTGTCAGACTTTAATTTAAGAGGAAAATATTTTTGTCTTTACAACCCCTTTAATCTGCATTTTATTTTGACTTAGATGCTAAATACTCTCTTGTATTCATTGAAGGCTTCAGGATGATTATATAACATTTTGGACCAAATATACAGCACAGGAGTCCAAAACTAGACATCAAGATGGCAAAAATCTCAACTGAAACAATATATTTGCCTTTTGTGCTGAGATAAGCTGGAATAAAAGTGCACCAAACACTAAGGAAGGTCAGCATGCTAAAGGTTATGTATTTGGCTTCATTGAAACGATCTGGTAGGTTCCTGGCTAGGAAAGCAACCACAAAACTTATGATAGCTAAGACGCTCAAATACCCTAATGTACAGTAAAACATTACAGTTGAACCCTCGTTACATTCTAGAAGGATGGTGCCAACCAAGACTTGGTAGTTATGTTCCAGGAAAGGTGGAAATCTAGCCAACCACACCAAGATGATAATCATCTGAAAGGAAGTGGAAATCGTGACAATGAGGATGGTTGTTCTAAGACCAAGCCATACCCTCAAATTGCTCCCCCGGTTTGGTAGCTTTAAAGGCAATGACAACTATGATAGTTTTGGCCAAGATACATGAAACACAAAATGAGAATGTAACTGCAAAAAGAAATTGTCTGAGAGTACAGGTCAGTCTAGTAGGGTAACCAATGAACATCAAGGAGCAAAGAAAGCAAAAGTTTAGGGAGAGAAGGATAAGGTAGCTGAGGTTCCGGTTGTTGGCCTTCACCACCACTGTGTCACGGAACTTTAGGAATATGTACAGAACAATCAAAGTGATGATGGAGAACAAAATGGAGAACAAGGCCATCACTTGACCAAGGGGCTCTTCATAAGAAAGGAACTCGACGACTTTAGGAATACATTCAGTTCTTCTGCTGTTGGGCCACTGGTCTTCTGGGCAGACATAACAAGCAACATAATCTGCAAAGAAGGGTTAGAATTGCTCAAATTTATACTGGGAGAAGTATGTAGGCTGCCATTATTGTCTTAGCTAGTAGCATGGCTTCATTTCTTTACTTAACAAGACAATAGTACAGACAACGACATTTCAGAATGGTGAACTTTTTCTTGGGTTATTAAAGTTAAAATAAAATTGGTTTCAAACTAAGGTTGCCCTGTTACTTATATCCAGTACACATAAAATTGTTAAATGAAATAGGGACTTAGGAGCTATTAGGAATAAAGGGAAGCAGAACCAACATTGTCTAGTAGTAATATTGTGATTATGACATTGCAGTCAAAATCAAAAGCATAGGGAACTTGACACTGTCAGGGAGGCAATGCAAAAATAGTTTAAAAAAATGCTGTTCGATGGGGAGAGGGCCTTCTAATAAGGTTTAAAGGGAATATAAAGAATTTTCTTAAATAACATACTTGGTATTGCTTTGTATGATGTACTAAGACAAAAGCGACATTTCAAAAGAAAAAAAAACAGTTTCAATCCCTGGCCCACTCCTGTAAATAAAGTGGTAAGGGGATTCCAAGTCATGACCAAACAAAAAAATAATGTAGGGTCTTCTAAAATACATACTAAATCCTTATCCAAGTATGCTGCCTGAACCATACCAGGCCACATGCCTTCAACATTGGGAGAGTACCTGGTAAGGCACCATGTTGATGGGAACAACGGGAGGGAGGGCTGATTGGAGGGTTTGTAGGAAGAACTTATTGTATTCAGGAAGCCTCCCTAAAAATAAGGGAGCCCCCCAGATACCAACCCTCCATATGAATGAGTATCGGGTACATAGTACTCTTTGATACTCATTTGAAAAAAATATTGACTGCAAAAAAATAAACACAAATGCCCACGTGACAAAGTATTTTACACACTTTTACACACATTTCCTATAACTGTCAACCTTTCTCTGATTTAATATACAACCCTGGTTCCAACAAAGTTGTGTAAAATCTCCATAAAAACAGAAAGCAATGATCATAAACCCCAATAGAAAATAGAATGCATATCACATTTTTAAACTAAGAAAATGTACCATTTAACAGGGCAACATAAAACTGGAAAAATAAGTGGTAATAACAAGGAAGAACTAGAAGAATATTTTACAACCTAATTAGGTTTATCAGCAACTGTTGAGTAATATAATTATATAAAAAGAGCTAAACAGTCAGAGGAGTTGATTTGGTAATGGCAAGGAAGAACTAGAAGAATATTTTACACAATTTACAGCAACTTTTCAAGTTGAGTAATATAATTATATAAAAAGAGCTGCATTTTTTGCAAAGGAATTTTCCCCACTGCTTAATTAATGAAACACACAATTTACTTTTCAAGGGAAGCTGATTTTTTGCAGCTCCCCACTGCTTAATTAATGAAGTGAAGCTGATGTCTATCATCCAATCATGTGCAAGCAAAAATGCTGTATTTTTCTATTTCCCTTTGGTATTCTTTGCAAAGTTAAGCTCTGGGTAAAATGCCCTTGCACAGTGCAACTTCCCCTTACAAAGTGAACAGCCTACTTGCCTTTAGTAAATTAATACCAGATTGTTTTATAAGTAGAGGCCGAGGTTCATCAATCTGTGAAAAGCAAAACATCTTAAAAAAGTTGAAACAGGGCCATATTTACCACAGTGTAGCATCCTCTCTTCTTTTAACTACACTGTAAATGTTTGGGAACTTCGGGAGACAAGTTACTGGAGTTTTTGGGAGATGGATGTTGTTCCATTCTTACTTGATAAAGCAGTTAAACTGCTCAACAGTCCTGGGTCTTCTCTGTTGTGTTTTTCTTTTCAAATGTAGCCAAATATTTTTAATTGGTGAAAGGTCTGGACTGCAGGCAGGCCAGTTAAGCACCCGGACTCTTCTACTGTTGTCATAGATGAAGTATTCAGTTTAGCATTGTTCTGCTGAAATATGCAAGGCCTTCCCTGAAACAATGTTGTCTAGTTTGAAGCATATGCTGCTCTAAAACCTGAAGCAATCGCGATGCACTCGTGTCACCCGGGCACAGTGCATCCCACAATGTAAAACACACACACAGTAAACACATATGTCCCCCAAAACACATGTCCCCATACACACATGTCCCCACATAGTAAAAACACATGTCCCCATAAAGTAAAACACCTGTCCCCCACATATGTAACAGTAAAATCACATGTCCCAATGATCATTTGCACACATATGTCCGTGATCACCTGCGCACATCTGTACATGATGATTTGCGTATATCTGTCCGTGATCACACAAACCAATTATTATACACTTAACCGGAATTGTTTTACCAAAAACGTGTAGCAGAATACATTTTGGCTTAAATTTATGACAAAATTCGATTTTATTGGATTTCTTTTAAAATAGAATAATGAAATATTCTTTTCCAAATTTCCGCTCTTTTTTCGTTTATATCGCAAAAAATTTAAAACAGAGTCATAAATAAATACCACCAAAAGAAAGCTCTTTTTGTGCGAACAAAGTTATAAAAATTTCATTTGGGTATAGTGTAGCATGACCGCGCAATTGTCATTGAAAGTGCGAGAGCACTGAAAGCTGAAAATTTGTCTGGGAAAGGGCAGAAAGTGCCCAGTATTAATGTGGTTAACTTGCATTTTTGGATGGCTAAGCAAACTGTGTTCACAGACAGCAATTTTTGGAAGTATTTTTGAGCCCATGTAGTGATGTCCATCGTAGAATCATGCCTGGTTTTATGCATTGCCATCTTAGGGCCCGAAGGTCATGGGCATCCAATATTGCGTTGCGGCCTGATCATTTTTGCACACAGATTTTTCCATATTCTCTGAAACTTTTGATGATATTATGTACTGTAGATGATGAAGTATTTAAAGTCTTTCTAACTTTATGTTAACCACTTAACGCCCGCCGCACGCCTATGTACATCCACAGAAGGGCACGTACAGGCAGATGGGCATATATTTACGTCATTGCCTTCTAGCGGGTCGGGGGTCCGATCGGGACCCCCTCCGCTGCGTGCGGCGGTCGGCTTACCTCCCGGAGCGATCCGACTCGAGGGGGCGGCGGTTTGTTTCTGTCCGCCCCCTCGTGATTGCTCCCAGCCAATCCTGTGCGCCGCCGCCGTGTCACTTCCTCTGCCTGTAAAATGTAAACATAGGCAGAGGAAGTGATGCAGCTCTCATCTTGGTGGTATTTTCAAACCGCCGGGATGAGAGAAGAGTAAGGCCCCGTACACACGGCCGAGGTTCTCGCTGAAAATCAGCGAGAACCTCGCTGGAATGCACATTCCAGCGAGGACCTCGGCCGTGTGTACGGTCTCAGCGAGCTTCCCGTCGGGAAGCCCGTCGAGCCGAAATAGAGAGCACGCTCTCTATTTCCTCGACGGCCCGCCTGGAAGAATGGCTGGTTGCCATTCCCGACGGGCGGGTCGCCGAATCCGACGGCCGGGAGAGAACCTCGACGGGCGGAACGATGTGTTCTGCCCGTCGAGGTTCTCTGCCGTGTGTACGGCACCTCACAGTAAGTCTGCACCAACACTACACTGACACCAGTACACCCCCCCACCCCCCTGTCACAATGTCACTGAATGCAGTGATCATATATGTACTGATCACTGCATTTAGTGTCAGTGTGACAGTTAGTGTGACAGGCAGTTAGTGTTAGGTTCAGGGTAGCCCCGTACCCCCTAATAAAGTTTTAACCCCTTGATCACCGCCCTAGTTAACCCTTTCACCCCCTATTGCCAGCATCACTAAGCGATCATTTTTCTGATCGCTGTATTAGTGTCGCTGTTGTCGCTAGGTAGCTAATTTTTTTTATTGCGATTTCTTTTTTACTAAAGACATTTGGCTGAATAAAATTTGGCCTAAATGTTTGACTAAAATTTAGTTTATTCAATTTTTCTTATAACAAAAAGTAAAAAAATATTGTTCACAGAAATTACGCCTGTCTAACTGGTGTTAGACAGGAAAAAATTTCAAATTTCGCGCGCCGTATCACTAGTTTGAATCCTCAAACCATGATTTTTTTGGATAGAGGCTTACGTCAAATCTACGCTGCAATATTTTTGCGGCAGGAGTCAATATGCAAATTATCCAAAAGATACGAGCGGTCTAATCGCTTTCGTGTACTGGGCATTAGACCAGCTTTTTGGGTCTAACGGTGCGTAATGTTAAGGAACATATGGCCGTCTGAAATTCAAATTTTTAGATGCAGCTTTTCACAGATTGTAACTCGTTAATAGGAATGTCCGTAAACGACGCTACTCAAGAAAAAATGACGTAACGATTCGTGATTTCGCGCAATGCACGGCTTAAGGGAAATTTCTGAAAGCATGCGCAGTTCGATCGCCACGGTTGAACGCGCCTAATTTTAAATGTTCTTCACTCTTCTTTGTTAGTATCCTTACTTGATCAGCTTTTTGTTGTCCTGTCCCACTAATATCTAGGAATAAAGGGGCAGATTCACATAGAAATAGATTATCGTAGCGTATCAGAAATACACTACGCCGCCGTTTTTTACCTGGCTCTACGTGGAATTCAGGTAGATTTTGTCCAGTAAACGACGGCGGCGTAGTGTATTTCTCCCGTCGCAATCCATCTGCGCGAGTAGGGGGCGTGAATCTTTAAAATAGGCGCGTTCCCGTATCTGAATCTGGCGCATTCCGTTCCCAAATTTCCCGCCGTGCATTCCAAAAATAGGCGCGTTCTGACTCTATTTTTGTTTATGTAGCGCAAAAAATTTTCCCAAATCGCAGAGGCAATCAAATACCAAAAAGAAAGCTCTATTTGTGGGGAGCCACGTCACACGACTGCGCAATTGTCTGTTAAAGCGACGCAGTGCCGAACGAGTTACGTAAAAACGCCTCTGGGCAAGAAGCATATTGGTGCGTAAGTGGTTAAGGAACATTAAAAAACAATATAGACGAAAGCGATTGCGACGACCACTCCTATCTTCGGGAATCGCCGTAAAAAAAACATTTGCATATCCCGACGCATCAAAACGATACGCGAACTGACCTCCCAGCGGCCGCAAATAGATGGCAGCGTAGATCCGAAGGCTTACGAAGACGTAAGCCTCTCGGATCGAAGCCCGAAGCCGCCGTATCATGGTTTGAGGATTCAAACTAGTGATACGGCGCGCGAAATTTGAAATGACTCCTGTCTAACACCAGTTAGACAGGCGTAATTGCTCTATGAATCTGGCCCAAAGTTCCTACAACAGAGTGCTAAAAAGGTCCAGGCATGTCCAGATCCAGGCAGTGTGACTTTACAAAACATCTTTATTAATAATTATAGTATTCAACAATCAAAATACAGTATCAAAAAAGCAGGGGCATCCCTTTGGGTGAATGCTATATTTAAGAAGGGGCATGTCTATTAGGTGTTGTTTTTAATGGTATTGACAACTTTGTCAATCCTTTTAATGTTGTGGGTTGTTGGTAAAAGGGCCAGAAAAATCTGGAGTGCTTTTTTGATACTGTAATTTGATTGTTGAATACTATAATTATTAATAAAGTAATTTCCAAATTATTGAATTCTGTTTTATATAGATTTTACACAGTACCCTAACTAATTTAAATTAGGTTTGTAGGTTGTATTTTTATCTCACAATAAAAGTATAATAATCATATCATAATCATAATAATAATTTGTCTGTAACAGATGGGCAGTGAAGCATGTCCCAGAATCCTCACTTGTTCCGTTGGAGATGGTCCCTTCTGGACATAGTTTACAGTTGTAGCAGCAGGCAGGTTGACCCTTCATTGGTGCCTTCCAGTAGCCTGGCAGGCAGACCATACTGCAGACTGAGGATGGAACCTTAAATAAAAGAGCCACATACATTTTTGAAATTATGCTTTGCCTTGATCTTTACTTTTTTGATAAGACCATTTTTTTAACATTTGGATAAAATTTACCTTCCCTTGTCCCCCAGCCCAGTAGATGGCACTCTGATTAATGTAGAGTTTTTCACTGCTGTTGATGTGTTCATTAAAGATCCCGACCTTCACATGTTGCCCTTTGTTTCCATTTATATGCCAGTTCAAAATGTCAAAATACCCATAAATGTCTCCATTGGCATCAAATGACACTTCATCCCCAGCTGTGTTTATGAAATAAACTCTCTTCAGATAATAAAGGAGCTATTGAAGAAATAAATTAAAATGTGGTACACATTACATAAGTAAAGTTAACACAAACCAAATTTATTGGAAGTAACATAACCCATAGATATGAAGAAATATAAGTAATGAGAAAACTTATCTTCCCTATATTTAAACAATAAATGCATAAATAATTATAAAAAATATATTTGTGTTGAAAGCTTAATTTCTTTGACTCCCTACATTAGTTCAAAAGCAGTCAAAGTGTATCATTTTGGTTTCATTATAATTTTCTAAAATTAGCATGTCACTCAAGAAACAAAAGGTTCATTATAAAGGGAGTTAGAAAAAACCTGATTACCATTATGAGGAACTCCCACCATCACTGCTGTATTTTATACCTTTTAAATATTATCAAGGGTGGCTAAGTGGTTAGCAGCCCTAGGGTCATCAGTTCAAATTCCAACAATGATACTACCTGCATGGAGTTTGCATGTTCTCCCTGTGTGGGTTTACTTTTGGTACTTTGTTTTCCTCCTACACGCCGAAAGACATGCTGTTAGGTTAATTCGCTTCTATCTAAATTACCCCTAGTATGCATATGTATGAATGTGAGTGAGGGACCTTAGATTGTAAACTCCTTGATGGCAGGGACTGATGTGAATGTACAATATGTATAATTATATATGTAAAGCTCTGTGTAAACTGATGGTGCTATAAAAGTTTTTGAAATAAAATAATAAATAAATAAACATAAGAAACTGGAACACGCAAAGGTGGGAAGACACATCTAAAATTCCCACTGTGTATTTGTCTTTAATAAATCAACCTTAATGCATTTTGAAATGACCATTTCTGACAAAGTAACAACATAAAAGTTAGAAGCCAAGGACAGAGAGCTGTCACCCTATACCAAGAAGTGCCTGAACAAGAACCTTTGTGATAGAATTATTTTAACTAAAGATGAGATTTAAAAATATAAAAATTACTTTTGAAAATACATTAACATTTAAAGCTCTCAAGTTGTGGTATTCAACAATCCACATACTGGTGTTCATATGTCACATGAGTTACCTGTTACAGACATCTATATATACCTGCCAGGGTTGTATATTCTTCATATCAGCACAAAATTTGCTTGTAAAAAGACTTCCATCAGGTTTACAAAACAGTAGGTTTTGAAGAGCATGAACAATGGCATAGAGAGCATTGTGGGCCATATATACAGCTTGTGATCTCGGGTCATGGAATTCTGTGACATCATCAGTTACTATTTTTTCTAAACCTGTACATGTTTGATTGTCGTCATACGGTTTTAATATGCTACTGTTCCAAACATCAGCAGTCCCTTTGCACTTGAACAATGTCTCCCAGAATTGCCACATAGACAACATTCTTGGATAAGCAGACGGATGAAGAGTCTGGAGGAAACTGGAGAAATTTGGGAGAACTTTTCTACTCTTGGCAATCCCTATAGAGCCATTAAGTAACTTCCAGAACTTGATATACTGGGTCAATGGTGTGGTGTACCAAGATTCTATTCCCACCCATACTTTGCCTGTGAGGTTCTGCTGAAGGATTTCCAAAAACATGATGGTAACATCTGCAGGGGAACAATAGAGAACGATTACCCTTGATGTTGACCTATTGATGCTTGCTACTAACCCTGCCATTCTTGGATCAGTGAGACCAAATGAAATGGTTTCAAAAAATGAAATACAAATCCCATTAGTAGCAGCCTTTCTCTGGAAGTCTATGGCTCCTTGGAGACAGTAGTCTATCGAGGAAACAACCAGCCCAATCCAGGTCCACCCCAGTTTTTTGCATAGTTCTATCAAAGCTTGTGGTTGACTTCCAGCACTGGCTGTAGTTCTTAAAAATGAAGGGAACTCCAGTTTGTTGCTTAACGATGGATGTGAAGTTATATAGCTAACCTGCAGATACATGTAAAATAATATTAATTAGATGAGATAAAAGATAAATTTGTTTCTAAAGACTCACTTCTGTCAAATTTTCAAGATTAGGAAGAAAATACACACAGAGGATACAAATGCCATCTTGCAAGTGTATTTAGTTTTGTGGTTTGGTCCCATCACGAATCTATTGAAAGAGAGCAGATCCAGCATAAATTATGCAAACATTTATGTAACCTGTGTGCAGTTATTTTAAACTTGTTAGCTCTCATCAGTGGAAATTATGGAAAGTGTAGCTTTTATAGAGAAACCTTGGAGAAACAATGACAGCATGACCTTTTCCACATTGCTTTCCTGCCTCTTAAACAACTGATCAACCTCAACCATCAAAACTCCAAGTGCATTAAAACAGTTAAAGTTGTTGTTGGGAATCGATCACCCCGTCCCTGAGAACCCTCCATTGGCTGTTCGTGAAGGATCGGGTTACTTTCAAGACCCTCTGCCTCACTTACAAATGCACACAAGGAAATGCTCTGCAATACTATGCGTGAAAATAAAGCACTACACCACGAGCCGCATCCTCCGATCAACTAACCAAAACCTCCTCCACATCCCCAAGACCCGCTACAAATCAAAAGGAGAACGAAGATGCACAGTCCAAGGACCACAGCTATGGAACGCTCTATCCACAGACTTCCGCATAGAAGAAAACCATCTGGCCTTCAGGAAGAAGCTTAAGGCCCACCTCTTCTGAAGACACAAGGCCGAGACTGGCTGAAAAAAGCACCTTGAGGCGATTTAGTTTGCATTTGTAGCGCTATACAAGTTACTCACTCACTTGTAAACCCTCCAATACAACTTCTGCTTTTTCAAATCTAGATAGCACAGGCAACTGATCGCTGCCTGTGAAACTGTAATCACAGCTGTAGTTTCCATAGTAATCGCCCTGCAAGCGTGGGTGACGTCAGGCTTGATTGCGCACTTGGGGCCAGATTCATATACAATTGGATTCGCGTATTCAGAAATACTCTACGCCGCCTTATTTTACCTGGCTCTACGTGGAATCCGTAGATTTTGTCCAGTAAACTACGGCTAGTGTATTTCTGGCGCAAGCCATCTACCGAGTAGGGGCGTGAAGCATTTAAAATAGGCATTCTCGCGGCGATCGAACTCATTATCCCGCCGTGCACTCACGTTCGTCACTTGTTTGAGTAGCCTCTCTGAATGGCACAGATAATTAACATGGGACGCAGTCTCACGATGCTGCTGCGATTATCTCCTTCCTGTTTCCCCCCCGCGGACTTGTGACAGAAAAATACATCACACCGCCGTAAGGTTGGAGGATTCAGTTAATTTGAAATGACGTCTAACACCAGTTAGACTGCTCTGTGATGCATGGTTTCCTATTTAACTTCACATTTCAGAGATTTTCACTTCCTCTCTGAACGGACAGAGGGAAGTAGTGCTGCTGTTATCTCCTTCCTGTTTCCCCCCCTTGTGAAGAAAAATACATCACACAAGGAGTTAATTCGGCTGCATGCACGAGATTTGTATAAAGGCGGAAATTATGTCAGTACAAGATTCAGGGAACAGCAGTAGAAATGGCACAGCCGATGCACAGAAGTGAAAAGATGCAAAATATGAAAAATAAGGTATTTTCCTGCCAATATTGATGCATGTAAGCTTGCAATACTATATAGTATTTAAAAATTAAGAAAAATTGGAAAATCGTCTGGAGTTTACTTCCTCTTTAAACCCAGTGGAGATGGATAGAGTGCTGACATACCAGATTAAAGAACTAAAAATGTGCGATCTCATACTAAAGAATTTTAAAACAAGCAACTAAATTCCAAGTGTGCAAGGTATGTGCTTTGGTAAGTGAGTATGTGGGTAAACAATATATGATGTTCCTCATCAAGGTTTTTAAAGTTTTCCTGCAATTTGCCTTTCAATATTTTATAAGCAGAAAAGTGTGCTACAACTTGGAAATATTGTAATCTCAAGGTTGTAAGACAATCACTTACTTGAGGTAACCTCCATAGACCCAGCACTCTTGCGATTGCCAGTGAGGAAGATGATATATCGCCAATAATAGCCGGGACAATAGGTTGTGGCCCACAGTGGTAATTTGGAATCCATTTTCTGCCCCCTGATGTCACCTGAATGGTAGCTTGAAGGGAAGTGGCCTCAAAGAAACAGGAATCATACATCTGGAACCCCAGTGTGATATTTGGCAGAAGATCTGGATTGTTGTTGACTTCTTTGGTGGCAAATATTAAAGCCAGGACTGACTTATACAGCTCTGAAATGAACCTGAAAAAAAAGTCAGAAATTCAGTAACTTTTTGTTCAGTAAATAATTATGGTCTGTTCCAATCTTCTACCGGATTATTCTCAAACAGGATATGTAACGTTAATATTAAAATATAACAAAAGGCAAAAACTTTTTTGTTTTTGTTTTAAGTGAATTAAAACGCCTGCTAGATATTATTGTTGTCGATGTACCCATTAAGGAGATTCATCCTCTCTATTTGTCCTGTTTACCATTATCATTAAAAGTGAGAGTAAAAGAAAATTCCAAATTTTGTGTTGTTCCCAGAAAAGTAATAGTGGGGAAATCTTCCAATGGGGACATTCGTTCTGACGATCTGTGGGTCCTCAAGGAATTCCTCTATTTTGCAGAGATTTCCTCTCACTTCCTGTTTTGCTATGGGACAGGAAATACAGATAAATCTTTGCAATAGGACAGAGATGGCGGAAAAAATGCCAGGGGTTATAACCCTCCCTTGCTCAATCCAAAATGAAAAAAAGTTTTGCCTATAGTTCTACTTTAAGGTCATTTGTTTGCAAAAAGCACTGGGAATACAGGAGCAGCTCAAAATAGCTTAAAGTAGTTGAGAAGAAAGTCAAAGTTAGGTCAGAAGAAGCTTAAAAGGCTTTTAAAATCTATTTCTCAAACATGTAAATTGCTGGCCATGCACACTTTAAAGTATGCTGACATGCCTCTCTACACAAGACCTTACATGTAAGTAAGCAATAGAAAGGAATAAAACACTCATATTATCATTGTCTTTGCACACTTTTGCTACCCATATATTTTCCTAGAGAAACAAATACAACTCCTGGTTCAACCACTTGACCTCTAGGAAGATTTTACACCCTTCATGACCAGAGCATTTTCTGCTTTTCAGCACTGCATTCATTTACCTGGAAATTTCACGGTCATGCAACACTGTATGGAAATGTATATACTTTTTCACACATATAGAGCTTTCTTTCGAAAGTATTTGATCACCGCTGATTTTTTATTTATTTTTTGCAATATAAAAAGTAAAGACTAAACATTTAGAAAAAAAAGCTTTCTGTTATAAAACATATCTGATACAAAAAATAAAAACAAAATTAATTCTGCTACAGGCCTTTGGTTAGAAAAAATCCCAATAAATGTATATTAATTGGTTTGCGTGAAAGTTATACTGTCTACAAACTATGGTATATATACTGGAATTTATGCAGCTATGATGTTTACTGGTAATGGTGGTGATCGGTAATGTTGGCAATCAGCAACTTATGGTGGAGCGGTGATAGTGTGGCACACAATTTTGTACTAACAGACCCTCACTGGGAGATATACTAACTGACATTGACATCAATAGTGATAGTGATCAGATATAATACTGTACACAGTCACTGTACTAATGACACTGTCTGGGAAGGGTTAACATCTAGAGGCAATCAAGGGGTTAACTGTGTGCCTAGCAAGTGTATTGTGTGTAATATGTGCTGCTTTTACTAATAGATCTGTCTGTTTTTCTCCCTGCTTTGCAGGGAAAAGAAACAGCCAGATCACTTCTCTGTGTGTGTGCTTTGTGTGTAAACACAGGATTCTGTGCTGTAAATGCTGATTAGCAGGTCTCAGCTATAAAACATTGAATGACACCTGCTAACAAAATCGTGCGGTGTCCAACCACAGTGTGGGTTAGCAGCCCCAAACCTGGAAGCAAGCCAGCAATGTTTATTTATGTTGCTGAGCCTGCAGCTGCCACGTGGTCACAGTAAATCTAACGGCAAGTACGGTAGTTAAAATGTTGATGCAGTTCTGTGGTCATACTGTAAAATGAAATACAGGCAGCTTATGCCAGTAAGACTGGGCTCTTGGGTTAACACCTCCTTTAGTAGGGCATCTCACTGCAGAATTGTCACCCTTGCTGCTGTTATAGCTGCGTAGATGCTGACATAGTTGATAGCCATGCCTAGCTCCACCGACATCCGTTTAGATTGCTCTACCTGCAGGAGCTTAGAAAATTTTTTAAGAACCTTGTTCAGTCCCTCCATTTTCCTTTTAGCACTGTCTAGCTGGGTGTAGGAGAATTTGAGCTTTTAAGCTGCATTTACCATTAAAAAAGTGTTATGCCGCGTACACACGGTCGTTTTTTGTCTTGTAAAAAAACGTCGTTGCCTACACACCATCGTTTTTGTGAAAATGCTCTTGCAAAGCGCGGTTACGTACAACACGTACGACGGCACTCTGTTCCATTCAAGCTCGCGTCATAACTTGCTTCTGAGCATGCATGGGTTTAAAAACGTTGTTTTTAACATCGTTTTAGCCCACACACGATCATTTTTTATGACACAAAAAACAACATTTTGAAAAACGACATAAAAAATTGAAGCAGGTTCGAATTTTTTTTTGGTCGTTTTTCAGAAGACAAAAAACGACGTAAAGCCCACACATGATCATTTTAAATGACGTTTTTTAAAACGTAATTTTATTTCATCACAAAAAACGACCGTGTGTACGCGGCATTACATTTTGATTGAGATTTACTAAAACCGGTGCACACAGAATCTGGTGGCACTTCCAGGTTTTATTGTCAAAACTTAACTGAACAAGCTGAAATTAGAAGTGGTTACTAAATTTGAAAAAATATACTTGGACTTAGGCCTCATCCAGGAAAGTCTAGGCAAAAAATAGGTAAATACCAGGGTAAAAACGCCATGAACCCTACAATGGCAGACTATAACCGCCATAAAGAGGAGACGTACAGTATTAAAATGTTAATAATTTTATTGTACAACTTTAAATCAGAGAAAAAAATGCCCTCACCCTACTGGACAATACACATAATAAAACATTATGAATGGTTATCACAATATACTGTATTCAAAGAAATTGGTCTAGTGCCATCTGCACAGTCTTTGTCTGATTTTAAAATTGTACAATAAAACTATTAACATTTTAAAGCGGAGCTCCAGCCGCGATTTTTTTTTTTTTAAAGTCAGCAGCTACTAACAGTGTAGCTGCTGACTTTAACCACTTGACCACTGGGCACTTAAACACCCTTCCTAACCAGACCAATTTTCAGCTTTCGGTGCTCTCACAATATGAATGACAATTACTCAGTCATACAACATTCTACCCATTTGAAATTTTTGTCCTTTTTTTCACACAAATAGAGCTTTCTTTTGGTGGTATTTGATCACTTCTGGGTTTTTTATTTTTTGCGCTATAAAAGAAAAACGACTGAAAATTCTGTAAAAAAAAAAAAAAAAAAACTTGTTTCTGTCATATTAGTGGGTTATTTCTCACACACAGCATATGCATACCACAAATTACACCCCAAAACACATTCTGCTATTCCTCCCGAGTATGGCGATACCCCATGTGTGAGACTTTTACACAGCGTGGCCACATACAGAGGCCCAACATGCAGGGAGCGCCATCAGGCGTTCTGGAACACCCAGACCAATTCTGACATTTCTCTCCTACATGGAAAAATCATCATTTATTTGCTAGAAAATTACATAGAACCCCAAACATTATATATGCTTTTTTAGCAAAGACCCTAGAGAATACAATGGCGGCCGTTACAACGTTTTATCTCGCACGGTATTTTCGCAGAAATTTATTGAACGCGTGTTTTTAAAAAAAAACTGTTTTGTGCTAAAAAAAAACAAAACAAAACAGTAAAGTTAGCCCAATTTTTTTTCATAATGTGAAAGATGACGTTACGCTGAGTAAATAGATACCCAACATGTCACCCTTCAAAATTGCGCACACTCGTGGAATGGCGCCAAACCTCGCTACTTAAAAATCTCCATAGGCGGTATTGCAGAGTATCGCGCAGGGTATTGCAGAGTATTGGGGTATTGCAAAGTATCATGCAGGGTATTGGGGTATTGCCGAGTATTGGGGTATTGCCGAGTATTGGGGTATTGCCGAGTATTGGGGTATTGCAAAGTATCATGCAGAGTATTGGGGTATTGCCGAGTATTGGGGTATTGCCGAGTATTGGGGTATTGCCGAGTATCATGCAGAGTATTGGGGTATTGCCGAGTATTGGGGTATTGCCGAGTATTGGGGTATTGCCGAGTATCATGCAGAGTATTGGGGTATTGCCGAGTATTGGGGTATTGCCGAGTATTGGGGTATTGCCGAGTATTGGGGTATTGCCGAGTATTGGGGTATTGCAAAGTATCATGCAGAGTATTGGGGTATTGCCGAGTATTGGGGTATTGCCGAGTATTGGGGTATTGCCGAGTATTGGGGTATTGCCGAGTACTGGGGTATTGGGGTATTGTTGAGTATTGGGGTATTGTTGAGTATTGGGGTATTGTTGAGTATTGGGGTATTGCCGGGTACTGGGGTATTGTGGGGTACTGGGGTATTGTGGGGTATTGTTGGGTACTGGGGTATTGTTGGGTACTGGGGTATTGTTGGGTACTGGGGTATTGTGGGGTACTGGGGTATTGTGGGGTACTGGGGTATTGTGGGGTACTGGGGTATTGTGGGGTATTGTGGGGTACTGTGGGGTACTGGGGTATTGTGGGGTACTGGGGTATTGTGGGGGATTGTTGGGTACTGGGGGATTGTTGGGTACTGGGGGATTGTTGGGTACTGGGGGGATTGCAGGGTACTAGGGGATTGCAGAGCTGGGATGTTTTGAGGGATGGCTGGATCTGTGACTGCATTTGTCACAGATCCAGCCACAGCTCAGCTGCTGACACCCCGCTCCCCCCCCCCCTCTCCTCGCACACTGTACCGAACGGTACAGAGCGGAGAGCGAGGAGAGGGAGGAACCGGCTTCATCAAATGACGCCGGTTTGTTTACAAGTGATCGTGCCGTCATTCGACGGCGCGATCACGTGGTAAACGGCCGCTATCAGCGGCAATTTACCGTGATCCGTGATGCGCCGGGTCTTCTAGACCCGGCGAGCACGGACACTTTCGCGAGCGCGTCCCAGGGGACGCGCAATCGCGGAAGTGCACGAGGACGTCCCAGGGACGTCGTGTCAAAGCAACTCCACCGCGCCGTAGCAGTAAAATGCTTATGGCGCGGTGGGGAAGTGGTTAAATAAGGACACTTACCTTGTCCTACTTGCCCGCGCTGATGGGCCCCCCGATGCCGGTCCCACGATCGCTCCGGGTCCCGTGCCGCCATTCACACTATGGGAAACAGGCAGTGAAGCCGTACGGCTTCACTGCCCATTTCCTACTGCACCTGCGTGAGTCTCACGCTGGCTTGTGAATGGGCGCGCTGCTCTCTGAGAACACACACAGTTCCCAGAAAGCAGCGCGCCCCATTCACAAGGAGGAGGACAAGAAGAAAAGGCACCGCGGAGTGGAAGAGGCAGATTACGGACTTCCGCATAGCAACAGGTATTTCGGGTGAGTATTTTCTTTTTTTTTTCAGGTTTTTTTTTTATTTTATTTTTAAACAACATGGGAAAATGTTGTTTTCCTGGGTGGAGCTCCGCTTTAATATGTCTGCTCTTTATGAATGTTATAGTCCACCATTGTAGGGTTCATGAGGCTTTTACCCCGGTACTTACTGATTGGTTAGTGGTTACTATGCACAGCTGCACCAGATTCTGAGTGCACCAGTTTTAGTAAATCTCCCCCTATATGTAAAAATATTAATTATTGCAGCTTGCTTTTAAAACACTGGAAGAAATCAACACTGGAAGAAAAAAACTATCACTATCACTATCAACACTGGAAGAAAAAAACTCGAAGCTTCGGATTTTACCTATTCACAAAAGTTAATGAACTCTCTGATCATTATCCTTTCCAACCTTTTTAATTTGAAATACCACCTGGTTGCTTTCCTAAAGCATGCAGAACCACCGTATATTTTATTTAAAGCTGTAAATCTGCCAAGTTAGGTAAGCATAAGTCAACTATGAACTATTAGCAGGTCATGGACTGGTGGTTGGGCATCACTAAACTAAACCATCTTCATTAAACAATAAGTAGTATTGTAATTATTATTCATTGTTTGCTGTATTGACATCATTGTCCCTTCCAGTAGGTTGCCATCAAATGTACAGCTACCTATCATAATACTCACAAGTCACACAACCTTGGAGTAGGGTAACTGGAGAAGTTTGGCACCACCAGAGTAAAAGTTGCACGTATTGGATTAATCATCCCCAGAGTGATGTGTCCTTCCTCAGTGTAATCTGCCAGAAGGGACTTGGAGAGGAAACATCTGGATGCCAGGGCCCTAATACAACACAGGGGCAGTATTACAATACCCAGCTGGATGCAAAAACTCATTTTTGATCTGCAAAGTAAAAGGGGCAATTAATACAAGTTACACTTCTGTTTATGTTAGACACTTTTTTTAAATCTTCACAATAGAATAAAACATCACTGACCTATAACCTCCAAGCTCTAATCCATAAAAGCCATTGTTACCATACACTTCACTGATGATGGCTAAATAGCCTGAGCAGCTGTATGTAGTTTGGAATAAAAATGGCTGTAACGGAATGCACCGTGACAGACTGAGATATTCCTATGTCTAGGGTCACCTTATGTCCACTAGGGCCATAGGGTGACAAAGAATCATAATTCATATGTTACAGAAGACATTAATAAGGGACATTAATAATAATTCATGTTTGCAGGATGTCTTCAAATACCAAAAGCGGTTAGCTATTCAATCTGGGCACACATGATTTGGAAAGGTGTTAATCCAGGTCTACAAGACCAGAGTGAGTCATACCTTTGTATAATATGCTATTGAAATATCTTAAGGTGTTGGCTATTCATGTGAAAGACATTCCGTTGAAGGTGTGGATTGCACCCACTCTCACAAGACTCTGCCATTGTGTGATAAAGCTGCCTAGATAAACTTATTCAACTAGATGTCTGTGTTACTATTCAAGGTTAATTGAACCCTATTGAAGATGCGGTGCCGACCGGTCTACATGGTTAGCTTACCTGAATGCCTTTTAGAGTGTGATTGAAGCCCCCCATGGTGTGAAGGGGGGTGGAGACTACATTGTCCTGTGATTAACTGCATTATGCTTGAGACTGTATAAGAAGCTGAGAAAATACTAATAAATTGTCATATCTTTGGAAGCAAGAACGGAGCTCTGTCTCGTCTTATTCTGGGAAAGGATATGGATCGTGTATGCAATATTGTCGGAGTGTGTCAGATAAGCTTGTCGTGGTTGGATGGAAGGTCGTAAGCGGTGGTGACCGTTATAATGGCTTTATAATATTAGACTATATTTGCATTATATACCAGTGGTTCTGGATGTGCATTTCACCAGAGGGGTGAAAAGCAATGATTTGCATGACTCTTACTTTTGGGATATGTGATGAAATAAGACATGGGAATACCTTGTGTTTTGAGAAGGCCTTAGTGTGCCACACAATTAAATAATCTATAGAACTTCCACATACTGTTAAATCTTAGTTAGAAACATATTAGAATTAAAGCAGTATTACACCCAAAAACCCAGATGACGTCAGTACGACGAAACCAGTAGAGTAGAGGCAGTACAGGCTCGCATCACTTCCGATTGTCAGCATTATATGCACTTTTATCTTGTATGAAATGTGAGTACCTTTCACATTTTATTTTTTAACCAATAAAGCTGTGTTTAAACAGTAATACACTATTGGGCGTCCCCCTTTTTCTCCCTTTATATTGGTTACCATTGGAGTTCTACCACCAGCGCAACAGGGACAGGCGAACTGCCAGAGTGCCCCACAGTGGCAGACACTGTGAATGTCTCATACACCTAGAGGGTAAGGAATATCTGGTGAGTGCGGCTTATATAAGAGCATGGATAACCACGTTTGCTGTGACCCCTTACAAAGATACAACAATGTTTTTTTGCACAAGGCACGCTTCACAAACTTTTATCAAGCACTTGAGCTTTAATTTTTAATTTTAATGTTCTGGCATATATTTTTCTTATGATGAACTTTTAAGGATTTAAGTTACACTATTATTAATTTTTGGATTTTCAGCACTGTTTTTTTGGATGATTTTTTATCAATTTATGTTTTTATTCAAAACAGTTTTGCATATCAATACACATGTTCACTTATTAATGTTTATATAATAATTTTCACGGTATATCACATAGTATTGATTTGCTCGCACATCAATTGCACTTTATTAACCCAATGAGATAACACAGAACCGCGCCATACCTACTTCACTGTTTCAAAAATGTAATATGTCACAGTTTACCAATCCTTAGATGTGGTGGCTGCATTCGTTTTCTTTTTGTTGGCTTTTTTTGCTTTATATCACTTGGTGATTCAGCTAGTAACACACTTCCTATCTTAGGATGTCTGCATTTTAGATGATTTTTTTTCCGCCGAGTAGCAACATTGCTAGTCTGGGGAGAGGGTAGTGTTAGATATACTAGCCAATTTAGATGGACTTGACTAACAAATTGAAACTGAAATCGAAATTTTGTGATTGCAGCTTTGTAAGCACAAGTTTTTTGGGGAATAAAGATTTTACGTGAATGAATAAAACCTGACCATTGCAAGCACCCCCCGTCAGTGTTAAATGATTTGTCTAAACTCCCTAACTGCTACTTTGTCTGGACAGCTTGGTCTGTTAAAGTAAGTTGAAAAATAGCAGATGTTTTCCCACTGAATCACCAGGTCAAAATAAAGGAAGCAAGCCTAAATAAAGAAAATGAGTGCAGCCACCACTTCCAGGAACTGGTGAGTTGCAATTTAATGTTTTATTTGTTTTGGGGTTTAATACTGTTTTCATCATGCACTAGACTCATATGCCTTTGAAATCCTTAAAGGGTAACTCCGCTTTTGTGGGGGGGGGGGGTAAAAAAAATAGCAAATTAAGAAAAAAATAATATAGCGTATACAATTGCGACACAAGTCATATTGTTATTGAATGTTATTAAAAATGACCTTTCCTTTTCGAACTGCAGCTCTGTAATTTTCCTGAAAATGCAATGCAATATGGTTACCGGGAGTTGTTCTGTACACAGAGTGTGTGCAGAATGTCCCCCAGAAACATAATTTCCTGCTTCTGTGATCGGCTCTCTGATTTTCCCAGAAGTCTATACTAAGGTACGAGTCAGATTTCAGGCATCCCCTGCAACTAAAATTAAATTTTTGGTGGGATACTTTTAATATGAAAACACAGCTAAAGGAATGCAGGCCCAGCAGCTTTCCGTATTGGAGGCCTGCCTGTGCAGCAGATGGTTGCTAATTATAAAATCACTCCCATTATATACCTCTCAACTTTTTGAGTTGGGAATGAGGGATACCAATTAGCAAAAATATGTAGCCATAGGACACACACCCTGCCACACCCCCTTAGAAAGGTGAATTATACAATAAAAAGAGATTGGTTAAACCCACAATTGCTTTTTTTACCACTATTATTCATTTTTAATGGCTTTTGACACTTACAAATGCAGCAATTTAGAAATTACGTGAAAGGTTTAGAAATGACGTGAAACACTTTTTAAAAGATAAATAGTGCATTTTATATACAACTATACAGATCAGACTAAAATGAGGGACAAATAAGGAGGAAAAAGGGACAGATGGACAATGTTCCAAATGAGGGACAGTCCCTCAAAATCGGATTGGGAGGTATGCCATTAGACTCACTCAGCAAAAGGGGCACAGAAGAACAAACAGGCATTTCTTCAGAATAACAAAAGGCAGGAATCTGCAACAAAGTTTTTTAAAATCCTTGCAATATACATAGATCACCCAGAGGGGAATGTCTTTTCTCAACAAAAGTGGAGTTACGCTTTAAAGCTGAACGCTAGGATTTTTGTAAAAAATACCCCTGCAGTCCACCACACCCCACACAGCAAAGCATTAAATGCACATAAAGCCTAGGGGTTGAGAAATTAGCTGTAATACCTTATTCATCTCTCTGGCAGGCTTTCGCTATGTTGTGCTTCTTTTCAGCACTCAAGGCAGTAGTGACTCCCTAAGGTCATTTGTACAATTTTGGCCCAGCTGTCCTGCATTATAAGTGATAACACTGGAAAGAATGGCGGGGACTGGAGGCCTACCGGAGAGAGGAATAAGCCAATTATTACAACTTTTTCCTCTACTTGTAGACTTAACAAGCAGGTAATTTTTGTAAAAAAAAGAAAACACCCTTGCAGTGGGTTCCCCTTGCACTACAAGGGTGTTTTTTTTTTTTTTACAAAAATCCTGGACCTCAGCTTTAGCTGTGTGCAAGTATACATGGGAAAATAATTACCTAGAGATCAAAGCCCACCTGTAGGAGACACAAATGCAATATCTAGCTTGCCAAAATAAGCATAAAACCTTACAACTTAATTAACGCAATTTTATTGCAAAGATTGGATACACCAAATAATGGGTTGATTGACTTTTACTTTTTTTTCTGTTTATGCTCTTTGGAGGCTGTTAATTTGTAAGAAAAATTACTCTGAAAGCATCCTTACTTTACAGAATGCTTTCACAAGTACCTAAAACTTTTATTAGTATCAGGTTAGATAGAAAAATTGATAGATAGATAGATAGATAGATAGATAGATAGATAGATAGATAGATAGATAGATAGATCGATAAATAGATAGACCTGGACTAGGTGTAGACTTGCCTTTTTGAACTTCTCTTCGACAAAGCATGGATGATAATGAAGTCTTCTGGAGAGCTGGACTGGGGCCCCGATGGATACCTGAATATATATTTTTAGTCTGGTCAGTAGGGAGAGCTTTCCTTGAGCCACATGAGGATTTCCTCCAGCACTTCCTATTGTATTACCATATTCCAGTGACTATAACTTCACTAACCATATATTTAAATGTGATCACTATAATTTCTGCATCATAATTATACCATGTAATATAATTGTTGGAAAGTTCATACCGGCTAAACATTTTTTGATGATGATGCAGACACACATTAGTTACCCATGGGGTATACAGGTTAATAAGACTGATGCATCAGGTGCTCAGCATTGAAAGATATTTTGCAACTATGGTAAATGTAACAATAATCACATTGGGAAAAATGATTATAATTGTAACAAAAAAAAAAAAATTCCTTATGCAAGCCATACATAGATAGAATTCTGAACGAATTTTCTTTCGAAAATCAGAATTGTTTTGCATTTTCTGATCCGATGGTGCCACCACTGATATCTAAATTTGACCAACCAAGCCTTCAATTTCACCTCATGTTGTTACAGATTTATGTTTTCCTGGCCGGTAATCTTCTTTTCTTTCCAGGTCACAGCTCATGTTCCTTTCTTTTTTTTAATTATATTTCTCAGACAATTCTCCCATCTATGATTAGAAATTCTTTCTCTAAGGCACCCGATACATGTGTAATTTTTTTTATCTCAGTGCATATTCCTGCTTCCTGTTCATGTTTCTCCATGGATGTAAGATATTCTCCATAAAAGAAAAGCCATTTGCTGTATCCAAGAAGCTACCAGAGCTTACAATATATCAATACTCTGCACAATACAAATAAGTGGCCATCCAACCAAATAAAGTTAAAGTATGGTGGTCTTGAGAAGTTTAAGTGGGTACGAAAAGTGAAAGTTGCCTTCAAACAAACAAAACTCTATTTTATTGAGAACCTATTTAAGTTACTGTTGTTTATCTTTAAGTAGTTCATAGGGTAACTTAACTGTGTAACTCCAGCCCAAATCCAGCCCTTGACAGCTAAAAGCATACACTACTATGCAAACATTTTAGGGAGATGTGAAAAAATGCGGTAACTTAAGAATGCTTTCAGAAACAGTGTTAATTTTTTATTAAATTAGTTAGATTTTTTTTTTTATCAATAAACAAAATTAAATGTAAATGATCAGAAGAGAAATCTAAATGAAATCAATATTTGGTGTGACCACCCTTTGCCTCTAAAGCAGCATCAATTCTTCTAGGTACACTTGTTTTGAAGGAACTTGGCAAGTAGGTTGTTCCAAACATCTTGGAGAACTAACCACTGATCGTCTGTGGATGAAGGCTGCCTCAAATCCCTCTGTCTCTTCATATATTTCCAGACAGACTCAATGATGTTGAAATGTTCTTGCATTTGCTCAATTTGCATTTTGTACAGTGCCCTAAAAAAGTAATTAATTCCCCTTGGAATTTTCCAAATTTTGTCATGTTACAACCAAAAACATAAATGTATTTTATTGGGATTCTATGTGATAGACCAACACAAAGTGGCACATTATTGTGAATTTGATGGAAAATTATAAATGGTAGAACCACCTTTCGCTGCAATTACAGCTGCAATTCTTTTTGGGTATGTCTCTACCAGCTTTGCACATCTAGAGAGTAACATTTTTGCCCATTGTTCTTTGCCCAAATAGCTCAAGCTCTGTCAGATTGGATGGAGAGTGTCTGTGAACAGTAGTTTTCAAGTCCTGCCACAGATTATCAATTAGATTTAGTTCTGGGCTTTGAATGAGCCATTCTAACACATGAATATGCTTTGATCTAAGCCATTCGATTGTAGCTCTGGCTGTATGTTTAGGGTCATTGTCCTGCTGGAAAGTGAACCTCTGCCCCAGTCTCAAGTCTTTTGCAGACTCTCATGGGTGTCAGTTGGAGCAGGGCCGATCCGCCCTATAGGCTCACTATGCAAGTCGCTTAGGGCCCCGCAAAGCTGCAGAGGGCCCCCAAAATTACTAGAGGCCACGCCTGGTGAGAAGTAATTTTCGGCCCCTCACCCTGCATTTTTAACTCGCTGGCTGCATGGGAGAAGACGTAAGAAGTCAGCACCCCCCGCTTCTCACTTTAATGTAAGATGTAATTTCCGACAGCAGATCACCCCGCCCCCCACTGCTTTAATGTGACAGGTCAGGATCGGCACTGAATGGGAGGCATAGTGCCCCATCAGTGTCAGTGGGAGGAATAGTGCCCCAAGAGTATAGAGTATATATACATAGACATGGCAGGGGGACATGAATACTGTCTTGGGGGGTCTAATCGAGAAAGTAAAAATTCTTCCTCCTTCCACCCGGATTCTCTCTTCACTCCCTGATTCACCAGGGAGTGTGATTTCTGACACAGTCAATCACAGATTCTCTGTGTGGGGAGATCAGCGGCAGGGAACATGTTCTCTCCTGTTCTTCTCTGTTTCACAAACCATTAATGATATGTGATCAGCTGCGATTCTTAGGATCCCCGCTGTTCACAGTTTTATAAACGGACACCTTAGTGAAGGTCCTGGTTCTCTTATTCACCTACAGGTTTAGCACAATATCCTGTTTGGGGAGCACCATTTCTCATAACCACCCCAAAAAGTCGATACAAAGGTTTAAAAAAAAAAAAAAATTATAAGATTATTTACATAAGCTGATCACTTTTTTTTCATATATTTAAATGGTCAGTCCACTGCAAACTGATATTCAAATGTTTGGTAAATGTTGAGAGCCAAACCACCTAGCAGTTTCTCTGTTTCTCAGAGACTCTATTGATGAGATCTTTGCACTGAGTCTGCAAACCTTCTGTACACATTATGAAGGGCTCCCACTCTGTCTGTTGGAGTTTTTATTTGTTTTATATTATTAGGAATGTATATGTAATGTTTGGGAAAACTCACTCTTAAAGCGGAGTTCCACTGAAAAATGGAACTTCCGTTTTTCTGGTTCCTCCCCCCCTTGCGATGTCACATTTGGCACCTTTCTAGGGGGGAGGGGGGAGCAGATACCTGTATAATACCGGTATTTGCTCCCACTTCCGGTGATAGATCTCAGCAGATTCTGCAACGATCTATGCCATGTCGATCCCCTCCTCTGTCCCCCTCCTCTGTTTTCTGAGAGACACACAGGTCCCAGAAGACAGCAGGGACCAGTGAGAAAGCACAGTAGGGAACAAGGCTGTGAAGCCATAAGGCTTTACTTCCTTATTCCCTTACTCAAGATGCCGGCGTCTGCAACTGGGAGTCAAGGGACAGATCAGCTTTGGGTGCTGACATGTAAGTGTCCATATATTAAAAGTCAGCAGTTGCAGTATTTGTACCTGCTGACTTTTAATTTCATTTCTTTTTTTGGCGGAACTACGCTTTAAAGTACTTTTTTTACTGCCAGCCCCTCTGTTCTATCAAGCGCTCCTACACAGTGTAAATGTTCGTGTAAAACTGTGCCTCTAAATACCTTATCTCAGATCTACTCTGACCGGTCATGTGACCTTTGGCCACTCTGCTTCCCCGATCTAAGGGCTACAGTGGGAGGGGCTGAGATCCACCTCTGACATTAGTCGGGAGCTCACCCCCTCCCACTTTAGCCCTTAGATCAGAGAAGGAAAATGGCTTAAGGTCACATAAGGTCTGGCTTAAGGCCAGAGAAGATCTGAGATAAGGTATTTAGAGGCATTGTTTTACACAAATATTTACACTTTGTAGGATGGATTTTTAAAACAGAGGGGTTGGCAGTAATCTTACTTTACTTTACTGTACTAGGTTTTAGGGTATCCAAGACTAATAAGAAACCAGGTGCTTACTCTGCCCTCTCGCCTCCAGTCTTAACTAAAATTCAATTTCTGAGTAGACAAAACCTTTAAAATTGGGAGTCTATCTATATATTTATCTACCTATCATTTATCTATCTGTATTGTCTTTCTGAAAAAAAGATTGTTAATTATACTAGGTATTTTGGTATTATTACAGATATATTCAGAAGGGATCAATGGGCTCCGCTGGGAGTCTGCATAGCCTAAACAATTCTTTATATAAACCTTTCACTTTACCTTTCTCCTACACAGGACACCTAATATTGCTTGAAGGTAAATTAACAGTTTGGTGGTGGATCAGGGTCTTTAAAATTTACATTGCCAAGCAGCCCTCACAACATATAATATACTGTACAAATAATATTTACAAATTAAAGAAAGGTAAATTTCTCAAGCAAGAATCTGTCATCTAAAGCTGGAACTTTAGTTTTAGACTGAAGTTACATTAAAAGGTTGGAACGCTTTCATGATCCCTCCTGATGAGATATTGATGCCAAACCAAACTCAAGGTTTTGCAAATAAATATAAAGTTAAAATCCCAAATTTAATTCAAATTCAACAATGCAGATGTGGCTGCAATACTGACTTTATACCAAGTGCTTTTTTCTGTGGACACTGCTCTGTGCTGCCCCCCCCCCCCCCGTTCTTTTTTGGGTTGGGAGACACCCACTGTCATTCAACCCATTGACTGTAAGGCCCCGTACACACGTGCAGACAGATTTGTTCAAATCGGTCGGACAGATCGATTTGAACAAATCTGTCTGCTGGGATGTATTGGTCCCCACCGGCAGACGGCGCGCTGATGTGTCGTTGGTCACCACCACGTCACCGCACCAGGAAGTGAATTACTACCGCGCATGCGTCGAATCCATTCGACGCATGTGCGAGAAGATATGTCTGCTGGTTAGCGTACTAACCAGCAGACATATCGGGCGGACGGATTCCCAGCCGACAGATTTTAAAGCATGCTTTAAAATCTGTCGGCTGGCCAAATGCGTTGGCTCGCCCGTACACGCGATCGAATCTGTCTGCTGGGAAGGTCGGGCAGACCGTTTCCAGCAGATAGATTTGATCGTGTGTACGCGGCCTGAGACCAGGTTGTGTGTTACTTGCATGTGATAGTAAAAGAAAAAAAAATACCCAAAAAAGAAAACCACCACATAAGGACTGGACTGGAAAGCCGTCTCCGCCGAGAGAAGACAGTGATTATCGCTGGCAGCTATAGCAGCCGCTAGCAATAATCACAAAAGAATCAGGCAGGCTTGCTGTACCCAAGTTGATCGATCCACTAACCTGCCCACTAATGGTTCGAATCTTGGCTGGTTCCTGGTCACCACTGCCAAAGCGGAAACAACATTTTCACAGCTATCCTTACAGCTATCCTTCCAGCAGAAATTCAGTCCTAAATATAGCAAGATAAAAATGAATAGCACATTAAAGGTAGCTGCAATATTCACTTTTTGAAACAGAGATTTTCCCTTCTGCAATCCATTCCATAACCAGCATAGTTGAACCCACTTGCCCATGATCCCGGGTCATCCCAGGTCATCCTGGACTCGCCACACTTGTGATTGGACAGTGAAAGTGCTGATTCAGGTCCGAATTCAGACAAAAATTAAGGCTGAAATCGGACCTGAAATGGTGAATGGAGATACACTGGACTACCTGCTGTGAGCCGCTCTTGTGTGAATTCAGCCTCAGTCCTGCTTAACAGGGATTGCCAAAAGCTGATCAGGTCAAATTCAGATGCTTTCATTGCTTGCATTAAAAAATACTTTTAACAATGTATTAATGATTGCAGAGCTGTATTAATTTGTATTTTTTTTTATTATTATTAGTTTTTGGGTAGAGCGATAAAGGGATAAACCTCTGTCAGATTTTTATTCTTGTCTGTGTCCACGCTGGGGAAATTCACTCTCTCTTCTTGTCCCCAGGACAGAAAGTGTCAGGAAATGTATTGCAGGCTTAATTTCATTCACTTTAAATTGATTTTCACCCTCCTAATGTTGCGTCCTTAGACCATCTGGATTTTAATGACCAAGTTGCTTCAAGTCACTGGACTGCTTGACGATGGTCTTGCAGTCTATTCCAGCCTTGTGTAGGTCTACAATCTTGTCGCTGACATCCTTGGACAGGTCTTTGGTCTTGGCCATGGTGGAGAGATTGGAATCTGATTGATTGATTGCTTCTGTGGACAGGTGCCTTTTATACAGGTACCAAGCTGAGATTAGGAGCACTCCCTTAAAGAGAGTGCTCATAATCTTAGCTTGTTATCTGTATAGAACACCTGGGAGCCAGAAATCTTGCGGATTGATGGGGATCAATTAATTATTTCATGTTTTTTATTTTGCGTTTTTCAGGATATTTTGGTTGTTATTCTGTCTCTCACTGTTAAAATAAATCTACCATTAAAATGACTGATCATTTCTTTGTCAGTGGGCAAACGTAGTAAATCATCAGGGGATCAAATACTTTTTTCCCTCATTGTATGAACTAATGTTCTTTGTTTTTCTTTTGTAACAAAGTAAAAGCTTGAAACTTGTCCAATAAACAGCACAGATGCCTTTTTTAATTGTTTGTTTAGCCCTGAAGTAAGGAACTGAATGCATTTGGTTATTTTTAAATAATGACAATAGACCATAAAATGGATGGTTTACTAAAGGAGTAAAGCATGCTCACTTTTCAAATAGAATTTACACTCCTAAAATATTTTTTTATATGCTAACTATATTTATATTTTTCATGTAACAATATTTATTACAATCTTTCACGAATCTTTCATGAAAAAGACACTACTTGTTGATGCATTGAAAGCTCTTGAAATTAGTCTCTTGGTGTAGTTACCTATTTTAGAATTGTCTTAGCATACTAGTCTACACAATGGAAGAGACTGTTAATTCCTTGACAATAACCAACTTGACAACAATAACAGAAGTCATACTTCTTAGTATTGCTTCCTTCTCCAACTGTAGAGCAGTCATGTTTTCTGTGTTTTTGATGATATTTCTTCTGACCATCTTAGGGAACAGTTTTATTATTTCAGCCATTAGAATCAGCATTCAGCTCCACACACCTATGTATTTCTTTTTATCAAATTTGGCTTTTTTGGACATATGCTATACTTCAATTACAATACCTAATATACTGTCTGCTATTGTCAATAACAGGAACACCATATCTTTCACTGGTTGCTTTGTTCAGCTTGGACTGTTCACTGTTTGTGCCAGTACAGAATGTATGTTATTGGCAGTTATGGCTTATGATCGTTATGTGGCCATCTGTCATCCGTTACGTTACAGGGCCATTGTCAGTAAGACAGTGTGTCTTTATTTGGCATTTTTTGCTTGGTTGAGTGGGTCTTTAAACTCAGCCTTTAATACCACTGCTGCTTCTGATCTTTATTTTTGTGGACCCAACACCATAGAGAGCATGTGGTGTGAAACCCAGCCCATAATACATCTTGCATGTTCCAATACATATATCATTGATGTTCTTAACTCAATTGGGGGAACTGTGTTTGGTGTTGGCTGTCTGATCTTCATCCTCACATCCTACGTTTTTATCCTGGTGGCCATTTTCAGGATCCCCTCCAAGACAAGCAGGCAGAAGACTTTCTCCACCTGTACATCTCACATGACAATAGTGGCTCTGTATTTTGGAGCACTCTCCTTTATGTATGTTCTGCCACATAAGACATCTTCACAAAAGATAGACTCCATAATATCCATGGTGTATGCCATCTTCACTCCCATGCTCAATCCCATCATATATAGCCTTAGGAACCAACAGATTATTGGAGCACTGAAGAAAATCCTACTCTTCCACAAAAGGGGCTTTGATTAGTTCAGTCACCTCTTTGTTTCCCAAAAACTCCATGCTTTCCTCATTTCCGGACAAATACACAGGAAAAATTGAAAAAAAAAACTTTATTTGATATTTAGAAAGCAAATTTCACATATTTTTCACGCTCATGTCAGCTCCTCTGTAAAGAAAAAAACTCTCCTTTTTCAGGTGACTCTGTAGAGGTTTAATTTAGAAACAAAGAGACTGAAAGCAAACAGCTTCTGCTGTGCAGGCACTTTAAAAATGTATAAAGCTCTGTGAATCCTGGGTCATGGGTTAGCCCAAATTAAATGGGCAAGAGGACGGTGCCTTCTGATAACTCATTCCCCCAGTAACTATGTTGCTCCAACCTAGCATGGCTTCTGTGTACAAGGGAGCATAAGGCCTAAGTGGCCAATCACCAAGCCTGAACATATGGGAAGAGGCAGTGACATCATTCACATGGGTAAGTTTCGATACTGGGTGGACTCCTGCAGTGGGGAGGGGCTTATCAGGAGGCACTGTCGCTTTGCCCTGACAGTGGCTTTTTAAATGTATATTTGCAAAACAGAGATTTTTTAATAATTAGTAAAAAACAAGATAGAAAAAGAAACAAAAATAGTTTTAACTCATATAAACTTTAAGAAAAATTCATATAAAATTTACTCACATTATAGTTTCCCTTTAAAGCGTAACACTTTTATTGAGAAAAAAAACATTCCCCTCTGGGATATCTCAGTACATTGCAGGGATTTTTAACAAATTTTGTTGCAGATGTCTACCTTTTGTTAGTCTGAGGAATCCCTGTGTGTTTTTCCATATCCATGTGGGAAAGTGAGTCTAATAGGAGTGGCTTCATAATTATCAATCAGCTGTGAACCTGCAGGGCTCTGATAAGGAAAGCTGCTGGGCCTGCATCCTTTTAGATGTGATTTCCAATTGGGACTATCTCACCAAAAATGACATTTTGTTGAAGGGGATGCCTGAAATCTGAATTGTATCCTTAACCTCATACACACGATCGGATTTTCCAACAATAATGGTCTGACGGACGTGTTTTAATGACAATCCGACCGTCTGTATGCTCCTTCGGACACTTGTTGCTGGAATTTCCGGCAACAAATGTTGGCTGTGCATGCTCTCAAACTTTCCAACAACAAATGTGTTAAGTCGGATCATCGGACTAAAATCCAAAGTACAAACATGCATGCTCAGATCCAATGCTAAACATCAGACAACAATAGCAGAAGTTGCCCAAAGGGTGGCGGTAAAGAGCTGAAAACCATGTGATTTGATGAATGTTGGCTGAAAATGTTCCGGCATGTGTATGCATAACAAGTTCACGGCCAACGCCCCTTCGGACAAAAATCCACAGAAAAGTCAGATGGAAGTCCGATCATGTGTATGAGGCTTTATCTTCTGGGGAAAATAGTGAGCCAATCACACAAGCAGGAATTTATGTTTCTGGGGGGTCTACTGTATACATTCTGTGTACAGAGCACCTCCAGGTAGCCATATTGCATTTTCAGAAAATTACAGAGCTTCAGATTGAAAAGAAAAAGTAAGTTGTATTAACATTCAACTACAATGTGACTTAGGAGTTATATACGCTATAATATTTTTTTCTTTATTTGCTATTTTTTTCCCAACGAATGTGGAATTACTCTTTAAAGCGGAGTTCCACCTAAAAGTGGAACTTCCGCTTAATCCACTCCTCGCCCCCTTACATGCCACTTTTGGCATGTAATTTTTTTTAGGGGGGGAGTGGGGGCTTCAGGAGGGGCCCCCACTTCCTCCTTCCGCCGAGGGGACGCTAAGGTGATACGTCATATCTCCTTTTGGTGGCCCTCCCTGTAGGCGGTCGCCTGTCCAATCAGAAAGTGCAGCGCCGCTCACGCATGTGCAGTGAGTGCCCGGCCGTGAAGCCGAGAGCTGTCATGGCCGGGTGCCCACAGTAGCAATGAAGACGCCGGCCGGAGCTCCGCGTCGCTGGAACGTGGAGCAGGTGAGTGCATGTTTATTAAAAGCCAGCAGCTATACTTTTTGTAGCTGCTGATGTTTAATAAACATGAAATATGCCTGGAACACCCCTTTAACAATAACCTGTGCTGAATTTATCATATGACCTAGATTTTAGAAAAGCCACCAGAACTTGTAATTGAGATGTCATGTGAACTTTTGTATGAATGCTGTTCTTTGTTTTATTTTTTTTATATTTTTAACAAAAATTTGAGATAAAATCATTCATGAACAAAACAATTCTGTTTGTTTTTTTGTTTGTTTTTTATTGTTTTTATTAAGGTTTCAAAAAATAAGGTACAAAACAGAGCTTTGGGGCATGCCATGGCTCAGAATACAAAACCATACCTTACATGAAGGCAAGTAAATTATAAGAGCACCAGCATGTGCTTGAGACTACCAGGAGCAATAGAGCATGGCAGGGAAATGCACAATCAAAGATGGGCTCCAAGAGTGGTATATAAGAATTATAAACGATAACAGGTCATTTGTAATATCAAAACCAACAGAGGAATATCAGTGGTCCAACAGGAGAACCACTATATGAGTATCATAATCAAACAACTCTCTTACAGACAATAGGTGATGAGCAACAATCGGGATGTTCCATCAGCAGGGGTAAGATCTGGCCACTGTCGGGGATGGGTAGTCAAGCCAAATATCCCAGACCTTATGAAACTTTTTTGGGCATCCACGAGAGAGGTATGTCATTTTATAGAGCAGGACTACAGAATTTATTAAAGTTTTCCAACACTCAAGAGCCCCTCTCTTGAGTGTTGGAAAACTTTAATAAATTCTGTTTCTCAGATGGTCACAGTATGTCTCCTAGGCCTGGTGAATCCCTTGGCACTTATTAGGGCACTTAGGATTTTACTTGGCCTGTTACTCTTCTATGCCAGGAAAGCTATAGTATTGAATTGGAAGTTGGGTAGACCCCCCTGGTCTACCCAACTTCCAATTCAATACTATAGCTTTCCTGGCATAGAAGAGTAACAGGCCAAGTAAAATCCTAAGTGCCCTAGTAAGTGCCAAGGGATTCACCAGGCCTATGAGACATACTGTGACCATCTGAGAAACAGAGATGGTGGTTAGAGAATAGATAAATCAGGTAAGCTTGGACCAGAATTTTGGATGTGAGGGCAGGAGAAACATTTTTTTTTTTAAACATCTTGGTTGTTGGGACTATTATTAACAGGGAATATTACCTGTTATACCCCCTGTATCACATCACACTGACAGCTATAACCTGTTTTACCCCTGTATGTACCACATCACACTGAGAGCTATTACCTGTTATACCCCCTGTATGTAGGGGTATGTACCACATCACAATGACAGCAATCACCTGTTATACCCCATGTATGTACCACATCACACTGACACCTATAACTTGTTATACCCTCTGTATGTACCACATTACATTGGCAGCTATAGCCTGTTATGCCCCCTTTATGTACCACATCACATTGACAGCTATAGCCTGTTGTACCCCTTGCATGTACCACATCACACTGACAGCTATTACCTGTTATACCCCCTGTATGTAGGGGTATGTACCACATCACAATGACAGCTATAACCTGTTATACCCCCTGCATGAACTACATCAGACTGACATCTATAACTTGGTTTATACCCTGTATGTACCACATCACATCACATGGCAGCTATAACCTGTTATTTCATAGTTGCCAACATTGCAAAAAAAAAATCCGGGACACTTTTTTGCATGTAGGCGGAGCCTGGCTATAATTAGGGTTGGGGCATTCGTTTGTAGGCGTGTGACACCATAGTAGAAAAATGTGGCGTGCGAATCGCGCCACGGTGGAAAAAGGGGCGTGGTTTACGCGAGTAGTGTGCTTAGAGTCTGAGATCAATGAGGGATGGAGGGTGAAAAAGAAGGGGAGAAATAAAGGGAGAAAGAAAGAGAAAAAGAAAGAGGGAGAGAAGGAGAGAGAAGGATGGATGGAGAAATAGCTGGCCCAGATCCTACTCCACAATAGAAAATATGTGTATTCCAGAGTTTAACAATCAGCAGATAAAGATACTCCAAACACTTGGTGTTAGCAATTCAATCATCCCAGCACCATGGTCGTTATGGTGTCAGGATGATTGAAGCGCATTATTTCTATTATTACATTGTAATATAGAATGAAATTATTCAACTCAACATAATGCCGAATCAGTGTAAGCCCCGAGTGTGTCACCTGCCACGTCACCTGCCACCAGATGCCATCAGGTATCCCTAGCAGAGTCCGTCCTTACATCAGGTGCCCCCAGCAGAGTCCGTCCTTACATCAGGTGCCCCCAGCGCAGTCCCTCCTTACATCAGGCGTACCCAGTGGAGTCCCTTCTTACATCAAGCGTACCCAGCGGAATCCCTCCTTATATCAAGCATACCCTGCAGAGTCCCTCCTTACATCAGGCGTACCCAACGGAGTCCCCCCTTACATCAGGCATACCCAGCAGAGTCCCCCTTACATCAGGCATATCCAGCAGAGTCCCTCCTTACATCAACCATACCCAGCGGTGTCTCTCCTTACATCAGGCGTACCCAGCGGAGTCCCCCCTTACATCAGGCATATCCATCCAGCGGAGTCCCCCCACCTTACATCAGGCATACCCAGGGAGTCCCTCCTTACATCAAGCATACCCAGCAGAGTCCTTCCTTACATCAGGCGTACCCAGCAGAGTCCCTCCTTACATCAGGCGTGCCCAGCGGAGTCCCTCCTTATATCAAGCATACCCAGCAGAGTCCCTCCTTACATCAGGCGTACCCAGTGGAGTCCCCCCTTACATCAGGCATACCCAGCAGAGTCCCCCTTACATCAGGCATACCCAGCAGAGTCCCTCCTTACATCAAGCATACCCAGCGGAGTCCCCCCTTACATCAGGCATACCCAGGGAGTCCCTCCTTACATCAAGCATACCCAGCAGAGTCCCTCCTTACATCAGGCATACCCAGCAGAGTCCCCCCATTGGAGCCCCCATTAATCAGGTGTATATACGCCATTGGAGTCCCCCTTAAACAGGTGTCCACCCATTGGAGCCCCCCTTAGTCAGGTGTCCCCCCATTGGAGCCCCCTCAGGTGCCCCCCTAATGGAGCCCCCTTAGGTGTCCCCCCATTGGAGCCCCTCAGGTGTCCCCCTATTGGAGCCCCCTCAGGTGTCCCCCCCATTGGAGCCCCCTCAGGTGTCCCCCTATTGGAGCTGTCCTTGCATCGTTATTATAAATAGCGGTGTCTCCTGTCTCTAGTACAATAGAAAAAAAAGCTGCTGCGGCGCCGCTCACCCCGCCCCTTTCCATAACAGACGGACCTGCAGCAGGGCGGGGCGTCGGCGGCGCCGCAGCAGCTATATTTTCTATTGTATTAGATCCGTGTTTTGGTCTTCTTAAAGATGGCGGCCAAATGTGCTCGCCCCCTCCTTTGGACTACAGCAGAGTCAGGACGCCCCACTAACACACAGCTCCTTTCTCTATCTGCAACATAGAGAGCATCCTGACTTTCCTGTAGTCCAAGGGAGGGGACGAGCAGGACACTCCACAGCAGGGAGAAAGCCTCGCATTACTGTGTGGAGTTACAGACAGAAGAACAGGAGGTGAGGGTTCCTCAGAAGAAATAAGGACATTTAAAAGCAAAATCGAAGAATGAGGTAAGTGAAGGAGGACTGCACTAAAGTAAAGGAAGCTATTTAGGGAAAAAAAATGTTACCTTTACAACCCCTTTATTTTATTTTTTATTGAGTTTTTATTGAGTTTTTTAAATCACAAATATAGTTTACATAACATTATCGATGAGCATACAAAAAAGTTCACATTTAAAATAGATTCAACAATTCGTACTCATAGATCACAACACTTAACATTTACACAAATCACAACAATATGGGTCAATCCTGCCTCCTCCTGGTCTTTTACTCTCTCCTCCCCCTCTCCTCCCCGTCCCCCTGGGGAAAAAAAGGGGGGGGGGGGTTTAAAGTGCTATGTGCTCAATTTCTATTTCCTGGCCAGTCCTCCCGTCAGCACATCATGGGTAAATCCCCTCCTCCGGTCTACCAGTACCACCTTCTCCTAGCTAATAAGTAGGGGGCCCCTCCTCCCCAGTCCTTGTTCCTTTTTTTTTGGTCGGACGATCAGACCACCTAAGACTCTTTCAGACAAACAAAGAAAATTTCAAGGGACAAGGAAGAAGAGAACCCCCCTGCCGAACCATCCCCACCCAGGTTCAGCCTCTCCTCGGGTTGGAAGGTCCAGAAGTAATAAAGGTATGCCCCTTTATGACACTGGACGCTCAGGTGCATGAGCTGCGGGCGTTCTAGCTTGTAGGAATCTTACTGTTTTAAACAGGGGCTGTGGTGTGGCTCCTGTCCGTCTGTTAGGACATGCTGTGGCTCCCTCTCCTCACTCTCTCCAGGGAAGGAAGCTCAGTGTGGTCTGCCACTGTCTGGGAGAGGAAGCTCTAGGTAAGCCTTCAGCTGAGGAGGGGGTGTGTTATGCCGCGTACACACGGTCGTTTTTTGCGATGAAAAATAAACAACGTTTTCTGTGAAGTAAAAAACGACGTTTTTGAAACGTCACTTTCAAAGACAGTTTTGCATACACACCATCGTTTTTTCACAAAAAGCAAGGTTACGTTCACCACTCTTTTCCATTGAAGCTCGCTTCATAACTAGCTTCTGGGCATGCGCGGGTTGAAAAACGTCGTTTTGAACAACGTTTTTGCTACACACGGTGACTTTTTGTGAAACAAAAAACGACGTTTTGAAAAACGACACAAAAAATTCAAAACATGTTCGAATTTTTTTTTTGTCGTTTTTTTTAAGACAAAAACGACGTTTTGCCCACACACGATCAATTTAAATGACGTTTTAAAAAACTTCGTTTTTTTTTTCATCGCAAAAAACGATCGTGTGTACGCGGGCATTAGGATTGTGTCAGCTGCAAGTTTTAAAAGGTATCTCTTTCTTTTCTTTCTTCCTCTAAAAAACACTCTGCCTAACAGGACTTCCATCCTCGTTTTTTAGACACCAAAAGTGCTGCCACCCTGGAACTTTTTCCTCTCCTTAAAGGTAAACAGGAGGTTAAAAAAAAAAAAAAGTGTGTATGTTAAAAAAAAAAAAAAAAAAAAGACTTTTTGTGCTACACGCTTGTTCTTATTCCTGACGTTGGTATCAATTGCTTCACCGCCTGATATGTGTATCTTTTTTAGACACATGAGCTCACCACAGCCCCAGAATGCACAAAGGTCACCAAGGACAGGTAGGAGGGGTCTACGGGGGCCATAATGTAAAAGAGTGCAATACCAAGAGCTAAAGGTAGTGTTTCTTGGTTGTTCTTTTTAGGGCAGCAGAAGCCCTAAGATAAGACATGGAAGGAGAAAAAGTCCCGACACCGCTCAAAATCTCCGCAAGCGTCTGGCTCTCGGGCAATGCATAAGTCCCATTTTTTAGTCCAGCACGCAAATCCACTCACTCTGCGACTGTAGCAGAGCCAAATGTACCAAGACCCCGCCCAGACGATGGTCTTTGTTGGGCATGTTCGGCACCATCCGAACCTGGCAAACTTCTATGCACTGGCTGCATTAAGGACGTGGCTACAGACAGGGAAGCAGAGGCCAGAAGAATTAGAGACTATATTCAAGAAGCAGTGGCAGAGGGTATTCAGTCAGCCTCAGCCACCAAATCACCTAGGTCTAGATCCAATCAGCCAGTGCGCGACGAATCACCTGCCCGGGAGGCGCAGTTAATAGACTCATCGGACTCTGAAGAGCCCTCAGAATATTTATTAGATTTTCAATATATTGAATCATTTGTCACAGCCGTAAGGGAGGCCATTGATTGGGATCAGGATGTTTAGCCACCTGAAAAAATTAAAAGATTTTTTCCTAGCCGGAAGAGACAAGGGGTTACCTTCCCCCTCTTGCCAGAGATCCGGGAATGGTTCGAGGAAGAATGGGAAAAGCCGGAGAAGCGGGCAAACATACAAAATCGTTTCTCAAGGTTGTACCCTTTTAAAACCCCAGAAGCAGACCTTTGGGACTCTCCGCTGGGCATAGATGCGGCCTTACAACGTCTGGCTCGACAGGTCGCGTTGCCATTGCAAGATTCTACAACCTTCAAAGACCCAATGGATAGACGTGCAGACACAGACCTGAAAAAGGTGTACTCAGCTGCGGGTGCAGCGTGCCGTCCAGCCATTGCCCTAACCTCAGTCTCCAGAGCACTCAAGGTTTGGACCACGAGAACCCAAGCAGCCTTAAAGGCTTATACAGGGTCAGAGTCAGTCATACAAACAATGGAAGAATTCGACCTTGCCGCCGATTTCATAGCAGAAGCCTCTATGGACCTGACAAAGTTACTCGCAAAAATCATGGCTTTTGCAGTGACAGCAAAGAGGGCCCTCTGGTTGCGACATTGGGGAGCAGATAGCACCTCAAAATTGAGTCTCTGTAACATTCCGTTTAACGGCAAGGTGCTGTTCGGAAAGACCCTAGAAGAAGCTATTAGTCGAGCTACTGGGGGAAAGTCGGGTCTAATACCACAAAGACCCAGGAAGACACAGCAGGCCACCCGCCACCCAGCTAGACTACAAGAGGACGGGAATATACAAGACCGTACTGGAAAAATCCACAAAATTCTTTCTTGCGCAAGGTAAAGTCTAGAGCGGCACAGACCGCGAAAAAAACAGAGAAGTCTTTTTGACGGGTTAACCGCCCATTCCCCCCAGGTGGGCGGCAGGTTAATGTCCTTCTGGGGAGTATGGGCGGAAGAAGTCAAGGACCAGTGGGTCCGCAAGACGGTCAAATACGGTTACAGAATATCTTTTCAGAAGAAACCACCCAATACGGTGGTCCACACAGAATGGCCGACAGACCGGAGGAAACGGAACTGCTTACAAGAATATTTAGACGACTTACAGCAAAAGAATGCAATTTCACCGGTACCCCTATCCCAAAGAGGAAAAGGGGTATACTCGCCAATCTTTTTAGTGCCCAAAGCATCGGGGGATCTCAGACCAGTTCTGGACCTGAGGTTTCTAAACCACTTCATAGAACCCAAGACGTTCAAGATGGAATCTGTATTTACAATCATCTCTGTGTTGCAACCAGGAGACTGGCTGATATCAGTCGATCTAACGGATGCATATTTGCACGTCCCAATCAACGACAGCCACCAAAGATACCTAAGATTCTTGGTAGGGAAAGATCACTTCCAATTCAGGTGTCTGCCGTTCGGCATCAGCACAGCTCCGCGAGTGTTTTCCAAGATCCTGCTAGCCGTGATTGCCATCATTCGCCTGAAAGGCATAAAAATATTTCACTACCTAGACAACATTCTGGTAGTGGCACGCTCGAGCGGAGAACTGGCGTCCCAGTTCTAGAGATCCTATCAAGATTTGGCTGGATCATCAACAGGCAAAAGAGCCAATTGATTCCCTCACAACAGATGGAATATCTGGGACTGATTTTCAATACAAACAGAGGCCTTGTCCTCCTACCCGAATGGAAGAAGGCAGAATTGGTAGCCTGCATCAGCACCGTGATGAAGTCAACGTTGCTAACGGCAAGAGATTGTATGACCCTACTCGGGATGTTTACTGCAGCAAGCCCAACCATTCCTTGGGCAGGGTTCCACACAAGAGCCTTCCAGGCAACCTTCCTGAACCAATGGGACGGTACCTCTCTCCATCAGAGGATTCGCATACCAAGCCGATTCGACAGAACCTGGCGTGGTGGAAGTCATCAGAGAAACCTGTTGCGGGGCATGCCCCTCAGCCCCGGGGACTGGGTTCTGATAACTTCGGATGCCAGTCTCCGGGGGTTGGGGTGCTCACTGCCTCGGCAGGCAGGTGCAGGGAGTTTGGAGCAAGACAGAATCCCGACACTCCAACCTCTTGGAGCTGCAGGCCGCATACCTGGCCTTGCGGGCCTTCGAGAAGCTAGTACAGGGAGCTCGAGTCAAACTAATGTTAGACAACAAGACGGCGGTGGCATATATAGCCCGACAGGGCGGAACCAAGAGCTTGGCACTTCTGCAGGTAGCAACCAAAATATTTGTGTGGGCCGAAGCACATCTGGAAGCCCTAACAGCAGCCTACATTCCGGGCAGCCAGAATTCAATCGCGGATCATCTAAGTCGGGAGTTCCCCAACAAGAACGAATAGGCCTTGAACAAGAAGTTCCTAGACCAATCTTTGCCGAGTGGGGGACACCCTCAGTGGATCTAATGGCGACCCAAGTCAATACAAAGACACCCCAATTTGTGTCCAGGTTCCGTTGCAACAAAGCCTTGACCCAGGATGCCTTCTCTATTCCATGGGACTTTCCCCTAGTCTACATCTTCCCGCCGGTGCCGCTAGTAATGAGGACCTTGTTAAAGATCGCGAGAGAAAAGGTCCACACAATAATAATTCTACCATTTTGGCCGCAGAGGCCGTGGTTCCCTCTACTCCTACACATAGCGTCGCCCCCCCGACACGTCTGCCGCTAAAGAGGGATCTCCTGTGGCAGCGCCAATGGATACACCCCAACCCGAAAAGGTTGCAACTGACGGCCTGGCTGCTGAATCAACCAGACTCCAGGCACAAGGCGTTTCAAAGGAGGTAATCTCAACACTGCTAAAGGCTAGAAAGGCCTCAACTAACGCCACCTACAACAGGATTTGGGCAAAGTGTACAACTTTTGCGTTACAGAAAAGTTTTTCTTCGGTGAATCCAAATGTGGCACAAGTACTGGACTTTTTGCAATCTGCTCTAAACAAAGGCTTAGCCTATAGTACATTGAAGGTACAAATTTCAGCCTTGTCGTGTTTTACAGGAGACAAGTGGACAGACGAACCTCTGGTAAAACAATTCCTAAAAGCGACCATGAAGATTAATCCTCCAAGAAAGTCTCTATTTCTGGCCTGGGACTTAGGCACAGTACTAAAAGCACTGCTTCTACATCCTTTTGTACTGGCAGAATCCTGTCCATTCTGGTTTCTAACACTTAAACTGGTCTTTCTCACCGCCGTAACATCGGCGAGAAGGGTATCCGAGCTGGCAGCCCTGTCCAGTAAGGAACCGTACTGCATCATCCTTCCAGACAAGGTAATTCTGAGGCCTTCACCAATAACAACGCCCAAGGTAATTTCAAAATTTCACCTTAACTGGGAGGCAGTGCTACCTAGCTTTACATCACCTCCTAGGCAGGAAGAAGAACTGGACCTCAGACCTCTTGACATGGTAAACCTTTTCTGAATTTACCTGCATCGTTCTCAACAAGTGCGCAAAACGGATTCCCTTTTCATCTTACCCTCTGGGCCTAAAAAAGGACGAGCAGCCTCAACAAGAATAATCTCGACCTGGATCACCAAAGTAATAAAACTCACGTACGAGAAACAAGGGCTGACGCCTCCTCAGGCAACTAGAGCTCACTCTACCAGAGGGGTGCAGCCTCCTGGGCAGCATTTGCCAAAGTAACCAGTTGAGGAAATATGCAGGACGGCCAGCTGGAGTTCCTGCAAGACCCTTTGCAAGACATTACAATCTAGACGTGACGTCATCTAAGGCGTCCTAGTTTCGGAAATGCCGTGGTATCGGCTCCTTTTCAGGCAAAATAAATAAAGATTCACTTAAGCAGCATTTATAGTTGTCGTCGAGTCTTATATACATTTTCCCGCCCTAGGGTGCTAAATTAAATCCATGATGTGCTGATGGGAGGACTGGCCAGGAAAATGGAAAATTGTTATTCTTACCTACGGTAATTTTCTTTTCCTGGCCTGTCCTCACGTCAGCACAGCCTTTCCCTCCCTATAGTCTGTCGTCGCCAAATTAGTGGAACAAGGACTGGGGAGGAGGGGCCCCTACTTATTAGCTAGGAGAAGGTGGTACTGGTAGACCGGAGGAGGGGATTTAACCCATGATGTGCTGACGTGAGGACAGGCCAGGAAAGGAAAATTACCGTAGGTAAGAATAACAATTTTCCATTTTTCTCGCCGGGAGTCTAAATTTCCTCGTAGTATTTCTCGTCGGGCTGGTTTACGATGAGAACCACGTTCGTGTGTATGCTCAGAATAAAGTATGAGACGGGAGCGTTCGTAATGAGGATAGCACATTCGTCATGCTTATATTATAATTGGTTATAATTATTTATAGTTACTTCTTATATTATAGTTTATGATTTTGTGTTTGAAACGTTATCATACACGGGATGTCTACTAGACTCTTGTTTGGACAGATTTAAGTGTGTAACTCCTAAGAATTACAGGCCTACAATATAAAACGCCAAATTTCCACGCAAAACATTGTAACACTTTCAGAAACAAAAATCTGACATTATCATACCGCCAGGAAGGTTAAAACATTGTTTGAGTTTTTTTTTTACAGTGATTGGGGTTACTTTTATTGAAGTGAAAAAGACTGTGCACTTTGCAAAGTGCAATTGTTCCAGAGCTTAGTAACTGAGCAGAAACTCTGCTGACTTCCTTAATCCAATCATGTGAGGGCAAAACATTTTTTTTCCATGCATGTGATTGAGTACTTTTTGAAAAGTGAAGTTTTAGCTCATTTACTTTGCTCTGGAGCAACCGCACTTGCAGAGGGCAACTGCACTTTGCAGAGTGCACATTTTATTTGCCTTTAGTAAATCAGCCCCATAGTCTTTTCTGATTCTTTGCTCAGTCTTAGCTTCTTTGGTAAATCAATCTTACTGTGTTAAAAAAAAAAAAAAAACAGATCCCATATTTTCTTGTCTCAAAATGATCTCCACATTTTTCTAAAAAAGGTTTCAGTGTGTGAATGGCATTCCTATAGAAAATACTTCTGTTGTGGATCTCTTCTACCTTGCCATATATCATTTTCTAATCTCAAAGGCACTTAGAAGTTCTGCTCAAGTGAACAAACAGAGGATCATTTACTGATGGGAGTGAGTATTTCCAGACCAGTGAATGTGTGTACATAATATACACTTTAAAGGTACAAAAAGTCCCATCATGTCAATTATACACAACTATAAATAAAATAAGCTATATGATTAAAATGTAAAGATCTCAAAGAAATAAAATATAACTGATAATGGAAAGGAAAGAGTGGAGGATAAATACCACAAGGAATAAGACATGGGAATAGTATTTTTAAGGGGTGTTCCAGCCAAATTTGATGTTTATTAAAAGTAGAACAAAAAGTGTAGCTGCTGGCTTTCAACAAACAGACACTTACCTGCTCCAGCGTTCCAGCGACGCGCCGGCCAGGGCTCCGCTCCTCTCCCCCCTCCCCCCCCTCCCCGGTCAGCGTCTTCATTTGTACTGTGCCTCCCCTTCGTGACAGCCTTCGGCTTCACGGCCGGGCACCCACTGTGCATGCGCGTGCGGCACGGCTCACCTCTGATTCGAAAGGCGATCGTCTAGAACCTGTCACGTGTCCTAGACAATCGCCTAGGGGAGGGGCTGCAGTAAGGTGATTAAGCTTAATCGCCTTACCAGCCCTCGGCGGAAGGAGGAAGTGGGACAGGAAGTCCCACTCCTCCTGAAGCCCCCACTCCCCCCCCAAAAAAAATGACATGCCAAATGTGGCATGTAAGGAGGTGAGAAGTGGGTTAAGCGGAAGTTCCAAATAATGGCAGATTATTTGCCCCCTGGAGTCCATAACCATGAGCATGTGATGATGACACTTACATACTATCCACAATTCTGCCAGCCCACAATATGTTATATATATATATATCTATATATTTAGTATATATACAGGCATACCCCACTTTTAAGTACACAATGGGGTTTATTTACTAAATCTGGAAAGTGCAAAATTAGGCTCACTTCTGTATAGTAACCAATACCTATTTCAGATGACTGCAAAATAAGCAAATAGTATGGCCAAGCAGTGGCAAAAAAAGTGAATATAATTCTAGAATGTATCACTAGAGGGGTCACCAGAAGGAGGAAGGAAGTCTTAATTCCCCAATATAGATATTTCAGCATGTTTTGGTTGTGCATTGAGGGACTACGGGGTTGCTTTTGCCTGCACTTCCCGGGAGTTGCGATGCTCTCAGGTGCCTTCACATCCCCCCCATTGGTCACTAATTTTGAGTGTGGAGGGTGGGCGGTCTTTCCTCATAGCATCGGCGCCACGCACCCGCCCCATATGTCCGACGTCTCGGACGAGTCATACCATCTTGGTTGACCAATTGGAAGCTTCGTCTGGTTTCAAATGAGCGGCAGCTGCTGCTGTGATCCAGACACCCCTCGTATTGTCATATAAGCGTGATGCTGGTCGGGCTGAGTAATTATTATCAGGAATATTCACTTAGGATATCAGCTCCAGGTTAATCCTGCTTTACACATACCTATTTACTGGGTCTCATCTTCATACAGGGTAACAAATGCCTCTTTATTATCCCCAGCTATTACTTGGGTTAAGGGCTTTTACCATACCCCATTCACTACTTACCCATTTAGGTTTTACTAATGTCATTAAATATCCAATTTAGATTGGAGCCCCAGTCACCTGCCAGTTGAACATACATTCATCTGTAATACATGTTTATGCTCTTGCTTTTACCAAAATAGTAGTTGATGCTTGGAGAAGACTTCCAGCAGAGGTAATGAGCCAGTCAATGGTAAGTGGATTCAAAAAGGACAAACAAGGATCTATACTAGACAATAAAGCTCCAAAAATTGGGGCAGACTCGATGGACCACTTAGGCCGCGTACACACGATCGGTCAAAACCGATGAAAACGCACTGAAGGACCATTTCATCGGTCCAAACCGATCGTGTGTGGGCCCCATCGGTCAGTTATCCTTCGGTCAAAAAAAAGAGAACTTTCTTCAAAATTTGACCGATGGATTCCTGACCGATGGGTCAAAACCGATCGTTAGTATGCAAAAGCATCGGTTAAAAGGCCGCCAATGCTTAGAATCAAGTCGACGCATGCTTGGAAGCATTAAACTTCATTTTTTTCAGCACATCGTTGTGTTAAAACACGAAAAGATCACCGCGTTCTAACACAATCGTTTTTTTAACTGATGGTGTGTAGGCACATCAGACCATCAGTCAGCTTCATCGGTTAATCAATGAAAACGGTCCTTCGGACCGTTCTTATCAGATGGACTGATCGTGTGTCTTAGTCTTTTTTCTGTCATCACAGAAAACAATAATGTTGCTTGGTTTGTTACCTTTTAAAGAGTGGAATACGAGTGGTTTGTCGGTTGCACAGAGCCCAGAGTCAGGGAATTCACTCCTGTCTTACTCTACACAATATTGCTAGTTGGATGCTTACACCACATTTTATTGTTTCATTCAAAAAAAATTGTCCAGTATTGCCAATGTTATTCTCGTTATCTGTTTTTCATCTGTATGTATGGACACTGTAGAGTATCACTTATGTTTTTCTATTATGTATATGCAGAATCTGTACAATGCTATTGATTTTCTTTTTTGAACTGGGGGTAAATCTAAAGGGTTGATTTACTAAAACTGGAGAGTGTAAAATCTGGTGCAGCTGTGCATAGTAGCCAATCAGTTTGTAATTTCAGCTTGCTCAATCAAGCTTTGACAAAAATACTGAAAGCTGATTGGTTTCAATGCAGAGCTGCACCAGATTTTACACTCTCTGGTTTTACTAAATGTATGTATGAAAGCTGCACAGTGCCACTGTTCTGTATGTTGCATGTCATTTTTAGTATATAAATGCTGCACAGTGCCAATTCTCTTGCCCCGATGTGTGTTATAGTGTTGAACCGATAAAATTGAAAGATGGTTCCACTCTTAATCAAGCCTTAACACAGGTCCCCTAGAGCAGGGGTCTCCAAACTTTCTAAACAGAGGGCCAGTGCCTTATCGTTGGTGTCAATGGGAGTAATAGCACCTCATTGTTGATGTCAGTAACAGCAATTATGCCCCATTTTGTATGGGAATAGTGTATTGTATCAATAGGAAAAAAAGTGCCCAAGGGCCAGATAAAGGCAAGTAAAGGCCCACATCCAGCCCCCAGCCCACAGTTTAGAGACCACTGCCCTAAAGCATTCTGTCATGATTTTATTAACATCAACTGATCGATGTACTAGGATGGTCTTTCAACTCTTGTTTAAGGTATCTTTGCCCATTCTTCCTTACAAAAGTCTTCCAGTTCTTTGAGATTTCTGGGCTGTCTGTCACGCACTGCTCTTTTAAGGTCTATCCATAGATTTTCAATTATGTTGAGGTCAGGAGATTGTAAAGGCCATGCAAAACCTTCAGTTTACACCTCTTGATGTAATCCCCCATGGATTTTGAGGTGTGTTTAGGAACATTATCCGTTTGTAGAAGCCATCCTCTCTTTAACTTCAGCTTTTTCACAGATGGCATCAAGTTACCATCCAAAATTTGCTGAAATTTTATTGAACCCATTTTTCCTTCTACTCGTGAAATGTTCCCTGTGCCACTGGCTGCAATATAACCCCCAAGCATGATTGATCCACCCCCATGCTTAACAGTTGGACAGAGGTTCTTTTTATTAAATTCTGTGCCCTTTCTTCTCCAAACGTACCTTTGCTCATTCCAGCCAAAAAGTATATTTTAACCTCATCGGTCCTCAGAACTTGTTTCCAAAATGAATCAGACTTGTCTATATGTTCATTTGAAAAGTTCAAACGCTGATTTTTTGTGGTGAGGACGTAGAAGAGGTTTTCTTCTCATGACTCTTGCATGAAGACCACATTTGTACAAGTATCTCTTTATAGTGGAATAGTGTACCACAACTCCAGTGTCTGCAGATCTTTCTGGGGGGATTGTGCAGTCAAACGTGGGTTTGAATTGCTTTTCTCACAATCCTGCGAGCTGTTCTGTCTGATATTTTTCTTGGTCTTTCAGATCTTGCTTTAACTTCCACTGTTCCTGATGACTGCTATTTCTTAATTACATTCCGAACAGAGGATATTGACATCTAAAAATGCTTTGCTATCTTCTTATAGCCTTCTCCAGCTTTGTGAGCGTCAACTATTTTAATTTTCAGTTTTCTAGACAACTGCTTAGAAGAACCCATGGTGCTAATTGTTGGGGCAAGATCAGATGAGTCTGGGCATTTAAAACCTTTGAGATTGACATCACCTAGTCTTCCCAGATGATGATTGAGAACAATCCATGACACTGGCAGGTCTCAGCTTTGCAAAGGGGGCAGTGCATGCTATAAATTCTGCAGGGTGCCCAAACTTTTGCAGACGCCATTTTTTTGTTTTCGGTAATTTTGAAAGTGTAAATGATGGAAAAAAAATGTAACCTTTTTTGACACATTATAATAATGTCTAATCTGTAATTTGGTGCCTTTTGGAGATGTTACCAACTTACCTTGGCTTCGTTATGCACATTAATACAAATTTTTACCTGGGGTGCCCAAACTTTCGATCCCCACTGTAAGTAAGAAAAAAGATACAAGTACAATATTTGCAATTAAAAGATAAAATACCAAGCCGCATTAAAATTCCTGGGAGCATGCATATAATGGATATTACAGCTCTGGGAAAGAAGCTGTACTTCAATCTGTTTGTACTTCAATCTGATTTTTGGTGTCTCAGCAGCTGTTCATAATCAATCCAAGAACTCAACTTTAATATATATTTTTATTTATATAAGGATACGTATACCCTTATATAAGAAATTATGCACTTCCTACCAAATAAAGCACCCTATAAAACAGAATAAAACTTAGAATCTAGTAGACCATAAACAAGGGCCCAGATTCACAGAGAATTAGATTCTCGTAGAGTATCAGAAATACACTACGCTGCCGTATTTTACCTGGCTCTACGTGGAATTCAGGTAGATTTTGTCCAGTAAACGACGGCGGCGTAGTGTATTTCTCCCGTCGCAATCCATCTGTGCGAGTAGGGGGCGTGAAGCATTTAAAATAGGCGCGTTCCGCGGCGATCGAACTGCGCATGCTCCGTTCGCAAATTTCCCGCCGTGCATTGCGCGAAAAACACGTCGTCGTACGTCGTAGTAGCGTCGTTTACGTACATTCCTATTCCCGAACGAGTTACGTTAAAAAAAAAAAAATATTTTCAAATCGACGCGGGAACGACGGCCATACTTTACATGGGTTACGCACTGTTAGACCAGCAAAAGCTCCTCTAACATTACGCAGCCAAAAAAATGACGTAGGCGATTGCGAGGGACACTCGTACCTTCGTGGATCGCCGTAAAAACTAATTTGCATACCCCGACGCATGAAAACGACGCGAACTCCTCCCAGCGGCCGCAAAAATATCGCAGCGTAGATCCGAAGGCTTACGAAGACGTAAGCCTCTCGGATCGAAGCCCGAAGCCGCCGTATCATGGTTTGAGGATTCAAACTAGTGATACGGCGCGCAAAATTTGAAATTACTCCTGTCTAACACCAGTTAGACAGGCGTAATTGCTCTGTGAATCTGGGCCAAGGTTTTTAATTTATTAAAATTGTGAAATCCTTCGCGCTAAAACAATCAATATGACAATAATAATGCTCAGATTGCAGCAAAAACTAGTAGTGTTTACCATACACAAGTGAAGCATAAATATAAAAGTGAATTTGCGCAAAAAACACATCAATCAATAAAACATATGTGACAAATATGTAATAAATGAGTGAAAAGTAGATAGATAAATTAAAATAGAAATAAAAGTCCATATGTGTAAAAAAAAGTCCATATAGTGCAAACGTGCAGTGCACAAAAGTTGCTCTCAGTGAAGCTGTAAAGCTGACAATAAAGTGCTAGTGCTCCTCCGTGCATTCAGCCTCTCAGGCCTCTCACCTTGGTGGATATATAAATGCCGTGATAATGGGTCAAACTAGCCCGTGCCACTCCAAACACACAGCCTCACAGGCCTCTCACCTTCAATAGATCAATAAAAAGCCTCCAAACAAATCCTCTGGGTAAATTCAATGATAGTGGACGACACCAGGAGCTATTCAGTCATCTCTATGTCTTGTGGTACCCCTTCGCTATATTACTCGGGGAAACATAAGGAAAGATAGGCCTCCAATGGTGTAGTATGTCACAACGTATATATTTATTAAACAAAGTAATCTCCTTACATCAATAAAGAATAAAAGCAGGCATCAAATAAACAAGGCGGCATCTGCCATATATCTCACGTCACTTCCAGGTGTACGTCTGAATCCCTACGCGTTACGGCTCTCTTGCCTTCATCTGGGGTAGGGATTCAGACGTACACCTGGAAGTGACGTGAGATATATGGCAGATGCCGCCTTGTTTATTTGATGCCTGCTTTTATTCTTTATTGATGTAAGGAGATTACTTTGTTTAATAAATATATACGTTGTGACATACTACACCATTGGAGGCCTATCTTTCTTTATGTTTCCCCGAGTAATATAGCGAAGGGGTACCACAAGACATAGAGATGACTGAATAGCTCCTGGTGTCGTCCACTATCATTGAATTTACCCAGAGGATTTGTTTGGAGGCTTTTTATTGATCTATTGAGAGGTGAGAGGCCTGTGAGGCTGTGTGTTTGGAGTGGCACGGGCTAGTTTGACCCATTATCACGGCATTTATATATGCCACCAAGGTGAGAGGCCTGAGAGGCTGAATGCACGGAGGAGCACTAGCACTTTATTGTCAGCTTTACAGCTTCACTGAGAGCAACTTTTGTGCACTGCACGTTTGCACTATATGGACTTTTTTTACACATATGGACTTTTATTTCTATTTTAATTTATCTATCTACTTTTCACTCATTTATTACATATTTGTCACATATGTTTTATTGATTGATGTGTTTTTTTGCGCAAATTCACTTTTATATTTATGTTTTTAATTTATTATACCAAATTCTTTGAATAAATCTTTCTATAACTCCACTCTTTTTTTTCTTGTGAAATGTTTATATTGAGATTTCAATAGGGGAACATACATTGGGGGAGGAGAAAATAAAAAAGGGAATGTACTGAAATACATAAGTGTATATATATATCTGGGTTACATTTGCAGTACCTAGTACAACACATTTAATCAATACAATACATACATACATGCAGTTAACTGTTCCTTATAATTAATAAATACACACAGAAAATTAAGTGAGTATACTGTATAAACTAAGTAGGAAAAAATAGAAGATCCAACTATTTGTCAAGGAATTATTATAATGTAATAGGACATGAAACCATAATAGAGTCATGAGTGAGTAACCCTAGGTAAACAAAAAAAAGGGAGAAAAAATAATAAGATAAATAAAAAAAAAATGTAGAAAATAAAAAATAATAAAGGGTACAGAAGAGGAGAAAGTCAAGAATATGACAGAAACTATGGCCCAGATTCACAGAGCGATTACGCGTGCGCAACTGCTGTTGCGCGTGCGTAAGTCTAAATGTGCGCGTGCGTATAGTTGCACGCGATTCACAAAACAATATACGCCAGAAATCTACGTTTTTTGGTCCGGCGTAATTGAGTTAGACCTTCGCTTCCCTTCGCGCAAAACTGCGCTAGACACACCATTGATTTGCTAGTCAAATATGCTAATGAGGGAGTTACGGGGATTCACAAAAAAACGCAGTTGCTGCGCAGGCTACGCGATGTGCGCAACAGCAAAATGTTCTGTCTAAAGTTAGAGGACCTAAAAGCTGGTCTAAATTTTGAAAAAAAGTGTCAGATAAAGCAACACTGTTAGTGAGGAGTTCAGCAGTCACACGTGTTGCCCAACAATCTGTATGCCAACATGCCAGGGGCATCGTCGCGCATAGCTATACTACTGACTTTAGATGAACAAAGAAGGAGGAGGGCACGGAGGATGGCACTAAGGAGGGCACAGGAGATGTTTTTTTTTTTTTTTTTTATTTGCTTATATAAAATTTACAATTTAAATTAATCTAATACAATATTCTTATCTGATACAAGCCCCACACTCTTCACTTGATATATCACACACGCATAGACATCTTTGGCATGAGTGATTCTGAGGTGTCTCGCATCTTCAGATTCACCCCTCATGCCATCCTGGAATTACCACAACCCTGCAGGAGGACATCAGCAGCCCAACACATGACACCACCCATGACACCCATGACAGCTACATATACAATCAGAGCCCCATCCCCACAGATTTCGAACAGAACATGTATGGGGACAGCTGGCTGGTTGGTGAGTGACATGGGTGGCAGGCATGACTATCCCTCCCGTGATGCACACCTCACAAGTGGCACATGCATGACTAACATCCTCCTGTCTTTTCCCTTCAAGGTGACTCTGCATATGCACTGGTACCCCATCTCATGACCCCATCTCATGCCAGCTCACATTATGCATCTTTGCACGTTAAACAACACATTAATCATGGCACAATGAGAATGCATGCATGCACACCACTGTGGTCCCTAGCACACACACCCCACATCCTCATCACATTGGATTGGCACCAGTCCACCATGCAGGACTTGTGAGCTGCAACGCCATGCCACGGCTCCAATTATGTCACTGTACATTCATACACCATTCACACAGACCTGGCGATCACTTCTCCACCACAAATGAGGGTGACACCCCTTTTCCCGCAGGAATATCACCCCCACATTCCAAAATCATACACAAACAGAACCAAAAAAATTAAATAAATGACGAGCAAAAATAAAAAATGCCCAGCAAAAATATAATTTAAACAAAATAACAACAAAGAAAACACATAAAAGACAAAAATCACTCTGCAAAACAGTCCTCAAATATCTCAAAGACACGTCACAAACAAACAAAAGCACCTTGCTGTAGAGGGAGGGATACAAAGGGATGTATTTTTGCAAAGGAAGTGCATTTGTGTCTGTCTATTTATGCTGTCTGCGTAGTTCATAAAGTTGCCCTAGTCCATTTTCCAATTTCACTGATTGCGCCGCTCCCGAGTTGTGAGCATGCGCACAACGGAGCTGACATGGTTTCCTTCACGCGCGCATGCGCGAGTCGGCCGGCCCTTCATTTGCATGGGGTCACGGCTCATTTCAATGTAACACGCCCACGTCCCTCCCAATTTGTATTACTCCTCCTTACGCCTCAGGAAAAAACCTTACGCTTGCGCAATCTCTTGCGCAAAAGCTTCGTGAATCGCGGGATTACGCGGCTAGATTGCGCAAGTCTAACGGAAAAGTGGTGCGCTACGCCGGTCCAATAATGCGCCGATGTACGTGAATCTGGGCCTATAACTCCACTCTTAAACTCAATAAAAAATATTTTTGTGTAGACATATATGTGGAGACCAACATATAGCCTACCAACTTGGACTACATTACATTCAAATTTCCCCAGCATTGAATCCAGCTGGAAAAGAAGAAAACAAAAGACACAAACAAATGAAAATCATGTAACATTTAATTTTAAAAGAGAGGATTTGTTGCCTACATTTTCCAAAGTACCTCTGAAAAGTGGGTTCCTAACTCTAAGACCCCTTTCACACTGGCAGCACGCAGCCATTAATGCTAAGTGCCGCTTACAACCACAATGTATTGCAGGCGAGCGCGGTCGCTGTAGGCAAAGCGATGTACCCATATGTAGTTGCCTACTTCCGGGTTTAGGGAGCGCACATGCGTGCCCCCCGCCCAGCTCCCACTGTGATTTTACGCAAGTCCTGGCCAATGAATTATGGCCAGAACCTGCTGATTAGCTCTGTGTTGATAAGAAACACAGAGCTCTTTACAGAGGGAATGAACTGTTAGTTTCTCACCCTTAAGAGATCTTTAGTAAAACACAGCACATTTCAAACACATTGCATAAAGTTAGGCATGTAGTTAGCCCCTTGATCGCCCTAGATGTTAATCCCTTCCCATCCAGAATCATTAGTACAGTGGCTGAGTATAGCATTAGCACTGATCATTGTATTAATGTCACTAATGATGTCAGTGCCAGTTACTTCGTTCCCTTAGCACCATTGAGTGTCAGATTGTGTGCCACACTATTGCAGTCCCATTATAAGTTGTTAATCGCCACCATTTGCAGTATAAATAATATAAAAGAATACAAATTTCAGTGTATAAATATATACCATAGTTTGTAGGCGCTAACTTTTATGCAAACCAAATCAATGTACACTTACTGAAAAATGTTCTTATCAAAAACATGTAACAGAATACATTTTAACCAAAATTTATGAATTCATCAATTTATTAAAATTGTATTGGATATGTTTTATAGCACAGTAAAAAGTAAAAAAAATTGTTTTTTTTCTCCCAAAGTTTCTTTATTTTCTGTTTATATCGCAAAAAATAAAAAATAAAAATTATATACCCCTCCAAAAAAGCTAAATTTGTGTGAAAATTATACAAATTTCATTTGGGTGCAGTGTTGCATGATTACTGCGCAATTACCAGTTAAAGTAACGCAGTGCTGAATAGCAAAAAAATGGCCAAGTCATGATGGGGGTAAAATCTTCCGGAGCTCCTGCCAGACATTATTAAGCCACTCATCTGGGTCGAAAACTTGACTGGAGGCGAAACTAAACTCTGGGTGCAAAAAAAACAAGCTCAAACTAACATACCCTTAAAGAGTGTGCTCTGGTGCTATAACTTCCTTCCCCCAGGACTGAAATCCCATCCGCTGTTAGGGACCACACTACCACACAGCACTCAAGTTGCCATGCAAACTTCCCTCACATCGGACAATTCACCGCTTATACCCGATACTAGGACACCTAAAATTCACACCGGGTCTTCATCCAGCGGATTACACAACTCTGAGAAACTTAGAATACGAACATGCTTCCAAGTTTTGCTGGCCTTCCATACCGGAGCTGACCAATGTGGCGGGCGACTACCAATTTTCCTTCTGGAAAGCAGCATAATTGCACCACCTCTTTACACTCCATTCCTGACCCTCAGAACTTTTCCCATCAATTGACGACCTTTGAAGAGCATTGCTCAGGGACCAATCCATTATCTCAGACACTTTCCAAAATGTACTCCCTGATTACCATGCCCCCATGCAACCCCACCTACCCTTTTAGATAGTTGGAGACAGACCTTGACTGCAAATTCTCAGTGACACGAAAACAACACACCATCAGCTGTGCCATCAAATCATCTCTGTGCACCATAATACAGGAGACAAATTATAAATACTATCCAGATGGTATCTCACTCCATCTAGGCTACACAAGTGCTTCCCTATCACTTCGGACTGCTGTTGGCGCTGCAAGGGGGAAGAGGTTTCATTACTACACATCTTCTGGTCCTGCCCCAGCTTAAAGAATTTCTGGGGAGAAATTTACGGAGTACGACATCCCAGACAATGCAGCATTCTTTCTACTACATCTTTCAAAAATCCAGACTAAAATCTACAAAAAATCATTGCGACACTTACCGCTAAGGCATGTATACCTCTTTACTGGAAAACAGCAGAGTCCACTGACTACTGCGTGTTGGCTGCGGAAGTTGGAGGGTGAGAAGAAGATGGAGGACTTAGTCCTTACTGCGCAGCATAACCGTGAAAAATACTCAAAAACCTGGGGTCTCTTGAACATATTAACCACTTTAGCCCCGGACCATATTGCTGTCCAAAGACCAGAGCACTTTTTGCGATTCGGCACTGCGTCGCTTTAACTGACAATTGCGCGGTCATGCGACGTGGCTCCCAAACAAAATTGGCGTCCTTTTTTTCCCACAAATAGAGCTTTCTTTTGGTGGTATTTTATCATCTCTGCGGTTTTTATTTTTTGCGCTATAAACAAAAACAGAGCAACTATTTTGAAAAAAATGCAATATTTTTTACTTTTTTCTGTAATAAATATCCCCCAAAAATATATATAAAAAAAAAATTTTTTCCTCAGTTTAGGCCGATACGTATTCTTCTACATATTTTTCGTAAAAAAAAATCGCAATTAGCGTTTATTGATTGGTTTGCGCAAAATTTATAGCGTTTACAAAATAGGGGTTAGTTTTATGGCATTTTTATTATTATTATTTTTTTTTACTAGTAATGGCGGCGATCAGCATTTTTTTTTCAGTACTGCGACCTTATGGCGGACACTTCGGACACTTTTGACACATTTTTGGGACCATTGGCATTTTTTTAGCATTTTAGCGATCAATGCTATAAAAATGCATTGGATTACTATAAAAATGCCATTGGCAGTGAAGGGGTTAACACTAGGGGGCGGGGAAGGGGTTAAGTGTGTTCCTATTTGTGTTCTAACTGTCGGGGGGGGTGGACTTACTAGGGGGAATCACTGATCTTCCGTTCATACATTGTATGAACAGAAAATCAGCGTTTCCCCCGCTGACAGGAACGAGCGCTGTGTGTTTACACACACAGCTCCGTTCCCCGCTCTGTAACGAGCGATCGCGTGTGCCCGGCGGCGATCGTGCCCGCCGGGCACACGCAGGGGACTCGGGGGCGAGCGGGGGGCGCGCGCGCGGGCCGCCGGCGGCGCGCACGCGCCCCCCAGTGCCGACCTGCCGCCGTATTACTGAGGCGGCTGGTCGGCAAGCGGTTAATTTTCTCTGATGAGGGGACAACCCTTTTGGGGTCATAGATTGTAGACTGTACAGCTTTGAAACCCTAGTTACTCTACTTGCTACGCCCACACCCTGGATCCCCCCTCTTCCCAGCCCTCACCCCCCTAATTATTTCTACTTTCTTTCTTATCTTTTTCTTTATACTACTCACTACATAAGTTTAAGGCCCCTTTCACACGGGGGGATCAGTAATTATCACTCCGTTGATCCCCGCTGAGCTGACGGATGACAGGGCGGTCCCTGCACATTGTGCGGGTACCGCCCTGTCTTTTCTTCGCTCTCCCCTATGGGGGGATCGGATGAACACGGACCGTCTGTCTGTGTTCATCCAATCCGATCCACAGACGGAAGGAAAAATAGGGTTTTCTTCCGTCAGCAAAATCGGATCTTTGTGGAGGCGGACGAGATCAGGTGTCAGCGGATGTTCATCCGCTGAAATCCGCGATCTCATAGGGACCAATGTATGTCCCTTTTTCATCCGCAAATGGATGGATGAAAAAGCGGACATACGGTCCGCACTGGTGAAAGGGGCCTAAGGGAAAAAGCGAAAAGGAATTGGGGAGATTCTGTTGCCTTTTAACACTAACATATATATTGGAATATTTTATTACTTGTCATGTAAGCCAACTGCAATCTTTATCCTGCTCTTGGCCATTAAGTATTAGGAGGATGTACAATGTTTAAAGTATTACCACGCATTGTTCTAAGTGTCTGTAACTTTCACAATTTTTTTACATTGGTTGTAATGATGGGATCTCGTCCTTTGTTGCTGTTCAATAAACAATGTATATTTGAAAAAAACAATCTTCCGGAGCTCAAATTGTTAATGCAGAAATTGGGAGCAGGCTTACCTGAGGTAACCCCAGCCCCCTAAATAAAAATAAAAAAAATGGTAGTGGGGAAATTGGGACTTTGAGTGAGGTTGCAGACATGGTGAGGGTAATAGAATAAAGTACAAATTTAATAGTCACAAAATTGCAAGACATATATCAACATTACAGAGAACATGTAAGAAAAAATACATTTCAAATAAATGACATTACTACATATAAGGACACATAAATATATGTATATGTGATAAAATCAAGTGGGACTTCTGCGCTACTAATTTGTCTATCAAGAAATCAGTGACAATATGCAGCAAAACACAAAAATGCATACACAGCACCTAATAACGTAAAATCAATGTGGGTGATAGCGCAAATTGTAAAAACATGACATAACATATACAATGGGTGATATATATGGTGCACAAAAAGTATAAAAGTGCCAAGCTTATAGGTCTATCGGGGACGGAAAATAAGTCCAAATAAAATGCTAAATCATAAATCAGTGCACTAATAGTCCATAATGGTGAAAAACAGTGTAAAAGGATGTCCACTAGTCCAGAGAATGAGGAAAAAACACCACCACACAGCGCATCTGGTCTCCCAGAACTCTCACCTTCAGCAAGTCAAAAACAGGCATATAAGATGATCCTCTGTGTGGACAACCTCCCTTGGTAGTTTTGTTATCCCCCACGGATCGGTGGGAAGATAGGTACCTGCGATCTCGGGTGACAGTGGAAAACAGGGAGAGGGGAAGGACAAAAAACCTCCAATAGTGTGTTATCCTTGGTAAAAAATAGTTTAATAGAAGAATCGCACTTACAGGTAGATGAATAAAAATTTGCATGTATACAACGGTGATCGCAGTGCTTATAGCACGTCACTCACTGCACGTCTTTCCCTTCCCTACACGTTACGACACAGGATCTCGTGTCTTCATCTGGGGAATGCCTATGTATATGTGGTAGGAGCAACAAGGATACAGCAGTGCCTAGCCAGGTGCCACATGATCATCTGCATGGATTAATGAATGCACAGAGTGATTATACATATGTACAGGTGTCATATTAACAGCATTGGCGAAATGGTTAAAAATTAATTGAAAAACTGGTAAAAACCATAGAGAGTATAATTCATCAAATATATTGTCATGAGGTATATGTAGCATTCATACTAGCCCGATGCGTTTCGTGTTTTATAACACTCCTCAGGGATGGATGCTTGACTTATCTAAAAAGAATATATAAATAAGGGTAAGATATAAATATTAACTAGGAATAATATAGCAACCAGTATAGGGTGGGAAAATATCCACCTAGGGTACTCACATGGAATCTAACATAAATGAATGCGATATGTATGGAGCCACGGCCAAAACGGTATGTCCGCCACGGGAGCTGAGGCGGCAATGCAGCGCACACCAAAAAGGGAAGGGGTAGCAAGGATAAACTCCCCCCAAAGAGGCAGCACTTGGTTAAGTGGGCTAGTGTGTGAGGTATAGCCAAGGGAATAGCCACTTGAAATAGGCAGCTGGAGTCTATAAAATATAAATAAATAAAATAGAAAATAGAAAACAATAAGTATAGGACCAAACAGGAGACAGCCAACCCAAACATGAGGGTAGGTATAATAACCTAATAGTGGCGTCGGGCTAGTATGGATGCTACATATACCTCATGACAATATATTTGAAAAATTATACTCTCTATGGTTTTTACCAGTTTTTCAAATTTTTAACCATTTCGCCAATGCTCTTAATATGACACCTGTACATATGTATAATCACTCTGTGCATTCATTAATCCATGCAGATGATCATGTGGCACCTGGCTAGGCACTGCTGTATCCTTGTTGCTCCTACCACATATACACATATTTATGTGTCCTTATATGTAGTAATGTCATTTATTTGAAATGTATTTTTTCTTACATGTTCTCTGTAATGTTAATATATGTCTTGCAATTTTGTGACTATTAAATTTGTACTTTATTCTATTACCCTCACCATGTTTGCAACCCACTCAAGGTCCCAATTTCCCCACTACCATTTTTTTATTTTATTTACCTAACCAGGGATGGGGGTGCTATACTCATAGACCTCATTTAAAGTCCCAACCTTCGCCCTCCTATTTCCCAGCCCCCTAAAGTTACAGCTTCACCGGTACAGCAACAATAAACAAATTCACACAACTCAATCCAGTTAATCAACGCAAAATAAATAAATAATTAAACTGTTCTAACATGTAGGTTAAACGTAGAGGCAAAAAGAAAATGCAGTATAAATAAAAATCATACTAGTAGTTTGCCTTGAAAAGAATGTTTATTTATTAACATCATACATGAATCAATGATATTTTATTTAGATAACATAGATAACACACTGTGCTTTATACATCATTGACATCAATGACTGCCCTGCTTGCTCCATCATATATCATACTTTATGCCAATGCACCGCCACAAACACTTATTTTATACATGATCTATTCCTTTTCATTATCAGCAACCTCACCATCTCAATGGGTTAAAGTCTATCATTTCACCCCTAGAAAATATTTTTTTATCTATTTGGCAATTTGTGTGGAATTTCAATTTTAAGTTAGCGGAACAAATGTTATTATTATAAATAATTATTATAAAGCGTTCTAATAAAGGGGGCCATAGACCCGTGTGTCGAAGTTATATACAAAAAATAGCATCAGGTATGTGATAAGATCATCTGCATCTTGGTTAGCCAGTCTGATATTTTCTCTATATACGGTGCCTTGAAAAAGTATTCACCCCCCTTGAAATTTTCCACATTTTGTCATGTTGCAACCAAAAACGTAAATTTATTTTATTGGGATTTTATGTGATAGACCAACACAAAGTGGCACAGAATTGTGAAGCGGAAGAAAAATGATAAATGTTTTTCAAAATGTTTTACAAATTTATATCTGAAAAGTGTAGCGTGCATTTGTATTTGGCCCCCTTTACTATGATACCCCTAACTAAAATCTAGTTAAATCAATTGCCTTCAGAAATCACCTAATTAGTAAATACCTTTGTGTAATTTAATCTCAGGATACATACGGCTGTTCTGTGAAGTCTGCAGAGGTTTGTTAGAGAATCTAATGCCTCATTTCCACTGAACTAAACGGTTCGGGTCGGTACAGTTTGGAACAGTTAGAATGGACCGGTCTATTGTTGTTAGCGTTTCCACTGCAAGTCGGACAGTCAGGGGCCATTCAGGGTTTAGAAAAAATGCCTAGGGTGTCCACCAATCAGTGAAGTGTATTGTAGGTCCGCCCTAACCGAACTGTTCCATTTTCTATGGCCCCACATCTGAAGCAGGACCCAGAATGGTCTGTTACGGTTCGGTTTCATGGCACACTTTCATAATGGAAACACCCAAAATAGCGAACCAATCCGCTCAGTGGAAACAAGGCATATGTGAACAAACAGCATTATGAAGGCCAAGGAACACACCAGACAGGTCAGTGATAAATTTGTGGAGAAGTTTAAAGCAGGGTTAGGTTATAAGTAAAATATCACAAGCTTTGAATATCTGATGGAGCACTGTCATTTATCTGAACATGGAAAGAGTATGGCACAACTACAAACCTACCAATACATGGCCGTCCATCTAAACTGACAAGCCAGGCAAGGAGACCATTAATCAGAGAAGCAGCCAAGAGGCCCATGGTAACTCTGGAGGAGCTGCAGAGATCCACAGCTCAGGTGGGAGAATCTGTCCACAAGACAACTATTAGTTGTGCACTCCACAAATCTGAAATTTATGGAAGAGTGGCAAGAAGAAAGCAATTGTTGAAAGAAAGCCATAAGAAGTCCCATTTGCAGTTTGCAAAAAGCCATGTGGGGGACACAGCAAACACATATTGGAAGAATGTGCGCTGGTCATATGAGACCAAAATTTAACTTTTGGGCCTAAAAGCAAAATGCGTGGCGGAAAACTAACACAGCATATCACCCTGAACACACCATCCTCACTGTAAAACATGGTGGTGGCAGTATCATGTTGTAGGGATGCTTTTCTTCAGCAGGGACAGGGAAGCTGGTCAGAGTTGATGGGAAGATGGAAATGCCCTGTAATCTTAGAAGAAAATCTATATGGCAGGTGGGAGGTGGTTAACAATTCCTGCAATCGTTTCAAGGAGCTGCAGAACAGGGAGATGCCTATGTAAACAAGGCATTTCTCTGTTCTGCCTAGTGACAGGACAGTGATATACTGCTCCCGGTCATTGGGAGCAGTGATCACTGCCATGTTGCTCGTAGCCCAGGCAATACACAGTTAGAATCACTCCATAGGACACACTTAACTCCTTCCTCGCCCCTAGTGGTTAACACCTTCCCTGCCAGTGTAATTTACACAGTAATCAGTGCATTTTTATAGCACCAATCGCTGTATAAATGACAATGGTCCCAAAATTGTGTCAAAAATGTCCGATGTGTCCGCCATAATGTTGTAGTCACGATAAAAAACACAGATCGGCGTAATTACTAATAAAAAAATAATTAATACAAAAAATGCCATAAAACTATTCCCTATTTTGTAGACACTATAACTTTTGCGCAAACCAATCAATGTACGCGTATTGCAATTTTTTAACACGAATATGTACAAGAATACATTAAAAAAACTGGGGGGCTATTTTTCATAGCAAAAAGTAAAAACTATTGCTTTTTTTTCAATGGAAAACTGCAGAGGTAATCAAATACCGCCAAAAGAAAGCTCCATTTGTGGGGAAAAAAAGGACGTAGATTTTGTTTGGGTACAATGTCGCACGACCGCACAATTGTCAGTTAAATCGACGCAGTGCCATATTGCAAAAAAATGGCCCAGTCATTGGGCACCATATACCCTGGGGTTGAAGTGGTTAAAGTGTTTTTACCATGTTCAGAATATTTAAAAACTTTAGTGTGCATCAGCCAGGCATAGGTTCACTTTAAAGTTGCATTTTCTATTCTGAAAATCATTGTAACCTCACAGCCTTTTAGGGCTGGTTCCTACTGATGTGTCTTGAGTCGAAACAGAAATTACATTATTTTCAATGGTGCCCATTCACATCAATGCGACTCTGTGTGGTGCAATTTTGGAACAGGTTCCTGTGCTACTTTGGGGTAATTTTAGTGCAATGTGGCTCCATAGAATATGTTACCCAAATCCAAAGACATATTAAAGTCTCATTACATACCGGTAATTACACTGAAAATCATATTAAAATTAGATCGCAGTAGTGTGAACTAAGGCTTTGCCAAGTAAAAAGTTATGAAGATAAATACTGTTGATAAAAGTTACATTATATGGAACATGTGTTTTTTTGCAAGAGTTGTATGTTGGCTCAGTGGCATGCCAAGATTTTCAATGGCTACATGTTGGATCTATCTAGCCAACAGATAATTTGTAGCGAATGTAACAGATGTATAAAGATGTTGTCTGAAATGGTACACAGAGGCTTAGTGTCTTACTTATGTGGTGCCCCATCATTCCCATTATCTAGGCCAGAGCCGCTTTGTACTGTTGCTGAGCAGCAGTCTTTAATTAAGCCTGAAAGAAACATACGTAGCCTTTGTTCACTCTTGAACCATGTGTATTTGGGTTCTGGATGTAAAATAGGGTAGGGAACAAGATTACGTGAAATGTTTATAAATGATACCCATAATTCTAACATATAGGGTAACAATCTGGAGGTAAAAAGCAACACATTCCTTGGACTGCAAGAGTTGACTATTAATAACTTTTTGTTTGTAATGCTGACCAGCTCCTTAGAGAGATCACACTAAGCAAAAAAGGATGCTGTGGTCTTTGCAAGCCTATCTACACTAATTACATGTTGCAGGTTTATATTGAATATCAAAATGCTAAGGAGTACAGTAAAACCTTGGTTTGCGAGCATAATTCGTTCCAGAAACATGCTTGTAATCCAAAGCACTTGTATATCAAAGTATTTTTTTTACAGGGTATAAAAGAGAAGAGAGGCACCTCTAAGGCCCTGTACACACGAGGAGACATGTCCGATGAAAACGGTCCACGGACGTTTTCATCGGACATGTCTCCTGGGATATTTTGGTCTGATGTGTGTACACACCATCAGACCAAAATTCCCGCGGACAGAGAACACGGTGACGTGGCGGTGACGGTGACGCAGCGATGTGCGCAAACAATGCTTCCACGCATGCGTCGAATCAATTCGACGCATGCGCAGGATTTTGGTCCGCTGGTTAGGCGTACTAACCAGCGGACATGTCCGATGGACAGGTTTCCAGCGGACAAGTTTCTAAGCATGCTTAGAAACTTTTGTCCGCTGGAAACCTGTCCGCTAGGCCGTACACACGATCGGACATGTCCGCAGAAACTGGTCTGCGGACCAGTTTCAGCGGACATGTCTCCTCGTGTGTACGCGGCCTAAGTGTAGCAATAAGTTGCTAAATGTCTTACCTTCATTAAGAGTCGGTTCACACTAGGGCGACACGACTTCCAGCGTGACTTTCAGAGGCGACTCCGACACGACTTGAGCATGAACCACAGGGCGATCTGGGGCAATTTACAACACGACTTGAAGTCATCTCCAGGACAGGAGACGATCCAGTGGCCAATAAAACAACAACCAGCTCTGGGAGAGGGAGGGGAGGAAGGGGTTTGCCTGAGAAATGTATGTCATCTTCCTGGAAAGTCGCTTCAATTAAGACAGTGATCAAACTTCTGAGGCGACTTCCATTGAAATCAATGGGTACAAATCGCCTACAAGTCGGATTGAAGTCATACAGGAACCTTTTCAAAAGTCGGAGCGACTCGAGTAGTGTGTATTACCACCGCTCCCATTCACTTGCATTATTTTTCTCTACAGCGCGACTTGGGACGACTTGAGGCGACTTCAAGTCAGATCCCAAGTCGCCCCAGTGTGAACCGACTCTTAATGTAACCATATTGCTACACTTAGAGGCTCCTCTCTTTTTTTTTATACTCAGTTGTGACATGACGCTACTCTTATATCAAGACATTTGGGCTGATTTACCAAGCCTGTGCGCCAAGACTCATGGTGCACAAGCAGGAGTAAACCTGTTTTTGACATTTACCAAAGAAACACGCTGCCAGTGCAGCGTGTTTCCTCATTTACTAAAGTGCCTAATGCGCCCAGAAGAGGGCGCACAGCACGCCAGTACAGAGCTGGCGTGCGGCATTTAGTAATGTAAACATCGGGGATTCGGGCGGGAGTTTATGAGGGGGGGAGGGGGTGATGCAGGGGAAGTGTAGTGACATGTGTTTCAACTTGTGTGGCGGGCCGATTTGAAAGGGAAAGTGACTTTTGGGACCCGATCCCCGTGCCCTTGCAAAGTACGCTAGAACCTCGGAAGGTTCACTTGCATACTGGGCATGCGCAGAGGGAAAAATCGGAGCTCACCGCGCGCCTCTTCAGTACGCCGGGAAATCCTTGGTAAATACCAGGCGGCGTAGCAGTGTTTGCACTGCCTGGAGCGGCGCACGGCAAGCTCCGAGCTGTTCTCGGGCTGCGCTGACACTGAAGGGGAACTCCGCGCCAAATTTCAAATGTGAAACCGGCGCGGCTTCCCCCCCAGGGGTACAATAGGCTCTCCGCTTGGTCCGGAACGTGAGGGGTTAACCCACGCCAAAATCGGCGTGGGGTTCCCCCCCAGATCCGTACCAAGCCCTCATCCCAGGCATGCAGTCTGCCGGACAGGAATGGGGGTGGGGACGGAGCGAGCGGCCCCCCCCCTCCTGAGCCGTACCAGACCACATGCCCTCGACATGGGGGAGTGTGTGCTTTGGGGGAGGGGGGCGCTGCCCCCCCACCCCAAAGCACTCTTGTCCCCATGTCGATCGGGACAAGAGCCTCTTCCCGACAACCCTAGCCATTGGTTGTCGGGGTATGCGGGCGGGAGCCAATCAGAATCTGGGAGCCCCGTTTAATAAGGTGGCCCCCAGATTTCGGGGCCCCACCCTATGTGAATGAGTATGGGGTACATCGTACCCCTACCCATTCACCTGGTGAAGGTGGTTTAAACTTTGAGGGTCTTCTGCCGCCGCCCCCTTCGAATTTTTCGGCCTGGACGGGGGTCGCACATCCCATCCAGGACTTGGATGTGGCGGGCTTCTCGTCGCTGTCTTCTGCCGCTGCCCCCTTCACCACGAAGCTCCGTGCTTGTTTGATGAGGGCAGCGGGCTTCCGTCGTCTTCTCCGGGGCGAGGGTCGTACATCCCACCCCGGATTTCGTCGCCGGCTTCTGCCTGGCTCCTACTAGGGGCCAGGCCTTCTTTTGCCGTCTTCCGCCGGAGGGCGCCACTCTCCGGGCTTCTCGACGTTGTCTTCCGCCGCGGGGGCCAGGCCTTCTTCTTTGCCGCCCCTTCGATTTTTTCGGCCTGGACGGGGGTCGCACATCCCATCCAGGACTTGGACGTGGCGGGCTTCTCGTCGCCGTCTTCTGCCGCTGCCCCCTTCACCACGAAGCTCCGTGCTTGTTTGATGAGGGCAGCGGGCTTCCGTCGTCTTCTCGGGGCGAGGGTCGTACATCCCACCCGGATTTCGTCGCCGTCTTCTGCCGCTGCCCCCTTCACCACGAAGCTCCGTGCTTGTTTGATGAGGGCAGCGGGCTTCCGTCGCAGTCTTCCGCCGCGGGGTGACACTCGCGGGCTTCTTCTTCCATTCGATGTTGACACGGCGAGGTCCGGCGCTGAAATGCCTTCTGAGCGGCGGGCAAGGACTTATATTGGCATTGGGCGTGGGCGTGGTTATGCCAACATGTGACCTTAACCCATGTGACAGTGATGTGACGTGACATCACTGTCATGGGTTAAGGTCACATGTTGGCATAACCACGCCCACGCCCAATGCCAATATAAGTCCTTGCCCGCGCTCAGAAGGCATTTCAGCGCCGACCTCGCCGTGTCAACATCGAATGGAAGAAGAAGCCCGCGAGTGTCACCCGCGCAAAGACTGCGACGGAAGCCCGCTGCCCTCATCAAACAAGCACGGAGCTTCGTGGTGAAGGGGGCAGCGGCAGAAGACGGCGACGAAATCCGGGGTGGGATGTACGACCCTCGCCCCGGAGAAGACGACGGAAGCCCGCTGCCCTCATCAAACAAGCACGGAGCTTCGTGGTGAAGGGGGGCAGCGGCAGAAAACGGCGACGAGAAGCCCGCCACGTCCAAGTCCTGGATGGATGTGCGACCCCCGTCCAGGCCGAAAAAATCGAAGGGGGCGGCAAAGAAGAAGGCCTGGCCCCCGCGGCGGAAGACAACGTCGAGAGCCCGGAGAGTGGCGCCCTCCGGCGGAAGACGGCGAAGAAGCCCTGGGAGGAGCCAGGCAGAAGCGGAGGAGCCCGAGGTGGGGCGACACCCCCGTTGTTCTCCGCTGTTTTCGGCCGGCCCCCCCCGGATGTAAAAGAGCTTCATTTTGGGGTGGGGGCACAGTCGAGCATGGCGGAGAGCATGGGTGGGTGTTTCCCCCCCCCGGCAGAAGACGGCTAGAAGACCGAGGAGTGGCGACGCCCCCGTTGTTCTCCGCCATTTCCGCCGGCCCCCCCGGATGTAAAAGAGCTTTGTTTGGGGTAGGGGGCCTGGCCGAACATGGCGGAGAGCATCGGTGGGTGTCTCTCTCCCCGGCGGAAGGCGGCGGCGAAGACCGGGGGGGGGTAGGTGTACCCCCCCGGCGGAAGGCGAAGACCGAGGAGGGGTTTCGCCCCCCGTTGTTCTCCGCCATTTCCGCCGGCCCCCCCCGGATGTAAAAGAGCTTGATTTGGGGTAGGGGGCCTGGCCGAACATGGCCGAGAGCATCGGTGGGTGTCCCCCCCCGGCGGAAGGCGGCGGCGAAGACCGGTGCGGGGCTGGAGCCCCCCCGGCAGAAAACGTCTGGAAGACCGAGGGGCTCCGCCCCCGTTGTTCTCTGCTTTTTTCGGCCGGCACCCCCCGAATGTGAAAGAGCTTATTTTGGGGTGGGGGCCTGGCTGGACATGGCGGAGATCATCGGTGGGTGTCCCCCCCCGGCAGAAGACGGCGAAGCCGGGGCCCAATGGGCTGGTGGTGGGGGGTCCCGGCAGAAGACCCCGGAGCTGACTAATAAATTATTTTTTTCTGTGTTTTTTTTTTTGTGTTTACACTTTTCCACCCGGTGAATGGGTAGGGGTACGATGTACCCCATACTCATTCACATAGGGTGGGTGGCCAGAATCTGGGGGCCCCCTTAATATAGGGGGCTCTCAGATTCTGATAAGCCCCCCGCCCGCATACCCCGACAACCAACGGCCAGGGTTGTCGGGAAGAGGCTCTTGTCCCTTTCGACATGGGGACAAGAGTGCTTTGGGTGGGGGGGGCAGTGCCCCCCTCCCCCACAGCACACACTCCCCCATGTCGAGGGCATGTGGTCTGGTACGGCTCAGGAGGGGGGGGGGCGCTCGCTCGTCCCCACCCCCATTCCTGTCCGGCCAGACTGCGTGCCTGGGAGAAGGGTTTGGTCTGGATCTGAGGGGGAACCCCACGCCGTTTTTGGCGTGGGTTTAACCCCTTATGTTCCAGATCAAATCTAAGAGCCTGTTGTGCACCAGAAGGGGGACCCCCACGCCGTTTTTTTTTGTAATTTGGGGTGGAGTTCCCCTTTATCCCGGTCCTGTCAGGGGGGGGGGGGAATGCCTGCTCGTCTGTCCCTACAATGTATGAACAGCGATCTGTCATTTCCCCTACACAGTCCCACCCCCTTTACAGTTAGAACACACCCAGGTAACATATTCAACCCCTTCCGCGCCCCTAGTGTTAAACCCCTTCCCTGCCAGTGTCATTTTTATAGTAAGCAATGCATTGATATACCATTGCTCGCTACAAAAATGCCAAATCTCACAAAAATGTGTCCGCCACAATGTCGCATTAGACAGAAAAAACAATGATAGCCACCATTACTAGTAAAACAAAAATTATTCCAAAAAAACCCATAAGACCAACCCCTACTTAGAACTTTTGCCCAAACCAATCAAACGCTTATTGTGATTTTTTGCAACCAAAAATATGTCCAAGAATACTTATCGGCCTAAACTGAGGGCAAACATTTTTTGAATATATTTTGGGGAGATTTATTATAGCAAACAGTAAAAAAGATGTTTTTTTAGTTACCAAATTGTCGCTATATTTTTGGGTCAAGCAAAAATAAGAAAAAAACGCAGAGGTGATCAAATACCACCAACAAAAAAAAAAAATTGAATTTTTAGGGGGGGGGGGGGAGGATGAGGACGCCCAATTTTTTTGGGGCCACGTCGCACAACCACGCAATTGTCAGTCAAAATGACGCAGTGTTGAAATGCAAAAACTGGCCCCGTCAGTGACCAGTAATATGCTCTGGGGCTCAAGTGGTTACAAATTAAGAATACACTAAAGTTAGCCCAATTTATGGCCATAATGTGAAAGAGATGTTACACCGAGTAAATAGATACCCAACATGTTACACTTTAATATTGCACACACTCATGGAATGGCGCCAACTTCAGTACTTGAAAATACCCATAGGCAACGCTTTTTTATGTGTTTTCAGGTTACCATTTTGATTTACAGAGGAGGTCTAGTGCTAAAAGTTTTGCTCTCGCTCTAACGTACGCTATGATACCTCACATGTGGGGTTTGAACGGGGTTCAATATGTGGGCGGGGCTTACACATTTAAGCCCGCCCCCATATATGGAAACATTCTTCAAACCACACATGTGAGGTATCATAGCGTGCGTAACAGCAAGAGGAATATTTATAGCACTAGACCTCATCTGTAAATCTAAACGGTAACCGAAACAATAAAAATGCTGCTTGTTCCTTCTGACTGCGAGCTACTAGGGACAGGGGCTTTAAATTATTACTATTTAGGTTTGTACGTAAAAATTCTATAAGACCTTCCGTTCAGCTTGTAAAGCATCACTTCATGGGGACCAAAAAAAAATTTAACACCTCTAATGCTTTCTTCCGCCATTGGCAGATTGGATTCTGGTACTGCATTTCGAGTGAACTGGCATGCTCGAACAGTTAGAAAAAGAAGTTGGAAGTTTCATCCTGAAAATGACTTGCATCTTTCTGAGCATGCTCAGAAAGCTCTTTTTTTGGCTTAGTAATTTAAGGACATCCTTAACAGGTGTAAGCAGTTACAAGTGCACACAAACTAGAGGCTGACATTTCTTCATGTGTTTCCAATTGGTTCATTAGCACACATGTTATAAAAAGCGTGGATACTGCACGTGTCAGCCTGCCCCTCAGAGGGGGCAGATTTGCTGGCTGGAAGTAATGGTGGAGTGAAACAGAGATGTTTTGGAGCAAGTTTTGTAATTTTTGAGATGTTTTCTCTGCTACATAATTTTGCTAAATGTTTTCTCAAGATGTTAATGACTAATGTTTTAATCCTGTTGGGTCTATCCTGTTATTTCAAAAGCATGATTTATTTTCCAATGACTGTGAAATAAACGTTGTCTTTTTTGTTTTTAGGTTTTTTATATATTTTTGGTGTGTTTATTTGTGTAATTTTTTGTTTGCTTTCCTTGTTTTGTGGACCAATAAAATACTTTCAAATTTTGAAGTTTGTTTTGTGATATTTTTTTCCTGCTATGGATTTCAACCGCTGCAGCTGAACTAGTTTGGGCCAAACCATCAAGT